>CM072863.1:19882500-21082500 GCA_036937835.1 Pampus argenteus | reverse complement strand
TGGTTGTTAAGTTTGGTTGGATCCTCTCTTCTGTTTTGTTTTGTCTGTTCTAGTTTGTTTCATCATGCTTCACCGGCACTCTTTAGTCCTGATTCTGCTCCTGCAAATAAATACATTTTATTGGTCAGTTCCTGCAGCCTGTTTCTCTCTCTGTCTCTGCATTTAGATCCACGCTCTGCTTTTTGTGACAGTTATCAGCACCGGTCACAGTCACAGAGGACTACACAATATATGATTCATATACGATTGTACTGGCATTATACAGTCTATTCAAGTTATTTAAAAAACAAAACGTGTTGTATGAAATGCAGTACTTTCTCTTCGAAAAGGCTTATGAAATGGAAAGTAATAACAACAGTCTGCATAAATATATCCTACTGGAACAAAAAAAGGATAGAAACGAGCTTAGCAGTCAAAATGTCAACAGTGTGTGTGTGCACCTCAGGTTAAATGAAGAGAGAAACCAGATGAATTTGGATGTGGCCTTCAGCCTTCAGCAAACTGGATTTAGCTGTAATAAATAACACAGCGCTGCAATTTCATTTCTTTCTGATGAATATGCTGATTATTTTTTTGTGATTAATCCTGCGTGAGAAGCTGCCAGAAATTGCAAGCCGTCCAACTTTTGATGTCACTAAAGTCGATTCGATTACACAGCGTATCCAGACACTGAATGTAATTATACTCCATTGTAAATATTAAATTACATTAAATCCTACTAATTGTAGGAAACATTTTAAAGCATCTTCTAGTTGTTGTTTTTTTTTTAAATTAATGCTACAAATGACATCATTTACTGTCACAAAACCCTGTGGTTGGTCTGTTTTGCTTTTTTCACCACAATTAAACACACCAGAGTCAGTCTGAACTGTACCAGATTCACCAAAAGTGTAAAAGTAGCCTGACTACCTAACTTAATGACACTGAGGTCTTGGGACTCTGTCTTAAATGCACACCAAAGCCTTTACTGTATCTGAACATGCAGCAGTTAAATGCAGACAGAAGGGAGGAAACTCCCCCAGTCTCCATTACAGCTTATTTTATAATATAATAATATCAGTTTGAACTCATTGCCGAGGTACGCTCTGTCGCTTATTGCATGTTTTATTGTTGATTGTACTGATGCTTTATTGTTTATTGTATGTTCTATTACTGATCCTATGTGATGTGAAGTGACCTTGAGTGCCACGGAAGGTGCCATTAAATAAAACATATAATTATAACATATTGTATTGTTGTTGTTGTTGTTGTTAATATTCTCATAGAGTACAGAGAACAATGAATTAATTAAGCTCCAGTCTGTCTGGCTGCTCATTACCATTCCACTCCTCTGTCACCGTGCGTGTATTCACAAGGCCGCAAACCTCACCGAGACCTTGAGCTGCACTATTTTTTCATGCTGGGTTATGTAATACTTGTGGCACCGTGTGTTCCGTTCAGCTCGGTTAAATAGTGAGTAAGTATAGCGGACAATCCATCATGAACAGCTTTATAAAACCCCACAAGTGGAGTTTAAACCCTCCGATGCACGCTTACTCATTTTTTTTATTTTTTTATTTTTTAATGTTGGAACACGACCCTGAGGTACAGAACGACGGGACAAAGTCACCTTCCATCGCAAAGATGCCTTTCCCAGATTTTAGATGTAGCAGTAGCTCAGCAGCTTGATATACAGTAGCTGCTGGTCAACATATAGTAGTCACTAGTATTGATGAGGTGAGGTTAAATTTCACACTGTTCAACCAACAACGCCCATTAATTCCCCCAAGCTTTAAATAACATTTACCACTCACAAGCTTTACTAGATATATAGCCAGAAAATGTAAGCTCTATTCAAACAGAGGAGGCCTAGATAACCAATCACATGACGAGTACCATGAGCACCTGTATGACTGACACATCAGCCCCGGGGCAAATGTTCTGTACATTATAAAACAATATGTTCTAGTGGAACAGAAGTGTCCATAAAAGGTCCATAGGCAGAAACTCAAATAAACACAGAGGATAGTAAATATATTATATTAGCTGGTTGATAGAGAGTGATGTTATTCTGGCTGATTTAGACCTGAGGGAGGTGTCAATCAAACTCAGTCTGTACACCAAATAATTAACAGCACGCAAAAACATTTAAATAAAGCATATTGTTGTTCCTGGAGAGTATATAAAAATGCATCAAACGTACATTCTACACACAACACTTCATTTCACATATCACACCATCAGTCTGCCAGGAGCTCTTATCAAAGACAGATATGGCTCCCTTCATTTTCAACAATACGTTTCACCTCATGAATTCAAACAGCTCATTATTTTTCCAGGGTAGCGTTCACCATCATCGACATAGCTTCTAATTGCTATCATCATGCTTGGAATAACAAGTTTGCTCTTTTGGCCTGAAGGAATGCAATTCTTTTATTTATTTATTTTTAGTATCATATTGTGATATCTACAATTATATCATAATTTGACTGGCTTTTAGTGAGATTTGTAACATTGTCCTGTTACTTAAAAATGCAGTAACAGATTTTTTTTTATTTTATTTTTTTGGCCACTTGGGGCAGCAAAAAAAAAACTTGTTGTAAACACAACATAGACACTATAATTAGCATTTAAGTCGATATTGTAAACAGTTTCTTATTTACACATCCGGCGGTTACAGAAAATAATCGCGGCTCTTTAACTGCTAAATAGTGAGCTTTACAACCTTATAAATATAAGGATACATATTCAGACAACACACAGTTCAAATGGTGGCAATTATAATTCAATTATAGGAGCAGGAAAATAACCAGCGTCTCATTCTCATTTCAGTGGTGTTTGCCTCTCTGATTGTTTGAGGTAAAGTGTTCCACAGCATTAGAGCAGGGTAAGAGAGATTTGTGTGTTTGTAGTGTAGCCTGGTTGAAACGGGGAGTCAGTGCAGGTTCTGGTATGAATTCTAGAGGCTCTGTTGTTTTGGAGTGTTTTTAGAGCTACAAAGTGGGAAAACCTGAGAGGAGCATCGGTGCAATATTCCAGTCTGGTTGAGGTGAACGCACGGATTCACTGTGTTAAATGAGCAAATGGGCAAACTCAGGCAATTTGACAGAGGCAGGAAAAAAAGTGAGTCACTGTGTCTGTTCAGTGCATAGCAGGTGGTGAGTTTACCATGGAGAGGTAGACTTTACCTGAAAACAGCTGCCTGCTGCATCCAACAACAATATGAGAGCACAGAGTGAAGCAAAACATTTGACAGCTAAACAATTAAACTAAATCTCTCTATAAAACCATCAAATTGAGCCTGTATCATCACACGCAGGGGAAGGGAATGGCCATGAAAAACACACACACAGAACAGCATTGTTACATAACTAGTCCCCGGTGCTCTTAATTAAAACAAAAACCTTAAAATTATCTGTTGGCTCATTCTCTCTATCCGAGTGTGTGGTGAAATTTAAATATGTTTTCAGCTCATGCGTTACATGATGTCTGATGTCTGCTTTAAAAAAATGATCGACTAATCAATTGATTGTTGTCTTCAGGTAAATGCAAATATCATCTCTTTAGCTGACGCATGCTTTACTAGTTAGTCACAACTTTGTGTGTCTGCTGTGTGCTACAGGGCGAGGTTCATCAGACCAGCTGCCTGTTGCTGACAGGAAATGACGGGATGTAGAACACCAAAAACAATCAGCTGAAAGATGCTAAAACGCTCCATAGAGTTTGAAGAGCCTGCAAAGTTGGGTAATAATTCCTTATGTGTTCATCACTATGACTGACCCCTTTCACATTACCCATAGTCCTTTGTTTGACCCATTGTTGATATAAAAATATTCAGGGGACGATTATTGTGATAGCAAATAAAGAACGGTTTATGTTAGAGAAAGGAAACATCCACCACCCCGTCCTGCATTACGCTGCACCATCACTGATACCTTCTACGTTGGCACAGAGGGTTGGCACTGGATATAAATCACCAGTTGATCTGCATTAGATGTGATACACATCGTTTGTCAAGAGACTGTTTGGATTCTTAAAGTTTTAAACTGTTACTTCCTGTGTGCTGACTAGTAACCAGACAACAGATCTAATGAATGAGGTGAATCTACAGCCTTTCAATTAAAGACACCTCGTTCTGAGTGCAGCTCCACCAGCAAATCTCATTCCGTGTACATGCAGCACGCATAGAGTGAACCTGACATTCATCCACAGAACGGTACACACACACACACACACACACACATGCGCGCGCACACACACATTTCACTTCATCAGTCACACAGCGGACTCAAAACATAAACACAATCAATCACGGCAAGTTCCCGTGCAAAATGGCCAGTGAGTGATGAATGAAGAAGGGGTTTCTGTTAGCAGGGAGCTGAGCCACATTATGGATTATTTTCAACAACACAAATACCTCGGCGCAGTGAAGAAGAAAGCCCCGTTGATTATTGTTTGCGTGATCGATTTTCATTGTGGAATGTCCTTCAGGTTTCTATTGAGGTTCTGTGGTTCTGTACATTTTCAATACATCGATGTCAATACAAATCCTCTCTGATCCTGTCTGTGTCACACACACACACACACACACACACACACACACACACGTGCAAAATCAAACACACAATAGATCTTTTTTATTTATTTTTTTATTACCACTTCCCACTGCGCTAACATCAGGCCTGGCGGCGTGACTCACACACTGGCCACTTATCTTTAACAGTTTTCATCTCAAATGTGCTTCATCCGCAGCAATGCTGGAAGAATAAATAACGGAAATACTGGTGTATGGCGCTTTTGCATGGGTAGATGACTTATTATATATTTGAAAATCACAGTTCATCTGGGCATTTCTGTCATTCTGTCATCCCACGGGCTTATCTACTATAGAGAGAAAAACAGCACGGACAGTGTGAGTGTGGATCTATACGCCGTGTCAGCAAGGCAGTTTGTTCAGTTCAGGGGTCATCAGTGTCACACACTGTTGTGAGTACGAGGCGTGTGAAGGCTCATTCCTTCATATCTGAGGGATTAGGTGTAGAGGAATGGATGATTTTCCAGGGGTACGTTTGTTTTTGTTGGAGATGGGTAACATGGTAACAGGGGAGAAGAGTACAGCAGGATGTTGTTGGATCATGCTTTTGGAAAGCAACAACAGGATGTGAAGTCTTTACTGGGATTGTTTATGAATAATCGGTGATAATCAAAGCCGAGTTTATTGTCTAAAGTGATCCCAAGATATTTGTTGTTCTACTCTCTTGCCATGGATGGGCTTCAGTCCACTGTTGGGTGTGTTTGATGTGTTGATAGCCAGTTTTTTTTTTGTTTTTTTTTCTGTCCATGTTGAGTTGGAGGTACTTATTGGTCACCAGAGTACTTGTAGTGTTTGGCGATGGGTGACGAGCTGATGCAGTGGTTTGTGTAGAAGGTGTAGAGGAAGGGACTGAGGTCTGGTGTTGGCGATGATGTTACGAAATGTCACGACTTTAGCTCATGAGAAAGCTTGCAATCGCATATATTGGAGGTACAAGATTTAAAAAATGGACTGAACTACAACTGACAGTTGTTATTCATGCCCGCAGTAAGTTTTAAGTGACTATTCCTCCTCTGCGGACCACCTACATTCACAGCTGCTCGGTACATATTTCTCTGTGTATTAGACATAATATTAATATTGGGGCTGAAAATGCATTTTGACATGTCACAGTAGGGAAAAAAATAAATGATGGCTGAATTCCATTTAGTGGTGTTTTGTACGCTGGAACACTGTGGCTTACTGGGACACTTGATTATAAAAAAGCTATCATTAATGTTACTTCAGTCAGAGAGACACTTCTATCAAATAATTGACCAGTTATGGGTTATAGAGTTAGATTTGGAAAAGGACATGTGACGGGATACAGACAATATTCCAATCCAAGGGAAATATTATAAACTATACGTACCTCGCCTGTGTGAAGCAACCAGCAGGTTATGATTTCCCCTGAATGGTAACAATGCAATCTGAGTCATGAAGTCAATAGTGAAAAGGGCCAATTCCATCTTATAATCATACGTCACCTCAGTATTGATTGTATTGGCTACAGAGAAGAAATTTACATTTTTAATTTAAAAACCCTCAAAGATCACTTTACTTTATAACATTGTGTGTGTGTGTGTGTGTGTTTGTGTGTGTGTGTGTGTGTGTGTGTGTGTGTGTGTGTGTGTGTGTATATATATAATGGAATCCAAGTGATTGAATTTACAATAAGAGAAAAATATTGAATCTTACTTTCCCCACAAATTAAAGTAATAAAAATGTTCCCACACTTGATTCAAAGCAGGATATTAACATTAATTCTACTTCTTTATTCAATAATACAGTTTAGATGAGGTAAAGAAACATTGACAATCTCAAATACAGATTTTTTTTTTTTTTTTTTTGAGAAGAGAAACGGTCAGGAAAGAGATGTCCGTTTACAATATCTCCACTCGACTCCTAAGAGAACTGCTCACAATGCTCACATTGACATGAAATGCAGCATTATGCCAAATCCAGCTGATAAAGTGTGTCATCCCCTAACCAACTGTACCATAGTCTGGAAATTCTACATGTTCATTTCCTCCTTAATTCCCATGCAGTCTAATATTTTAACATTATGAATTTTAATTAGTCTCTGACACGGAGAGATAACGGCACTGCATTCGCTGTTCCAGTTCTGAAGCGAGACCATGATACACACTTCCTGAAAATCCTCTTCAAAGAAAAAGGCTACAGAGCGGTGTTCTCTCTTTATTGTTCTCTACTTCTACACACTCCTGTCAAGTGTGAGTGTTCTGGTGACGTGGGAGCAGCTGTCAGATGTGTAGCTGGATAAGAGGAGCTGGGTGCACGCTGTGACAGCCCATTGATGTCCATGCTGTGGGCCTACTGCTCCCTCCCATTGCTCTATAGCATATTCTCTGTCAGACACCATTGTGCAGTGAGTGGCAGCGGTCAAGGCTCCCAAAGGAGGCACAGTAACATGCTGGGCACACAATTTAAACCCCCAGGATTCTGACAATGTGCCATACTGAACAGCATGTTGTGAGTCTATAAAATAACATTAGAATTCATCAGTTGTTTTTTTTGCTTTGGTTGCTGCACTAGGCAAATTAACACTTTGGTAAGCCAAAGGAAGCCTTTATGATGGAAGCGCACGCAGTTGTGTATTCTTTGTTACCTTTTAGACTCATAATGGCAACATTTTTATGTAAGAATGAGGCATTTTTTTATCAGCCAGAATCACAATTTTTTCGATCAGAAAATACTTATGCTCTGATGATCTATACACTTCATGAGGTTGGGTTTTTAAACCCTTTAAAGAACCACAGCAGAGGATTGGCAGGATGGAAACAACTATAAAGGCAGCGTTTCATGAGATCACTGCCTGACTCTGGAAATCAGATGACGTTTATACATCAGCCTGAAACAGAGAGGCATTGTTTGATTGGAAATACGGCGGAGACTCAAACTCTCTGTCTTCCTTGCTGAAATCGTATGGCTCTATGGGTCAAAACTAATGCAAGCATAGCAGGCACTATATCTGCTTTACAATTATGAAATCGATGTACTGTACTGTTCACGTGCAACAACAGAGATGGTCCGAATAACACTAAAGTCCTCTAATAGATCGTTGAGAATCATCATTCATCTTCACGGCGAGGAAAAGAGCATCCTATTCTAGCTTCAGCACTTCACCTCCTGTTGTAAACTGAAATCTTGAACGCATTAAATTCCAGTTAAATAGGCTGTCACATGCAATAGTGTGACTGGGAGATGATAGCTGGGGATGCCAGACGGGTTGTCTTCTTTGGCTTTTAGTAGTGCAGGTAACCCTATCAGCAGAGACAAACCAGACAGGGATAAAATGATCTTTGTTGTGAGAAAAACAAGCTACAACAGCAGTGAGCAACAGACACTAAAAAAAAAAAAAATCCAAAAGGATGAAGGCACCATTTAAGAAAGAGTCAAGTGGCATTTATGGCTAATTGTGGGAGTGGAAATAAGGCTTGTGCACATGCACATGGGATTTATAATAAAGAACTTTGTGTACGCACATAAATCTGACAAAAAAGAATGCATATTTTATACACTGGGTTTTATGTATCGAACCCCTGATGTGCAGGTGATGAGAAGCAGGTGAGGTATAAGCAGTGACAGTGAGCAGGTGAACTGTGGTCAGATGATGAAGCTAATAAAAAAACATCACAAATATAAATAATAATATATGTCATCTAACTGTAAAGCTGTCTGTTTGTCCTTCGCATTGTGTGTGTGTGTGTGTGTGTATGTGTGTGTCAGTCAGAAGAAAAGGTGGAGGGAGGGGGGTCAACATGCGGCTGCAGAGGCTGAGAGCACTTTGAGTCCTACTCAGGAAAAGTAACTGACCGCTGATTATTATGATTTCAGTCAGCACAAACTTCTGCTCTACAATTGTTTTCCATTGATAAAATTAAAATAGAGAATTTATAGCTACGCAATGTATTGGTTATGTGAAAATGTGACAAAAACACGAATCTGTGCCTGCATCACTGGATGATTGAGGCACTGACGGAAAAGGTCAAAGAAACCATCAGGTGCCTAATTCAGAGAGAGAAGAAAGGAAGAAGAAGCGAAAACATGGAAAGATAACGGTATGCATCTCTGAGTGATGTTTATTGTACATGTAATGACACAGTACGCTGTTTATTAGCCTCTTGCTAATAAGTTCCCATCTAGCCACTGGAAGAAAAGACGACTGTATTTGGCTTTTAGTAGTTGTTGTTGTTGTTGTTTTGTTTTAGCAACTATTAGAATTTGAGGCGTCATGTCATGCAGTTAATTTCACCCAGAGACACAACCAGTGCAGGTTCACGCAGGCTGTCAGTCAACAAGACGTCCTGACTGTGTTTAATGCTCTACGTGGGTCTATGCCAACTTAAATAACTTCTAATATACACTGACATGACATTTTATAAACTATATGTGTCATAGCATTGGGGGTGCCAATGGATGTTTCACCCAGGGTGCAGAACTAGCCAGGACCGCCTCTGCCTTTGAGTCCTACCCTTTGTGGAGTACCAGTTGTAACATGCTCTAAACAGAGAAGAGTGCACTGTGAGGACAGCTTGTAATTAAGAATGGACAGACACTAAGGTTACTTCTCACAGGCAGTTCAAAACTAGTAGTTCTCATATAAGAGCAAATCCTCTGAGCAAATATGAAATGATCCCAACTGAAGCCACCCAAGAGCCCAATATGATCGATCCACTTTATTTTAGAATGCACATTTTTCTTTTCAGTGTTTTATATCTAAATGCAGCCTTCACTATATTTGAATGAGAAAACATTGACTATTGCAGTACATCAGAAAAATTGCAACAAAAGAAATGATATACTTTTGCGAATATTTAATATCATTATTTTCAATTATGTTAATTACAGAATTTTAATCTGATATTTAGATTAATTAGAGCCTGTGTTCTTCCTTCAGTACAGGCTCAATGAAACACTCTTGTATTTTTTTTTTGTTCTGACTTGTATATATCATTGATACTGTATACTGTACATGAGCTAACCAAACCAAGTATTACATGCTGTCAAGACTCATACTGTATATAACTCCTGTCAAATGTTTCCCTGTCCCTATCACTTTATTACATAAACCGATTCAATAAACACAACGAATGATGTTTGAGATGCTCCTTGGTAATCTTTAGCCCAACGTACATTTTCCTGTATAACTACTTCATTATAAAGACATTTTAAAAATGAGTTTAGGTCCAGAAAATTATCAACTGAAAAACACAGTGTCATAATATATGCCTTACGGTACTGGATGTACTTCGCATGAGATAATTGCTCCTCTTGGCTTTAGCGACACAGATGGAATCAGTGTGTGTGTTTGGATCTCCAAATACCTCCCTGAAGACTTTTGAGGAACCGCTTTCTCATCTGTCTATACGAAATAGCTCAGAGTGACTGTTCATTTGGAATCACCACAACTTCATCACAAAAGTGCAATGAGTGATGCTTTATGAAATCAGGTTGTATATGAGTTAGCATTACTGTTGACATGTCACTGATGGTCCATTTATACCGTCAGCCTCTCTGCTACAGCAGCAGAATGCTTTTTTTATTTATTTTTATTTGTTCTCGCTCATTTCGATTGCGAATGGGCGGCTGTCATATTTACTTTGACAGTCGCTATGGTAACAGGTGCTCAGTATTGTTGGTGAAGTGTTTATTGCTCCGAGCAGAACATCTAATTCATGTCAGATCTGGATCTCTATGTGTCAGTCACATCTGCTGGAGAAGAAAAGCAAAATTACAACCGGTAGACCTGAAGAAATGTCGATGCAGCTGAACAGAAATCAGTCATGTAAAAAAAAAATCACATTTTGTTTAATATATTATTATGATTCTAGGGTGAGGTGAGGAACTCTAACGTGAACCACCGACATTTCACAAACACATCTCTGTATTTTTTGCCATTTTGGTGTGATTATTATATTGAGCATCTATGGTTTTGCAGTAAAGGGGGTGATCGGTAGGTCTATTGACAGACTCTTCAGTTTAATGTATTATGTCATTCTCAATAACTTATCCATAACACATTGTTACACCTCCACTCCTCCTTCACTCCTTCTTTATCAATAAAGTGTTCCTATAGAAATGTATAGCTACTTTTTATAGCTCTTTTTTGTCTTCTGATGTTGACAATTATGGAAGAATATGTTCATGAAAACAATACGCAGCATCACAACAATACAATATATGCAATCTCCTTCGGCGACGTTAGAGGAAATAAACAAGAGCAAAAGAATATATATACCAAAGACCACATGAAGGTCACTATGATTCCACTGTGAAGTACTACTTCTCGTTTTCTGAGTCTGCCGGGCCAGCAGCGAGATCACATCTTCCCTCACTTCAGAGGTAGGTCATCTCTATTACATTACACATGCATTAACATATGCTATTTATAGACAGCTGCCTCTTCAGCTGCCAATAGGCAGGATTACAGGTAAGAATTTTATTTTTTTTGTCAGCAGCTATTTGTGAATATTGCACTGTAACAACAGAGACTTTTATTATGGGGAACTGCACATTATTGCAAACTGAGATCAGATAAAATGAGATTGTATTGATCCCTGTGGGAACATTGTGTGTTGCTGGAGTCAAACTAACAAGATTCAGGGTTTTTTTTCTTCTTCTCCCCTTGTTAAATCATCCACTTTTCCTGCACATTCTGACACAAGGTGACACCTTGTTTATAGCTGGATAAATATATAGCTGCAGATAACACAAAAACGCATGGATGAGAAATATGTGTAACTGATTAAGTAACTTACTAGATAGAGTTATGCACTCTATGATTGCTTATTTCATGTCTATATATACTTCTATTCCACTACATTTCATGTGGGAAAATGTGTTTTTACTTGACTACATTTACAATTAAACCTTCTATCAAACATAACCTTAAAACCCTCTTTAGCTTGTCTTTTGGTTACCATGTTTTCACGTCTATTATTTTTTTATTCATCGATTTTATTGTATTCATGGTTTTTAAACTGTTTTATTCTTTTGTTCTTGTCGCTACTGCTTTAAATCTCCGCGTGCGCTACGAGCGTAACTGACGGAGCTCGCGCGCATTCTACGTAACTCTTACGTATTCTACGCAGCGGTGGAGCAGAAGGAACTCCTGTAAAGAAAAAGACGTTTATATTTTATATTCTGACGAATAAGCCCAGCTAAAGCCCTGCTGGAAGGACACGCTCCGGTCTCCGGTGACCGTTTACTTCCAGCAGCTGTGCGGTGAGCTGCGTTATTCCACATACAGCAGCAGGTGAGTCACATCAACGGCTGTTGCTAATGCTTCATACGGCAGCTGTGGTACGTCAATGTTTTTTATCTAAAGCGGTACACGTTAGCTGCATAAAGCAGTAAAGGGCTGCCCACGTATGTACTTTTGACTCTGTGTGTGTCATATGTGAAGTGTGTGTTTGCTGAAACATTTCCTCATGTTGCGTATTTGTATACATATTACTGCGCATGCGCGACAAATGTTTCTTTCCTGTGCAGAAACCTGCAAAGTGCAGTTTCTTCACACTCAGTTGGTAAATTCTAGCATTTAAAAAGAACATGAATTCCAAACTTACTTTATCTGAATTATAATATGTTTGGATAGTTACTGTACATATTAACAGCTGTTAAAATTGTGTAAATTTCACACTAAATTGATATTTTTTCTTCCCCCCCTTTAGATGAAAGTAGCAATGCCTGAGAAACATGTCTCACAAACTAGATAATGAAGGGAAAAAGAGGTGAGCAGCACAAAACATACAAGCATGACAATTCCAACATTGCTTATTAGACCGCCAGGGAAATCGCTTCATGTAAATGTAACACACTGAACTCCTCCTTTCAGCTCCCACTGCACTGAATTGTATGGCAGCATCCCTCCAACATGTCTGCCAATTGTGTACCACCCAGACTACAACATCACCTTCATGGGCCTTGAAAAGCTCCATCCATTTGATGCAGGGAAGTGGGGGAAAGTCATTCGCTTCTTGAAGGGTAAGAGTGAGAAACAGAGTGACAGACATCTTATTGAGCTGATGCATATTGAATCACTCAGAATACATCAGAGAGACAAAGAGTGGTAGAGAACAAAGAGGAGATGGAGTTGAAGAGGGGAGAGGTGAGGTATAGTAGATGGAAAGAGGAAAGGCAGAGCAATAGAGCAAAGATAATTAGAGGAAACTCCCTGTGGGATTCTGTGCAGGTGCAGTAGATGAGGCCCAGTGCGGGTTTCAAGGCCAAGAGAAAGCAGTCGCTGGCTAACTGGCTCGGCTTCACACCAAGTTGTAGACATATGCACCATGGATCGTCTTTGTTACAGAAAGCGCTGCACACAGTGTAATGAATTCACAAAACTTCCAGAAGAGTGCAAACAAAGACCTGAGTCTGTGCTGACAGTGGAAAAGACAGGGTTTTTTTTATATTATATATTTATTTTATGTATCCTTAGAATAAGTGTAAAAATATCATGATATGGCAAATTTACGCAGCGTATGTATTGTTATAGTCAGAAGTTGAAATTTTTAAAACATAATGGTGTAGTGGTGTAACAAAAAAAACTCTAATGGAACAGCTAATCTTGATATAATCATGCTAAAAATCATGTTACTATGAAACATAGTATGAAGATTTTATATGGTTAAACAATTATGCAACTAGCATCTTAAAAAATTAAATAATTAAACACAAAAATTCAATTGTGCTTTTGTTTATTTATTTTTAATCATCCTTTATTTAGTCTAGAAGGTCCCATTGAAATACAAGCTCTCGTCTTCCAGGGAGTCCTGCATAAGCAGTTTCACATAATAAGAACAATTATTTCATGTGATAGAACATATAATAAAAGAAGAGATGCATACAGACCATATCATCAACATTCAAAACACAGTCCACCTCAAGTTAAGGTTTCATTAAACAGCGACATTTCCTTTGGGGCAGTTTGTAAAAGACCTTTAAAAGTATTGGATGGAGGGAGGGCTTCTAAGGTGATGGTATTTTGCGGCTCATTCCATGACGGAAAATAATAGTAGAAAGCAGTTTTACCAAGCACTGAATGCACCCTGGGGACATTTAGAAGAATCCACTTAGAGGGTTGAGAGCTGTAGTTGCTGGTATGGTAAGATATGATAGAATGGCTGGAGATATAAGAAGATATTTTACCTAATAATGTCTTGATAATAAATAGCAACATGTATTTTTCTCCTCTGGTGTAGAAAAGGACCATCCTAAATATATAAAATGCAAAACATTTTTGGGGGCATATAGTATTTGTGGCATAACCTGCAGGGGTTTAAGGTCTGACCACATTCTTCACTGATGAGTTGACCGTTGAGCCTCCAGAAATTCCACGACAGGATGAAGTTGCATGTAATGAAATTACATAATCGAATACAGATACAAATTAGCTTTGCACAATTCTGGATAGCCAAGTGTATCTTCGGCCTACACACACACACACTAGCCTTTCAATAAATGATCAGTGTCCAGATTAAAAGCCAACTTTTCATCAAGCCATATTCCAAGGTATTTGTAGGAGGCAACCTTCTAATGTCAAGACAGTGGAATCAGCTGCTTAGGAGCAAGAAGGAGTGAAGGTCTGAAAAAGGCTCTATAAGGATATCTGCTGCAATTTGTTTAGAAAGTAAGGCTCTATCTTGTCTCGGACTGAAGATTTCATCATATTGCTTCTAATGGTTATGTTGTATTTTATTTAGCAACCAAAATCTTACATTTTCAAAAAAGAAAACATCAATACATTCATGCTGGGAGCTCTGTTGTCAGGTTCATTAGCCCCTGCTATGGTCTCCCAAGGCAAACCAAGAGAGTGAGACTGGTTCAGAGCAACATACACACCAAACAAAGTCTTCATATGCTATCATAATATTTTCAATTCACCTCTCTCTGCCCCGTCTCATGCAACAGGTGCTTTATATTGCGCACGCATCGAGTCTTTCTGTAAATGTCACATCTGAATAAAGCAGTAAGGAACATTAATATAAAAGTCTCTTTGTATGAATGACAAAAAGCCTGATCGAGCCACCAATGTTACTTATTTCATGTGTAAAAAATGTGTAGCAGGACTGGACTTATTGATCCTTTTGCCTGATTGGAAAATTAAGAAAAGAAATGTGCAACAGAAAGGTAAAATTTCCAGCTCAATTGTGATAGTTGAATTCAGAGAATTGGTATTACAGTCCATGTTTTTTAATTGTAACAACAAATCATATTTTAGCCTCGTGCCTATTTGACTAATCACACCATCTTTATTTCAGAGGAGCAGTTCATCACTGACAGCAACATCGTAGAAGCCCGTGAAGCTACTGAAGAGGACCTGCTGGTGGTTCACACCAAACGCTACCTGAACAGATTAAAGGTAACGTTCCCTCAACACCGCCAGCCCTCATTATGACAGCATAGCATCTTCATTTGCTTTCACATCTTCCCCGTGGATCACCGCTGAGGCATCCAGCAAGCATTTAAATCAATTTAATCGTTAATAAAATGCAACGTTACCGCGCGTTCATATTTAATATTTTACCAGCGTTGATTCACACCACACAGTTTGTTGTCTGAGATTTTCTCTGCTTAGCACTCCTTTCCATTCAAATTCAATTCCAGGAGGTGACATAAGAGAGCAGGGAGCCCTCATTAAAATGCAGTGGATTATCTCATAGGTGAATTAGTTCTCCTTCCAATCAATCATGTCAAGCATATTCAGAAGATAACACCTCTGTGAGTCCTTCCAATCAAAACAGTTTTCACGCCTTTAATTCATCAGCCACAGGAGTTGCTTATGATCCACATTTGTTTTTACTTTTCAGAGTGGATTTTTGAAGGCTTGATTTTTCTTACTTGGCCAGTGTCAGTGATACAGGAATACTGAGGTAACTGTAAGTGTGTGCTGTAAGAGAAGTAGAGCCCGTAATGGTAGTTAGGTATTTATTCTGTCTCCCCTTTGCTGCATACAGAAACACATCTGGGAGGTATCCAGAGAGGTACCTCGGTACTCACAAAATAATTACACAATGGCATAAATTTAATAAATAAATATTACTAAAATTAGGAAAAAGACAACACATATGTCCAAAATGTAAGACGATTAGTCTGTTGCTATATTGCCCTTTCTGTGCTGTCCTGTTTTCATGCGAGAGTTGAAGCTCAAGCCCACTGGCAACTTAGCTTAGCAACACTAGCTTTTCCCTTCTATCCACACATAGGAGAAACCCTAGGGGGGGGGGTTATTTCCCTTATATGTGAAAGTGAGAGCACAGAAAAAAGGTCTATACTATATGTGACTGTTGTTTTTCTTCTTTCTCTTTAGTGGTCTCTGGTGGTGGCAACAATTACAGAAATCCCGCCTCTCGTGTTTCTGCCTAATTTCCTGGTGCAGCGGAAGGTGTTGAGGCCTTTGCGGACACAGACAGGAGGAACAATAATGGTAGATGTGGTTTGTCTTTGCGAGTCTTCAATATGCATTAGCTCTGTTAAATAATGATGTGATTTAGTACACCTACTCATTATCATATTCACAAGGAAAGGTGCTGTCAAATACAGGATTTGAAGGAAATTCAGCTTTTTATTTCTTGAATATTAGAAATGAACTATAAGTCAATATCACATACTGCTTAACTTCCTATTAACATCCATTATCTGTACAACGTTTTTAGTTAGCAAAGTTATTAGTTCTAGTGTAACATTATTATTATTTATTTATTTATTTTACAAAAGTCCCATTTATAGTGTAAACAAATATATTGATTATGACTTTGTAGCTGAGATGAAGTCAAATGATTATAGTATTATAATCATACTGTTGTTGCCGCATTTCATCCCACTGGATCTGCGCAGTGCATGGTGGACCAGTGTGCAACACCACTGCATTCACTCTACATCAGTCCAGCACATGGATCGCTATGCTGGTAGTGAAATGCTGAGCTCCATAGAAATTAAATTTTTCGGGCTGCTGCCCTGCCTACACTACTTTATCTCCCCTGAAAACAGCCTTAGACAGGCAATTTATCATATAACTTGTATCTAGCGATGACATTTACCGCAAAATATGGTACAGAGATATTCACATTGTTTAGTTAACCTTTAGAAGCTTTACATCACCTTCAAGCTTTGTGTTTGATGATGCATCCTTACCAGCACGGTTGTGTAGGAAAGGTAGTTTTAATAGAATTCATTTTTATATTTTATGCAAATGTTGCATTATGGGAAATAATATGTTTTGCACAGCTTAATTGTCTCGTCCTTGGTGATAGAAGAAAGCCTGAGGGGGTGTGAACACCTGTGATGGGGCAGCTCGGCACCTGCTGAGGAGAAATGACTTCTATGAAAATGCTGATTGATAGAAGAGAAGGAAAGCACTTTAGCTGGTGTTTGTGTATAGTGAGTAGAAGTGAAGCAGCTGGACCAGGACCGTCTCTGACCGGGTTTTCTCTGAGCTTAAGTCAAGTTGGAAGGATCAGTTGGTTTTGCCGACAATCAGTTCATGTGTGTCAATCATACAGATTGATCTTGCGATGCTGGGACGACATGTATTTGGAGATATCATGTGAGGTGTGACGAATGAGTCAAGGACCTCATTTTAGCCAAATCCTTTTGGACCCTAATCCCTAATCGTGATGTGATAGATCGACTTTTAAATACATTTTGGCTCCCATCGCTTACATTGTAAGTGCATTATGAAGGAATCTTATAATGGTCTAATGCCAAAACAAACCTATTTCAGTGTTCACTTGGTCCCCTTTAAGACAGACTTGAAAAATTGTGTACCCGTTCCTTAAAGTGTCAACTTTGGAGTTACAAGTTACAGTTACAGTATCAGAAAGTTGTGGCGGTTTACTGCCAGCTTTACTCTGCAGCAGGTTGTTCTGTGATTCTGCGATTAGAAACTGCAGAGTATCTAAGTAAGAGCAGAAATGTCCAAACTGCTCATTTGGGATAAAGTGAAATTGCAGTTTGAGTGTTTTTTTTATTAACAAATGAAAATTGAAACCATATAATAGGCAAAACAGAGTTTAATTCCTAAAAAGAACTGAAAGTGATTGTGTTGTCTTTCTATGATAAGAGCCTCTCTTCCATGTCTCAAACTATCTTGAAGGTTTTTTTTTTGTGAGTTTCCTCTCTTCCCGCTAGCTATAAAATGAAACTGTTGATTGACGTCCTCTGTGTGCCGCTTGCGTTGTTTTCAGCGGAGCATGAGGAGAAAGTAGGAGCTGACTCTATTAGTCTTGTTATGCAAAAAAACGGAGGGATAAGAAAAGAAACGGGGAAGCTCATACAATATGTCAGTATGCCTGCAGACATGAATGTTCATGAGCTGATCAATGTATGTATCATATGGTTTTCAGTGCATATACTTGGTATAATTATAAATGATATCGGGTCACAAGTCTTTTCACTCAAACAGATGCATCATGGGCCTGATGGCTCATGGAATCATGCAGATGAAATTAGAGGGTGATGGTAAAATATCTCTGGTACTTTCAGTTACCCTGAGTGCTTATTTTCCCCAGACTGAGTGGACTGTTAGAGCCATGACCAGAGTGTGTGTGCATACATGCTAATGTGTGTTATTACCCATCCATCAGAGAGCCATATTGGCATTTACACACAATCTCCTCAGCCCATATCTTCTCCCCTCAGGCGTTGTGCACGCTGAGCTCCAGGAGTACATGGCAGAGAAGCCCTCATATTCATCCAAGAGAGAAATCCTGACCTGCCTTTTGAAAGAAGCAGCAGCCTCTGCATCTAACAGCATTCCTCTTAGTGTCTCAACTGTTTTGGCCATCAGCCCATGACAACAATGAAGTGATTCGAAGGTTTTGTAACTACATTCCCAAGAACGTCCTTTATTTGTCAAGTGTATTAGATAATCCTTCAGTGGTTTCTTAAGAGGATGAGCCAGTGGAGAGACCAGCCCTAAATAACCCCTTCCTCATGCGTAGCCACGCACATCAGGATTAGGTTGATGAACATATGAGACAAACACTTCTCTCTCTCCTCAGAAAAAGCACTCTTAAGTGTAGATTTAACATGTATTGTGGCTATAAAAGAAGTCCCTGAGGAAAAGTGAAAATGCCTTACTGTGCACTGTTTTTCTGTAGGTATATGGATGCTCCGGTATTTCATTCCTTTTACATTTAAAGGAATAATTCAACATTGAGCTTATTTTCTTGTTTTCCATAAGTGAAATACGAGGCTTGATATCAGTCTCATGAGTCAGGCTGTGGTTAGTCTGGCTCTGCCCAAAGCAAAACACTACACACCTACTATCACATTTTAAAGATTATCTTTTATTTATTTTTTTTATATTTATTTTCATGTTTGAGTATAAACAATGTGTTAAACAATTTTATCATGTAGTTAATTTAATATCTACAGTGTTCTACAGTACAAGTTGAGCTTTTTTTTTTTTTGCCCCAGGACATTCTGATAGGACAAAATGCATTGATGGACACATCAGTTTTTTACTTGTAAATCTGTGAACATTCGATTATACACCATTAGCGTCATATCAGCAGGGAACTAAAGGTCAAACTGCCGAAGGTCAAGAAGAAAATGGGAAAAAAAAAGCCTCCTCATTAAAATGTGTGATTACAATTCCTTTGAACCTAATAGCTTACACAAAAATGTCTATATGTAAATTTAGAAGCTGT
Organism: Pampus argenteus; assembly: GCA_036937835.1. Taxonomy (NCBI): domain Eukaryota; kingdom Metazoa; phylum Chordata; class Actinopteri; order Scombriformes; family Stromateidae; genus Pampus; species Pampus argenteus. The sequence goes on along the minus strand of CM072863.1, from coordinate 21,063,270 downwards.
GTACTCTATGGCTCCTTCATGTTTAGGGGTCAGATTTACAAATAGAACAAATCTAATAGAATAGTTTTGGTAATAAGACAATATTTGAGGTCTTTCATCCAGATCTCTCTCCTGCCTTGGGGCATATTTTTAATTTCATAAAGAAATTCTGTTCAGTAAACATGAATCAACAAAAGCCACTTAATGATGTGATTGTTAACGTTTTCTGATTTATTTGGAAAAGGCCGTTTTCTTTCATAAGTTGAAATTCAGTAACACCCATATTCATGTTCATACTGTGTTGATATTAAATGTTGAATTGATATATGTGTCTTCCACAGGCAGGAAAACTGGCTGTTGACAGAGGATGGGCCATAAATATAGGTAAGTGAGTTTCCAGCATACAATCAGCGCAGTGCAGTTATGTTATGTATATGTAATTCCAACATGTGAGTCAGTTAGCTGTCTATGTTCAGCTCTGTTTCCTACACAATACATTTTCAAAGAAATGCCAGTACATTTAGTACAGAATGTGTTCTCTAATAAGATAATTGTATATGAATCTAATGTTGAATAGACAGGGTTTTATTTAATTATATCATTTACAATTAAATTTAGATTTTAAAGTCTGATACAAAGTTATGTTTGTTTTTCATCCAGACCCTGGTATGACACTTTATTTCACACTTCAGTCAGATATCAGCATGAATCATTCCTTCTCAGAGCAAAGTAAAGATCTGAAACGCTAGTCTGTTGTATCATGCTGACACAACCTGCATCTCCTCACAGATACCATATGAGCTTCTCAGTCTATCTTTTATCTTGGGAAAATCTCACTTGCTCAACTTCAATATTGTCAGTGTTCACCAATACACTATTAATTATTTCAGAATTCAGTGTTAGTGCTTTAAACTCCGATAGAAAGTTGTATACTATTTGGAAAATGATCGCTGCCGTCAGTGCCGAGGTCTTCAGCTGAAAAGTCAGGGTCATCCTTTTATTCCGCCTTCTCAGTTTATGGAGCCAAGCAGAAAACAAAAAGAAGCCACATCAAACTTTTACTCTGTACCATGTGCTTACTCAGCTACTTCACAGCTTCTGCTGATGAATCAGGGAAAGAGTGTTCAAGCATAAATAAACATGATTTTAATAAATGTTCAGATGCATCCGACGTCTCAACACTATGAGGAGGTAGAGGCTTTCTAAAAGAAGCCAGGCAATAAATAATAATCATATTTCAGTAGTCGCTTTACTGGCCTTTATTAATATTCTTCTCTACACGATAGTTTAATGAACATCAGCATAGCAGGGCAGAGGGGACCATAACTCTTGACCTGAATGAATTGTTATCATCCGCATTAAAAAAAAAAAAAGGTTCTCCTCAGTCTTCTTCTCCTTCCCCGCTCACTGCTGCTCTTCAGGCATTTTACCATTCTGCTGTCAATACACTCGCGGTTGTAACACAGGGGAACAGCAGCCATTTTTATAAGTGGCAATACACTCAATAACAGCCCGTGTTAAAAAGGCAATTATGGTCGTTTTGAATAATGAACTCAAATGTGCAGTGATCTGCTCAGCTTTTCGAATTGCCCTGACATTGAGCCAGTGGATTTTCTGTATCCCAGGAGGAGGCTTCCACCACTGCTCCAGCGACCGGGGAGGGGGCTTTTGTGCCTACGCTGACATCACTCTGACCATCAAGGTAAGACTGATGTAGCTCATTGGAAACATTGATTATTGGCTTATGGATTATTACAAACTTGATCATTGGCTATGATCACATGCAGAGAGGAGAGTCCTAACTTACTTACGCCCCACACCTATGATTCACATGGAAATGATTTACTGATACAGTCCTGTAACACTTAAATGGATAAAGATGGACATTTTCTATATTTTGTGTTATTCTCAACAAATTGCATAAATGTGTGTTAATCCACCACTGAAAGTGCCCCCAGCAATTTGAAAACTACAGTGTCCAGCAGTTTGGGGGAATTACAGAGCATTTTTAAATGTGAAACAATAGTTTTGTAGAAAGGAATGAAATCGAGTCTATGTGTTACAGACAAATGTATTATTGGTTTTAGGCCTTTCATGGGGTGTGGTCTCATTCATCATTAAAGGTTGCATAGTCTTGCTTTAAAGCTTTTTATATTAATGTAATGTATATAATAAAATAAAATGTTGTCAGTTCAATATAAGATTGAGAAATACATCCAGTCAGTTTTGACATCTCAAAAGTAAAAGTTTTACTTTGGGATCTCTTAGCAGGAATATAAACTGTGAATGTGTCATCATCAGAGAAAAATAAAATTATCCCATTCATTTCTCAGTTTCTGTTTGAGAGAGTGGAAGGCATCTCCAGGGCTACCATCATTGATCTGGATGCTCATCAGGTGAGCCGATAACATTACCTCTCTGTGTCAATATGCATTGCTGCTCAGGAGCTGACATTGATGACAAGAAAAGCCCCCCTTTTACCACTACACCACTCAATGAGGCTCCCTGCGGGCCAAATTGGCCCTTACTGTCATATTCAGTGGAATGCATCTAAAAACATCCGCTGGCAAACAGCTGTGTATACCAGCTGTGGAGCAGCTTTGGGTAATATTGGACTCACCACCAGGATAGTGATGAGTTTCAGCCTCGTCCTTGTTGATGATCTTAAAATGTAATTTCTGTGTTTTCTCTGACTTGGAGAAAGTCATCTATACTTTTTTTTTCTTTTATGTATTGACTGAGGAAACTCGGAAGGAAGAAAGGCTTTACGGTACTGAGCTGAGGGTTGTAACTTCTGTTTAGTTTGTGGAATTCAGACCACAAAGAGAAAAAAGTATGATAATGCATGTTGTTTTTGTTATTATGCTGAAACAATCTACTTGTTCAGAAGGTCTTTTACTTATTTATATTGTGCACAACATGCTTCCTGTTTTCTACATGTGTTGTTTATCAGGTCACCATTACTGAGAACAATGACTCAACATTTTTAAAAGTGATGATCATATTTTAGTCTTGTATCCATCACCAATTAACCCCGAGAACTGTTTTAACACCGATGATGTCTCAAGGTTCCTGAAGTCCATGGCTATATTCCAGGAATAGAGCTTCATTCATTTAGAGCTACGGCTCATTGGTAATGATGCGCCTTTACCTATTGACACAAGCAGGGGATCAATACAAATGCCGAGTAAATAATTCATGAAGGCTGTAGAAGAACAAAAAAGCAAATCTGCATGAGGGCATAGAGATGGAAATGAAGTGCCCCTCTCAGCAGATAATTGGGAAGAGGGAAATATTGAGGATGTGCAGTAAAATCCTAATTACAACCCTGAAACATGACACCTAAAGTGCCCTTGTCCTCCACATAAATTGAGTTTATGGCCTAGAAAGCTGTGCTCATTCACCCATCCAACAACAAAGCGCTAACGATCAATTTTCGCTTCAGTTTATAACTGTGGAAACATATGTCCTATCTGTCTGTTATGTACTGTGTATACAGTGCGACCTGTTTTTCTGTATGATTATGAATATGATTTTATGAGTCAAATACATATTGAAAAGCCTTCACTAAATAAAGACAAACAGCGATATTCGACCTCTCTGTTAACACTGAAATATTACAGCACTGCAAAACGCGCACTGCTTTAAGGAGGTGTTTTGTAGTATTTTGTCCACTTCATTTACATATGGTTGACATGTGTTAAATGTGTGTATATATATGTGTCTAATAAATGAACATAAATACTGTAGGACTAGAGGGAACTGTAGCAGGTGATCATCACTTAACCACTGGCTCCTCACCATTAACATCCTGTCATCTGGTAATGGACATTTACTGCAGATAAAAACACCCCTTCTGTTCCTTCCAGATGAAAAAGAGAAAAAAAATGCAATGCTGTCACACTGCTGTTTTGATGTGTTTTTTTCTTTTCTTTTTAAACTAGTGATAGATGGATGTAATATTTAATACAGATGTTTGAGCTCAGTAAGGGGAGATATCTGTTATAAAGAAGTGAAGGAACTGGCTGACACTAACAAATGGAAGTGAAACAGCAATCTTTTATACAGTAGGGGGAGAAGATAAGACTAATAAGACTGCAGTTACTGGGAGCTCAGACAGCATATGAGCTGATTTATAGTCTCAGGCTCTGTTTTAGAGGCAGAGCAGAGCCTTCACTTATATGTTGATTTAGTCATTGTCTGCTATAAGGCCCATATGAGCGCGTTGGCTTATTCATACAGTACAAACTTCATCTCTGTTCTATACCCTTTAAATAGATGAATATATTTTATTTATAGTTATTTTTATTGGCTGCCAGCAGAGCAAACTATAGATATATATAGTTCTATTTTAGTCCTATTGTAAGAAGACTACATAGTCAGCGGCTTGTATAGTAAATGCTGCTTATGGAGGAAAAAAATGTGTATTAATTTACAGTATATTTCCTCTATTCAATGTCTCTATATGCCCACAGTGAAGGCCACAATGGGACTGTGGACACGTGATGGATCATTTACAGTTAAAGTTAACAACATATTAACAGTGGATTCATCTGATTTCAACGGTGTCCATGGAGATTAAGCTTTACTGCATGTCACACACATGCAAAGTTGGTGTGGATTGTTACATTTGTTAAAATGGGAGCCTACATTTCAATTCCATGAAATGGAAAACGGGACATCCAAAATGATCTAGAAACAATTTAAATCTTAGATGATAAGACAGTAAGACTATTGGCTAGATCACCTTTGTTCCAAATTGCTTTTGGAAAATGAGGCCCTGCTTGGTAAATATTATGCAGACCAGACAATAAACGGTTAGATGACTTAAAAAAAAACAAAAAAAAAACCTTGCTTGACTTTATCAACGTCAGGTGTACTTAAATTAGATTTTATAATATATTAATATTATATTAATTATTATATATTAATATTAATCTGACTGTGTGTATAAGTATGTGCTTACATCATTGTTCATATTATTCTGATGGAACTTTGGTTTATAGACAGTTCTGTTGAAAATTGGTGTAGTCATGTATTGTTTTCTGCTCTTTCATATTCTCAGTTCCAATGGGGAAAGTTTGTAAGACATTTTTTTTGCAATCATTTATGAGCCATAGCGGCCGATACACTGTGACACCAGTAGTTTTTTTGTTTTGTTATAGCAGTATCAGGTCTAACAGGTTCCAGTTACCATTGCCCAGTTCAGCACCGCGGACAGTGGCTGTCCCAGCGGTTTACTGAAACCTGTTGCAGAGAAGCCCTCATTAACAAGAGACGCTTTGCTTATGCAAAGAAACAAAACAGTTAAAACAAGTTATCTGATTGCCACAAAACAATTATGTGAGATGACAAGGAATTAAATGAATATGCTTTGTTGGTAAAATATCTAATATACTTTGTTTCAAGGTATTTTATCCTGACACACATTACATGTGGCATTTATTGCGTCTGTTTCGCACACTTTGTAGTAGTTCCACACCGCCGACATGTTTTGGGTTAGTTTGCATGCAACAAACACACCAACTACGCTGAGAAACGGCTCACTTGTTTTGCATCATCAATCAGATATTGCAATCAGCGACTATAAAGTATTATCATAATTCTCCAGTCTCATATTTATACTGAGTATCGGCTGATTCCAGTTGCTGGCTGATGGATCGCGTCACCCCTACTGCACACAGATGCTTTAACTTGCCAACATACCGGGGGCATACGCAGAGCTTTAAAACTACAAGTACTAAAAATAGTCAAAGGAGTAGTTCAGCATTTTAGAAAAATGTGCTTATTATTCTTGCTGAAGGACGATAAGATCAATACCTTTTTCATACTTTGCATTAAGTGTGTAGCTAGAGCCAAAAGGCTCATCTTAGCATGACGACTCTTTATGAGGTTCTTTACAAAGTTGAAAGATGTGCCCACTATCACTCCTTAAGTATAGCTGGATATTGCTTGGTTAACCCGTACATGAGCAGAAATGTAAAAATGCTAACTTTTTATTTCCACAGCATTCAGCAGTGGATTACACAGCTTGGGCATAATGTTCAGCTCAATGCCCAATTGTCCTACTTGTCCCATACGTCCTCCTTTTCATCCAGTAACACTAGACTTGGCACAAGGCCTAATCTCTTCCTGACAGCAGCCAGGCAGTTGAGGTGACAAATGGAGGGACGGGAATGAAAATTGATGGAGTAGCCATGACTTTTTTATAAGTATTTTTAACATTTAATGCGTACAGACGACCAGACTACTCATCCCTCATCTGGTCCTGTCAGTCACCGCAGTGTGTCTCAGGTAAACAAATGGGTCTGAGTGACATCAGTGTGGACCTTGGCAGAGTCAAGTGATGTAGTGAAGTGTCAGACTGGCGTGAGTTATAGGTTGCTTTGTATTACACATGAATGAGGCATCATCAAGGGTGAAAAACCAATTACTTGATTCGATTTGTCAGTGTTGGATGATGTTTAAAGAAGTAGAGACGGCGTCAATGTAGAAGTTGTGGTTCCTCTCTGTTGTAGGGAAATGGACACGAACGCGACTTCTTGGATGACGGCCGGGTGTTTATCATGGATATGTATAATCGCTACATCTACCCCGGGGATGGATATGCCAAAAGTGAGTAAAAACAACACGAATCTTCATCTCCTACTTGATTTTTTTTTTAGCCTTAAGTCTGACATGTAAATTACGGCACAACATTTTATAAATATGAATATATTTTATATTTTTAGTGTTCTTAAATGTGAAGCACCCCACCCTCAGATCCCCGGTTGGGGTGGCGGTGCCTCCAGTCTCAGCCCCTAGATGTCACTCAGTATCACTTTAAATTATGCTGTGATTTCCCTCAGCACTACCACTCACTCGATTAGCACTCAGCAGGAAATCTGTCATTCACGACTCCGTGCAACACCATAATCGTGAATCCGTCAATATATTAAAGCTGATCTGACAGCGACAATATGTTATCATTTAACCCCAATTGGAACAATGTTGTCGGGACAAAACGTCATTTTCCCTCCTTCAGCTATCTCCGTCTCGGAAATTAATTGAACGTACAACATTCAATAATCGTCTCTCTCTTTAAATAAGTGAAATAAATGTACATTCTGGCTTGTTTAAGATAATAACCGAATGCTCACATTCTGCTTCATATTTTTCCTTCAAGACACATTTATTTCCTTGTACCTTCAAAAACCAAAGCTCTCAATTTTTGGACACTTGTTCTTTCAGGTCTAGCAAACTAACTACTGCGTTGTTCTTTCTCGCCTTTACAGCTTAATTCTGTTTGAACTTTGAAACATAAAAGTCTCCTAATTAACCTTTTACATTATATGAATTAATTATTATAAGTGTATATACTTATTATTGAAGTCACTGCTGCGTATTGTACAGTTGGAGAAACACAATTACCTACCCGAACATTGTACATAATTTCAGTTTCAGAATTTGGTTTTGTAAGCTTTCGCTCTTCCTCTGTTCAAAGAAACTCTGCTGCAAGAAATATTGCAGTAATTACCAGCCTGTACAGTAAGTCCTATACTATAGAACTATAGGTGCCAGCAGTTCATAAAGGCTGGTTTATTGATGGCAGCTATGTTCTGTGGCTTTATGGTGCTGACCTTAGATGCACCATTGCTATGTCTATTTCTCTGTATCTCCAGGAGCCATAAAGAAGAAGGTGGAGCTGGACTGGGGCACTGAGGACTCAGAGTACCTTCAGAAAGTAGAGCTCCACTCTGAGGGAGCGCTGAACGAGGTCCGACCGGACATCATTGTCTACAACGCAGGGACAGACATCTTGGACGGCGACCCCCTCGGAGGACTCTGCATTTCACCACAGGTACTATACCCACTCTGTCACACACTCACTGAATTATACGTGTGTGACTCACGCCTCTAGTACGAAGAGTCACGAAGCAAGAAAGTTCTCAAAATATTCACTTGAAGTTCTTTTAATGTAATTTAAAGGCTTTCAACAAGGTAATTACACTTCATATTAGACACTAATTATTCATAGCAGAGTATTTTTATACATCGTTGATCTTTGTATGTTTAAGTACACAAGTCTGTACTTTTGACTTTTCGTGAAAGAACCAGACATCTTTTATACGATCATTCTCGAGAGTTTCAGATCCATCGGTGCCTTGAAGTGCTCCAGCTGATGTCACTGAAAGGTTCTTGCAAAGAAAATGAACGTGCCTGCAATTTCTGAAACCCTGGATGCCTGATATAACTACCCCCACTTCATAAATCCATAACAAAATCTTTCATGGCTTCTTCTCTATCAACCATAATAGCTGTTAACAATGTGTTGCAGCAGAGGAGCACATGACTGGGGGGAAAAACACGGAGTAGAATTAAAGTTGATTCATTTGGGAACAAGAAAACAAATGAAGTGTGCTCTTATGCTGGCGAGGCGAACGAGATTTATTGAATCAGCACAAAATCATGTGAAATACAAGAACAATAGAAAGATAAAACTGTTCTTCAATCAAACTTGTCAAGTCTATCTTCCGTTAATGAAGGAATCTAATGAGAAAAATGCTTGAAAAGAAATATACAGTTCATATTCTTGATGATATTATTTCAATATAATTCAACTTTGCTCTCAATATTGTTACCAGGTGATAAAAATTCATTCATTTATTTAAAAAAAACAGACAAATTTTCTTTCCCCTTCCAAAGGGGGGCATGACAGAAGTTTGGAACAATTCAGCTATAATGTGAAGCAAATATAATGCCACAAAACTTCAATACAGCTTCTGAATTAGTTTATTTTAGTTGGCTGTACATACAGGATATAAATCTATGTATGCAGTTCCAAATCACTGTACCATGGAAGTGGCAGCAGTCTGTACCAATCTGTGGGTGTTAAGTAAAAGCATCCACAGATGAGTCCATATCCCCGTTTACTCTGAAGAAGTTGACTTAAAGAGTAACGTAGACCATTTCCAGTGTCGTTATCATAGGAAAAATGTCAGGATGTACTGTAGAGCTGGCAGCCCAAGCTGGGTCAGGCCGTGTGAGTACGTCATGAAGCTCATTTTTCAGGGAATTCGAAGGCATACTGAGAGCTGATTTGAATGAGCCAAATTTGAATTTATTACTTCCTGTGCACAGAGATTTCCTGCCAGTGATCCTGCAAATTCCAGAAAATAATTGGAACGAATAAGATTAATCTGCAGAATGTGTTAGTGGGGATGGGAAACCGATGTGTGTTGTAAGCCTAATTTGTAATTTTGGCTGATAAATGGCCTGAAAAAACACTTAACACAGCTCTAATAATTGTTGAAGTTGTGATTGAACATGTGTTTCTGCCATGCCTGATAATGTTTAAAATCAGTCCTTGTGTTACAAATTGCTCCATAATAAATGACATTTTTTGACACAAGCCGTTCCCGCTCTCCATCCCTAGACAAACAGAGACGTGTGTTTCTTTCCAGTCCCTCCCATGAGTGTTGCCCCTGAGAGGCTTAGAGCTCCACAGTGGAGTAGCGAGATATGGGAACAGTCAGGACACTTCCAGGCCTCTCCTCCCTCCTCGGGGGAGGAAGGGAGCACAGATATAAATGGCATTAGGAGACTTCACTATCTGCGTCTGCGGATAGACTGACAGGCCAGCTTTCTCTGCTGCTCTCTGCCAGGGCATTGTGAAGAGAGATGAGATTGTGTTCAGGGCAGCGAGGAGACGGGGCGTCCCCATACTCATGGTGACATCGGGGGGATACCAAAAGAAAACAGCCCGCATCATCGCCGACTCCATCCTCAACTTGCAGCAGCAGGGCCTGATAGGAGCGGAGGCGCTGGAGGCGGAGGGATCATCATCTCTGGTGTCCGGGATGATGTGCACCTCCGGATCGGCCGGATCAAGGTTTACTACTGTCTGAGGTTTAACACTCACAGCTGATACTTAACGGCACTGAAGTAACTTTATATTGCACAGTTAGTGTGTGACAGCAGGGTATTGCTGTCACACAGAAATGTGTTTCATGACAGCAGGTTTACATCAAGCGCACATAGAAAACAAAAAAAAAACAAAAAAAAAAAGCTCTGGTAATTTTTTATTTTTTTAAATTTCTTTAATATATAAGTGGGCAGTTATTCAAAGGGAATAATCATTCAACGAGAGAAATGTTTGAAACAATAGCGTTCTGACTACAGCTGACTTCATAAGCTCTCACATGCCACAAAAAGAGCTGTTTAAACTTTAATCAGTGAGAGAGTGATGAGCTTTATGTTTAATTTATGTTCGGAGCAGCGTTTTCAAGAGGTATTCTTTCATCTCAGGAGTGTAATAATGTAATATGTGGAAGATATAATATATTAATAGTCCACAAAATGGTACAGAGCTTTGATATTATTACAGATACACAGGAAGTGTATTAAGGTGGAGGTGAAACACAAGACAGTTGACAGAATTAGTGATGTTTAAGCCTCTTACAGAAGACCAAGTAATCTTCATTCCTCATTAGGATTTTGTTTTGGGGTTTTTTTGTATTTTGTTTTAACATTTCTTAGATTGTAGTTTTTTCCCCAGATATTATAATCATATAATGATACTGTAAAGTTAACAGTGTACATGTAATGCACTTTAAATCAGCTCTGATTTCTGCAGTTAATATTTACAAGGAACTATGATTTTAATGTATGTGCTAAAATATTTTGTCACTATCTTGGAACAAATTTAAACACTAAACTATGAGTCTCGGAACTTTTAATTGGTGCACGGTGAAAGTAAAGTTCACCAACATTTCCAAACTCTTGAAAGTTGTTTGTTCACGACATGAACAGATCAAAGTCCAAAAACTGAAAAGTGTTCAGTGATTAATGAGCAGACCGGTACTCTGGAGCTTTTTATGAGTTTTTACCTCTGATCGGTTGAGGTCAGACACACAGAACTCTCCTAATGATGTACACATATAGCAGATGTGTGGAAAGGGACAAAACAGAAAATCATTAGACCAATATGATTAATGCAGCTGCTGGCAGAACATCAGTTTGCAACAGATTCTCATCAAACACATACAGAAAACTAACTGAGTTCTGTACAGGTGTGTGTTTGTGTGTGTAATGTTAACTAAACCATTTAAGTTTGAATTTGTACTGTAAACATTTAGCAAGTTTGAAGTTTGCAGATGTTTTGTGCAGCCTCCCTTACACACACAGGAAATACTGATGTTGCCATATTCATGCTAATAAGTAACTTTGCATGTTGGTGGATGACACTTTCCAGTTTATTATAACTTGGATCTTATTTTGGGCGTGTTGGTCATCCTCCACACAAGTAGTTAAATATAGTTTGGAAACATGTGGCTGATCTTCAGAAAAGGTAAAGTTAATCTACTAATGGTGGCAGATAAGTTATTTTGAGATGCTATTGTGTTACATGTTGGTAGTTACTATATGGCTAATCAGCCAGTAGAAGTTAAAACACTGTGTGTTTAGCTTTGCCATATTCTGTGTTGGTTACATTAGTTATTGTGGGAAAAAGCCTTTCCAAAGCAAGCATTTAACTTAGTCTTTTGTGGGTGAAATAATAATAATTAATAAATGTAGTCTTAAGTCAGATTTTGCGTCTCAATTTCTGCAGTACCAGACGGGGAACAGAACTAAACAAAAACAAAATTAGTTAATATGAAAACGTCGAACTAAATGAATAGTGAAATTAAAATGCAGGTGATTAAGATTATCTAAAACAAACCCCACAGTTACTTTAAAATACTCAAAGACAATTTATGGTTTAGACTGACTCGCTAGTTTTTCCTGTGCAAGAAGGGATTATTAACAACATTTGAGATGGGCTCACTTTCAGTTTTACCTCCATATCTTGGCTTCATGACCTGTCTGAGCTTCTGGCTGCTCATGTTTTTTTGACCATGCTGTTACCATGGTACCGCGTTTCCAGATCTCAGCAACTGCATTATCATAACCATTATGAAAACCACAAAAAAAAAAAGATCCAAGTTTCAGTAAACGGGAACAATCTTTTAAATTCTCCACCATGTAAAGTGCAGAAATTTTCATTTTTGCTGTTTAGGAGACAGTTTGAATGTGTCATAAAAGGTTCTGAGTTATTACTTTCTGGGTGGAAACAGTTACATATCCGAATGTGCCAAAAATCCCAAATTACAGCAACAACCTGGGGGAGGTAGCAGTAGCTGCAAAAGGAGGGAAGGTTGCTGTTTACACCTGGGAATTAGACAGTAGCTCCAGCATACAGAGAATGTGTGTTGGGAGTGGTGAGAAAGCTCAGGGAGTAGAAATTGTTGACCAAATTAGAGGAGATGATAATGTTGCTGTGAACGTAGCGACGGGGCAGGTTTTACAACAATAAAACATCCTCGGTGGACGAGTGGCAGCTGGCAGATGCTGCTGTAATGATTTTCTAATTTATTTTCATATTCATTATCTTCCACTGCTGCTCCACTGTTTAAAAAAAAAAAAAAAAGGAGCAAAAGTTAAAGAGTGGCGTACAGACTTAGATCATTCAAAGGATTAAAAAGTGTATCTTTGAACAGCATGAAAAGCAGCGTCGGGCTGCTTATCAAGGAAGCGGTTTGGACACATTCATAATGAAACTGAAAGCAGGGCCATATTAGCGGTGTCAGTGCTAATTAACTAAAGCCTTTGATCTGGCGTTCTGCATTTGAATGCGGCTGAAAGGTTTAGCGCAGTCTACCTTTAATTAGGATTCGGAATATATGAGTTATTGTATGCAGGCCTGTCCTTAATACCCGATGCCATCCCAGATTCCAGCTCATCAGCTCCTTTCTGTGTCTGCCAGCTTTTTGAGCCGTTTGAGTTGATTGAATATCGTGTGCCAAGAATAACACTAAGTCTTTAAAGCTGTACTGTATATTTTTAGGTGTGTTTGTGGTTTGTGCTGACATTGAAAACTACATCTATGCATTCCTAATGACATTGAATAAACGTGAGAACAACCCAAAAGTCTCTTTCACATATCTTGAATTGCTTCCAGTGCATATGCATGTGTTTGGAAAACTCTCGCTAATAATGCTGCTGCTATGTAGTGAAGGGTTTACTTTGAGGACTGCTTGTTTCACATGGGTGGAAATACTTTAAACAATTATTTTGGATGCTTCTCAGTTCACTAAATTTCATTTTTTTCCCCTCCTTTTCTGTACCCTTACTGAGCACTTAATTAATAACACCTGTGCAATCAAATACAATCCAACCCAACAGCTCTGCCATAAATTGTACTTTTACAAAGCATTTCCATTTTCAGTATTTGTTGACATTGTCAAAATACTGGCACTTTTTTAATATAATGCACTCCAGCCTTAATAATAACGACAACATCAACTAAAAACTGTGTAAGCTTCATAAAAGTAGAATTTATGGCAGAGCTGTTGTGTTGGATTGCACAGGTGTTTTTAATATAGTGCTCGGTGAGTGTATGAAGCGACGTGAGTGCGTTTAGTAATTTAAGGAGAAATTAGACATTAAATTAATTTACTGGTTGTGAAGGTACTTGACGTGTAAAACCAGCTGTGAAATGTTGAATCAAGAGAAAGTCCAAATTTGGCAAATAATCCAAGTGGCATCAAATTTGAGCCCAAGATGCTAACAGCTAATAAACCTCATTATTATTGATACCTGCTGCTCATTTTAAATTTCAAACAGGTTTAACCAGCCTGCTAATTGTCAAGCAGCACTCATTTTTCTATCGCTTACACTGCTGATTACACAATTAGCCTAATGGGCTCATTAATAATCTTAATCAGTGTATTAATTTAGTGCATATTTAAGTAACATTGTCTTAACGTAACACATGGAGAAGCTCTGAAAAACACTCACGGAGAGTCTGCACTGTGAATGTGAAGCTGTTATCTTGGATTGTTATGGAGTTATTGTGTTTCCAGAAATGTGTCTCCCTGCAGACAGACAGGGACCCATCCTGACGACATAATTTCATGCAGACCGTGTGCTGTGGTGGTGAGACAAAGAACCCTCATAGGAAGCTTCATTAAACATGATTCTCTGGCTGCTTCTCTGGCTGCTTGCCTGTCTCCTGCATGGCGTCTTACCTCGAATGAACTGCTCCAGGGTTCAGCTGGACTGAGGCCGAGACTGTCGAGTGCTCGACGTCTGGCTGCTTCGACTGGGATGTTTTCACCTCTCCACACAAACCATCCCTAGTGAGGTATAAACAGTCCGCAATCAGCAGCCCCGAACAAGGCGGGTGTGAAAACAACACTACAAGTTAATGAAGTTTCCGCTCGGTGCGTTATATTTCCAGAGGACAGTGATTACGAACGTTTTATGTTCTTTGGCTGGATTAGAGGGTACACGTATGACGGAATACTACAAAGTCTGTGAGGACAGTTGTGTGTTATCTGTGGCCCTGGAGGGAGTGCTCTAAAGTCTGAAAAATATCAGCTTGGACAAAGTTTTCAACAGAAAGCCTGTGTTAGAAATTGTGGGGATTTAGGAGGCTTGGAAGGTCTGATGAAATACGTTATTAATTTAAATTATGGAAAATGTAGGATCCAGTGTGTTTGGAATTTGACCTATACTAGAGACTAAACGTCAGGATATCTCAGCTTCTGCTGCTTTGAATTTCATGTCTCATGTCTAGCAGCATAGCTTTATGGATGGTCAGCCCACTGCTTTGGAAACAACTAATGAGTGCCATGAGATTTTGTAAAGTTCCGTAACGATGACTCTACTGCTGATTTCGGTGATCCTCTCATTACAGAAAGCTCATATTAAATTAAAATGATTCATCCCCTTCAGGATGAATCGTAATAACATTTATGATTTCCTTAACTTACCATCTAACACCATCATCAGGTCAAATTTTAAATTTTTAATTAGTAAGTTAACATTAATAAAATGTACAGTTTTAGTGTTTGTTTTTTTGAAAGAACAGTCCCAGGGAAAATCAATAGACGAAATGTTTCGGAATTCATTGGAACCTCCCATGTGAAAACCCCAGCAAACATCATTAAAAAGACCATTACCGAGCAACATGTGACACTGCGGGCTCTTGGTTGCGCTGTCAGAGTAAATGGGACAGACCCGCAGAACGAGGAGTCAACGTAATCTAGATGGAAATTCAATGAGACAGTCGTATTAGAGTTTGCTCAGGTGTTTAAACTAAGTCCGCAATTACTGGCACGTTTAGCGGAATGTGAGGTCCGGATTTGTTTCCGATCCAAGGCTGTATTGGAAATGTATTCACTGGCAAACTGTTTCAAAGAAAAGTTGTTTATGTCTATCCGTCATCCGGAAATTCACATTGTCAATCCTTCTTATTGTTTTCCAAACCACATGTGCTGACCTTGCCAGTCGCTTAGAAATCTGATCTTTAATGATGGTGTTGACTCGGTGCCTGATTTATGATGTGTTTATTTTATTTACGCCTCAGGCCTCATATAACAAAGTCTTCTTCTACAAAGATAGTTTCACTAAGTGGTTTTATTAACTGAGATCAAAAAGCTTCCCTGGCAGGGCCGCGAAATAACTGAGAACCAATTTTGCATAAAAAGTCCCTCATATTCACGGTTATGCGCCAGACTTTGACTAAACGTGGGTCGACTTCAGAGCTGTTGGTCTGTGGTCAAGCTGAATGTGTCGGCGTGACGTTGGAAGAGATTCAAAGCGACTCAGGCTCACTCAGTCACTCGAGCACTCTCAACGCAGCCCTCCTACCTCAGATAAGTGTCAAGTGCAGGGAATGACTCAACTGTAAGTAGAACCGAAGGAGTTGTTGTATTGTTATGACAGTTGGTGCCAGAGATTCAGTCAGGAAACACTGGAGTATACAGGCTGACTTGCAACTAATGTCAAAACTGAATCGTTCTCTTTTATACTCTTGCCAACGGGGGTAAAGCACAAGAAGTCGATCTCAGATAAAGATCAGGCTCTGCTTCTGGTTGAGATACACACTCGTAAAACTGCTCATCTTTGCCTAATGTTCTGGAAATTGTGTCCAGATAATCCTTACTGGGAGAGGCTTAATAGTGGAGCCATTTTTAGCTGTAAAGCCAGTTGGTTTCCAGCATTCAACCATCCATTTCTAACAAAAAAAACAGGAGATGTGGGGCGTCATTACAGGCTTGGTTTCAGAACTGTGAATTTTTGCCCACATTTCTGATTGTTTCAGTGACTTACATCGGTCTGCTATTGTTTTCTATGGCTTTCTACCCCCAGTTAGAAAAACAGCGGAGCCAATCGACGTTTGAAGGCAAGGTGGTCCTCTTGTGTCTGTGACCCAGACAGATGCTGACAGAAAAATTGCCAGAAAAATGACAAAGATGGACGAGATTGATGCAGCTATGTATGTACTGTGTTGGTATTCGGTGCAATGTTTTCTCTTTCTGATTGTCGTGAAAAAATTATAATATACATTTTAACTTTTTTTTTTTCCGTCTTGCAAATTTTTGGCAACAGAACAAACTGTAAATCCACCTCTAGAGTTTAAGTCTCCTCTTAGAATATCCAGCACCTTCATCACTGTCATTGAATTAGATATCCTCCATCGTCATCATCATGTGTATGACACACGCACGCACGCACGCACGCACGCACGCACACACACACACACACACACACACACACACACTACCTCCCTTCAACTACACCCTCCTCCTGCTCCACCTGCTCACTCTGTATCCCCTGCAGCAAACATATCTAACAGATCAGACGGGTTCAGAAGGACAGCTCTGTCCTGGGATGCCCCCCCCACCCCCTACCTCGACCCAGCGGAGGTGGTGAGAGAAAGGACAATAATGGCTCCGCTATCATCCCTGATGGAGGACATGTCCCACCCCATACAGGACACTCTCGCTGGGCAGCTCCTTCCTTCCTTCCAGACTTTACTATCAACACTGCTCCCAGTAGAGCACACACACCAAAACTGACAAATTCACTCATGCGCAATATCAATATCTCCTTAGATGTACAATCATCTCTTAACTTATTTATTATATCTTGCTTCTTGCTATTGCACTTTGCTCCTGTGACACAGTAAAAGTCCCCCGTTGTGGGATTAATAAAGGATTGTTTTATTTGATCCCATCTCTTATCTTTTCCCTCACACCCCTCTCTCCTCCTTGCTTTCAGCGTTGTGTCATTGCGATGTCTACGAGCGGTGAAGCTGCTGACAGTGAGATATTTGTTGCTGTCGGACCTCCTGTGGAGACTTTTTCTTTATTTTTTATTTTTTTTTTCCATCATTGTGTCCCTCCAGTTCAGAGAATGGCTCACAAAGGAAATGGATTACAACCTAATGTTTGATAGATTATGCAATTTCTCTCCTGCAATGCAGTGGCAATATAAATATAATGTTTCACTCACCCTGTCAGTTTTGTGTTGCAGGATAGCTGCCTGCACACTGCTGGGTATTGCTTTATGTTTTACTCCCAGAGGGTTTGAATATAATCAGAAAGACTCAGCAGCGACCTTCATGGATGTTAAGTGGATCATTTATTTGTACGAGAGCACAGGAAGTCTGTCAGTCTCTCAGTGAATCAGCTGGTAGTCTGTGTTGTGTTGTGTTGTGTTGTGTTGTGTTGTGTTGTGTTGTGTTGTGTTCAAAAGTGCTTCAAAAGTAGCTGCTACCACAGGCACAGGGTCAAGAGAACTTTATTGTCAACCCATTTAAATAAGACAAGTCAAAAATAATGCAAAGCCTGTATTTAAACCTTGAACAGAAGCACAAACACGTGTCTTCTATTTTGTTTCTAGGGGTTTACATTATATTATAAAAGTTAGCGTTACTTAGTGTTCACACCCTGGAGGAATTAATGCGTTCCAAAAATCTAAAATATTTATCATTGTTTTTTTAGCATAATGTATGAGAGAAAGTGAACTGGATATATAATTGAACACACGGAGGAATAAATATAAACTTTGTCAGAAGACTTTACTGAGGTTTCTTTTAAAGAATTTCTACTATCTGCACAAAGTTGCCTCCTCAGTCAGTCAGTGTTGAAACACATCACTAACAATACACACAACAAATGTGTTGGACATTTTGCCAATCTTCCTTTGGGATAATTCACCCATTGTCTTCTCTTCTCTTATCTCATTTTGCACATATGGCTCCAGCGGTGAAGAGTTTGCGTGTGCACAGTCGCTGCCAGTATCTACATTGTGATTCATTACATTGAGTCAAAAGAGTGAAGCTGTCAGCTGTGTGTGTGTGTGTGTGTGTGTGTGTGATATGATGTTTTGAATGCTATGACTCCAGCTGACTTGCTGTTTGGCTTGCTCTCCCACCCTACAGATGGCCATGAATTATTCATTTCACGGCCATGACCACCAGGTGGCCTCGTGAAGTGTGTAAGTACTTTACACGTATAGATACACTCATGCTGGGATAAAACAGGCTTTCCCATTATGTCAAATAATTTGGAGGAGACTCTTGAAAATGAGACTTTGTAACTTGTTAAGTGTGCAAGTGCTCTGACCTACAGAAAGCAACAATAACACAGGCAGGAAGTATGAATAATGGATCCCAGTCGCACAAAACAAACACTGCGCAGCCATTAAGCCTCCTCATTCCTGTTAACTCCTGACCCCTCGTTTGGTCACAGCGATCTTTAAATACGCTTGCTCTGAAAAAGACCCCGTTATGTCTGCGGTGCAGCCGTCAGAAGTTTATTCTCAAAACTGGACAAAATAAGAACACAGACAGGAATGCTAAAAGTAGAGCTGCTGTAGTTATGTGTGAGCAAAGAGGAAGTCACTGTTGTCTTTGGCTGTAAGGATGATGTCTGGCCGTCACGAGCGTCCTCTCTCATAGATGAATACGCCATATGGCTAAAGGTGGCTTTAGACGGCTCTTGACTACCTTTGAAAAGAGGTGAGGTTTAAATGAAGCAGATGTTTGTGCACAGGGAGATATCTGCAAAATGATATCAATCTCTCACTGTGCGGGATCAGTAGGATAGTATTTTATTACTGCGTATCCAGTAATCTTCACAGCACCGTAATGCTGTGACAGCCAACAAAGTGACAATAGGCTATGAAAATGAAAGTCTTAAAGACGTGTTTTTTAACATACACATTGTTGCTGTATGCATTGTACTGTATGCTAGTAGACATACTGTGTGATCTAAGCAGACTAATGGAAGGACGTGATAGGAGAGAGTTACTCGTGGGATGTTGTTTCTAGTCCCTCTAGAGTCCGGTTCACAGCTGGAGCATAAGTCTTCCTCGAGGCTCATATGATCATACTGTACAAATCAGGAGCTATATCCAAACATTCCCCGATCCCTCGCTGTGATTATTGGCGCTGATGCCCAGTGAGTGGCCTCCTTTCCCAAGGCCGCGCATTAAGGAGCGACAACGTGCAGCAATAAGATTCCTTTCCAAAAATCTCCTGTTACACTTCGTAAAGTTATGCATTCCAGTCTTTATTTTCTAACAAAAGATGAACTTCAGGAAGATAGATGTATGTAGGTGTGTTCAAGGCAAGGAGGAGGCTGCCAGAGCGGAGGGCTCTGGAGCTGCAGGACCACACAGGGCTTCAGACTAAGTTTTCATCCTTCAGTCCACCAACAGCCGCAGAGACATGGCCCTCTGCCCGGATGCAAAACCAACGCTAATCAATCAAGCTGCTGACTTATCACGCCAAGACATACTGCCGTCTCTCAGGGTCCAGAGAAAGTGATGATTTATAGTATTTGCTCTTAACAACAGTATCTGTTAATCTATTTTGTCTGAGAGAATCCCCATTTGCCTTCTCTGTGGACATTTAATGAGTATTTTCAGTAAAACATCATTTAAAATTCATTGGAATGGTGATTTTTTAAAATGTGTCTGAGTATGCCTGGGAAATGTTTGAAAAAAAAAAACCCCAAAAAAAACAACTGACCTTCACTGACCAGAAATCATATCATGTGACGCATGTGATGATTTTATAACTGAGCATAAAACGCAATGAGACACTGCTGCTTTCTTTGGCTTTAACTGTTGTAGGAAACAGTTCATATTTCACTCACGCGGCGCTTAATTCGTAAATCAGGAAGTCCCAGGACACAGAGAGGGTGCAGTTCCTGTGGGTCAGAGGTAGAGGAAAATCCACAAACGCCTAAAAAAACGAAACAAAACTGTCATTGCAAACAAAGCAGTGTGGAACCCAGCTAGCCCATGTTATCAGAATAAATGCATCTGACATGACAATCGAGCCCACAGTAGGCTCCACACGCACATATCATGATGGGATTTACATTTATTTTATTAGCTTTTATTAGTCAGACTCATTTCACCATTACACAACATATATATATATATATTTAACAGATTAAAAATGCATCCAAAATAGCAAATTGGCAATTTACATGTAAGTTCAATGGAAAATAAAATTATGACAGAACAGAACACATGAATTATTACACAAAATGTGTTTAGAGATCTTGATAGTAACAAAGAAGGTGCACAAACTGAGTCCTGCACTCGTCAATGTCAAATCCATGTGTGTGTGTGTGTCCAATGAGATAGCTCCTTGTTTAGCTAATTATCCTTAGCACAAGTTCTGAAAGCTTACTTTATATGTTCTTGTATTATGTGTATATATATCAGAGAAACTAGTGAAAAGGAGACAGAATGCAGGAAAACGAGTGTCGTTTGTTG
Source organism: Pampus argenteus (assembly GCA_036937835.1). NCBI lineage: Eukaryota > Metazoa > Chordata > Actinopteri > Scombriformes > Stromateidae > Pampus > Pampus argenteus. The sequence goes on along the minus strand of CM072863.1, from coordinate 21,042,687 downwards.
CTGGATTTGGAGTTTGACTACGTGACCCATTAAGTGTCCCTCTGGGGAAGCGGCTACGTGTTCTGGACCTCATTTGAACGGCCTGCTGGTGGGCCTCGGACCAGAGCCAGGCCGCTCTTAATTCATCCGCCCCGGACGAAGGGTTGTCAGGGCACTGCAATGAAACTTCTGTCCACATCCAAGCTGCCACAGTCAATTAGGACCAGAGTATTAGAAAAACAATAGATCTTTCATAACAACATAGAGTTTATTAGATGAAGTCTTTCTGAAACCTTTTGTATGCTCCAAATGCTACGTTACTGTTGAACTGCTTGCATTACATGGCTGTACAATCACAATGTCCTTTAGCTAAAGGTTATTGATATGTGATGATTTTGCATGATCACATAGATGCATTATAACCATGCTAATTGCTCAGTGAAATAACACAACATGTTCATTTCATATTTATGCACTAATCTTCCAGAGTGGATCTTTTATTATGATTTATGTGCATTCCTGAAACACTTACAGGTATATCTGCACCAGCTCCTCATTGATAATTCAGCCAGATTGTGTTGAAAAGACGTTCCAGTAAATCCTACTTTCATCTTTGTCTGCACTCAGACTGTAGCTCGAACACTTCTATTACTTTAGTTTGATTGATTCACGTACTGGCAAAGAAAAAAAACAAAAACAAAACAGTCCCATTTCAAGTTTGGGATGTTATTCTTGCAGTTAGTGTTTCTTGGTTTGGTGTTGGCACATCAACCCGTGAGCCAAACACATCCAGATGCTTCTGCCTGGAGTCTCTTCTACTCTCCTGCTGCTGCTGATTCACAACTTCCATCACAGGAATTCTTGGCAAGACAAAACAGAAAAACCTGTGATGAATTCAAGATACACAATGTCAGGACGTAGCTACGAATGAGCTGCAGCAGGTCTCCAGGTTCAAATGTAGTTGTATGTTCACAGTTGAATACATGCTGACTGTCGGGGGGGGGGGGGGGGATTATTTGAATTTCTCAAGGCTTTTAATCAAAGACAGGTATGCGTCCAACCACCTCAGAATGTTAATATGCTCAGCAAAGACCGATGATTGGGGTTTACAGCAACAAAAGCATGTTTCAGTGTTCGTTTGGGCACGTGAGTGTTGTTTTAAGACAGAAAAATGATGAACCCATCCTTTAAGGTTTGGTTAAGTTTGGGCTCAAAAGTTAGGGTTAGGTTAACCACAGTTTAATCATGGTTAAGAGAAACCAACACTGAGGCGCCCCGGTGGTCTCAGGGTTACTGTGGCAACCAGGAAGTTGAGTGATGAGACAATCATATGGGTTGCAAGCAAATCTTCACACCGTGACTTCAAAAATAAAACAAATGTGAACGGCAAAATTACATGTTATAAACATCCGCAACAATTTACAAGGCTGTCCTCTCAAGAAGGAAAAAAAAAAACCATGAACACAATCATAACCGTAACCTTATCTCTGTGGTTCATGTGATGCTTTCCTAAATCGAGTGTTTTTGTGCCTTTACAGTCGGTCAGATCGTGTAATCGGTTTGTCTTAACATATTTATGAAATGAATTGTGTTAATGGCCATCGCTGCTGCTTTCCGTACTCCCCGTGAGCCCTGTGAGTATATCATTATTTTCCTTCTTTGCTGTTTTTGTTTTATAACTCATCCCTTTATTTAGATGAGCCTAAAAACTAAAATTATACTAAATGGAAGCTGCATGAGGCAGCTGATTGGCTCTATTGTTTATAAAGATGAGAAGGTCAGGAGCTCTGTTATCTGTCATTTTACTGGAATGTGCCAGTGGTGCTTATTTCACAGGGATATAATAATGAAGAAAAACTGTGTCTAGCATTTCATTCTTGTAGTTATGCATATACATAAAGCATTTGTATACTTCCCATATGAGAATGACGGAGGGATTCAACACCGGTTGGTGCTCCTGCCACCTTCTCCCTGCATGAAAGCGGCGCATGCATCCTGCTGTTTCTGTCATCTTTGAAAAATCCCTTGTATTGGCCGGGATAAAGGGACAGTCAGTCTTTTATAAGGGTTATCAAAGTCAGTGCTGGTGGCTGAATACCTTTTAAGGAGGATGTCAAATGGGAAAGCATGTGCTTTTGTTCAGGAAATAAGCGCCTCACATCCTTGTGGGTTTTTGAACTTTTCCTTTGAGCCACAGTTTTTTTGTTTTTTTTCCCCTGATGCATCACAACTTCTACTGCAGAGATAGAGGAGAGGTTAAACATCTATAAAGTTTCAGCTCCATAAAGAGCTGCAGATGGCCTGTGTGTGTTGTGATGCTGTAAGTTGAAGCAGATGTCACTGGAAAACAAAAGCATTTCTGCAGGGACAATAGCACCTTCAGAGGAGAAAAGCCTCCACAGACCTCCTGTATGTCTCTGCTTTCAACTAGAAATGAAAAGAAAAGGAAGCGCAGAGTCTGTGGAGAGTACAGGAAGTTGTGGGACACTGATTAGCTGCTGAGACAGATGGAGTTGGTTGTGTTTCCAGTGAAATCGTGCGGACTACCCACAGCCTCAGCTCCCAGGGGCATCAGCAGGGCTCTGAATCACATAAGATGCACTCTGAGAACATACCACGAGGCGGGTTCCCTTCCACATCCAAAGCCAGTTCTGGGTACCATCAGTGGATCCAACGCAACATGAGTATAGAAATTATTCTATCCTTCCAACGTTTTTTTTTCTGATCAGAGGCCTCACTCATTCTTTTTTATTTTTTTTTATTTTTATTTTTTTGTTGTAATAATTCAAATCCAGCATGTCCTGTACTATTTTGGTGATTAACTTATACATACAGCATGTACCACCATCAACTACTCAGATGTGTACAAACCATCCTGGAGCTAGTATGTACCCCTCCCTGTACAGGGGAAGATATGGGAAAGGCCCCGAGGCCAGGTGGCATCCAGGTACCCATGCCTAAAGCCATGGAGCTCTCCTAAGAATGCCTTAGTACACCCTCTGTGAAAAACACACGTTGTCACTATCAAGAACCAAGAGTACAAACCCTACGTTCATCTTTCCAGATAACGGCCACATTTTCAGACAGTCCCTTCTAAAAAGCATTAATAGTGATTCACTCATAACTCATCGACAAAATAGAGCTTGGAAGAGAAAAGTTCAAATCCTGCTTATTTCCTCTCCTCTGCGTACTTGGCCAGTCGCACCATGAAATGCGTTTTGGATTGTAGAAAAACTGTGTGTATGTCTGCAGAAAGTGGATTGGTTCAGATGCAGTTTGACAATCGTTTGTTTGAAGCATACCGATACCTTGTGGCCAAATAGAGGACTAAGGACGTCTCCTCACTGCAACACCTGGAATCACCAGGTACATAAATCCTTAAGACAATGTGATTCACCCTGATTGGATTATATATATCCAAACCGGTCAGGGAACGCCTCATGATCCCGTATGAAGTGTTGAGTGAGGTGGCTGTCTACCCAGACCTGGCTGAGCAACAGAAGATGGATGGACGGACTACTGGACAACTGTGTATGGAAACACACATTTCCTCTAGAAAAGGTATGATGTTTTCTTTTAAAGATCATTGAATATATTTGTTTTAATGTGAAATAAATGCTTAAATAGAAATAGCGCAGTGTCATTTTTTTTTATACTGCCAGTAGGGGGAACCAAAGTCACTCAACTACTTCTACATAGCAACGCCTCATTTTCTCCGATTTTTCCGGAAACACAAAAACTTGAACCATTTGTTGAATATATGACATTTACTAACAATTTTTATCAAACAAGTTACGAGAACGGATGCCTATTGACATACAAACAACAAGGTCAGGCAAATTTTTCAATGACTTAGTCAGTTATTTTAAACGTATTAGCATTAGAGTTTTACAAAAAGCATTTTTTTATCACTTACATTTTATTGGTGTTATATGGATTTTAAACCATGTTCTTATTTCTATTTTTTTTTTTCCATATCCATATTTTTTCTGTCGTCTCTGTGTTTCCACATCCCCTGTTTTATTGCTTTAGTATTTTTTTTTTTTCGGTATGCAGTGAGGTTTTGTAACTACTACTACTAAAAATAAGAGTTAAACCCTGGCTTGTGTGTTTGAATAACCTTTGTCACCCCGGTGCTGTCATCAGCACTTCCCCAACAGAACAAACACTTTCATTAAAACACGAGGCCCTGGGAAGAGCTGCTACATAATCCGCTGCTGAAACACACATCGAAAGTCAAGGCTGTTGGTTTCCTTTAGACAAACTTTCAGGGATCTTTGCCTTTAACAAGATCAGACATTGTTACTCTTGAAGTTTATTGGCGTTTTCTTCCAACAAATGTACACAATTTAGGTTTTTACAGCCAGTCCATAATGTTTTACATTGTCTCAAATAGTCAGTCTTGCCACCGCAGTGCCCCCCCCCCCCCCCCCCCCCCCCAAACTATAATGACATATTATGAGCAATGTAGCTTTTCCTCGTAATGTAACACATGGTTGGCACTGTGCCTCAGACACTTGCCTCCATCTCAGTGGACACCCAGACCATTCACAGTGACTGAAGGCCAGTGGAACATGGCCAAGATGTCCCTACCCATTAACATTGTGTGTGTTCCTCACGTTAGTCATTCCAAATCATATTGTTCCCAAATCCCAAATCAGAAGACATAATCCCATTGAAATCTGTTGACAGTGAGGGCTGTTCAGAGTAACTGAAACATTGCATCTGGTAAGACACATTGCTGTTCAGTGTTCACATCATATTTTAATGGCCCTGACTATGGGTTTAAATACAGGCTCAGTATTCACAAATGTCAAGTTATGTAACTTATGTAAAACACAAACAACAGCAGTGATTTGTACCTGTAAATCCTTATCTGTGCCTCTAATTTACCACTTGTGCATTATCATTTGTAGTTAAATTTAGTATCTTTCAGTGGACATATACTTGTGAACCTCCACTTGTGTGTGTGGTTACACTGTAGCAGACTGGTGCCATAAGGCGATTTGGTGAAGGTAAACGCAGTCAATGACCGTACATAATGGAGCTACTCTCAGATGCTGCAGGGAGTTAATGAACTGAAGGAGAAGCTTCTCTTACAGTATAAAGTAGCTGTGGACAGTGAATATTGGAAGAAACACCTACATTCATTTATAGAGACTGATTTATTGACTTTCCTGCTTTTTTTTAAAATTATTATTATTATTTCTTATTTATCCTACCAGTGCCTGGAGGGATCATTTTATCAATGGTTACACCACCGTGTCCAGTTTACGTGATGTGTTTTCAGGCATGTGTTAATAAGGATGGAGATTTATTCTGAATCAATGCTAAAAGTCTAAAAGTGTGGACTCAGATCGTTTTTGTGTTATAAAATAAAACGTATTAGTGTGGATGTAAGTGCTGTCACTGGCTGCTTGTTAAGTTAAGTGAAGGGGCGGCAGCAGCATGGCTAGCTAATTAGCTGCTGCCATGGAGGAGCATTGAATGGAAACTTTTAAAATTCCTTTTTTTTTTTTTTTTATTCAGAATAAGATCCATCAATTTCAATAAAATATGTTGTATTAAATTATACATGAAAGCAAAGTATAGCCTGGAGAAATAATCCATGATGAGGCATCATGAGGCCGACTTGTTTTTTCCATCTTTGCCTGCAACGGTAGATGTTGAAAATGTTGCTTTTTTACAGAAACAACCATCGCTCTGAGTGACTTTTCATAATAAATAAAGTGTGAATAATAATAATAAATAAATAAATAAATAAATAACATCTTCATGATAAAAAAGTACATTTATCAAAAAAATAAAAAATAAAATAAAAATGAGAGGACAGACTCCATGGTAGCAGCTAGTTAGCTAGCCATGCTGCTGCCACTCCTTCACAAACAGGCAACCAATGATGACATCACTTCTTCTTCTTCTTCTTGTTATGTTTAACAGTAGTTGGCATCATTTACCACCATCTACTGGAAATTGCTTGGTCTTACCTGCATCTGAGGAGGGGGTACTATTTCATGTTTTAAAACAGCGCTAGTAGCATTATCTCTCCAGCAGTTGAGATCACCCTGTGCGCTGCATGATTAACACTCGATAAAAAAACCCTACTGTTATCCAAAACGCTGTGTGTGTGTTTGGAGGTCTTGTTAAATGAAACAGACTGCACCGAGTTATTTTCATCATCCAGAGTTGGCTGGAGGTTTTTGTAAAGTGGTTCAGTGTGTTGGTTGTCCGGCTCATTGAGCGAGTGCTGGATTTCCGTGCTTTACTCCGCTAACAGTAGTCTCTGAATGGTAGCAACGCAAATCACTGGGTTGGGTCGAATGTATTAATTGATATTAAATGTATTTGAGGAAATACTGAAACATGTTTTCAGGTACCACATATTTCAAAGGAATCGGGAATGGCAGCGTGAGTTTTCATTGGTAGATATCCCGGGCACAGAATATGTAAATTGTCTAAATATTTTTTTGACCCTTTAATTTAGCCAGTAGTTGTTTCTTAAAATGATCTGACAGTGTTTTGGTTAGCTGACTACGTGGTTAGCTAACTTGCTAGTGTACATAAAATGTCTGGTGTGTAATTAGTAATGATGAGCTCCCCGGTAAAAACAATAACAGAACTCAGTCGTGTCGATCTAATCCTGCTGAGACAACGCACGCAGATGTTCTGTGTTTTATTGCCGCAGAGCTGAAGACCTCCAATAAGGCTGCCCGGGGTTGCATTATGTCATCGGAAAGCCCTTTTTAATGTCTTGGAGCAAGACGTTACATCAACATGTTTCGAATTCACATTTACCACTAACAGTCTTTTAAATGTAATGGAATTAGTACAATCAGGCAGATGTTTTTTTTGTTTTTTTTATTGCAGGCATCTCACATCCAGTTTGTCTGCTTGCTCTGCTTTTATTCATTCATCTATGCAGATTGCACACATCATTAGGCTGAATGCAGACCTAGGTCAGCCAACGGGATGCAGAACCGATGTGGCCCATTGGGTTTCATTGTAAGGCTCTGAACTTTACACCGTGCATTCCTAAACAGTTTGAGAAAAGGGAATATAAGTGCCAAAGGAAATACTTTTCACACTACTCTGGGGTCTCGGCGTTATGATGCTCAGAGAAAAAAAAAAAGTGATGCAACACTTCATCACTTGCTGGTGTAATAACACAACTTTTGACGCTAAGAACAGCAGCAGAGAAGGAGGATAAGAGGACATGTTATTGTTTCTCCCAGCAGCTCCTGCAGGCAGACGGAGGTGTAGCGCCAGAGGCCGGATCATGCGGATCTGCTGTCCATATGGGAAGAAATCCTTTGTCCCTATTTTATACACAGACGCTGCTTTTTCAATTGGCCTTATAGAGGCGGGTTTAAACGGTGGCACACTGTTGACATTCAGCATGGCTGTTGATTGGGTTGACATTTACAGAGTTCATTTGAATAGCTGTTATAATGAAATGATAAGAGAAAAAAAAAAAAAAACATGCATGCAAAAGCAATGCAGCCTGTCTGCCATACGCACTGCTTTCATGTTTATGGCAGTACAAGATAACTCAGGGGCTTTAACAGCTTTTAGTAAATCAATATAAACCACTCAATGCTGCTGATGGTATCTGTGAAGTATGGATTCGGATAATTGGATGAGGATTTTGAACACTGTGGAGAGGAATTTTCCCGGGCAAACTGCATAATACCTGACATTTGCAGAGCTTGTCCAACAGCAATAACACTTCAGCGGTTTTTTTTTTTTTCTTTTAATTTAAGGTAAAGGTCAGAGTATTGTGACATTATGGACTGTTCCACATAGCGGCAGTGCTGTTTTTCTGCAGCCAGGCGCCTCACTGAGGAACAGGAACAGCTGACACTACTCCAGGTGTTGGTTTTGTTTTTCACATTTAAAGGCAGGCTTTGTCCACTGGCTTAGCGATGGCTTCCATCACCGCGGGGATAGGGAGATGACAAACAGAGGCCGTGGATGTTCATTTGACTCGAAGGGCCATTCATCAGCTCATGACAGGAATGCATCTTCCTGTCAACACAGCAGTTTGAATCAGTGCTGCTGTAGTTAGTCTTTCTAACCACGGAAGGGGTTAAAAGGATAGAGAAACATTCGAGGTAATCAGCAGCTTCTAATTCCTGAGTTTCTCAGTCTGAAACTTTTCGGGGTTATAATGCCATGACTGCATTTTTGCAACAGCGTGGAAGGCTGAAGACACAGGGAGCCAGTTTGAAGCAACACATAATTTGGATGCCGACTCCATATTGAGCAACATCCCCTGGAAACCAAAGCTCCCCGCTGAGCGCCGGCTGGTGGCCCATGCATATTTCATGAAATCAGAAGCTGATTAACTGAATGGATGTGAATGGTTTCATTCGACAAAGCAATCACTCAATATAAAGAAACATCTTTTTTTTTTTTTTTAACTTAAAATACAGATGAAGGCAAGTTTTGAATAAGACATGACCACAAACTCAATTGCCTCTGCTTTTCAGACATTCAGAATACCTTAAACCTTTATAAATAAAGACATTATGTAGACATTATGTAGACATGTCACTGTCTTGAATTCCTCTATAAATCCATGTTTTGCAGTCTAGTGAGAAGAACACCAGGGAACAGTTATTGCCTCATGTCAAAATGATTCCAGCTATAGGCCTGTTTTATGCAAATGGTATTGTTTCTAAAAGATAATGCAAAAAAAAAAAAACTCCAGGCAGGTAAAGAACGAGACTAAACTACTACTTATTGTCTGAACAGAGATGGTAATGTCGCTCGTTATCTGTCTGTCTGAATCAGAAATGTGCTCATTTGTTTACCATGAGAACGTTATGAGGTCGGATCATGTCAAGTTGTGTTTTCAGAAGCTTTTCAGAGCAGTTTCTCTGCTCCTAAGTGTCCCAAAAGAAAAGGATGACTGTTGCCTTTAGCACTTTGCCCATGTGCTTTCAGTGAATGTAGCGTTCAATATTCACTCTAATTATATAGCTCTGTTTTGGTCCCTTCAAACTCAAAAAAAGTAAAAAAAAAAAAAAAAAAAAAGATCTGCTAGTTTAAACCTTGACCTTTGTGCTGATTTCCGTTCTCACTTGTTTATTTCTCATTAGTCAACAACACATTTTTAATCTCAATCAGTGCATCTAGCATCCTGTTGACTGGCACAGTCGGAGCACGTCTGTCAGTGTCCCCCTCTTTGCTCACTCCGCTCCGTCCAAACATACTGTGCTGCCAAACAAGACGTCTGCCAGTAACACAGACGAGGCATTATGACACTCATTTGTCCAATTTATTTAGTTTATGTAGTTTTATTCAGCCAAACAGTCTCAGATTTGGTTTGGTGAGTCACTCTTTTTAATTAATGAAAGTGGAAAGCCTGAGGGCAAAAAAGTGATCAAGTTATTAAGCTTTTGCTCATTCATTATTTCTATCTATCTATCTATCTATCTATCTATCTATCTATCTATCTATCTATCTATCTATCTATCTATCTATCTATCTATCTATCTATCTATCTATCTATCTATCTATCTATCTATCTATCTATCTATCTATCTATCTATCTATCTGGTCTATGTAGAGTACGCAGGAGTTTTTAAAGTCTTGATTTCAGCATATATTCTTATAAAGTAGTCTGCTGACAAGTTGCATTACTTTTGTTTTTAAAAGGGCCCTTGGTTACCCAGTGTTAAGAGACGCTCTGTCCCCTACAGAGCTGGGCTAATGGAGATTCCAGACGACACCACCCACTTCCCTTCTTTCTTTTCCGAGTTCACTTTTGTCCTGCAAATCGCTGCGCTGTATCCCGCAGATAACCCAGCAGACTGACGTCCATGGGAACGTCAGTGCTTTCCAAGCCTTTGGAACACTACACGAGAGAATTCTTTTTCTTTTAGATGTGTATTTTCTCTTGCTGTTGAAAAAATGATGCATTAAATGTATCAGTGATGGTGCATTTATGTTTCGATCAAGTATTCACATCTCCTGTAAATCATTAACTGTAGAGGATATATATATATATATATATATATATATATATATATATATATACAGACGGTAATTGCAACATGCTGCACAAATCAAATTTTTAGTCTCTCAGCGATGTGAAGAAAATCTCCCAAATATATTTTATTTTTTGGTTTCAATACACATTACTCTCTGAATATAGTTAGTCTGGAAGCAATTTAATGTAATTATTCACCTAATCCAGGGGTGCCCAACCTTTTTTTAACCAAGATCTACTTTTGAAGTTGATGGCATGCCGAGATCTACCAAGTCAAGATCAAGGGCCGGGCAATAATTCAAACATGGAGCCGCAATCGCAGAAGACACGTAGTTAAGTTTTTATTTGTACAGGAGGAGAATAGGCAGTATAAATGCACAAAAAATTAGCTGATCAACATGTCACAAATAGGTTGTCCAAAACAGAGCTTCAGAGGCACGTTGTCTCTCTCTCTCTCAACCACACACACACACACACACACCTACAGAAAAGAACACTGCAAAAGGAGGAAGGAGGAGAAGAGAAGTCCAATATTTCAAAATGAAAATTTCACTGGAGAGTGGCAATGGGAAACCAGCAGTTGGATTTAAATGAATCTGACAGACAGATAAAATACTCCTCTAAGTGTATGGATATGATATGAATATGTCATTCAAGATACTACTACTACTACTAATAATAATAATAATAGCCTAATAATAACCATAATAATAATAAACGCTTTTCTACCTTAGTACCTTAGTTTATCAGTCAGTGTGGTTCTGTACTTGGACTAGATTATTTTCATGTGTGAAAAGGCAGACTCACACAAATATGTTGATCCAAAAAGGGAAGTCGTATTTAGTGCGCATTGTCTGAGGTTTGGCTACTTCTCTTCCAGCAGCAGGTTCCAGACATCGCCAGTTATCCCAGGTGTTGCTCTGCATTTGATCTCAATGTCATTTTGCAGTGTGAGAATTTCATTCTCGACAGCACTGGAGTCCAGGCTGAAGAGTGTGGCTACTTTGGGCGCAATGCAATCCACATCAACATTTTCACCAAATGGAAAGCACATAAACTGAGCAACAGGCTCGATGGACGCAAAGTCAGTAAACCGGCGCTCATAACGAGCAAGTTCCACACTGGCTTTGCCCTCACGGCGGAGCTCAGCCTCCAAGTGCGGAAAGTTCCTGACGTCACACTGTTGCAACCTGCGTAACAGCAGGCGCAACTTCGTTTTAAAAGGTGTTTACTAGTGATGCTCCGATCGCCATTTTTTGGGCCGATCACCGATACCGATCACCAAAAAACTTGATCTGCCAATCAAAGAATGAATTTGAATGACAGCGGCTGTCAGCTTTTCCTCCCGCACACTGTTAAAGCGCAACTGCGCAACTATTAAAGTCGCTTCATTCTCTCATGAAATGAAGCCACACGTCACTATTTATCTTCCTCCTGACCATTTAAAACTAATGAACACCAAACCACTGTCACTTCATTTCTTCTGCGCACTGAAGACACTGAAGTCGTCCTCTTCAGTGTCAGAGTTGAACAGCGTCAGATAATCTTCATCACATATCGTCTCACCGCGGCTGCACGTAAGTTTCCCGTTAATGAATCTGTGGCATAGATTCATTAACGCAAGCTTACGTGTCCTTACTGTTTACTTCACGGATAACCAGATCGATGGCATTCAACTTAAAAGCTGCATCATAGGAATTGCTTCGGTTTTCCATTTTGAGGGGGTGAGGGTGTAATAATATTATATACCTGTGACGGAGCAGCTCCGTCAATGACGGCGGCCTGCGCGCGCGCGCACACACACACACACACACTGTGGGCTGAAGAAAAATTAATAGAAAAGCCGCACCTCGGCCGATCATGATCGGCAGCCGATCAATCGGAGCAACACTGGTTTACCGAACTTTTTTTTTATTTTTTATTTTTTATTTTTTTGTCATTCGCGATCGACTGAAACTCCGCCTGCGATCGACTGGTAGACCGCGATCGACTGGTTGGGCACCCCTGACCTAATCGTTTAGCCAGCAACACATTGACTCAATCAAGAACATTCCAGAAATGAAGGATCTCCATTATGTTTCATTTTTTTCCCCCCACAATTAAACACTTGACGTTCAAGAACAAACCAAAACATTTATAAAAATGAGAGCGGAGGGGTGCAGTGCATTGAGACACATCTACCTGCAGTGCATTATAAACAGTGTCAGTGGGGGGAGTGGTGATACATATGTAAAAGACAGGATGTGCAGATCATTTACATTCTAAACAGGATATTGGTGACCTGTGTGTGAACTACTCAGCAGATTGTAACGAGGGCCCTGCACCATTAGGGAGCTAATGTGCCCCGTCCTGTCGTTTGTGTGCTGTCCTGGCTAAAGTTTTACTGTCAAAAAACAAACAAAACAAGGATATATTGTAGCATTACAAGACAATAGATAGTTAGTGCCCTGATCATAGGGAGAACACAAACACGTTGCATGACGGGACCAAGAGATGTTACGTATATTGCAAGAAAGTCCTCATTATGCATTGTGGACAGGTGTACAGAGATGGTTTATTTTGACTTGTGTCACAAGCTACTTCCAACAACTACTTCCATTACATGCAACAGACACCACCACGGATGCGTTTATGGAGAGACTGTGCCGTTAAATGATCCCAACTCTGGCCATTTTTTAAAAGATTACATAATAACCTCCAAGTCTGAGATCACTTTCCCAGAATGGGAACAAAGAAAGTAGGTTTTTAAAAAACAGTATGACAGTAACAGTCATAATAAAACTGATAATAAAGTTCACGTACTTCCAGAATTTTTATGTGGCAGATAACATGTATCCCAGCTGCTCAAATGATTAGGTGATTATATTCAAATACGACTTGAACGTGTATAACATGATCTCACGTTTCCTCTCTCCTCTCCAGCTGTTTCGGAGCAGACGGCGATAGTAATCACAATTCCGAGCCAAAACTGGAAAGAAAAGTTATCATAAGTATCAATTTTCCTCCAGATTTAAATGTTCTCATAAAAGCACTGAACCGAAACCCACCCTGAGCAATATATGAACCAACTCAAATGTCGTGCAATATTTGTGTGTAACCTCCAGCCAATTTCCAAGTGGAACTCAGAAATGGCCCTTTTAGCCCAAAGCCATTTTTTGAGACCCCTGCCAAGTTTTTCTTCAGTAAACTCCAAAATAGCGACACGAGCGAGTCTCGAGCCAGATGCTCCTTGGTGACCCCACGCGAGAAGCCCGACTCCCCGAGGCCTCTCCGCTTATTTCAAAGCCTTGTCAGCGTCTGACGGCTTTCCCCGGAGATCACACTGGGATTCCACAAATCTCACCCATGCGTTGTCGAGTCCCACTCACTGTTTTACAGCCGGGCTGAGACTGATCCTGTTACGCGCATGCAAAAAAATCCAAGTTTGTTCACTACGCTGTGGCAAACTCTCTCTGATCTTGTTATCCTACACTGAGTCATCTGTGCGACTTCAGACAAAACTGCAGTTAACTCTAGGGAGCCTTGGTGTCACAGACAAGTCTATTTTTATATGTGAAAAATAAGGCAGCTGGCTCGCTGTACGGTAGATTAAATAAAAAAATGTAGACCCACAAGCAGGTTTCGACATGTCCTTCCACTGACCCAAGCCTGAAACCTGAATGGGAGTTCTCTCTATTGTTCTACCTCATCTCTCATCTCTGGTTGAAAGCCCAGTCCGCTCCCCTGGCAGTGGTCTTATCTGCGATCAGAGGAGATCTGTTTATCACAGCACCGACCACCACTTCACCCCAGGCTCTGACAGCTTCTCATTAGAACCTTTTATATGGTGCTGCTGGGAGGGGTCCAGATTGTTGATCAGGTCGCCGCGCTCCAACATGATGACTGACCCCATTCAAACATCTAGCATGCCGCATTGTATCCCAAACAACACTTACACTCCTTACACTCTTTGAACTCAGACGTCCTCTGGAGGTGCCGCGTTGGGCCAAAATTTACGATACTCTCCGAAGGGGGGCTGCTTCAAATAAAGAAAGGTGAGACACAAGATTGGCCTTAAGTCGTAAAGTTGCTTAGTCTTCTGCCATTTGCTGCTACAGGGTCATGATCCCTCCAAAAGGTGAAAATATGAAGGTGAATTATGTCTTTGCCACATGTGAATTCAGTGCCTCACGTGAATGACATCTATGTTTATCCCTCAGGGGAGCGGGGCTCAGTGTTGGCTCAAGGAGATGATTAAAAGCAGGCCTGTATTTGAAGGAGATTTGGTCTTTTGTGAGCAGTTGCGATAGCCTATGGCCTTGTGTCATGCACGGGCCGCAACTGGCAGGAGACAGGCGGCAGCATGAGTAATGATTTGAGTGCAAGGCTCTTATTTAGCCGAGGTTACGGCCTTCTATTAAAGAGGTACATGTACGATCCTTAAAATCACAGCGGCGGACGGCAGCTTAAGTTTCCCCTGGGGACCAACAACATGGCTCAAAATGAAACTCTAAGAGAGTGCAGCAGCATGGCGACGGCAGTTATATGACTTTATAATACAATAGGCAAAATATGAGAAGGGAAAAATAGTTGAATAATAACCTTAACTCAGCTTACCTTCCTTTTTGAGGCTAATACAAACCTTGTGTGAGTTCAAAGTAAGCGACCACAGTGGAATATATATATGTATATGTGTGGAATTTTAATGACAAAAAAAAAAAAAGGCTCTCATGTCTGAGCATTTGGTATAAAGCTGGAGCCAGGAGGAAATTAGGTTAGCTTAGCATAAAGACCGGAACGTTGCTACTGTAGCAAGAAGCTCCTGGAAGTCAATTCATATTACAGTACGCAACTCGTACATTTGTACATTTCTGCAAATGTGCGGATGAAACAAACAGGATACAACATGTTAATAATTAGTGAGCTTAGAGATCTGGTGGTGATGTTTGGAGAGAGGCTAACTGTTTCTCCATGCTAAGTCTCAATGCTAAACTCGGTAAATTGCTCTGGCTCCGAAAGTAACTCGCAGACATGATATTAATCTCTCAGCGAGAAGGAGAATAAACACAATTTGTCAACGTGTCAGACTCTTCCTTTAGTCTTAGACTGCCTTACTTAAAATGTCAATATTAACCATTATTCCGTTGGATATGGGTGTCCCGGTCTGCGAAGCAAAGTGAGCTGCATGCACCATAAGAGTGTCTTGAACACATGCAAATGGTTTGCACCCGTTATTCATGTTATTAGGCTCCATCTGTGTGTGATGTGTTCAAATGTCTGCTGTGTCTGTGTCATTTCCACGGACAGTGAAAAGAACACACTGTGTTTCTGAATGTTGTGTCTGTTCTCTATCCCAGTTTCTTATATCTTTCTTGTTGCAGTAAAACAACAACAACAACAAAAACAATCTTGCATGTAATTTCATTTACGTTCAAGTTCAAGTATCTCCATATCCCCATCCTTACCGGTTGTACAGTGTGGGCTGGGTCAGCCTGCTCTTCACTGTGCGGATCAGGGGGAACTCTTCGTACCTCCCCCTCCGCCTGCCTGCTGCCGCCCGCCTGCTGCCTGGTCCCAGCAGCGTTGCGATGGTCTAAAGATCCACACTTGCGGCGCTCAGAGGACCAGCAGCCGGCGGCTCTCCAGCCCATCAGCGCTACATGACAAGGTAACACAACCCGGTGAATACACACCGCCCCGCTCAAACCGTCTAAGATAACAACACACTTTCCGCCTGTGAATAACATATATCCTGATACATGGATGCCGTGGTAAGAACTGTATGAGTCGGATTGTAAAATGATTTCTTCAACTTTATACCTACTGCTGGCTGCGATCTGGCTGAAGTTGGGTAACTTTTTTTTGGTTATCAGGTGGAAAGTGAAGGCAGGTTGTAAAGATAGAGAATGGTCCTTTTTTTGGTCTAATCTGTGGAATGTTGTACTTTAAAAAAAATGAAATTGAAATATTATTTTTCTACCTGCATAGAAGTGCGACAAACAACAACCACAACAACAAACAAATCAATCAATAGACTCTTAAACGTTTTTGTAATCTTTTTGTTACAGATCAGGAGAAAAAAAAAGCCATGTTAACCTACTTTATTGTATCTTTAATATCTCACTGTATAAATGAATATCCCCTCAGTGTATTCCAGTTTTATTCCAGTATTCTCCTCTATGCAAAGATGCATTACAGTCTTTTTTCATAAGTGAAGCGTTTAAAGAATCCTACTTAATTTTGTCCATATTGACAGAGCTGCATGACATCAGGGACTTTTTAGAGATCAGCTGTGTGTGTGTGAGTGTGTGTGTGTGTGTGTGTGTGTTTTCAAGCAGAGAGAAAGCAATAGGAAGGAATCCCCATCCCCTCATTGCTTTGGGAAACACCGTGCTGCTCAGAGTCAGTTTGCAGTCTTTTGGAGCTGCTGTCAACTTTTATTATGTCTAGTACAGTAACGGTGCGTGTCACTTTTCACTGAGGGACCTATAGCGGTTGTCACTTCACAGGCTAGAAATGAGCTCAGTTTAGACACAGAAGCCCTCCGGGTTGCTGCTTTGGCCAGTTTGTTCCCCCGTGGGGAAGCTGTTGCATGAGCTCCAACTTTGAGATTTAAAGATTTAGAGCAAAGAAATGCCTTTTATTCAACTCAACCTCTGTCAGAGTTTTACATTTTGCGGTTCTAACTTCTTGGCTTTGATACTGTAAAATATCAAATCCAGCCTTTTTTTTTATTAGAACAATCTGGAAAGTGAGAGAAGCATGAAAAAAAAAAAAAACCTGATTAAGGAGCAATGTGAAGGTTTTTGTGCCTAAACTCATTTGTTCCCCTTCAGTTGTTGCCATACCAAGGAGCATGATCCATGTATTACAACACAGATGCTAAATATGTCTTAATCTCTATTCATTTGACCTGATTCAGTCAGTTGGAGATTCTATTTGCTTATTACTACATAAATGAACAATTTGGCTACACTTCCACTATGTCACAACACATTATAAGACCAAGTTGTAGAGTTGTTGATGTGTTTATATGCTTTTTTTTTTTTAAGTCATGGTAAAGGTAACGATGGAGGTTTTTAATATAATATACTTATTAAGTCAAATGTGTGAGCTATTCCCAATCTGTAGGTCTTTCCCTGGCTTCCTCTTTCAACGTGTATTTCATGACTCACACCACAGATGACGATGTGAATAACAGACGATGAGGATAACTCATTATTCATTATTCAACCGCAGAATCACTGACAGCAACATTTGTGACAAACTCCTGGTAAATTCAGCACTTCTGAGAGTAGAGCAGCTTGAGTTTGATATGGGGGCGTGTGTTTACTTGTAGAGATGACCTACAGTCTAGCCAGCATTTATCACCATGTGAAAGTATGCTTAGTGTCTTTGATGATGAATCGGTTTGTCCAAGAAGACTGAAGTTATTAGAATTACTGCGTGGTAGTTTTTTTGGAATTATTATAAATTTCGGGCTTGATTCTACATTTAATTTATCAAATGATCAAATTACGAGTTAAGAGATTTGATTTGCTTCTGATTATCCTTGATTTCTGCCTTTCAGTAAAAATGAAATGAACTCACTACAGGATGGAGCTGTGTAATCACTTTGCGTCTGTACTGAAACTCTTATTGAACACATCATTTAGAACAAGAATCATGAGTCACAGGAGGCTACTCTCTTCTTCACTAATTACTCAGAAATTGCACAGTACTTTCCATAAAGTTTAATCAATTTCCTGTGAAGCAGCTATGTTTGCAGTTAGACTTTACACAAGTTTACTTTATTATGGCGGTTCTTTTACGGAGATAATCTGGGACATGGTAAAAAAAATTTAAGACTTTGGCAGGTTCCGAGTTTCATCATGACAGCCTGCATGACGATTAAAAACACTGTACTGCAGCTGATGTTAATCAGGAGTGCGTTGTCTTAATGTTAAGACTGTAAAAGTTGGACTCTCTTGAGCTCAACTATGAAGCCAGATGTTGATCTGAGCCTTAGCTTTCATTTTTGAGACATAAGCTTCTGTCTGCCTGTCTGACTCTTCCTCCTGTTTCTTACAGAGCAGAGGTGATTCGTATGGGCAGAATGTGCCAGAATCCTTGAAGATAAACCAAAGGCCCTGGACGATACCTGATCTCGTTTTGACTGTTGCACATTCGTCTGGTGCCATGGCTGGTCTTGTAGCGCTGCTGAAATGCACAGTGCTCTTTCTATACTTGAGTGTCTGCTTGTGCCAGCGTGACTGCACCGGCGTGGACTGTCCCCTGCTGGACAACTGTATTGAAGAAGTGCTGGAGAGTGGCTCGTGTTGCGCCACCTGCTTACATAAAGGATGTACATGTGAGGGCTACCAGTACTATGATTGCATCACTGCTGGATTCAAGAACGGGAAGGTGCCAGAGGGAGACTCTTACTTCGTTGACTATGGCAGCACAGAGTGCTCCTGCCCCAGAGGAGGAGGTCGGATCAGCTGCCACTTCATCAGCTGTCCCGACTTGCCGCCGAACTGCATCGAGGTTTTGGAGCCTGCAGACGGCTGCATGCAGTGCGAACGCGTAGGATGCGTCCATGGCAGGCAAAAGTATGACGCTGGACACTCCTTCCACATTGACTCCTGCCGGGTCTGCCACTGCCCCAACGATGGGGGGAAGCTGATGTGCTACCAGGTACCTGACTGTGACACAGGCAAAATCCATAAACCCATGATAGCTGCTCCCACAGAGGAGGTCATGACCAGCAGGCGTGACGGTTACCCTTACAGGTTTGACAAACTAGGCCACGTGGATCCATTCTCCACACCATATCACCATCCACCTAATGGGAACCTCCCTCTCTTTAAATCACCACCATTGGATAAGGAGGAGCCAGAAGATTATGATTATGGTCCTACAGACTTTCCAGAGACCTACCCTCAATCTCTGGTTTTCCCCACCCAGTCTTCCCTCAACAAGGTCATTGCTGTGTCCCGAGGCTCTGACAGACCTGACAGAACCTCTTCACTTCAACGCTTTGACAGACAAAACAAACTGGAGCTGAGAGAGCAATATGGAATTCATGACCATCCTGTAGAAATAGAGGAAGTGACAGAAACACCCCCGAGAATAGAGCACAGCACTGTCAGGCCGTATATGCATGAGGATGCCACTACTTCTTGGCAGTACTCACCGGGTCTAACAAGTGTGCAAAGTGTCTCATTCAGTGATCAGACTACACAGACAGATTTAGAAAATCCTTCGCATGCACGCAGGAATTTGGGCACTGTAATATTTCCACTAACCCGGGATTTAGGCAGTGAAAAATACCCAACGTATCCAGATTTGAGTTCAGAGAGTGCAGTTCATCATCAAAGAAGCTCAGAGACTAAAACACATCACCAAAATGCATCAGATGGTGCGACAGTCGAAGTTTCTGAGAGCCAGATCAGTGTTAGTCCTCCAGCAGGAGGTACAGAGAGTCAAATCAATCAGCAGAGACCATCAGATAGAGTGAATTTTCCCCTGTACACTGCAATCCATCCCGAGGCGAGTTCAAATGGTCAGATACAATTACAGGGGACAGTCACGCCACATAATGAGGAAGGGGCGGATGAAGAAAAGATGGACAGGGAAGAAATAGTAACTTTGCAGAATGTCACTGGGTCTGAGGGAAGGGATGTGCCAGCACAACAGGAGAGAAACCATGAGGAGTCAGAAAGCAGCGATCCAGCGAACGACAGCTATGAAGCAACCACACCCCAGCCCGGCACCAGCACCCCCACCTGGCCCGAGGATTCGACAACCGCAATGGTGCATTTTATTACCACCACCCAGCCGATGGTAACGGCCAGAAAGGAAGAGAGTCAGCCCAGCAGAAAGCCAGGTCAGAAGCTGTTTAATGTTCACAGTGAAGACAAGGAAGAGGTGACAGAGAAAGAAGACGAGAGGAAGGATCGCCCTGTTTCACTCGACAAACCTGATGGAGGTAAGTGGCTACCTCCTCCCCTCCAACAGAATGCCCCAAAAAATAAAGAATAAAAAGAGCAGACACATCTGAAATTTGAAATAAATACTCCAACTCCAGACAGTTGTTCTTGTTGCCTGTCAGCTTGATGCAAGCCTGGAAGTGCACAGTAGGTTTTGGCAACTGTGTTAAATACGTCTGCCGTGCAGTCCAGCATTTAGCTCTCCATTTTCAATCCAAAATAAATCATTTAAAACTCGTTTAGCTTTACAAAACCGTCAACACAGAACAATGTTTCCTTTCTCCGACCCGCTAAATGCTAAACCAGGCTATATGTCATGTGTGTATGTGTGTAGACACTCGCTGGTCCCCAGGCATCGTAACAGGAACATAAATAGTGAGTCAAACACTCCTCCCGTGGTGAACATCATCTCACAGCGGTCTCGTATCAGTCACCACCGTCCCTCACACGGCAAACAAGGCCCGCGCCGCTTTTTTACTGCACGTTGCCTCCCAGCTTATCCCACAGGAGACGCACAGACATGGTTGGGAGTTGGGATTCGGTAATAAATTCTCTCTGGCCTCCAGCCTTCAGATGCTTTTATTTTAGTTTAGGTGTGTCTCTTAAATTTAAAAGTCGTCATTTGAAAGATTTAAAAAAAAAAAAACCCATATACATTGTATATTTTCATATGGTGTCCATCAAAGATCACAAACATTATGTGGTTAGAGACTGTGACTTCTTGGATTTTCAGATGGGGGGAAAAACAAAAAACAAAACAGCTTTGTCTTTTCAGTCATAAAGGTTCAAACTGTACTCGTGTGTATAGAAAGCTAAAACACATGTGTGCTCGGGCATTTTACTTATGTAGTAATGCAATGAGATTCTTTAAAACAGCACATGTAAAAGCTCTCTGGCTATAGGTTGAATGACAGACTCCGTTATAGACAGTATGTTCTATTGATTATAGAGTGAAACAAACATTTATTTAGCTAAAGCATCATTATATGTTCGGTCATAATATACGCAGGGCATTGCGTTTTATATAGTTCAGTTATTTGAGCCATAGTTGGTGCATATGAAATGGCCTTTAAAAGGTGATATTAGTGTCCTGGAGGGTTTAGATACATAGATCCTTCACATTTGATCGGAGCACTAAAAAGTACATTTGTGTTTCGTGCGATATGGAGCTAAAGACGACTGTTGGTCCTACACACACCTCCCTCACCTCCTGGCAGTGTAAATCTTATAATCTGTTGCTTTTCTGTGTGTATAAGTCTCTCTACTATGGCATCTTGGGAGACCTATACACCTATATACTCCATGCTCTTTAAATAGAGCACACGGATGATAAAATGATCCAGTTTTCCATCTACTTAGAGGCTGGTAATCAATTAAATCTTTTGATGAGATAATGTAATTACAGATATTACTGTGCGCCACATTTGATTTATTCTCAGGCCGTTCGCACATTGCTGGTGGATCACAACCTGATCCGAAAGTTTCTCCCGAAAAAATTGCAGCATATGCAGGAGGATAAACTGAGGAGGCGCTATCTGTCAGCTTCTTCCAGATAACCTGCTTCCTTCAGATAGAAACACTGTGCTCTACAGACAGGTAGCGGCTCAATGGCCTCTCTCCTGGCTCCTGATAATGTCACATCGTCTCAGGATAGCACCAGCAATGCATGGAGGATTTGACACAAGTGGCCCTTTCTTTCTTTCTTTTTTTTCTTCCATAAACTGATTTATCTTTTTAAGAATGATCGGTCCTTAGTAGTCTTCTGTGTTTTGTAGTGGCCTGATATTTATGGAAGTTTTAAGCAATCGGATTCAGTCATTTGTCCTTACTTACTGACTTTTTTTGACACATTTGTCTAGATCTACACCATTTTGCTGTTTTGAAGAAGGGTATTTTTTTTTATAGTGCAGTACTTCACCTGTCTCCTACCTACAGTGCTGTTAGACATCTTAAACAGCAGCAACTGAGTGGCTGGTCAGTCAAACGAGGGTGATTTCCTTTGTCAGGTGACTGAGTGATGCTCTCTGTTCCTGGACTCGGGTGAGTCAGTCCCGAGGTAGCGTTTCAGAGGTTACTGTCATAATGAATCTCACATGATGACGAGCTGTCTGAGGCAGCTATGAGGCTCAGCTTTACATCTATCACATCTCTGCTTCTGACCTTTTGATGGGGACTCCCCCGAACTTTTGATAGCTTTCATTTCTTTTTTGCTAACACCTGGTTTTTTAAGTGTAGTTTTCTGCTAATACTTGGAGTATTTTTTACATTGCTGTATTGGCACTTAGGTGAAGGATCTGAGTACTTCTTCCACCAGTACAAGCCACACAGGTTAGATTTATGCTTTATTAGTCATACTCAAGCAGTATGTTTCCATTTTAACGATACAAGACGATGATGTCAGTGGGTTCGTGGAACATTTTGCTATTTCAGTTTAAAGTTTGCAGGGATTTCTGGACTATAGGCTAAATCTCCCCAAATCCAGAAGCAGCCAGTGATGTTCTCATCACTGGCTGCCTCCCGTACCGTATTTACCTATATGCTAACCTGTGCTATGTTAGCATTACAACTACTAAGCTTGTTAGCCAGGAATGCAACTGTAACCTCCGCGCTAAAGCAGATAAACGCACAGGTGAATCCATTCCTTAAACGTTTGCTCTTGTGCTTTTAGCTTTGGAAAGGCAAAATACACCCAATCAATCAATTTATTCATATACTAATATCTACTTTTAAAAAACCCAAATCTTGACGGGCCTCTCGTTTCAGTTGTTAAGCTCTGATTGGACGGACGCTGTTCAGAGAAGAGGGTTATTAGTTCAATTACAGCAAGGATCTAATGGAAACATCCACATGTGTCACCATGATGACTTGTAGAATAATAATAACAAGTTTGGCTTGTGAAAGGGGGACTCCCAGCCTTCCTCACTGAAATGCATTGCAACACTGGTAGCTGTTGCTCTTAATAGCCGAGGTCTAGTCGTTCCAATACACGTTACAACCAGCCAGGAAAGTGTGTTTGGAAAGCCAAAAATTCTCCAGCGAAGTAAATGTTGAGTCACTGGTATCAATCAACAACTCAATCAGCAGATTTATTATGGCCATCTGTTATGATAGCAGTAAATCAGTAGTTATTACACCTCTAAAAATAAGATACACAAGTAAAGTAATAACTGACTATAATCCAGACTTAAGTTCCCAGACAGTCCCCTGAGGGAAAAAAAACAACCCAAAAACCTGCAATCAGAATGACAGTCACACTCCCAGGTCATGACAGATTGCTCATGAAATATGCAAATCGACAAAAAGATATCATAATTCTCCACAGAATCTCCTTAAACCCCATGATCATCCGGCAGACTCTGTCAGACCTGCACGTGTTCAGTAAATGCGAGACGAAAGTTTCCATCTGTTCACCTATAATCACAGTATTTCCTCTGGGATATACAATAGCAAAAAAACACTGAGCTGGGTGTGTTTTAGAAAAATGTGACTTTGATCTGAAATCTGGACCGTGCCCAAGCAACTGAGTGTGTACACAAAGCCCAAGACACATGTATTTATGTCTGGATTAGTGACAGGAATTATTCTCCTCTTCAAAGGGGTTACTATACAAACAGGTCAAACTGAACTATGTAACATATGTAGCGGCTGCGACTGGATTTCTTGGCTGAGGAGACATTTATCTTACTTTTATCACAGTTGCGTTAGGATTGAATCATATGTCCCATACATTAAGGGATTCGAACCACGTGCAGAGTTGGGATTCAATATCACGTGTCTACTTGTTTTTCTGTCATTGTACACTTACTGTAAGAGCAGCGGTGGGTAGCGTACTGAAAATCCCTTTAAAAAATGACTCAATAAAGGTGAAAATGACCATTTGAGAAACCTCCTCGAGTAAAAGCATAATAGCACCTTGTTAACAAATTACACAAGTTACTTTTCACTCGAACGTTTTTATTTGCAGTCAAAAGACAGACGGTGCTTATTTTTCCTTCCAGGCAGCTTCAACTTGGCATCCGCAGTAGAGGTGAAACCACAGTCAAGCCTGAAGGCGAAGCCAAACAAGCACCTTTAGGCTACCAGCCGCCTTTTAAATTCACTAGCACTCAATTGACTGCAGTCTACACTCAATCCCCCACGTTTAGAGTACTGAAACATTAGTGTAAAAGTAAGAATGGCAAATTTAGCAAAGTAAAAAGTAGAATACTGGCTCAAAAATCTACTCCAGTAAAGAGTAGAAGTACAGTTAAAAAAAAAAAGGAATATGAAAAGTACTTCCTTAAAAAGACTTCTAAATGAAACCTCACCTCGTCATATTTTTCTTCGTTGTCTCTAAATGCCATCAAGTGCGTTTCATGTGCTGTCGTTAGAATCATTTTTCTTTATAAAGATGCAGTAGATGTGTAAACTTTTTCGTCGATTTTGACGAATTCTCACAGCAGCCCGATATAAAGTGTTTAGCTCAGGAATCATGGTCAGAGCCATGAAAATAAAAAAAAAGAACAACAAGAACAACCCTATGTTCCCTCCCTCACCTGCTTCATCAGATCAGCGGCGTCTCAGTCAGTTTGCTAACAGATCAGTCATGGCAACGGATTGCAGATTTATTTGTGACATAAATCAAAGATTTAATCAACCACAATCTGTCTGCGAGAGACACTTATCGTTTTTTATTTTTGGCTCAGCTCCATGTCATCAAGAAGAACCCGTCCTGTCTATAACGCTTGTCCCAGCACGGCTCCGGCTCCCGGCACTGTATGCTTCTACCTCCAACTCTAATTTTAAGAACGCTAATTATAACGCTGAGGTCACCTTGTAAATACATGAAAGTTTGGGACTATTGTTACATTACTAAGATAAATTAGCTGTGCTGCCTGCAGTCTGAGCCAACGTCTGAGTATGTTCTTCCAACACCGGGGTTGATAAAGAGCGTTTGCATTGTGTTTATTTATAAAGATGACCACAAAATGACAAATGAATTAGTTATACATCGCTTGAAGATGCAAGAGTATAGAGCATAGACACTGCTATTAGTTTTTTCTTTTTTGGGTATTCAGCATCTTACCTAGAACTTTATTCTTACCAGGAAGTGAAACAGAATTGAAACTATTATTGGGATTAGAGAAGTGAATTAACTACAGTATAGTAATAGAAACTCTTGGTGTGTTTGTGTAGCAGCCGGTGTAGGAAAATAAGTTGGCTGTCAGGTGAAGACTGCAGAGTTTTGCCTGTCGGAGTGAAAATCACTTACTGCAGTGATGTGAAACAAACTCAGTTGAAACACAGTGTGGCAAACACATCAAAAACAAACAGACATCACACAGATGGCCGCATAATCATCTCTCATTATCTGAAATGATTTCAACGCAGCATTTTTTTTTGTTTGTTTTGTACTTTTTTAGCTATTCCAGCCACTCTTTCATTTTCAAGAAAGTCAATTTTATATATATATATATTTTTTAAGATAAATTGCATCTCACTGTCCAACACATAGGTATTGTTTGTACCATCCAATGGTACGTATGTAATGTCCGGTTAGGGTTAGGCACAAAAAAACACTTTGGCAACACCATATTACGTTGTGAAACTTTTGTGCAGTGTTTCGGTGTCTAAGAAGCCGTAACGTTTGTGACTGTAAATCTGGATTTTTAGCAGTAATCCTTATTGCTAATGTCATGGGGACATAGAAGCTGATACAGGATCTACTCTTAATAAATTGACCTTTGCCCAATCAAGCTATTGAGGTGAAAAGATCAAGAGGAAACCCCTTAAATAATGTCAACAAGGCTCAGCATCAGGTGCAAATTATCAGGTCCTCTAATAGCGTTGCTGACAGTATCGACTTGACTTGAGGCAAGGCGTCAATAACATGAAGACACGGAGAGCGACGGGACATTCAGTCTCGGTTCTTTACGATGTCAGCGGAAGCACCGTTTGATTATCAGCTCCAGGATGGACGACCCTCAGGTGTCTCGCGTCTGCGCCATCTCCAATCCCCTGATTTAGCACAAGATCTTTTTCTTTTTTTTCTTTTTTTTTTTAAATGTGAAAGCATGTGAGTATGGGAGGGTTCTGTTATTGCTTTGGGCCCGGGGGGGGGGGGGGGGGAAGTCACTAGAACCCCCTGGAGCCTCAGCAGTTCTTGCTTCCTGCTCTCTCTGGATAATCCCGTTGTTATGAAGGTGTCATCACCTTCTGACCTACTGTATGACCACAATCATCAAAAACAATACTGTCATTCTCTACAGATAAGCACACAGACTACACAGATGACTACATAGAAATATGCCACCCTGAATAGACTGAACGCTGCAGTATGTTATAGTACATGGTGCACAAGCTATAAAGGTGTGCCAGTGTTTACAGAGTAGCTGATTCCATTGCCTGTGGTGTTTTTCCTCGGCACTGAAAAGAATAAAGCTCCGCTCTTTGCCGACTGTCTTGGAGGAAAATTAGAGAAGGATTTTTTTTTTTTTTAATTGTCATTGTTATTCACAACAATTGAGTGCCTTTTAAGATGTCTGCATTAAAAGCAACTGGCATAGATATCGTGAATAATGGATGATATTGATTCTCATCTGCTGTTACGCTTTCTTGAATCTTACAGTTTTTGATGGCTTTTTCTTTTACGTATCTTAAGTGGATCTTTGAAAGCTTCCGCTTTGTTCTCGGCTGATGTCAGGGCTCGTCTGCGGGAAGCAGATCCTCTAAATAAAAGCTTACGACGGTGTAGAGTTGGACTCCCATCTGTCACCGGGGTCGTTCTTCTTATCTCTGAATGTTTCTGAAGAGACGGCTGGGTTCACGAGCACAGGCTGCCTGCTTTTGTTATGACTCCAGTCACGCCATGTTCAATATCTCCTGTCCGCGCGGTAAAGCAGAGCATCAAGCAAGCTAATCATGCAAAAGCTGTGTTTGTTTCTGTGTTTGTAGAACTTGAGCACGAGACAGAGTCAACAAACGCTTGGGTTTGTTGTCGAGCACAAGACAAAAATCTTTGTTTCTAATTAAGAAGTAGTGCAGGTGGTTAGGGGAACAGAAACTTGTTATTTTTGCCGATAATCAAGGCAACAAGAACTCGTGTAATAACATAGTTTTGTAGGGGGAGTGTGTGGAATAGTTGGACGCTAAGGCTTAACTGGAGCACCGTGTTTTGTTGCCAAATCATTCAGAACTGAAGTGAAGAAGAAAAAAAAGCATGACTGCCTTGTTGTCTGCCTCCATCTCAATACAATGGAGGTGAATGGAAACAGCATTTAAAAAGTCCCCAGAAATGTCCAGAAAGAGTGTGAACAGTTTTACTAGGAACTAATTCTTCAGTAGCTGGTTGTTTCTGATGAAACATGTTCTGTGTATTTCACCCAAAATCACTAGAAATAACAAGAATGACAAAATATGTTTAAGTAATTTGGCCGAATTAACCCTTTAAACTAACATATTCAATAGCATTGTAGTTGTACTAGCATATCATACTACACTGAAAAGTGCTATCTAGTATACATGTAAGATGTGTAATCTGATTTCATTATTTATCAGCTTTTAAATTAATATGGGAGACAGTTACAGTTTGCTCTGCAGTGTTCGTATTGTTACTATATATATATATATATAACTATATAACTATATATATATATATATATATATTATTGTATGTGTGTTGTAATTGAATCAAAGGGTATACAGTAGCAACTATGGATGTCATGTCACTGTACAGCTGCAGATTTCCACCTAGGGTTGCACAATGACTATGCAATAAGATGGTATTGCTGTCTCGCTGTATGTCCGTATTAAAATATTCAACCACTTGTACTATATGAGCTGAATTGACATAGTTTAGCTGATGTATATGACGTACAGTGTTTTTATTAACAACTGTATCTGTGTAACATGTTTCTTGTGCTGAGCGACCAGAAAACACTTGTGAAGAGGCACTAGGTTGAAGCACGCAGTTCTCCTGCCTCATGCTAGGGGGCGCTGGTGATCGCAGAGATTACGACGCTGCGGCTAAAGAATCATAGAATTAGTGGCGACAAGCTGCAGTAAATAGTTAGCAAGTTAAGTGCAGCCGTACAGTTATTCTTTCATATTATTTTGCCTCATTTTCAAAACGGAGGATTACGTATCCATGCGCGTGGACTTCATTTATAAGTAAAGGTAAGACGACAATAACGTTTTTGGTGCTTTATTCTATGATACAGTTTGTATATGGAAAATTGTTGAAATGAAATTTTAAACAAAACACGTTAACTGTTGCCAGTCATGGTGGTGAATAAACAACACCGTAGGGTAGTAGTTTGATGACGTCGGTGCGTCACCAGCCATGCTACTGACGTGAATGAACACAAACAGCAGGTCTATGAAACTGAATGCATCACCAACATAGTTGAAGTATCTGGCTACAAGTCAACAGCGTGTAACCTGTATTTTATGCGTATTGATGTTAGCAGGGTTCTTTATTATTCTTACTCTATTGTCTAAAACAATATGATGTTATGTTGCAAGCAAACAGAAATTAATTCAAATCATGAATCAACCTCAAGCCCCCTTTTTTTTATCACCAGCCCTCTAGTGTTGAGTATGACAGTACACACTGGTAGGATGCCCTGCAGAATAAACAGCTAAATAAATAGCCATGCAGTGAACCTGCGGCCTTCAGGGACCCCGAGGGTCTGCTGTCCTACAGCAGATTACTGATTTACTGTTGAACCGTTTAACCCAATCAAAACCTCTCTCACTTCAGCTTATCTTCCCCTCATTCTCACCTTCTATGACGGTACTTTGCCAAACAGCAGCTACAGTTACCCTTTCCAGAAAGTAATATCAGGAGCTCAAGGTCTGGAGTGCTTCTCTCACATGCCAGGTGTTCATTGGCTGCTGAAATGCCTTTTTTTTTTTTTTTTTTTTGCTGTTGGAAAAGCATCCAAAATGGATTTATTTCACATTTTCGATTTTGGGACCAAACCCTCTCCACAGCGTGGCTGCCATGACTGGCAGATGTGAGAGGTTGGTTTGAAAGGGAGTGTTGCATTTTGTTGCCAGGAGGGTCGTGTTTTTCAAACTCCTCTTTCAAGGCCAACGTCTGGTCCGCAGCTTAGATCGGATCCAGACTGCTGCTGGTGGTGAATTCCTACCAGAATGTTCTTGGCTGATGTTGGTAGCCCTGAACATAATGAAGTTTGACAGTGAGAGGATGTCCCAGAATATAAAGGAAATGACTCATTACTCACTTTTGCTGCAACTTTATGTTAAGTTTAGACTTAATGAACCATACCAACATGTTTATGGATCACATTAGCATGTTGGCATGGTAGCATTTAAATGCTTTTTATAGCTAAGTCACATTCATACCTGATGCACCATGCGTACTTCTCAAAGTGAAATCAAATTTAAGGGGCCAAATTTGGAACATTAACTTGACCTTTATGTTCGTGACGCCTTTGCCGTCTCGTATTTGAAGGAGAACAGCGGTGGGCATTTCTCACAAGGCGGCCAAATCTGGACCCATGGCTCCGCTGTGGACAGGTTGTTGCTGACGGGTGGGTGACAGATTGGTGGTGGGAAGCCAGATGGGCACTCTGAGCACTCATGAGCACTCTAGCATTTCTAGGCAAAGAGGAATAATAGTTGAGAGCAACAGCAAAGCCGCTAGCTGTGTTGTTTCAGAAACAAGAGTCTGTGAGGGTGAGTGGAAAATAAATAGTGTTTCAGGCTTTGCCCCTGAGGACAGCAGAGTGCGAGACAAAGACAGTGCAGTGCTGTACTTTACAGGCCTTTCTTTTTTTTTTGTAAAAGCACATATTTCAGGGACAACCCTGACTCAGTGTAAGGACAGTCTTTTCAAGCCTGCAGTCCATTATATTCCCATCTGCTTTACAGATGAGACCCTTGGGGGCTCAGCGAAAAGAAAGGCAGAGGAAAAGAAATGGAGATGATTCTCACATATCACTGCAGTCATGTTAAAACTCTGAATAGATTTGGGGAATTCAACAATCATCTGGCTGACCTTAAAAAAAAAAAGTGCGATTTTAAAAGCAGGGTGACGTTGTTCACGGTTGTTCTCCAGGTGACATTGTAGAGATGCAGAGATTCCACCGGAGGCAAAAAAAAAATACACTGATCGACTGGCTATGTTTGCAGGGAGCAGCTATTTTTACAACAACACTAAGAGCAACCTTGTATGTAAAAATACACGCGTCATTTTAGCCTAATTAAAGAACCCTCCAGAGTGACCTCTGCCAAAGAGAAATTATTGTGACTGATGTGATCATTGGCACCATATGTTTCCATGCAGGAAACAGCATATTAAGATTTGGTGAATGACTTGTTTGAACATTCACAGACAGCTGAACCTAGCAGCTTTTTTCTTCTTCTTCTTCTAGTAGCCTCGGAAATAAAACAAAACATTAACATGATTTGAGTTCGGCACAAGCCTAAAACCTTGACAAAGCTATATTTTTGCTTTATGTTATCCATGGGGCTTTGCATATATATGTGAAACATGTGACATGCGTGGACTTGGACCACTGCTACGGTTGTCAGAGAGAATTCTTAAAACCCCTAAAAATACATCTCAAATCAAGTATTTTTCTATGATATGATTCATGACTAAATAAGCAACAATGATTAGGAGTTTAACCCTTAAAAACCCAGCTAATCTGCTAGATGAGGACTATGTGGGTCTTTGATCAGATTTGATTGACAGTAGCCTCAAATGTCATCATATTCTGATTTAAATTAATGAATATGCACAAACATACGTGACATTGTCTTTTTGTAGCTGTGTTCTTTATATATATATATATATATATATATATATATATCTCTTTTCAAATAGACCATAGGTGGGGTTGACTCCATACTGAAGTTTGTGATTCTTATATATTTTCACAAAACTCTCAAGAATTGAAGATATTCTTCACATTTCCACTCATTCCACTGTGGTCAAATTGGACCGAAACAGGTCATCGTCACGATGCTTGGGAATTGATCCGCAGCCTTTCCTAGAACTCGGTATTTCAGCAACTTCAGACATAATGTGCCACTGAATATTGAAGGATTATCCTGCCATCGCGCTGCATTGTATGCAGTGTATAATTTTGACAGGCTGCTCATTTTGTTCTGGAGAAGGAGTAAGTCAGTTCTGCTCTGTCTGGTTTATTTGTTTAGGAAACATATTTGATGAATGACCATCACAAGCTGAGCAGTTAGCATCCTCACATTGTTCTAATCCATTACCCATACTGGCCTGCTCGTATTATTACATCGTAAAAGCGACACTCCCTGAATGCCTCGAGTGCCTCGTCAGTCCATTCATACTGGCTGCACAAATAAACACATCGAAACAGAAAGCACTCAGATCAGGGAAAGATAGAATCCATCATGTTTCACGTCTGTAAAAGTTCAACAGGAACCATTAGTTTTTTTCCTCAAGAAAAATGTGTGAACAATGATGTTTTGTCTCTGTCCAGCTGGTATGTTTTCCACGTTCCACTCCTCCCTATGGATTTTGGGGGATTTTAGTTTTTTAATTAAGCTGCCAGTTAGATTTTTGTTCCAGTATTGAAAGTTGTCCGTTTCCCCCAGAATGATGGATTTGATTTATATAATCTACAGAACATTTTAGCATCTTTCCGCTCATTGATTTAGTTTTTATCCACCATGTTTCCAGCCGAATTAGAGACAGATTAAAGTTAGTGGTTAGCTGGTGAACACAGTGGGCAGATATTTCCCTCAGGAGCTGGTGGTGACTTAAAATAGAGCTTAAAAGTGGAGTTAATATCGGACTTCAAATGCATATTAATACTTCTCCGCTGTTTGATGTGTAAATAGGGAATTGTTATGTAGATATTTGCTTTAACTTTGCCTCCTAGTGGCGAGAAATATGTGTCTACAGTGTTTAATTAAATTATGAATTAAAAAGTCTAATAATACTTTCTCATAACAAACAATTGCATTTAGACAGTTAGCACAGCAACATTAGCATTAGCTAGTTGCTAACTCTGTTAGTTGTTACTGGTAGTGTAGGCTCGGTTTATCAGAGCTTTTTCTGAAAGCATGCACCTACTGCTATTGATTCACTTCGGATCCATTGTTAATGTAAAAAAATATCGACTAGTGCATCTTTAAATGTATGAAATCGATCTATTTAATATCAGGGATACATCAGTCTTAAAATGAAGAATGAATTTAAACATTATCAGAATGTGAAAACTGAATACTATAAATATATTTTTTATAATATCTTGCAGCAAGAGCGAGAGAACAACCTGCGGCCTATCAGCAGTGATTAACATGAACGAGCTGATATTTCTGGACAGACTAACATGTAGTGTAATACATCAGCTAATCAATATATCGTCACCTCATTAGCACCGAGAGCGGCCGTACAACAAAGACAATAGGGCGAGTATGCTTTCAGTTAGAGCCTTGGTGTTGTCGTCTAAGATGCCTCTGACATGTGTCTCAGCGTGGTGTGAGACAGGTCTGTGTTTGGCCAGACAGAGTAATGACGGTGAACAGTGTGAGGCCGGGGCTAATCAGTCCAGACAAACCACATGGGAGCTCCTTTAGTGGATGGATGTCTCTTACTATTGATCTATCTGCTAAACAACAGCCCGCTTGGGTCAAGAGGCAGCGCTGCCATCACAGCAACTGATTTGACTCTTGCAACTATAGCTATTGACATATATGTGGTTTCTTGAGCTGTAAATGTACAGTATGTGCTAGCTCCCATTGTTTCTCAGGTAATTAGTTGGCTACTTCTTATTGTTAAGCTGCATGTGACCCTCCGTCTGAACCTCATGTTTGGCCTTTGGCAACGACTCCTGGAACACATTCTACATAGCAGTAGGAAATTACAGTGCTTCCAAATGTCCCATTTAGTGTCAGTGTGAACAAATGAACCTGTGCGGGTTTGACTCCAGATCCAACAGGTTTTTTTTTTGTCTACAAAATAGTCTGGAATGATTTTTCTTTAGTTCCAGACATGAAGCACTGAGGAGTTAGAAAACTAGCAGAGATGTTTCTTTTTCCTGTTGTATTCTTTTTCCGAGCTTCTGTAATAATCCTTATTGGGATTAGAAACACACATTGCATCGAGACTCATCAATAAAACATCGGACATGTCAGATTCAAACATTACTGCGTTTGAGATTAAAGTCTTTCTAAAGCGGGATCTCGATAAGAATACAATAATAATGTTGTACAGAGCGTCGTTTCAGAGTGAAAATACAGATGATTTGGGGGTAAAGAAGTTGATACAGCAAATAAGAAGTTGCTTTGACTTTCTTGCGTCTTCTTCTCTTAACTTGACACTATTTTCTGAAGACGGTGCTTATAAATTATGCACGGTGAGATACAGACGGCCCTTGCTTTAAGTGATTGTTTACTGAGCTTTAAAGGAGCTGGTTTCTGAATGCAGTTAAATGAAACGGAAGCAGTTTCAAAGTGAAGCTCATTGCAGAAATATTTAAGACTCTATGGTTCTTTTTTTTTATTTGAATGTACACTATGGGACAGTATGGGATTAGCATAGTTTCAACGGATTATACTCGGTGAATACAATGGAAGGAAAATAAAGGAAGGAAGGCAAAGAAATAAAGCATGCAGGAAACTGCCAGATCTGATCAGAATGCTTTATTTGATGCCATGTGGAGCTGATGTACTGTAGCTGCTTTTAATTACAGGAAATACACTTCATGTTTTGACATGAATTCACGAACTGTGTGTGTGTGTGTGTGTGTGGATGCTTGTATGCATCAATGCATCAGAACAGTATGAAAGTTATTGACTTTTTATTTTATTTACTGCTTTTTTTGCTGACATAAATTAGGTTCATGTCCTCTAAGTTATAAAACTAAGCTTCATTTTACGTGGTGTGAATATGAACAGTATGCTAATGTTCTGTACTGTATATAAGCCTGCAAAGGTTTATAGAGTAGAAAAACAAAAGCTCTTTGTCAGTGGCTTTTCTTCGAAAGCCACGGAGAGAGGTGTGTGTGTGTGTGTGTGTGTGCGTGTGTGTGCATTCATGGTAATGTGTGTGTAAAAGCAGCGGGGTGAGAGACAGCTTTGGGTCTGACGTGGAAAGCGATGGGGAGGCTGACGATCTCTATAGGGCCTAGCATCAGCCTCACGGTGTGTTCATCCTCTGACTAAGCTCCACGCAGAGCAGCTGGGCTCACTGCATATGCAGCGGTGTGTGTGTGTGTGTGTGTGTGGGGGGGGGGGGGATTTCAGTCTCTATGGGACCCGCAGCGCGGCAAAGAATGTCAGTGATCGCTGTGACTGCTGCCACGTCACCGGCTCCTTGACGTAAGCAGGGTTTGCTTCAAATCAACTCACTTTTATTTGTTCCTTTTTGCCAGGTTTAAGCATCAACACAAAGGTTTAGAAATCTGAAATGCTTTCATTCATTTGAGGATTTAATGGGTTCCTGGTTTAAAACGTTTTATGCCCATTATTGGGCAAAATGGAGATGGAGGAGCCATTACTGGAATTTTATTTTTGGTTTTCTGATTGAGACTAAAACGGCCAGTTAACAATGACAAGTGAGACACACATTAAGCATTAAGCTGAGTTAAGCTTGGTGATTGGATGATTTACCGAAAATGCTCTTCTCATATTGTTATGTACCATTGACTGTATTATTGTATTATCAGGTTAACATTTCAATTTGTTCAATACTACATAACTCGCCTTTGTATTTAGTGCTAACTAGCAACTAGCATGCTAACATGCTATACCCAGATGGTGACCACGGTGAACTATTTATACTGTACCTACTGAACATCATGCTAACATTGTTATTGTACGCATCTTAGCAAGCAGCTGTTAGCATTTAGCTCCACGTAGCTTGTAAACTTTCAGACCGATCCTGAAGCGTCATTTGAAAACGTGTCAAGTAACTTGAGTGAAACATTTACGCGTATCTCAGAGCTTTAATGACTTCAAAACAGAACAGAAAAAGAAGAGAAAGAAATCTCTCAGAGACGAATGGCCCAACGGAAAATATTCACACAGCTTTCTGTCTGAACCTTCAGTCTTCTTATCAAAGTGTTTTCTAATCTTTTGTACTGGTGATGCAACAAGGAGATTTTCATGTCTGTAGTAGCGGAGCAGTGCCAGGATGTTACCTGTTGAGTAATCATGCTCTGCATTGTCATCCAGTAGTGTGCTGGTGTGCTCTCCCTGCAAATTATTATACGTGTTATTTATGTCCTCAGGGAGTACCGGACAGGGATTTATGCTATACGAGTGTGTGTGTGGAAATAAACCCCGAGATAACACCGTCCCTTGTTACACAATGACTCTTTGTCACACATGTTGTTCACAACATGCCATTCTAATTCTGAAAACTACCGAGAGATTAAACTGTAGCTGGTCCCAGTCATGTAAAAAAAAAAAAAAGAAATAAGTTTCCAGTCATAAAACGAGCTACTGTATTCTGGTAACCTGACTGCACCTCTTTAGTCAGCTGTAGAAATGTTAAATGGTGCCTTTGAGGCCTTGTGAAGTCTACCATATGTTTCTGTCTGACTTCTTACTGTATTCACTGCACAGTTCATGCCCCTGTCTGCTCCATATAGAGTAAATATGCAGACACGGAAGATTTACAGCAGTGTTTTTGTTCCATCGGTGTTGTGTGCTGATGTGTGCATACCTGTGTGTGTGTCTCTATGCGCTTCAGGTCCAGGTGTCTATGCTGAAGACCCGCTGCAAATCTGCTGTGTTGCTGGCCAGAAATGGGCCACAGAAAATCACCACTGCAACCACATGCCTCTGCTGAACAATGACAAGCAGTCTGTATGCAGGTGAGTGGAAGAGTCTCACAAATAAGCACTATTAAAGTCGGTAGGACAAACTCCTGTTGTAGTTCCTACACTGCTACTGCTGTAATACTACCATAGCCATAGCATTATTATTATTACTATTTTCAGTGTTACTGATGGAGTCCGTCAGCATTGGAATTGTCTATGTACACACAAATGATAGAGTGCTGGCAGTTTTGCTGTTTCAGCATAACACCCCTTTCATTCTAATCAAAGTTGCTAACCAATTATGTAATGTATGCATAGGCTGAAAACACTTTTCAGGCATTTTTCTCTGGTATTTTTAGGCATTTACACGACGAGCTGCTGTAGCATTTAGGGATAGCAGTAGTGAAGAGCATCTTATTTACAGAACATACAAAGCACCAAACAGAACTTGACTAGAATAGAAAGGCAAAACAGGACAGACTTCACTGAACCAAGGATCCGACCAGACTCAACAGGAAAACAGGACTCAAATACAAGGAGCTAATCAAGAAATGAGACACATGTGAGAGGGCACAACTGGGACGAAACGCAGACAGCACTTGGGTGGGCGACCCGAGTGTGTGAAACCAGAAAGGTTGTGCTCTGGAAGGCAGCCAGAGGGCTGGGAACCAGGGTGCAGAAGGAAGGATCAAGGGGGACGAGACAGAACTCGTGGAGGCTGCGGCCCAGTCGGGACAGAGAGAAGCTGCTGCCTGGACAGGGAGGTCGTCGGCCGCTGAGACCGAAGACCTGGACACAACGGAAACAGAATGGCTGGGTTGCTGGGGGCTAACAGGAAGAAAAAGAGTCCATGACCAAAACAACTAAACACAAGTTCAAAAACCATGAGACCTTGACATTTATCTGATCCATGATCAATTCAACCATTGAATGATCTGTGTGTGCAAGAGAGGGGAAACGTTGAAACACACACACACACACACAAATATCAGCAAGCTACCATGTGAGGAGCCAGGGATCAAACCACCAACGCTGGGATCAAGAGACAACACACTCTACCTGCTGAGCCTCACTTGAAATGACATTGACATGAGTGTAAACACGAACCTCCGTCTGTGTGTCTGCACAGAGGCGTTCAGGGACGGTATTGACTGTAGGTCACCCTCGTTTTAGCAGCGCTTAGACACTCAATCACACCACATAATCACTGTAGTTATACCTGCATAAAATAAAAAAGAAGTGTAAAAATACACTTCGGATCACGGTTCCGTGCAGACCTTTACATCCGTGTAGACAGCTGCATTGATTAAAATAGAAGCATAAATGTTCAGTCAGACGAGCATGAAGCTGAAACGCCTCCTCTCCGGCTGAGCTGGCCGACTTCCTGTCGACACTTTCATGCCATCAAAATAATTTACAGATGCAGCTCTTTGAGACTTTTTTCAGACGATTTGGTGATTGTTTTATTTGGAAAAAGTCTTTTTGGGCCAGTGGATGTCACATGAAGAATGACATTTCTTCGAGGTTTGAAAGGCCTGCCTTGAGTTTGAGTAAACCGGGATGATTATACAAACTTTACCTAAATTTATTCTTTGGTTTTCTTTACTTTAATCACCGCTGACAGGTTTCTTCTTTGCCAATTCATGTTCACCAAGTAGTTTGTCTTGCATGTAAACACTGGCTCTTTGGCCCTTTTCGAGTTCAAATCAATCATATTATCAGCTAAATAAAAAAATGTGCATGTGTGTTTCAGTGTTGCACAGAAGCAGTGTTGCCTCAGCTCAGTTAAGGAGAACGATTGTGAATCAGGTATGAGCTCAGCCAGAGAAGGGGACACCTGTGAAGTGTCTGAGGAGGACCAGTGCACGGATGACTCCTACCAGGCAAGTATAACATCACTGTCTCACTACCAACATACCTTTTCCCCTTTACTGAAGAATAACAGGCAACAAACACAAGTTCATGACTGGAAGACGTGACATTATGAGTGGGGATGGCACACACACTTTCTAACTTCCAAACTCTTCATAAAACAAACACTGAACTGATTAAAGGTTGTTACATTTTCCTCTGGAATAGCAAATCAATTGTTTTTTTGTACATAGGCTGTGACTCACACTTTCAAATGGTTCAGGATGAGAAAACTAGACTAGTGTTTATGAGTTCCCACCCATAGATGCCATGAAATACTACATATAATACCTTTGGAACTGACACAATAATATGGTGCATATTAGACTTTGATTTTTAGATACCTGTGCCAGCAGAGATGCTTTCATAAAGGTCAGACGGTTTATTTATGTTTAAAAGGCGAACAGGTTGAAATATATTTGTGAAGAAACGCCCAAAATCTCCAGTTTCTGTATATATCATTCGAACCTGTGAACACTTCCATGTGGAAATCATGCCTTTTCGCTGAGAGTCAAATAACTCTCCCTGTTTCTCTAAGAGGAAACCCTGTGGTTTGGCCCTTCCGCAAACTATTTATGTGTTAACCCAGCTGAGCCAAACCATTGTACCAGCTCATTGTTTTAGAAGAGAATTAAAAAAAAAAAAAAAAAAAAGGTAAAAAGTCTGGTTTTCTTTGCGTGACATGTGGTTCAGCTTGAGGCGGCAGTTGAAATCCTTTGCCGTGCGTTCACGGGGATGAACTCGCTGTTATGTCTCCCCCCTCCTCTGCTGTTTACTCAAAGTGGAAGGCAATAAAGATGTGAATGGCACCCCAGTGACACGCTCCTAATAGGCTCCGCTGTTGTGTCTGGACGGGCAGGTGTGCTGCAGCTGCTGTGCCCTTGGCTTGCGTGTACGCAGTGAAGGACGCGGCTGTGATGTCCACCAGTACCTGGGTTACCCGTGCGGGCATGTCTTCCTCACCTGTTGCGAGGAAGAAGAAGGTCCAAGCCAGCTCCTGCTGAGGAGAAAGCAGAAGCCCAGACCTACTGCTGTGCCCAGAAAAGGTAACTGCACAGAACGTATTACTGACATGGAAAGAACACTCACATGTACTTTAACCTATCCATGGACAGCTACATGGACAAGAAATCCGTAAAAACAATCTATTATTCAATGACAACGGTGCAAACTTACCAATAATCCTTTCAATATACATATTGGCGTATCAGTATGTAAGATATAAAAAGACAAGCATTTAGATTCTTTGAGTACACTTAAGTTTCTATTCCAATGTGAACACATGAATTGGGACACAACAAACTACAGCAGGTGTACGTACAGTTTAAGGTAAGCTAGTTAACTAGTTTGCCATGTTAGTTAACTTAAACACAAATAACCCGATTAATTCCAACTATAACTATATTTGTAACTATTTTCACAGATTTTGCACACTACTGGATGATGGAATAGTCTCGGGTTGAGCTATCACTATTTTTTTTTTTCCCCTCATCAAAGTTTATGTTAGAGGTGGAGTATTGGCCAAGTTTGATCTTCCAAAAGACAGATGCTCCAGGATGATTGGTCAGGAGTCACGTTACCATGAGAGTAATGGGGAAAGATGTGCGCAAGCTGTGATGAATCAGGAACAGATGGCAGCTCAGGCTGTCGTCTCTTTACTCGTGCCAGCAAAGTTTTCCTCTGTCTCTAATCCATCAAGTACCTAATGCCAGTGACATTAACATCTATACATTTTCAAGCAGCAGAGGTTCAGGATAAACACGTGTCATGCCAAAACATTTTAATACTCATTTGTATCTTCGTGTATCTAAAATTGCGATGTAAACACTTAACACATGACCTATATATATATATATATATATATCTCGTTTGCAGCTGTAAGCTCCATGAGAATGGATTTTTATGCTTTCCATCAATGACATCGGAGGTGTAATGATTAAAAAATTTGGTAGATGTTGGGTCAGATTTGTAGTTTGTATACTGGGACCAGATTGCAGTTCATTGTTAGTCAGCCTTTCTTGGTTGTCCTTTAACTGGACTATTTGTATCCAAGTATGATGGTGAGGTGAGGTCAGTACTGTTATTTCATTCACAACATCAGAGGCATTCCTCCCTATCCCGCCCGTTTATGAGTTCTGCTCTAACCATCGACTGCAGCTCATTTCCTTCTGCTTTAAAGAAGGGAAATTTGAATGATGTCATTCTGAAGTGGGAATCAATTAACCTGCTGAAAGCTGTGAGAGGTTTAGGAGCTGCAAAAAGTGTTCAAGCTCTCAGTCAGAGTCACACACACACACACACACACACACACACACACACACACTCAGGATGCATGAATGATGCCTTTACTTTATGAGCATTTTATGGATGAAAAAGTGGAAGAGATGCACTGTAATTGTTTCCATGGGGGATATGTTTTTTTAGTTATGACTCATAGCTTTTTAATTAAAGCAGGAACTATTTAATCGCCTCACTCCTCCGAATTTAAACGCCAGGTAACGAGTGTGAGAAATATTTACTTAAAACCCACAACTAGACCCATAACTGTTACACTATGCTGCAAACAGCCCGCTGTATTTTTGTCTTTCTTTGTGATTCTGGGCAGATGCTGTACAGATTAAAGGGACACTCCGCTGTTTACTAGACTGAGAATGTGCTGTGATATACAGTAAATAAAGCAGACTAATAAGAAGAGTAATACTGCACCCTCGTCTTTCCAGCCAGCTGTACAAAATTCTTTCAGTACAAAATACAATTGACTTTCTTGCCAAAGATGAAATTGCTGACATGAAAAGTCGCTGGCAGACTTTATCAGGTTTAGCTTTTTTAACATAAGCTAATGCTAACACTAAAACTACCTTCCCAGCAGTTTGGTTCTAAAGCAATCTTCAGCTGTTACAGGGTCTTAAATGTAAACATAATGGCTACATATATGATACGTTTTCCCAGCAGCTCTGGATAAAAAAGAAAAAAATCACTGAATATGAATGCAAAGGAGGAGCAGATGTTGTTTTTTGTCTTCAAGTCAGTTTGATGAGGCAAATGTGTGACACACACACACACGCACATTTCTCTCACTCCCTCCAGTCTCAGACAGCAAGTTCCCCAAGGAGGCTTTCTCCATCAGTGCCACAGATGAAGCTGCCAACGCAGTGGAGGAGCAGGAGGATGTGGATGAGTGTCAACTGTACCTGGGCCAGATGTGCCATCACACATGCACCAACACCCACGGCTCCTACCGCTGTGGCTGCCACCCGGGCTACATCCTGCAGCAGGACGGATACTTCTGTGCACCAGGTACTGTAACTGACCTGGGAAGGTTAATTCACACATGTTATACTGGAGTCAAGAAGTAACTGCACCTATTTTAACATCGAAGGGATACCTCAAACTGGGGGACTCAAGGCCGAGGCATCTAAAAGCACTAGATCCTACATTTCCCATAATGCAACCCAGTAGCATCTTCTCATTAAACCCTCCCTTGCTGGTTAACAGCCATATCTTTTCATACTTTCAACTTAAATGTAATGCATATTATTCTAAATAATACAATTAACAAAGGCTACGGAGGGAAAAACGACCTGCGGGTGCTGACAAATCAAAGAAAACCATATAAAACAGAACTTTTAAAATAAAGAATATATATCCTCAGCTGACTGAGCTGCCCTCTGCTAATTTATCCATTAAAACACCATAAAGGCAACCATATCTATACACTACAGCGTGTAAATGTGAGAGCTTGTTGGTAAAAAATCCTCTTAATCTGGCCCAGTCTCTGCATATCTCTGCATGTGTCTTAGATTCACAATTTACAAGATACTAAACAGTCACGAGCGTGTATAAGTAGCACACTGACAGCATTGTGAATTATGCATCGCTGAGCCATTGCAGGCAAATTTGAAGCCGACTCTGATGACATCATCAGTGTATATTTCTCAGACTTGACAAATAAAAGGAGCTGATGCTGAAAGTCGCACGAAGTTCAGAATTTTCTGTTTCCAATTAAAATTCTATAATTATGTATGTAAGTGTTCTGCACCGCACATTTGTGGCATATTTCTCATTCCGTTCATTTAGTTCATTAGTTCCTCTGGTTATGAATGGGATGCTAAATAAGTGACCACGTAGTGTGAAAGTCAGAAGTCCGTTTGAGTTGTGTTGAAAATATATATATAAATATATATATATATATATATATATATATATATATATATATATATATATATAGGTTGTTTTTATGGATGAGGGAATTGCTGCTCGATTAAACTTAAGTATTTTTACTACTATTAAAAGCTTAAAACTAAGAACGTCGTTTTGTAGTGTATTCTCGTTTATGGTCATCCCACCATGATCGTTAAACCAGTAACAGATTTCATCATCGTACTGATGGCACTGGAGCAAGTTTGAGCTCGGGCTCGTCGACATTCTTCGTAACCTCAAATGAAAGATCATTTCTTTACAGACCCTCTCTCTGCTCTATAAAAGATGTTTAATGACAAAAACATCCAGCATGGGTCAAATCATGTATTGCCATTAAGGAGCAGATATTATGTGGTGTATTAGTCTTTTTATAACATGTGAGTCAACCTGCCTTCATTCTGCAGTATCTCTACTTGGTTTTTAAGGTAGTCCGGACTACTAAATCCTTCAGTTTGCTGCAGTACTCTGTAAGCGTCCCCTCACAGTGTCTGTTGTTGCGTTTCCATGTGCAGTGAGTCCTGACGAGGACAACAGAGTGAGAGAAGAGGACAGCCCTGCTGTGATCCCAACACAAACCACCACTACAACCACCACAACCACCACTACAACCACCACAAGCCCCGCCCCCCTCAATCCCTGCGCAGGTAATTGCTTACATTACAGACGTCATGCTGACATCAAGATACAAAGGAGTCGCCACTCTTGTTCTCTACAAATGCTACACGCTCAAGCATTCAGTGTCCAATTAAGTGGTAAGAAGTGTGTCTTTTGAACAATGTATGCCTCTAAACTGTGAACAAAGGTACATTTATGTCAGGAACCTTTATGTATTATTGATACTAGTGACCTTGATGGTGACCGCATGAGGAAGTATAATTAATTACGATACAATGATGATTCAGTTAGTCATTTCACGAGTAAACTGTGTCCCAGCTCATTGTAAAACATTTGGACTTTTTCACCTTACAAGTTCAAATCCTCATTATCATGACCTAAAACAATGGTCCCTTCTTACATATATACTGATATCTATTGAAAAGGAGTGCGTGCGTTTTCATACACACTACATATTCTTCCTTAAATGCTTTGGCTGGTGACTTTCTATGTTTTTTATATTGTTAACAGAGCTCATGTGCAGAGCCAAACCATCAATGAACTGATCTACTAACAAGTATTGTGTGTGTGTATCCAAAGCCTGATATATGTTATTCCTCTGTGCCCGCAGACCTCCCTTGATGTCCAAAAACTATTAGAAATGTGTCACCGAGTCACACTGCTGCACTGGGTAACATGTTCTTTCATCCTGAAGAGTTTATTTGTTTAGAAACAGCTCCGAAGACTAATAACAGCAATCACGTTTTCAGTCTCTAGAGAGTAGTTCTGTGTGCAGGAACTCGGTTACGTTTACAGAGCTTCACTAGCTTTGTTATTCCCCGTAGACAGAGAAATGTATCAAGCTTTGGATACACACACACACACACACACACACACACACACACACACACACATACACACACACACACTACTTACAGGTAGATGAGTTCATTGTTTGCACTGTGTTGACAATAAGAGAAATTATAAAAAAAAGATTGCCAGCCAAATCTTTTAAAGCTGCAGATATATATATAAAAAAAACCCTGTCATCATTAGTTCATAGTTATTCAGTAACTAACTAACAGGTTGCAGAGTTAGTTTACACTCCTCTGGCTTCATGAGAACATGATGGAACAGAAATGGGCAGTCAGACAGCCACAGTAACAATTATTAAAAAAATAATTAAAAAAGCTAATATTTTGAGAACTAACACACTTAACTTTCAATCCATGCTGATTGACTACATTTAGACTAATGAGTGACCAATCATAAGCGATCAGTCCGCCGCAACATCATTTTCTGGCTTTGACACCATTCACCTAAATTGCATTATCCTCAGTATAAAGGTAGTGGGTATGGTAGGGATGGTAGTGTGATAATATGTTAAAACACACTCTTCCCTTGGTTAAAGGTGTGTACTACAGCTCTATGTGTAATGGGGGATGAGAGTATTTCAGGCTTTGGTGAGTGTTTCATATGAGGTGGTGATGTGTCTTGAGCTTCTACCTCCATGAAACCCAGCAGCACATCAGCTCTGCTTTTATTGAAACAAAGCGAAAAACAGGGACAGTTGCCTCACTGCATGCACCTTCACCTTTTATAAGTCTGTCTAACAGCAGACAGTCCGGCTGATCGGCTGCGTTCACGCCGCT
Source organism: Pampus argenteus (assembly GCA_036937835.1). Lineage (NCBI taxonomy): Eukaryota > Metazoa > Chordata > Actinopteri > Scombriformes > Stromateidae > Pampus > Pampus argenteus. Next base: position 20,998,649 of record CM072863.1, on the reverse strand, counting down.
GCAGGTTCACGGGCTGAATCTTGATCAAGTCAGAAGGAGATCAGCAGCGCAAACCCTCGAGCTGCTAGAGTCTCTACTTCAGGCTCCAACAAAAGCGCTGCTCCTTCACTGTGTCTCTGATTGTTAGTTATAAGAATATCCTGATCAATTTATTGAGCGGCCTTTCCGACACTTCGCCACTGCAGAGTTTTAAAGCGGAATGTGTTGGTGAGAAATTGTGGGGAAACACTTTCTGGCCCATGCTTCTTTGTGACAGGACTATCGAGCTGTTAAATAGGGAGAATTGATTCGGTTGTGTTGAATAGAGCTTCTTCCTGCGAGAAGTGATGATCAGTGTGAGGGTGTGAAGGCGGGCTCTATAGCGGCCTCGAGGAACATGACAACAGGCCAATGAATTACCGCAACAGCAGAGAAACGGCACAAGCATGAGAAATGTAAGACATTATGAGTGAATGGTTGTGCTGGAGGCGCAGCTGTATGCCATCTAAAGATGATTGTGGTCACGCTGCTCGTATTTCTGTGTCTTGCAGAAAATGGCCCTTGCAGTCAGCAGTGTACGGCGGTGGCAGGCCGGGCTCGCTGCTCCTGCTTCCCGGGGTTCTCGCTGAAGACAGATGGACGCATGTGTGAAGGTAAGGCCTGCCGCTCCATCTCGCAGCGTTGCCATTGGCCCTAATTGGAGCCATTCACAGAGCTCGTATGTATCCCTTAAGCTGTCTCCCTCGGAGCTGGGTTCGCTCAAGGTAACAAACACCCTCAACACCAGCAACAATACGACTCACTGCCGCATAAATGAACAACAACAAACACACGCAGCCATGACAACAGAACAAAAGTGCAACGGAGCAGTTTGTCCAAAGGTCGGGACACTTTTTAATTGGATGCAGTCACTCATGAAGGAGGAAAATGGAGGTCTTGTGATACTAAACAATGCAGCCACTGATTGGACTCCCACTTCCTGGTGGTGAAGACCGTTGCCTGGAGTGTGAGTCAACCATAACCAATTATTCTGTGGCAGCTGTAGCTGCAATAACAAACACTCAACATTGTATGTGTGTACTTAGCTTCCTTCTTTTCGTAATGCTCAGCGGATGCGGTGGCACAACAGTGGCACCTCGGGCATAATCCACAACTACAGTGTGTTGTAATTCGAGCGACAATAATCAAGCGTGTGCTGCGTCAGGATGGTAATAATATTGATTGCATCTGCTCACTATGAAACAGAAGTACATGAATTCCTCAGATAATAAAAAGAATATGGCTAGCAATATTCTATATTTTTGATATTGTTTACAAATCCCATTAGAGGACCAACAATACATCGACTTCCCTACAATGTCTAAGGCACTCATCCATTGGTTACACTTTAAAACAGGTCAATCAGGCTTTGTATACACACAATACTTGTTACTAGTAGTTTTGGTCTTTTTATGGGATTTGGAGATAAACTTCAGAATATCACCAGACTTCTTTAAAGAGTATTTTCATATTATGCTATTGTCTAGTCTACATTTCAGTCATTTCTACTCCACTACATGTATTTAGTATTCACATCATTTCTATAGTTGCTGGTGACTTTGCACATTAGAACCACTACTTTACATAACAGTACATCAAATGACTACATGATAGTGTGAAAGGGGTCACTCATAGTGACAAACCCAGAGAGAATTATTACCTGAGCCCCTTTAAAGCTTGTTGTTTGGCTTTTTCAGCCGCAAGCTTCTCTCTCATCAACCTTCTTTCAGTAGCAGCAAAGACGCTGTTTTCAGATAAACTCACTGTACACCACATGCCCAGCACCCGACGGACAAAGTTAGCAACCAACTGGTGAACACAGTGGAGCATTTAGCAGCTAAAAAGCTTTTTTTTTTTTTTGTCAGGATTTGGTGAACAGACCTAAAAAGAGAGTGAATATTGGACACAATTAGACTCTGTTCCTCCTGGATGTATTTAACAGCTTTATTAGGTGATAATACACTACCTGTGGAACTGTTGAATTGTACTCATTATACTGAGAGGTGTTTATAATAAATAATAACATAATAGCTACTTTCATTCCCATAAATTAGGCGAATGAGCTATTAGAAACACCTCTCACTATGACACAATGCATGTTCTACAGTACTGGCAAGTATAAGCTTCCTGAAGGTAGGGTTTATTGCAGGTAACTAAAGAAGTTTCTTTTACTACTTCCTTTTTCAGAAAAGGTAGCACTGAAAGGGCCTTTATTAATTTAAATGCGTCATTACATCCTAAAGGATGTGTCACCTACATCAATAATAACAGTGAAAAGTTCACAATATAAAGATGCTGCTCACCAAATCAACGGAGCTGAGGATTCATGTGAAATGACAGTTAGAACACAGTTACAGTTCTGATTACACTGTGGTAAAGTCATCGCATAGATAGACCATCAGCATACAACCTCACCCCAGAAGAGAATGTAATTGTTACCGTGCCAAAGACTGTTTTCCAAGAATGGCCTTAACAGTAATACATTTTCTGTAGTAGTTAGTAAATTGATCCGTGGATTTGCAACAGGGATAAACCTTGGCAGCAATTCTCTAAAAAAAAAAAAAAAAAAAGTGATGTATGGCCCACCTCTGGAATTCAATGCACACCCGCTCAATAAGTGTGCAAATCCCTGCGTACGCAACGTTGTACCGTCCACTGGACAACATGCCGCAATTCAAGTGAGTGATATTTACATGAAAAATGTTTGCTTATATAAATGCAAACATCACGTGCTTAGATATCGCTGTGAAAAATGGATCCCCCCCTTCCCCCTCCCCTGCGCTGTTATAACACTGAACATATACATCGGAAATGCAGCCCTGGCTGGGTTTATTTGATCTGTCTTTCCGCAGACGGGATAATACCTCTGAATGCATAAGCAATACACATGAGTTAGTGTTTCCCCCTCCTGTAACTTCATTGAGTGAGCAGAGCGAAGGACTTTCTCTTCTAAAGTGTTCCCACATGTGAACATGTGGGTGGGCAACATTTGGATCTGACTGGAACAAAACAAAGCAAATAGCACAAGATGTGAGCCCGGGTGGGGGTAAAGAGTGAAGTAAGAAGTGGATATATCATAAAGACAGCATTAACACCTGGGATGTTTGCACTAAAGGCCTCTGAAATGTATTTCCTATCAGAAACACTGATGTGATTAATCGTGGCTGTGTGATATTTTAATTCAGGGTACATAAAGCTGATTTTATCTGCTGCTTTCTCTTTGCTGTATTGAGCTGCATGTGAATGTGAGTGTGTGTGTGAGAATAAGCGAGGATCCATGCAGTGTTTCATGCAGGATGGGATGTGTAACAAAGGGCTCTATGCACAACCTGAATAGAAAATGTGTTTTTGTCAGATGGTTAATCAGCGCGCTGACATTATTTCTGGTCATCACCAAGCTGTGAATGGATATTCTTATGTTTCCCAGGCGAACACACACAGACACGTCGGCCATTCGGACACCGCAGCGGTTTTCCCGCTCTAACGCTTGCGGTTGCCACCTTCACCCGTTTATGAATTTCACACTGAGGACCAAACAAACCGTTGCAGGCAGGGTCGGATTTGTTTTGCATTCCTGTAAACGGTGCAGGAGGATCAGCTTTCAGTGTTTATTACATGGATGACAACTGTGAGATGAGACTCTGCGCTAAATAGCAATCCAGGCATGCTTGCATTATCCTCTTTGTGGTCACATTGCTGACATAATCTTTAGCTTTGACATGGCTGGGATTGATGGAGAGAGATGTTATTTTATTCAGCCAAACCTTGTGGAAGATATTAACAATGACTGACCGCATCATTTTTCAGAGGCGTGGACCCACCCTGTCAAACGGAGAGAAGCCTCGGGGGTTCAATCCAGGTTAAAGGTCACCTCAGCTGTTTCACTCAAGATGGAAACACATTCAAATCTTGATCCCAGGAGAGACGTTTCAGTAGTTTGTGCTTTTAAAAGTCTTAAGTGCTAGTCTGGTGCTTTCACGGCAGGGCAAAGACCGAAGAATCACTGTGATGTGGATTCAGTCCTGGAGGGAAATGAATGCAGATTTTTCTCATCATGTTCAACTTTGGTGAATTTTGACCTGCAAATTTGCACCGTTGTCTGATCGCAACGCGAGTCCAAAATGGAGGAGCTCGTTATCTTAAACCTCCTCGATCGGAGTAGCAATTGCTCCATAAGTTTTGAGACACCAGTCTGTTAGCTACACTACACCACCAAGGTTCTTGACGCATCTATACATTAGTGTTCCATACGGATGAGGAGGAGCATGGCTGCCTGCTGGTATTTGGGTGAAAATAGTTTCTCTGATGTTTTGCTGAGATCAGAAAATATCATGTCGAAATTCAGAAACAGTCAATTGTTTTATTGATTAAAATCACTTAATTAATAATTCAGTGCTCACATCACATCTCATGGCCTCGCAGAGGCTGCTCAGTTTGTTTAGCAATGATCATGTGACCTAATAAATGGATTATTTTTTTATTTATTTATAAAAGCTGGTCATATATAAGAGGGGGAGTTTGAAAGCCGTGTACTGGTTCAAGGATGATGTCTGGCGTCAGATGTTCTCCCAGATCTTTCAGCCACCGAAACCAGATCCATGACCTTTGACCCCTACTTGTCAGTCCTGGGTCCTCAACATTCCTTGCCAATAATGTATTGATTTCACCGGTGAACGCAAATTAGATACTTGCTGTAAATGCACAGCAGCTGTGGGATAAATAAGGTGTAATTGATAATTACAGGCCCTGTTTATTAGACCTTGTTACAGGTTTAAAATGAAAGGAAGAGCTATGCTGAGAATTACATGAGGCCACCGACCTCCGTGTACCGATGGCTGCTGCTCCTGTGACCTGTGACGGTGTGCCGGCTTGTTAAGTAGCAGCAAGGGTGGAGAAACCATCTTAAATTGCAGTGCAGGTGCCATATAAAGCAACAGGTATGACCTTCAGTGTCTACCGGCTGATAGCAGGTATATGCTGGAGAAAGCAGCCTTGAGAAATACGAGTTTCAGTCCATGTTGTTTACAGAAGCCATCGATTCAGCACAAGTGGTGCTTTTTCATGTGGGCATTAATTAATGGGTTCTAAACTAACATGATAGTAGTCCGTTTGTATTAATTGTCGAGGGATAGGTCAAGCAAGTCGTCTGCATAATCGTCACTGGATGCTCATGTAAACAGGATTAATATGAATATGTGTTTATCTTATTGGTACATGGCTGTGATGTTGTTGGAATGATGAATGTGTGATGAAATATGTGCTGAAGGAGGAAAGTTTCTATGACTTTAGGGGAGTTTAAAATTTGATGCAGTCATATAAAGTATATTGTTCACTGTTTAATGAACAATCTCCACTCCCAAGTTTAGCAGCAGCGGCTTTGTTGTCATATGTAGACAAACCTAAACAAACCCAAAGGTAAGTGACCTTAATAATCACAAACGAGCTCCGAGTAACCAGCAAAACTTTCCTTTTTTTAGTTTTATTGTAGCAGGATTTGTAACTGTCTGTAACAGTTCTTGAGTGTTGCAAAATAAACGCACACAGCAGATTAATACAGCTGTTGGATACAAAATGGTTAATATGACGATGAAAAAAAAAAAAATATCACGATTTATCACCACAGCCTCTGGTTCATATTTCACCTCGCCCAGCATTTTTTCCTCATCTGCAAACTCGCAGGTGCGGTTGAATCAGCCTGCAGTGACCTTGTGCACATGCCCTGGTGCTTTGTTCGCGTGCACCCATCAGCACATCCTCCTGATATCACTCTTGTCATCGTTGTTGTCGGGGAAACGGTGCTCCCAGCTTGGAATCGTCACAGCTTTGGCTCAAATCCCACCAGTCTGCATCTGCGTAACTCTAACCCTCATGTTTTTAAACCAAGGCTGACTTCATCTTTTCAGCTTTAACTGAAAAAAAAATAATAAAAAAAAATCTTCTTACTTGCATAATTGTGCATAACAGCCTCCTCTGGTCTCTTGGCGAACTCCTTCTAAAACTGCTATTGCCCTTCTCCATTAAACCAAGCATTTGATTTGATTTGATTTTTTTTAAATAGACTCTTTGTTTCTGCCTTGTATGGCATTGGATCACTTCACTCCTCACAACTGTGTAATGCAGCTGTCCCCTGGGGACCAGTCAGGAAAGGTAGGGACCTTAAAGCAATAGGCACTTTTTCCTTTTCTTTTTTTTTTTTTTCTTTCCCCTCTTCCAATGACGCACTGGAAATAATGCTGGCCACCAGAGCCCTGCGGTGGAAGAAGGCGACTTTCTACACCGCTGGCAATACGCAAAACATTGGATACAGGCCCGTCTATCCCTAGCCCAGAGGACGGGGTGGACTCGGCACTCAGTGTGATTTGCCCCTGGAAATATCCTCCCTACAATGAGACAACAGATGTCTCTCAGTTGGGACATTTGTGACGGCAAGCCCCCAAACTAAAGTGTGTCCTGCAGAGTCTACAGAGTGTTAGGCAATGTCGAAAGACAAAATTGTGAAATTTTAGCGAGTAAGACGAATGTGTTCCCTGCAATTCTACGGAGGCTTCATGCAATACAATAAACTATGTTCTGTGCTGTGAGAGGTGATGCTTGTGCAGTGTTGCTGCAGGGTGTTACTCACACACTAGGTAAACACTGAAAACACTCACACAGTTCATTCATATTCCCCGTAGCAAAAGCTTTGAAAGTGGAAACAGACGTTCCAGCAAGGGACTGCCAGCAGATACAAGACACTTTTTTTTTTTTTTCTGCCTTCATGCAGATTCGAACAAGACCTTTTCCGTCAGGTTCCCTGTGGAACGCGCCATATTTCGGGGTGATCTTCAAACCTGGATGACTGCCACACATGCACGAAAATGCAAGGATAGACGCACAATAATCCCAGTCCAGCCCTATCAGCACATCCAGCTAATCGGTCATGTGCTGCGATGCATGATAAGGGAATGCAGTATGTTGATAAAGATGAGCCAGAACACTGTCTCTGCGTGAGCCCACCAGTGTCATAAATCAACAGCGCCTGTTTACCAGCTGCGGTGCTGTTTGACTGATAAAGATTTAAAGGTTTGCAACTGTGTATTTTATTTCACACAAACAACTATGACAGGCAAAAATATCATCTTTTGCCGTTTGCCAAGACGTGATATTTTAAATTTGACTTGGGATTTAGAAAGCACGCTGCGCTCCGGTGATATAGTGTCCCACCAAACGCCACTGCAGGACGCAGCTTATTGTGAGGGTGATCTGTGCAGTATCAGCGGTGCTATAAACATTCAGTCCAAGCTCGAGTTGAATTGTCTGTTTTTTGTTAAAAAAAAACAAAGCAGAAACTTCTGTTTCGGTTTAAGACACCGCCATCATACCAGCAAGCCATTGATTTGTTGTTTATGGTTATCCAGTAACACTGATCCATACCTCAACCCGTAACTATGTTTGTAGCTCATGCCTTGTTCTTACAGTATCTACTTGTGTTGTGCATTTCTTGTTAAATATTACAAGTGAGTCCTTTCACATGATATACATATATAGTAATTTGATCCATTGCTAATATAACAATATCAAGTGGTGCAGCTTTAATCTTCATTACCATACATAATACCGTCTGTCCTCCCTGTAGCTGCAGTTACCAGCAGAAGTTTGTTGCCTTGCTCAATCATCCCACCCGATTAGAGGCTTTGAAGCTTAAGGAGTATTTATCATTGAATTTGACTCACTTCACTTTCACATTATATTTAGAACAAAAGAAGGAATGACTCATTTTTCAGCTGGGTTTTTAAAGCATACTCTCAGCCTCTAAATGTTCTTTCTGGATGTAAAACATGTAATTTCCTAGAATGCCTCAAACTCGTAGATGTAAGAATTACTTTATTTGTTAGTTTCTGCAGATTTTTTTATTTTTTTATTTTTTTTGGCTGACGTACTTCTGCCGCTGACTCATTGAGCCCCATCATCCCATCGTGATGACAGTCAGGGGGGAAAGGAGTAGGCCAGTCAAAGGTGGAGGAATTACGTCCAGGCCCTGTCTATCAGCCTCACCTCCAACTCATAATCGTACACCCTCTGCCTGTCTGTCTGTCTCTCTCTCTCATTTCACACACAGTCACCGTTGTTTTTCTTCTGCAGATGTGGACGAGTGCGTGACCAACACCCACAGTTGTCGGCCCAGCGAGCGCTGTGTGAACACACTGGGTTCGTTTGTATGTGAGCTGCAGGTCACTTGTCCTGCAGGCTACCAGAAGAGGAACAGTGTTTGTGAGGGTGAGTTCACTGTTGCTGATGTATTTCATTAAATTAATCTACCCTGCAGTCATAGAGAGCCACTAAAGTAGTCAGTAGTTAGTAAGAATCTTCAGTTTTCTTTTCTGAGACAGGAAGTACAGGCAGAGTGAGCAGTAAACATTGAGCCCTGCATGTTAAAGACATCTAATCACAGAACATAAATACATTGGCTATTTCAAAACACGAATAGTGTCAAAAATGGGTTTTGATTTCAGGAAAATATAACTTTAAGTTTAGATAACTAAAACAGTTGGCTAAAGTTAGGGAAAGACTGGGGTTATGGGTAATAAAACGGTCTGTAATAGGACACAAACCTGCATGGAAGTCAGACTCACTATAAGCTCATCGTATGTACACTAAGAGCTCCTTTATTGGCTGTAAATCACTGGGTGGGAATTGTCCAGCTATATATGTAATTTCTGGGCTGCGGTACATCAAACCCATCATATTCATCCATACCGTATGTTGTAGTTTTCATTTTGTGAGAATCTCACAACATTACCCTCTGTGTATTTCTACCTCCTAACATAACTCTGCAGTTATGTTTGTCTGAGGCTCGTGTGTAGGATGCTGCAAACCATCAGTACACACATCCAACACCTCTGGCTCAAACAGCCACTGTATAATAGATGCTCGTACATGCGCACACAGGCTATTATGGCCCGAGTGTTTGTCATCTCTTCGATTGAACTGTCGAGTCCAACATAATTTGTCTGTAAACAGCGTCTTTAGGTCTCCCAATTCCCCGAATACAAGAGTTTTAGTGCAGCGTGCAGGTGTGGCTACTGGATCCTTGGCTTTATTGATGACACGCAGTTGTTTTCAGAGAGACTTTATAACAGAACAGTAACAGACTATATTTAGACCGCTCATTTTTATCCTCAAGCCTCATTTAGATGCAGAAGAGTACAATCGGCATCGGAAAAAAAAATCGACACAAATCCCCCCCCGAGCAACGTGTAGAAATCGGACCGATTATTTCCAATCATTTTCACCCAAAGATTACTATCGCATTGTGTGTCTGTACTGACGCCACAGACCCAGTTCAGTCAGCAAAGCTTCATTAAGATTTATGTTAATTCTTTGGGCCGCAGCAGTGATGTTTGTGCTTCAGCAGATTTTAGTGTGTGACAAGATAATCACCCAGAGAGTGCGGCATTGCGCAGGCGGCAAAGCACTTTGAAGCTCTGTGACTCGTGTCATCAGCACTCGGCACCAGGGAGGACTAATCAATGTAGCTGGATGATGAAGGTAACATTTAGTCGACCATCCAACGGGGGCAAAAACTAATTAGCGGCATGGAAGAAGGAGGAAAATGTTCACAGTGGCATCGGAAATGCATCCCTCTGATGATGATTGATAGAAGAAAAAGCCCAAATTAAGACCTTCCACTTGTGTACCGTGAGATGAATCTCAGAGGGCCCGATATAACACAGACTCCTGAGAAACTTCAACTCCATCCATCGCTCATGAGATTCAATGACTGTCATTTAAAAGGTTTTGTTCGACTTTTGTTAATTACAGAGTTAGAATAAGTGATACTTTTATGGGAGGGGATATATATATATATATATATATTTTATTTCCTTGAGTTAAACTCTGACAGCGTGGAAATGTTTGATTTCAGGGATGTTTCAAATGTTTATTCTGTGCTTGAGTCACAGTGCCACCTACTGTACTGTTAACACGCTGGGGAGCTGACGGCAGATTTACAGTCAGTGAATACACTGAATGGAGCAGTAGATTGTTTTGGTTTGTTTGGATGACTCATTTGTCTTATAAATATGCTATCTGCTCTTTCTTCCAGACATTGATGAATGTGTTCTGCGAACCCATAACTGCGGTACGGGCTTTGTGTGTGAGAACACACTGGGCTCTTTCCTTTGTAATCTCAAACACAAGTGCATCACCGGGTTCACGCAGGACTCCCATGGCAACTGTATAGGTAAGAGGCAGACTCCTAACACATGACCATTAAACAGCTACTAGAAAATATAGGGCCAGACTTCAGATTAAAGATTAAAGCCTCTGTTTTTACATTTAAGCATAACTGACACTTTGATTTCATTATTCTCATATAGGCAGAGCAATGTAGGATACTTCCAAATGGTAGAAGTTTTTTTATTTTTATTTTTTCCTGTATGGATGTTTTTTCACACTGGAGTTAAAGCCTACATATTGTGGTACACAGTTTTGCCCCGACTGGTAATCCAGCCACATGTCTCACCGCACCATGAAACCATCGCAGTTGTTAGAGACACGGAGGAGGAGGGGAACGTCTACTTCACACGGAGGTGCAGTGGTGTTTAGCTCTGGCGGTTTGGGAGGTCATGGAACGTCTCGCATTTCTTTAAATGACTTTACAAGTTGTTAAATGCTGTGTAGGGAAACATAATCTTGGAATGTGGGAATATCACGAGGTAGCCTTTTTCCTGATATCGTAAAGGTGTCTCACATTCCTCGGCTGATATACAGCCTAATTACATAATTACTCCCGGCAGATGATTGCACTTATATTACAGATATATCCTGAAGCTTTTTTTCTGTGTTTTGGAAATGTTTCCAGACTGACCTCCCTCACCACAAGTGGGGCGCCACGCACCTGCTGTTCAAGCGCTGTTTCACTGACACCCACGTGGTGCTTTGTCAGCTCCCTTAGTGATATTTTTTATTTATTTATTTATTTATTTTTACAGCCGTTTCAAAGCTGACAGGCGCCACTAATTGCAATTCAACTCGACTGTCTCTGTCAATCTCCTTCAGTTTCTTTCAAAGTCAAAAATCGTATCACGAGTCAAGTCAACAAGTGAAATCCACAGCTCCATGTGTTCGTATTACTGTGGGGAAATAAGAAGACAGTAGGCAGGTCTGTCAGGAGTCAGGACGCTCCTGCACAAGCTGTCTTCAGGCTTGATTGTGTGTCTGTGTTTCTGCAGATATAAATGAGTGCAGCAGCCTGAGTGAGCCGTGTAGCTCCGGTTTTAACTGTGTCAACACAGTGGGTTCCTACACCTGCCAGCAGAAGACCATCACGTGTAACCACGGCTACCACGCCAGCCCCGATGGAGCCAAATGTGTCGGTGAGGTTTACCTCTAATATACTGTATAAGTATATACAGTATATAAAGTATATACTGTATATACTTTTAGTTTTAGTTTTTCCACAACTGGTGGACCAAAACCACCAAGTTAATAATAATACGAAAACAATAATTACAGATTGTAAAGCCCTCTGAGACAAATGTATTTTGTGATTTTGGGCTATATAAATAAAATTTGATTGATTGATTGAATAATGCTTACAATAAATACAATATGTTTGCTTTTTCATCAATACTACAATGTGCCACCTGCTGTAGATACATTTACAAATTGTCCAGATTAGGTAAAAACACCAAATGTGAATGTAACATAGACTATATAGTATGTAATAATATATTAATATTAGTCAATTAATTTCCCAGATCCCAAAGTGAAATGTGTTTGAGTGTGTGTTTGTAACCGTGTGATTTATACTGTATTTGGTGCTGTGAGTAGGGGTTTAATGCAGAGCCAGTCAGCTGCAGAGTGGGTCATTGCGGATGTGTTTTATCTCTCTCTCTCTCTGGCCGTCCAGACATTGATGAGTGTCAGATGGGGACACACCGCTGTGGAGTGGGCCAGATCTGTCACAACCTTGCTGGCAGCTACCGCTGTGACTGCCAGACGGGCTACCAGTATGATGCCCTGCGCAAAGTCTGCACCGGTATGTATCGCCGTGTCACATGTACAAGATGATGACGAGCAGGTTGGAGGTTTAGTCGTCCAAACAGTGTTTGAAAACACAGCTGTTCTCTCACTGGTTCAGTTAAAACTCAGCACCACGGAAGCAAATGCTAATATTAATACTGTTTATAGGAGGTTTCTATTTGCACATTTTTTGGATAAAAAGTGGAGTGTTTACATTTTAATCTAAAGCCGAGTAAAAAAAGGCAAGAGAGGCACATCTCCAGTTGCAGAACAGGTGAGCAGGTGGTCATGGAGATCAGGACTGAAATCACCTCTTATTTACTATATTTACTTATTACAGTCAGACAGAAAATTACAGTCTGACTCCTCATATTTTAGTGATGATTCTGACACCAGAAATCTCACTTTACCGCCCACTGACGAAGGCTGAGAGTACATAAACTGGGTAGATTTGTAAACGCATCTTCTTCTCTATATTTCCTCCATCCAGGCTAAAACAGCATTTTGCCCAAAAAACAAAAAACAGTCTCTAGAATGTGTAAATTTCAAAAATCCAACCTGGCGTTTAAGTTAAATATATATATACTATACCATACTATTTAGCTAAATATGTAGCTGTTAACATATACGGCACCATCTTCCTAATGTTTGACACTCCTCATTAATCATTAGCTGTCTTACTTAAAATAGCACAGACTTGTTCATTAAAGACAACATGAAAATAACATTTGGAGAGTGTCTCACTTATATAATGTATATTCCATAGAGCAGTCAGTTGGGCATGACAAATTAAGCGAGGGCCAAGAAGCTGATGCAAGCACACATTCCCCCCTGTTACTGCTGGAGGAGGAGACAACAGACCAAACAGTGTGTGGAGGAGGAAGAAGAGTAGGTTTGAAGTTGTGTTCAAAAATCCAATAGGATAATATAGGTTTGAATGTTCCTGTTTCAGTGAGCTTTTAATATAAAAAATAAAAAAAAACACTGACATGTTCAGCATTCTGTTTAATAAATGTACGCCGGGATTTGAAAAATTAGTTAACAAGGTGTAAAAGTCACCCTGCACTTAATTTGTGTGTGCGTGTGTGTGTCTGATTGCAAAGCGGTGTGTTTAGCGGCCCGGAGGTATCTATCGTCCGTCTAATAGCTGCTACTCCTGCTCTGACAGATGTAAATGAGTGCTGGCGCTATCCCGGCAGACTGTGTTCCCAGACCTGTGAAAACACCCCAGGCTCCTACTACTGCTCATGCACGGCCGGCTTCTCCCTGGCATTTGATGGCAAGAACTGTGAAGGTGAGTCAGACCAAACAACATATTATTATTATGACATTTAAATGCCACCTTGTTTAGATGGACCGTCTTAGTTTCCTGGAAGAGCATAAGGTGTAGATGTAAACCTCTGGGGAGAGAGCGCTGGCATCAAGGAGCCCAGTGTAGGCTTTCTCACAGACTTTTAAGATCATATATATATATATATATATATATATATATATATATATATGGATGGATGGATGGATGGGAGACAGTTTGAGTCCTTTTTTAAGTCTCTGTTATCAGTAAAGAATTTAATTAGGTCTCCATCTCTGGGATGCAGAGGCGTCTGGCATTGCATGCATAATGTTTCCAGGCTCAGGTGCTGTCAGTCATCAGTGTGTTGAAGACGTGACAGAGCTCCAAACAGCAAAGCTGACCAGGAGCACGATTCACTTTACGTTCAGCTTGTCACAGCTGTAGCATCCCCGGCTGAATGATGGTCATACTCTTTAACTGATGGTTCATATTGCTTTATTTTGTGAACCGTATTCAATTATGAACACACCGTAAGAGCTATGAAAATGACAAAACAAAAATAAAGTTACTTTTCCTTATAGCAATAAACTTATCATAGCCTTACAAGATTTACTAAATGAAAGTATGATTATTTTAACTGCTACAATTACAGCAACAATCATGGAAAATCACATTTTAACCAAGGTTAATCAAAGATACAACACACAAACGCTTGTTGCACTAACATCTTGTTGCACTAACAGACCAATTAATATATATTGACACGATCGGTCAGCTAATGCTAATCACGCTAGCCAAAACACATCTTGAAAAGTATAAAACTCTCAAAAGCACCAAAACTCTAGACAGTAGGCTAGACAGTAAACATCACATAAAGAGTAATAAAAACGAACCTTGTGCCTGAATCAGCCAGGTGCTAATTTAACTAATTTTCTTGTATTAGGCAGACACACTTTTTCATCGTCAAAGAAGTCCGGATGTTTTGACTTTTCGCCTTCAAAATAAAAGCCCCAAATTTAACGTCTGCTATAATTAAAGAAATAATAACCTGGCCTTCACAGAGAGCTCAGAAAATAAATGAATAAGCACAACACATTTATAGAAATATATATGCTCAAACTAAAGGTCATTTACACTCCCACCAAATCATTACTAGTTTTCATCCCCTTATTAGATGTATGAAGTATGAATGATTTCTAAGCAAATATGACCTTTATCCATTTAAAACGTCTTTAAAGAGTCTATAAAAATATCCATAAACTCTTCATACTGTAAAGGATATGGTCGTGGAGTGAAGGGGGTGGTCAAACAGTCTCTAGGAGCAGAATCAGCTTCTGTACTGGACGTTCGACAATTGATGGTTTGCCAGAACGCTGTCCATCCCTTCCTATCTTCTGATCTCCAACACGAATCTTCACTCTTCTCACTAGTCCATCTTTATCACATACTGTCTCTACAACCTTAGCCAACTTCCACTCATTGCGAGGCAGATCCTGTGTCTTCTCCATCACGATGTCGCCGACTTTGAGGTTTCTCCTTGGGGTATGCCAGCGCTGTCTGGTAGCAATATTGTAGAGGTACTCTCTTCTCCACCGACCCCAAAACTGCTCCGCCAAATACTGAACACGACGCCACCTCTTACGAGCATACATATCCTCTCTGATGAATCTGCCAGGAGGTGGTAAAGCTACAATGGGTTTCATGGTGAGCAGGTGATTGGGTGTTAGTGGCTCTGGACTATTTGGATCATTTAGGTTGTCAACTGTGAGTGGACGACCGTTCACAATAGCTGCTGCCTCATAAAAGAAAGTCCGCAGAGAGGCATCGTCCAGCCTACCTGATGAGGGTGAAAGAGTGGCACGAAGGACATTCCTCACCGTTCGGATCTGTCTCTCCCATACTCCTCCAGCATGGCTTGCATGCGGAGTGTTCATGCTGAAGTCACACTGTTTCTCAGCCAAAAACATGTTCAGGCGATTAGCATCCACTTGCTTGAGAGCTTCTTTTAGTTCATTTTTAGCTCCAATGAAGTTAGATCCTTGGTCGCATCTTATGTCACGTACTGCTCCTCTTATCGCAATGAAACAGCGAAGTCCATTGATGAAAGCATCTGTTGACATATCATCTAACATTTCAATGTGGATAGCTCGACAGCAAAGGCAGGTGAAAAGCAGGCCGTATCTCTTTTGTACCTTGCGTCCTTGCTTTGTTAAAAACGGGCCGAAACAGTCCATCCCACAATAGGTGAATGGCGGCGATGGATCTACACGCTCAGACGGCAGATCTGCCATTCGCTGCACTTCAGTGAACCTTCTGAGTTTCCGACAGGTAACACATTGATGCAGATGTGTTGCCACAGCTCTGTTGATTCCTGGAATCCAGTATCCGTTTGATCTGATCTCATTAATGGTCAAGCCTTTTCCTTGATGGTGAACCCTTTCATGGCAGTGAGCAATTATTGCCTTGGTAATGTGATGACTCTTTGGTATAATCACTGGATGCTTCAGTGAGGCGGGGAGTGATGCATTTTTCAGTCTTCCTCCCACCTTGAGGAGTCCATCTTGATCAAGAAAAGCATCCATCTGAAACAGTTTACTCTGAGAAGGAAGTTGAGTTCCCTCATTGAGCAACCTTGTCTCTTCTGGATATACTTGTCTCTGTAGGTCTCTTAGGATGATGCAGCGCGCGTCTTCTCGTTCTTGTACAGTGCTGTGGTCTGTTGACTTTTCCTTTTTGACACGACGAATGAGACGAGCGACAGCCTGGGTTGCTTTCGACCATGAAGAAAACTTTGACAAGCGGTCTGAGAGACTCAACTGTTCCAGTGTCTGGGTATTTAGAGTCTGAATCCTTTTGACTTCAGGATCTCCAATCTGTATTTCTGCGCTAACATCTGTAGCTGGAGGTATCTCTTTTTCCCATAGGAACCGAGGTCCTGTGAACCAGCTTGAAGTGAGAATCTCACTTGCGCTTGAACCCCTAGATGCGAGATCTGCAGGGTTATCATTGGTTGAAACATATCTCCATTGTTGAGGAGACGTGCTGAGATGTATTTTTTGTATCCGATTTGACACAAAGGTATGAAAACGACGTGCTTCATTGTTGATATATCCTAAGACCACCTTTGAATCAGTCCAGAAATATTCAACAGCATCTGTCAAACCAAGCTCCTCCTTCAGAGTGTTGCTTGCTGTGACTGACACGACAGCGGCTGCCAATTCTAGCCTAGGGATTGTCGTGACCTTGATTGGAGCTACTCTGGACTTTCCCATAACCAGAGCACAATGAACACTTCCATCTTCATTTACTTGTCTCAAATATGAGCACTGGCCATAACCACACATGCTTGCGTCAGAGAAATGGTGTAGCTCCTTTCTCACTGATTGTCCGAAACCAGGAGGCACATAGCAGCGTGGTATGGTGATTCTCTCTAGATCTGCAAGATCATTCTTCCAACGCTCCCACACTGGTTGCAGTTCACTGGGAAGAGGATCATCCCAGCCTGTGCCGTGCCTACACATTTCCTGAAGCACTCTTTTTCCAGTGAGCAGGAAGGGGGCTACAAAGCCCAGCGGATCGTAAAGGGAGGCAACCATAGATAGTATACCACGTCGTGTTGCAGGCTGGTCTTTCAGGCAGACACAAAATCTGAAGGTGTCTGATTCAATGTGCCAGTGGATCCCCAAGGCTCTCTCTAAAGTCACATCCTTGAAGACCAGGTCCAGAGCTTTCACTTCAGCAGCACGCTCAGATGGAGGTATACTCTCCAGCACAGACCTGTCATTACACATAAACTTATGCAGTCTGAGTCCACCCATAGCACAGAGCTTTTGCGCCTCCTTTGCAAGCTGGATAGCATCATGCACATTTTCTATGCTAGCAACACCATCATCAACATAAAAGTCTTTCATGATGAACCTTGAGCCAAGGGGAAACTGACTCTCGTTGTCCTTGGCGAGTTGTTTCAGTCCGTAGTTGGCGCATCCTGGTGATGACGCGGCGCCAAAGAGATGGACTTTCATGCGGAACTCCTGTGGCTTTGCATTAAAGTCGCCGTTTTTCCACCACAAGAACCGTAGATAGTCTCTATCAGCTTCATACACATAGAACTGATGAAACATCTTTTCTATGTCACACATCAATGCAACATGGTGCTGTCTGAATCTGAGAAGCACACCATTCAGATTGTTCAGCAGGTCTGGGCCAGACAGAAGATGGTCATTCAGGCCAGTTCCTCTGTACTTGGCCGAGCAATCAAAAACCACACGAAGTTTGTCAGGTTTTTTGGAGTGGTACACTCCATGGTGGGGAATATACCATATCTCTCCTTCCTTCCCTTTATCATGAACTTCTTCTGCCTCACCCCTTTCAATGATTTCATTCATAAACTTCACATAGTGTTCTTTGTACTTGCCATCCTTCACCAGCTTTCTTTTGAGGTGACTGAGCCGCACCATGGCTAGTTGTTTATTGTCAGGCAGATAGGGTCTCTCTTTAAAGGGAAGTGGCATCTCGTAATGCCCATGAATATTCCTCCTGATGCCTTCCTTTAACACATCCAGGAAGCGGATGTCATCTTGAGACACAGTTTTTCCGTCTTTGTTAGCATCCTTAAAGTCAGATTCGAGAACCCGTATTGCCTCTGCTGGGGTCACTGGAGGAAGCTCTCTGACAGAAACTCTGTAGCACATATTAGTCATGCTTGGTGAGTAATGGTGTGGTGATGAACAGCCTACAATACTCCACCCTAGGTCTGTACGAACAGCATATGGTTCACTATCTCCTCCCAGGATTACCTGCCGTGGTGCCAGTGCCCTTGAGCAATTGTAGCCAATCAGCAGACCGACTTCACACTCCAGCTGTGGTGGGATTTCATCTGCTATTTTGATTAGATGATTCCAGTGCCTTGCCGTTTCACAGGTAGGAATGTGTGTTCGATTCACTGGTATACAATCCTTGGTGTAAGCAGGAGGGAGATCAATGTGGATTGCAGAGCTGTAACCTCTCACTCTCAGACCTGATACTCTATGACTATGCATTAATGCATCCGTTCCTGTCATTGTTGTTAGCTTCAGCCTTACGGGATGTGTCTGAGCTTGCAAACTATTGCTAACTTCTTGGTCAACGAAGATCGTATCGCTTTGGGTATCAAGCAGCGCATAAACAAGTCTTTCCATAACTGGATTGCTGACAGAGGAAACCCACACTGGCACGATCATTGAAGTGTTAGTGGATGGTTCCTCAGTCTCCACACTGAGAGACAATGTGGTTGCTGTTTCCTCTGTGGCGCTTTGATTTGAGACTGACGTGGGTTTGGCTTTAGTATAGTTGTCATCGTGGAGAAGCGTAGGATGTCTTCCTTTGCAGCTATCACATAAATGTCTATTGCGGCAGTCCTTAGCATTATGGCCTGTTCTCAAGCAGCCATAGCAAAGTTTCTTTTCCTTTATGTATTTCCGTCGTTCCTCCAAAGCTTTCCTTTTGAACTCAGGACAGCGATGAAGATGATGTCTACTGTCTTGACAAAACATACATGGTGGCTTTAAACCTGTTTTTAACTGTCCATGAGTTTCAGTCTCTGTAACTGCTTGTGTGTGATAAACACTGGATTTACACTTCTTTTCTTTCAGATGATGTTTCTCAGAGTTGGTTTCTGATGAGTGGAGAGCGTGGAATGAAGTAATAGGATTACATGCAATCTCTGCCTCCGTTACAACAAATAACACAAACTCATGGAAGGTGGGAAACTCCTGATCATCTCTCATGACTTGAGTGACTTTACGGTTCCACTGTGATGCTGCCCAGTCAGGTAGCCTCTGAACCAGTTTCTGGTTTTCTTCACAATCGTTCAAAATGTCCAGACCTTTAACATAAGGTATGGCTTCCTGACATGAGTGTAAGAAATCAGCAAATGCCCTGAGTCCCTCAGCATCTCTTGGATGGATCTTTGGCCAGTGTGCTAATTTTTCCCTGAATGCTCTCTGTATAACGAAGGGCTGACCATATCTTTGGTTGAGACGATTCCATGCGTCCTTATAGGCTTCTTCATCATTTCTATAAAATATGCCATCAAGTGTCTTTCGTGCTGGACCTGCTACATATTTTTTCAAGTAGTGCAGTTTGTCAGCTGAAGCAATGTTTTTCTTATCTATGAGCGATGTGAAGGAAGCCTTCCATTCAATAAACTGGATAGGGTCACCAGTAAATACAGGCGGTTCTGGCATTGGGAGCCTGTTTAGAGCTATGCTGTCTTGGACTGCTTGAGCTAGATAACTTACATCTGTCCGTGTAGGCGATGCTGTCACTGATGCTGCAACTGTGACATTAGTGGGCTGCTGGATGAGAGCTGAAGACACAGGTTGTTCAGGATACACATGCTGTTGTTCTCTTGTACTCCTTTGATCAGCAGAATAAACACTTGCTTCCCGCATAACTTCCTGATCATAGGTTGTAAACCTAGCTTGTGCAACTCTTATGTCCTTCTTTGCCTTTAATCTTTCCAACTCACGTTTTTGAGCTTCAAGTTCTCTCCTCTGTTGCTCCTCTAGGAGTTGAATCTTTTCCTTTTGTTTCTCCTCCTCCAATAACACTTCATACTCTGCCTCCTTTGCTGCTAAATCTGCTGCAGCGTCTGCTCTTTTTGCTGCTATGGAAGAGTTTTGGCTGGAAACTTTACTGGAGTGTTGACTAGAAGGTGAAGCTGTGGATCCATAGATGGAGCGGGCATAATCTCTGTTAAGAAGCTCATTAAGTCGTGTTTTTGTTGCTTCACTATCAAATTCTCCATCAATGCCTGATATCCTTTCAAAGGCAATCTTAACAATGTCCCTTGTCACTGCCTCACAGGCATCGATACGACGTCTTGTCTCACTAGATGGAGTGAGGTGAGCTCTAATGTCTACATACATTTTTATAACACTGTTCTGTCCTTCTTCTAGTGTGTCTATAAGAGCTGCAATGTCTCTCTCAGGAATGTTTACCTTTAGCTGCTCTCTAGCCTTACGTGCCTGGGTCTTCCATTGTTCATATAGGTGAGTCAACCTTTTCTCCTTTTTGTGAGCCTCCTCTTTATGAAATGCCCTTTCCGTGGGAGTCCGTAGGCGACCAGAGCGACGGAGTTCCTCCTCCTCATTATCCTTATCCTTTATCTGGTCGAAGTCTCTGTCGTCTGGAGGTAAGTTTGCTGATGCTTCCATGTTGAGCAGGTGCCACAATCCTTGACCATCACATTAAGTCTCTCTGCAGCTGTCCTTGGTCAGCGGCGTGATGGGACCGATGAGGTGGAAGCTCTTACTGTAGCATCCCCGGCTGAATGATGGTCATACTCTTTAACTGATGGTTCATATTGCTTTATTTTGTGAACCGTATTCAATTATGAACACACCGTAAGAGCTATGAAAATGACAAAACAAAAATAAAGTTACTTTTCCTTATAGCAATAAACTTATCATAGCCTTACAAGATTTACTAAATGAAAGTATGATTATTTTAACTGCTACAATTACAGCAACAATCATGGAAAATCACATTTTAACCAAGGTTAATCAAAGATACAACACACAAACGCTTGTTGCACTAACATCTTGTTGCACTAACAGACCAATTAATATATATTGACACGATCGGTCAGCTAATGCTAATCACGCTAGCCAAAACACATCTTGAAAAGTATAAAACTCTCAAAAGCACCAAAACTCTAGACAGTAGGCTAGACAGTAAACATCACATAAAGAGTAATAAAAACGAACCTTGTGCCTGAATCAGCCAGGTGCTAATTTAACTAATTTTCTTGTATTAGGCAGACACACTTTTTCATCGTCAAAGAAGTCCGGATGTTTTGACTTTTCGCCTTCAAAATAAAAGCCCCAAATTTAACGTCTGCTATAATTAAAGAAATAATAACCTGGCCTTCACAGAGAGCTCAGAAAATAAATGAATAAGCACAACACATTTATAGAAATATATATGCTCAAACTAAAGGTCATTTACAACAGCCATTATTCAGAGAACCTTATCAAGTTGTCAAGGTTACTGTTCACGATCCAAAGGTGTGAAGCTTTTGCATTTATCAGGGTTTATTATATAACTATATCTGGGTGACATGATTAGATTTTGATTAGTGCTTTTCAGATTGATTTGTTCCAGACACTTGAAGCTTGTCTTTCCTGGGAAATTGGTTTCATAACAAATAACTTCAGAAGCCACCATTACTCTGTCAAAATGGCTGAAATCATAATGTGCAGAAACTCGTGTCATTTTCGTGGGGTTTTTTTCCAGCTTTAGTTGTAAGCATTTATTGCTGTGGGGCTCTTGTGGAGAATTACCAGTCATTCAAACACTCTTTTGATTTGAATTTTTATCGCTGATGATTTTTAAAGAGTAATGTAACCCCCTGGAAAAGCTTTTTTTTTCTCACCTTGCTTCAGTGATGTAGAAGTGTACTCAGTACACTCACTGTTGGGTGTGGTCAGAGGTTATAACCTACTCCTTCTGTTGATTGAATTAAATACATGAAAAAACAAGAAGAATTCTAACCATGTTTGTGCTTTTCTTTGCTCAGATATAAATGAATGTGATAAAAACCCTTGTAGCCAAGAGTGTGCCAACATCTACGGCTCATATCAGTGCTACTGTCGGCAAGGATACTACTTGAAAGACGATGGACACACTTGTGAAGGTAAATAAAAATGGGTTTTTTTCCAATAAGGACGGAGAGGAGGAGGCTGGTAGAGCTGATGGATCAAACCTGAGCTAAATAATAGAGTGGGACAAAATAATGTTTAAGTTGCTCCATGTCTGCTCGATGTATAAATATGTAATGGAGGGCTAGTATGTGAGTCACATAATAATCATGTCATCATGTAGTCATGATTTAAAAGATGCTATAAGATGCTACAGTCACTAGTAGTGGCTTTAAATAATCCTTCAGCACTAGTGGTTTTTTTCCCCCTTAGTATTTTCCCTTTGTTAAGACATTCTCCTTTTCTTTCATTCATTCATTTTTTTTTACCTCGTGTGTGTGAATGCTACATTTCAAGCGCCGCTGTGATTTATTTCCCTTATGGGTTCAATTTGCATGATGTGCCTGGTTCCTCGTATGCAGCTGAACTGCAGAACAGGGTTTAGTTCCTGACATCAGTTGCTCCAGAACTTTTGGATGAATCCGGGCTTAAGAAACACTTGATTTAAGGAGTAACAACAATCAAATCTGAAGCTTCACATTAAGACACTGATCCGCATAATGATACAATCTTTGGTTGAATGCTGAGACCAAACCAATAGCAGCATGACAGGCGTCTTCAGTAATAGGTTTTGTTTTGTTTAGGCTGACGGGGCCTGAAGATACTTCCTGTTGTTAACCTCTCAGACAAGAACAATAAAAGTCACACACACACACAGATGAAGGGGAAAAGTCTTACTGCTTCATTTGAACCTGCCTGTGGCTTTTACACAGCGCTTTAATCAGAACGATGTGTGTGTTTGTGTCTTTTTTTTAACAGATATTGATGAGTGCTCCCAGAGCATGGGGAACCTTTGTACCTTCCAGTGTGTGAATGTCGCTGGCAGCTACAAGTGTGCCTGTCCTCTCCATGGTTACGTCATGACCGCCAACGGACGCACCTGCAGAGGTGAGGCTTCAATGAACATGTAGTACAGTGTGTCCCACAGACGCGCCCTTTAAATGTGCTGGAAGACCTTCTTGTGTTACATTTGAGAACATTTGAAACTGAATTATATCAAGAGGAAAATTTTCCATAAATTGGAAACTGCAGGTAGCCAGACGTGACAATGCCGTTCACATCAATCTACTTTAATGGGTCCGAGACAAATTAAAACATGGAGTAAAAAATGTGTCAAATGTTGAATTACTCATTTATCTAATGTCTCATCTTTAGCATAAACTTATTCTAAAGAGAATAAAAATAACACGATGCAGGAAACGGCTGCACTTATTGTGCCCGAGGGAATCTTTAGCTGTCGGAGTGACTGTGTGTAAAAATAATAAGAAATGAAATTAATGCCTGTTTTAAAAAGAGAAACTTATGGGTACACAAGCACCACACCACAGAGTTCGGTCAGTTGTCATAGTGATAGATCTGTTGACATGTAAGCTCAGTAGGTGATGTCATTTTATACAAGGTTGAGTCTGAAATGTTTTGTCAGATGAAAAAGTTAGGTAACTATATAATGGAATTTTAGCTGAAAGAGGAAACCATTTATCATTTATTTGCTTTATTGTTATTATTATTATTATTTTTTTCAGATGTTGATGAGTGCAAAACTGGCACCCACAACTGCTCATTTGGACAGAACTGCTTTAACCTGCAGGGAGGCTTTAAATGCCTTTCATTTGACTGCCCTAAAAACTACAAGAAGGTGTCAGACACGTAAGTTGTTGTTTTTTTTCCCTAAACAGCAACTTTTCTGGATTATTGCTTATTTTGGGATGTTTATTGGTTAACTGGAGCAATAAGGCCTCTTCTCACTGTATATGTTAAGGTCATCCTTGGGTTTTTTTCAATAGATTTCCCTCTAGATCCTTTCTGTCTGTGCTCCTCTAATGAGAAATATCATAGTTCCCTGTCCTTGCAGTGCAGTGTGCCTTGTTAGCTGTGAAGTTATGGCAGATACCGAGGCTGGCTGGTAACCGGACATGACTCCCATTGCGGGGGCACGATGGAGCCAGGTGGCTTTGATCAGCCGGTGCTTCCCGGTGCCGTCTCCGCTCTTCTCCACCGCTCTGCGCTCCAGTGGACAGAAACGGCACACACACTCTTATCAGTGATATCAAGAGACACCTTATTAAACCAGAGTGTGTGACGCGGCCTGGCTTGTCATGAAGAGACTTCTTTCATTCATGAGTAGACCTGGCAGTTGTGGAGATTAAAATGTCTCCCGGTGTGCCTTCAGTGCCACCGTGGGATTCATTGGAGCACGGTTCGAGACAGTTTTGTTTTGGCATAAACTGTGCAGATTTTATGGCGCATGACACCAGGCTTCACTCCAGGCTGTAAATACACACAGTGCATCAGGATACAGACTGGAAAAACCACCTGAAGACGCCAACTTTCTTCATTGGCATAGTATGATTCTTCTGTGTGATGACATATTATCATCGTAAAACTGTTGTAGCAGACAGCATCCACATTAGCACACATACTAGCATTCGTTTGGACTCGCATCTTTGTCCAGTTGACACAAGTTCAATATTTACTCACCACTAGCGCCTGTGATTATCTGTCAAGAAAGCACGTCATTGCTGAAATGAAGTGCTTCTGCTTCCTTTGCAAGTTACTTTTTTGTCTAATGGTTCCCAGGAATATGTTCCAATGCATTTTACTCCCATAAGTTTTGCACGCTCAAACCTTTAGGGAGTAAAATGCATCGAAAAAAACAGTTTTTCTGTCCCAGGAGAGTCCTCTAGTCATCGTTCCTATAAGCTACAGTTTGCATCCAGCTGCTTTCTCACTCAGCCATTCTCTTCCTCTGTTTGTCTGTCAATCTTCAGACGCTGTGAGCGGATCAGCTGTTCCAGCAACTCCTTAGATTGTCAGAGCTCCCCCGTCCGCATCACGTACTACCAGCTCAGCTTCCAGACCAACATCATCATTCCAGCTCAGATCTTCCGAATAGGACCTTCCCCCGCCTACTCGGGCGACCACATAGTCATCCGCATCATTAAAGGCAACAAGGAGGGCTACTTTAGCACCCGCAAGCTGAACAGCTTCACCGGCGTTGTCTACCTGCAGAGACAAGTCCGAGAGCCCAAAGACTTCCTGATAGATGTGGAGATGAAGCTGCTGAGGCAGGGGACGTCCACCTCATTCCTCGCCAGGATCTACGTCTTCATCACATCCAGCACCATAGGAGCCTGAACAACAGAGCAAATGCAACCCCCGTTATTCAATTAAGATAAACTTATCATCATACAGTCCGCCCACAATCAGGTGATTATTTAAGCAGCCTATCAACAGTCACGATTTTATTATTTTCATCAACTGACAAAACAAGTAATTAAAAACCTTTTGAGTTGGTTCAGTTGCACCCGGCGCTGATCATTTGCCGCAGTATGCTTTGGCTGTCAATCACAGTCTGTTAACTCACACAGGAGTCTGACTGTTTACAGAGGTGAGAAACATGTTATTGATCATTGACTGAGAAGATAGGCTGGTGTTTCAGTCTCTAATAATGATTATTCCCAAGTTTGCTCCCCCATTTTAAAACATAAGCAGGCGTCCATGTCCATCACTATGTGACGGCAGAGAGAAACAGAGACAGACCGATCATTTCATACGGTGCTAAACTTTCATATGTGCACACTTCTTTTTTGTAATGCTCTCTAACAATCAGGCATTAATGACGAATATCAGAAATGTTGCCAAAGAACTTTCCGTTTGCTTTTCTGTCTTAATCTTTGGCAGGTCGGTGATTCGATCAGGCTGTCAGATATTTTGCAGACTTTTTATGACAATCATATCTTCTGACAAAACCTTGTATTTGTATTTACCGAAGTATTTTTTTTCAGCTTCACTTGTGCTAACATAATTTAGCTTTTATGCACCGCCAGTGTTAGCCAGTGTTGTTCGTATGGACTGTGGAAAGGTCTGAGTTAGTGGCTTGTGGTCTGCTTTGCTCTATTTTAGACTCTTGCTCTATGACCTCCCACTATGTTAATTTTCATGAGAATTATTCATGAAAATGCCTGAGGAAACCTTTGCAGCACTAGAAGTTAAGGGCACTTGTCTCCTAAGGAGCCCCGAAACTAATAAAATGTACTAAAAGCCTATCAGACAAGTCAAAAAATAACTGAACTGAATACATCAATCAATAAAATTACATTGAAATAATTAAAATGGAGTGTAAAAAGAAACAGGAAGCCTTATGTTTTTCCTTTAACCACCAATCAGTGGGTGGAATAAATTAAAAGTTGAATTATTTTATTTTTAACTGTATTTTTCACTCGCTCGTTGCATTTTTAACTCCTTAGCTTTCCCTTTTTTTTATTTCTTACACACGTGAAATAATTTATCTTTTTGTGTTTTTGTTCCTTCCTTTGTTCCATGCAACATTAATCTATCTGTTCATATGTGTCCAGTGTGTGTGTGTGTGTGTGTGTGTGTGTGTGTGTGTGTGTGTGTGTGTCTGTGTGTGTGTATTTGCTAAATACAAAAGTCAATTTTAGTTTTAATTTATTTTACCAACTGATTGGAGGTAAAAGGAAAAGCATAAATTTATTTCAAACTACATTTAAATGTAGTTAAGCAACAGTATTTGTTGATGTGTTCACTTTTCATTTAATTTTGTCTGTTTTGGGCCTCCATAGTCACCATCCATCCAATTTTTTTAAAACGTGGTTAAAAAAAGAAAAGTTGCAGATGCTTGAAATAGTACATTTTTATCTGCGTTCGGTGTATATTATTATTTTATTTTTTTAAATGTGCTCTGATGAAACATTAACAACTCATGCACGGTCATTTCCAGCACTGAGAATATTAATGTAGTGTTACTATTGATCGTGTTATTATTAAGTGTCATATTCTTTCTTTTTTTTTTATTGGACATACCTTTCTATGTTACTGTTAGTGTAATTATCTCAGGGTAAAAAAAATAAAAAAAATAATAATCACACAATCTTGTACTCATTAGACAAATTCTTGTGTAGTCTACAGGAATAAATCAGTCTGCTGGCTCCACATGTTCCTTTCTATATCTGTAAACCAATCAATAAATAATGACCAACTCCTCAATAAAAGTACAGATTAAAATTTTAGCACAGTGTCAAGAGTCAGTTTTTCCACATCAATACTTTGAACACGCTGCGCTCCGTCGCTGTGTTGTTCTTTCCATGCTGAGTAAATAGTGAACCAACATCTCCCCCTACTGGTGAAAAATGCCACCGGCTAATAGACCTCTGTGTCATAGTCAATGTAAACTCATGTATTTTCCTACTTTAATTCAGATGTTTGAATATAAACTGGTTCACACCGAGCCTGAGAAGTCCTTATCTTCTCTGTTTTCACCGTTTTATCTGAACTCCTCTAACACACATTTAGTTTGAGTTACACCCTGCAGGCATTCCTACCAGGAAAAGGGTGTGCTTTGCTGCCACGGCCTATTAATACACGCTGCGCATTTCAACACATCTCAACTGGAAAGTAGGGTGGATGAATCTTTCACAGTTCACCGTGTAAAATAAACACCACTGTCTGACCTATACGAGGTTGTGGAGGATCATACTTTTGGGATGACAGAAAAGAAAATACCAACTGTCTTTGTCATAGATTCTCCAGGTGTCTGAACTCAGGTATGAAGAGCACTCTTCATCAAGATCTTGAACACATTTGGTGTTTTGATCACAACACCTTTCAATTTCTCCCATAAGTGTTCAGATGGGTTGACATCTTTTTTGGCTGTGAAGGCCATAACATATAATTCATATCATATTTATCCTAATCAAACCATTTGTTGAACCCCACACTGGCTGAAACAGTTTGTCTTCTATAGAGGTAATACTGCACTGTTTTCCCATTGACAGTGTGAGCAGTGGCTGCTTTTTGTCTCTTTATTTCAGACTACACATGTCAAAAACACATCACTTCCTGTGCGCTAGAGATATTTTGATCCGGGGAACAGCAAGACCATAATCAAAAATGATTACGATAACAATGGAATATGAGATTTATGAAACTAAAATCAATGGTCCATTAGTCTGACAGCGGTCTGTATGACGTGATGATACAGGGTTTGTTCAGGAAACTGCTCAGTCAGTGAAGCAGTGACGCTGGTCTACACTGGGTGGCCTCTTTCCTCTCTGCTGAAGCCCAAAACACATCCGGCTATTGAGGTGGCATCCCACACATGTAGGGGTGTGATCCCTGATTATCTCTCTGGACTTCAAAAGGGTTACCACGACAACTAGATATATATGCGATGAGACTTCCAGTAACATTATTGCGCTAACGCCTTAAATGCCAACAGTTCATCACGTCTTACTGCACCGATTCACACTGATGTCACTGATGTTACAAAATTGGTTGCTTTTATTACACTTTCTTAAACTCGGAGATTAGTTTTAATTTTTTAAGGTTTAAGGCTTGCAACTTAAAATGTGATGATATGTCAGTGTCTTTCTTTTTTCTTTTTTTTTTGCCTTT
The DNA here is from genome assembly GCA_036937835.1 of Pampus argenteus. Classification (NCBI taxonomy): domain Eukaryota; kingdom Metazoa; phylum Chordata; class Actinopteri; order Scombriformes; family Stromateidae; genus Pampus; species Pampus argenteus. Next base: position 20,970,179 of record CM072863.1, on the reverse strand, counting down.
TTGCCTTCATTACAGTAGAATGACACAAGAGACATGGGAAGAGAGCAAAGGGGATTGGTCAGAATCAAACAGGGGACGCTGTGTATTACATGGTATCATAGACCGGTTTAAGTCCACATAAATGTCCATTGGCTTTATAGCTTTTGGACAGCGATGGAGCTCTGAATAACACATAGGAATAAGATATACAATAAAGAAGATATTAAGAGTTATCAACAATATATGTGACCTTTTAAATGAGATACGCTTAAATGATTTGCTTCATTGTGTCGTTTAAACATAGTAAAATACTGTTTACACACTGTTTAAAATCATTGTCTTGCATTGTGTTGTTCTGGGTTGATTACAGGATAGAAAGTCACATGTATTTGCATTGACTATGACGAACAGCACTCAGTCTCACTGAGGTATCTGTATCTCATTTGTCCGCTGCTGATGTTACATCTGGATTGTAATCCTTGAACAGAAAAATCAGGGTTTGTTGATCATCCTTTTTGACTATATTAGCCGCATAGTGTTTTCACAGCTGTTGGTTCTGTACTGACAAGACTAAAATGCCTGTAAAACATGCAGCAAATTTTTAATTTATATTTACATTTTTATACCAATCCCATCAAAAATAAAGAGTGTGACGGATGACTCTGCTTTACAGAGCTGTCAGCTGTTGAGAGATTGCTTTAATTAGTCTGATTCTACTGGACGGGGGTTATTGTAGTATCTCATGTCGGTCATAAATGTACATGTGAAATATAAATGATGATAGAGAGGATATGACAGCCTATTAGGATAAAAAAAAATACTGAGTGTAGAAATGTGGTAGCAGGGTGGAACAGCACAGCTTGAAAAAGTCAAACTTTGGTAAAAGCACGTCAGAGCTTAGGCAATGAAATGTGTTGCAGAAAGTGATCAGTGACCCTGACGCCGAGCATTCAGGCCGGCTGCCTTTGCTCTGACTGTAAATGGAGATGTGAAGGAAGCGGAGTTTGCCTTTTACTGACGGATGGTGAAGTAGCTGAAAGCTCCATTTCCACGCTTCACTGCATCGGACTGTATGCCAACCAATACCTGCTCAAGTGCACCCAAACCAAAAATGGATAGATGGATAGGTAGAGGTCAGGTATTCAACTCAACCAACTCAACAAGGCCGTATAAAAACTGATTAACTATGTCCCATATCATAATCTGTTATACTTGATTTGACTACTTCTAAAGGTTTAACTAAAAGTAACAATTCATTTCTGATGGAGGAAACGCTTCTTTGTTGCTGTCGTCGGAGTCCATGATGGTTATGCAATTCACAATGTGACCATGGCAACAATACAGGACCCGAATCTACTGAAGCATAGTCCTACACCTCTTCATCAACACACATATCAATGAAGGGAAACATACTGGAGCTACATCAGCTTCTGAACCTGTGACAATAAACAATGCTAGCAACACCCTGTGCATGTGTTGTATTAAGATAGACCTGTAAACATGCGGACGTATCATTTAAAGCACGGCACCACCGACTGGGAAGGAGTCAAAGGTCATGGACCAGGAGTCCGTCTCCATGACTACTGAGCAAACGGCATCCACTGAGGAGGAAGGAGAAGTGACATGAAGTGTTTTTAATGTGTTTGTTATATATGATAAATAAAAATTAAATAAAAAATGACTAAAATTAGGCAATCAATAAAATAAATCTTTACAAAAATAAAGATAATTTTTACATATTTGTATTCTATATTTCCTCTCTCACATTACTTAAAATGTGATGCAACTGTTTACATCCATATCCATATATATATATCTATATATATATATATATATATATATATATATATATATATATATTAAAATTGAAAATTTTGAATATATATAGTTGTCAATATAAAAGAGTCAGCCAAAATCAGGTTAAATCTGATCATCTCACATTTTCTGACATTGCTGAACCTTGGAATGACATATATGATATTACTGTCGCGTAATGAAACCAATAGAAAGAGTTCGGTCGTGTTGTTAAACTTTGCAGTGACCTGCAGTCAGTGAGTGGCAGGTTGACAGTAGAGGGCAGCAGACTGCACTCATCCCACAGCCGTACTATGTTGTTGAAAGAATGTACACTTGCACAATACACTTGCGTAACCTGTCCGAGAGTCAGCACATCAAATGCATGCCTGCTTTTTTCCATTCCAACACATGTGAGCGCTAAACACATTCCCATTCTTCTCAATGCACAGCCACACACACACACCGCTGACTCTCATCTGACTGGTGCGTTCAATCACTCAGTGTAATAACGTGTCAATCCAGGCTATTAGTGGATGTTATCATGCAGACTCTGTGTGAAATCATGAGTCAGCTTTTCCATGGATATACATGATGTGTTTCTTCCAAAGCAGAGGCACAGACTCCCTCTGCGATAGCAACACCAGGTCCTGTTAACTGATGCTCATGATTGGCTGATTATGTACTATTCATCCTCTTTTCTGGCTAATCATATGGAAGTGCTCTTTTATCAAGCTGTACCAGGCTGTGTACGCCTAACAAAACCCACCGAGGAATCAAAGAGCTTCAGTTTGCATAAGATCCGTGTTTGCGTACCTTACAAATGTCAGCACGCTGAGTCTTCTCAGGTTTAACGGGCCCTGGAATATCCGATGATATGACAGGCAGCATTTTGATTTATTCTTTTTTTTTTGTCATAACTGCAATCATGATGAAATGCTATTTCAGGCGATTGGAGTGTTTTTCTTGGATAGGCCCCTTTATGGAAAATTACCCCTCATTTTTATCATAATTGCTCCCACCGCTCCTCTTAATTATACAGTGTATGTGGAAAGGTACACAGATAGAAAAATGCAATTATTTAAAAAAGAAATTACATTAAAAAAAAGATAAGGTTTGCATTTGCGGTTCGAGACACTAAAGTGTAGCATATGTGGCAGTCACTGGTGGAAAATCTGATGTGTTCGAGGAATCATGCTGAATATTATATAAACATATATGCAGTCAGGTCAAACACATTTGCCAGATACAATAATGAAAAGTCAGCACGGTCTGATTTTCAATGAGTTTGAAATTGACACTTAAAAGTTATGGAGGAGGATGTCCAGAAGTAAAACCTCTAGATAAAAACTATACACATATGTTGTCCATGACAGTCTATTATTTATGAGCAATACTGAAAAAAAACTAGTTTTCATATATAGATATTTTTGTCACAAGTAATCAAGTTTAGCATTTAGCATTTAGCAAACAATATTAGCTAATGGCAGCTTAAATAAAAACATATCAAATCGTATGAAACAAAAAGCTTTTTAAATGACTCGAGCTAAAAAGTAAAAGCTTAACGTTAGCTTGTGTCAAACTTTCATCTCTGTATTCTGTTCCTGTATAAACGAATAACTGGGTTTTCCGGTTTTTAAATGTTAGCAAAGGTGATAGTGTGGTGAGCTAATATTAGCTATTAGCTGAAAATTCAACACTGACTCTGAAGGTTGTAACGGTGAACATGTTAGCAAACAAAACAGCCTAAATTACACACTGGCTAGAGAGGAGGAGGAACAGTAACATTCATTTCAAGTCATGTCTCTGTCCACCTGATAAATGTCCGTGCAATAACTTTTATTAGCTTTGTTTCGCTCTCCGCCAACGTCTGAGGAAACATTAGCTGCTAAATGCTCCACTGTGCTAGCCCGCTAATCACTAAACTCTGTCTGCGTGGCAGTGGCTTTATCAGAGAAAGACGTTGATTTTTATTATTTATTTATTATTATTATTATTATTTCAAAAATTAAAACAACAAAAAACTACGATGCTACACAAGACTGTGTAACCAAAACAATACGCTAAAAGACGGTAAAAAGATGGATGTATTAAGAAAATGCTCAATGTAGTGTCTTTAGGGCTTTTAAGAAAACTTAAAATCTCAGCTGCAATTGAAGAAACAAGTGCCATTGATTAGATTCTAATCAACATGAATATTTTGATATTCCGCTGCGAATTATAGTCAAGATCCAACGAAAATATAGCTAATTTCACTTTTTAATATGGACATGTCCTGAAGACCTTGCTCTTCTGTGCTTCATAAACACGCTCGGTATCGTGTGAACCAAGAGGAATGAGCACCAGAACATTGTGTACATGGATATATGACCAGAGGAAGGGAGAGACTTTCCCCTGACATACCAAGCACTGACTTTCCCTACGGCACTGACACTTAAAAAGACTTGAAAGAGCACTCCATCATACCTTAACATGCTTGTTTCCGGCCTTCGGGGAACCTGGTTGACATGGAGCTTATCATGGAGTTGTTCGGTTCAGGTTTATGTTTTTCACATGAACAGAATGTTAAACGTTGCTTACGTAGATACTAAAATACTAAAAATACATAATCATACATCACACAGAGACCAAAACAGAGCTAAAAGAAGTATATAAAGTGTTAATATGTCGTTATTCTGCTGCCAGGTGGCCAAAAATGAATGTTAAAACTGAGCTAAAAGGAGAGTGAATACTGGACGCATTTATAAGTTGGCAATATGTCAGTTCCACTGCCCCCAAGTAGCCAAATTAAATAATTTCAAAAATGATTACTGCTTCAAAGGACTCCTTCATAATGCACTTACAATGTATGTGATGGGAGCCAAAATCCACAGTCCTCCTTCTGTGCAAAAAACGTATTTAAAAGTTTATCTGAAGGCAATATGAAGCTTCATCCACCCGAATGAGTCAAATCAAGTAGAAATATTTCAGCGTTACAGTGTTTTTTAGAGCCAAACTTCCTCTTTCTGTGATCTTTTAATAGAATATGAAGAAGAGGAAAAACCCCTTTCAGTGTTTCTATGGTTACCCAACTGAAAAAAAAAAAGTGAACCTATCCTTTAAATGCCAAAGTTACCACACACCACTTTTTTTGTTCACCAGCCTGAAAATAACGTACCTAAAATAAAAAAAGGTTACCAAGTGTTATTTTTGGATTTTAGTGGCTTGACAGGTTATCTTCAAACCCCCCGTTCTACTTCACACGGCCCTGCGCGGCTCCTCCTGGCTATAAGTGAGAATAATTACCTTCCTCCAACAACTGAAATGTTTTGCTTCTCAGGCTCACTGAAGAGTAACCACCTCGTAAGAGCCGCTGAAACAGAAACATTAGAAAGTGAGCTCCCCTATATCCATAGTGAAGTGTGGTTAGTTTATAAGAGCTCCGTCATTGTAGGAGCCATAGAGATCGTGTCACACTGTACGTGTGTCGTAGTGATGTAACGCGCCAGACCTCAAACCTGCACTGTGCCCATATAGGTCAGTGCATTGCATCAAACGAGATGTTTGACTCAAAGGAGAGATGGATCTTTGTCTTTCATGTGAGGTAATGAAGTTCAGAGCTGAGTGCTGTGTTTGAAGTTATCCAGCAGTGTGTTTGTTGAGGCTGGGTGGGTTCACCGTCTGAGTCGGACGGGGGGGTGCGGCGGGTCAGCTACGCGGAGGCTCGGGGTCTGACAGCACGGGCCTTTGTACTCAACAAGTGATGCTCGCACAGGTACGCAGCGCTGCTTTGATCCTCAGGTCATCCGAGTCAGCCGCAGGTCGCTCCAGAGCGATGAAGCACAAAGCCGCACTGAGGGAGATATGTTTCAGCCTCCGAGAACAAAGCATCTACAAAGAACAAGAAGATTTCTTCATTTTTACTTCCAGTTAATTGGAGTCACTACAACGTCAAAAGTATTTTTGGGTTCTCTGCCTGTTTTATGTCCCATTTTGACATTAAATTGTAGCTTCTTTGCTACTGTTTTAAAGCTCCGTTGCTGCTGCTGAAGCACAGTTGATGAACACAAACACACAAAAGAACAGCGATTTCATCTCATTTAACAATCTATACGCGGAAAAAAAATGTTCTTCACCTTGACCTTCAGATGCGGTCACATTTTTTTTGTAAGGCAGCAAGAAACTACAGGTAGCTTTTTAATTACTCACTGCATGCCATGATGAGTGCAACGCAGCTATTATCAGCTCTGTCTCAGGCCCTCGGGCACTCTGGTAATTCCCTTTGCTCTCCTTCCAAACACTCGTACACACAGTGAGTTTGCTTTCATGATTACAAGCGATCATTTCTTTTCTGAACACCTTTGCTAATCCCCAGAGGTTTTTAAAAGGCCAATGTGATCATTATATCTAAATAGTGGCTGAAATGAGTGATGTGCATAAGAAGTAAACAGGGTTTTACCGCTGAATGTCACCATGTGAGTCCTCACTGGTTTAGGGTCACTAAGAACTAAACATTTGACTTGAATACTGGTTGCTTCCCGGGATATAATCTAAAGTCGATTAAATGAGCAATTTCCATCTTGTGCTAGAAATTCTGCAAAACTGTAAACTCTGTTTTGGAATCTCAGATGTGTCGCTTGATGAGGACACATGTGCAACATACATGTGTTCAACAATCCCGTGTTGTGACCCAGTTTTTTCCGACCGCTATGATGAATGATCTTCTTCTATCTTTTCCTGGTGAGAAACACATTTGGTCCGTGCCCTTATCATGTGTAAATATCAATCAGTGTCCATCAACGACAGAGAAGTGGTATGTAAATATATGGTTTATGCCTTAGGCTTTACAAGTGACCCGTTTGAGGATGATCGACCGTTAACACGTTGCTCGGTATAGTTGCAATTTTTCTTTTGTTCGTGTCTCAAGACATTAAGACAGCAGCTGATTAGGTTTAAGTTTAAGCGGATGCAGACAGATTTGGAAATCTCTCTTTCTATCCTATTCTAGAGATGCTGTGAATGCACGATTGAAGTTAAGCAAATATCCCGACACGGGCATTTCTGATACATGTAAAACAGTGTTTCAGGGTGGTTTGTTATGTTGCAGAGAAGTGTGTTGTCCCAGGCTCTCAGTCAGCACTGCTCCACAGCAGAGGCTGGAAAATCCACCACCTGCTAGTAGCAACAGTCCTATCCCTAATATGGTATAAATAGAAGGAGAAACACCATATCTTGTCTATTCGTAGTCCAAAGTATGTGTGGGCTTCTGACCTTACAGTGACATGAACCAGGCCCTGTGGACTGTTGTAGTATGGTGCTGTATATATACAGTATAGTAATATACAGGCTATACATTTACCTTGAATGAGAAATTGTGTCCAAACTTTTGACTGGTACTCTATATTTACAAAAATGGTTCAAGTACTACTAATTTGCAACAGCAAATGGGATTCTGAAAGAAACATAATGCTGTCCAGATTATATTTTTTTCCACAATTTTCATACTGACCGTTCGATTGTTCTAAAATGCTCAATAAGACTGAGAAGAACTGCAGAGTGAGGCTCTAATTCATCATTTGAACCATTGTTAATATAAAAATAATGATTCATGTTTATGAAATGTTTAAAAAGTTCAGCAGTGACTGGAAAATACAAGATAAGATGTATTAGGCAGAATAATCCAGGTGGTTATTACATTTCTTCCTAAATGGAAAAAAAAAAAAAAAAAAAATCATTTCACAGCAGCCTTTATAAAAGTCATTTTTTAAGGCTTGCAGGATATTCTGGTCTCCGTTGACGACTCACCACACACCAACAAATACATGGAATGCACACATTACATCCAGATACTGTACCTCCAGCTTTTGTTGTGCACTCATTCATATCCCAGTGGGTTGAGCCTATCTCATCTCTGTTTCACTTATCTGCACTAGAGCTGAGTGTACATATTGTGTGCACATGTGGGTGCAAGCTGTTACTTTTTCTTTATAAGACACAAACAGTTTTTTTTATGTCAACAATATCTCATACTTGCAAAAAAACTTGTTTGTTTCTCAGCCATTAATGAAAAAAGAAAAAAAAAGAAGTTTTTTTTTCTTTAGCAGTCCTGAAAGACGTAGGAAGAGGATGAAAGGTTCTGTTCTTTTGATTATACTTTGAATTTATGGTTTAAGCAATTAAAAATGTAATATATCATGCCAGTGATTCTGTCCAACTAACTGATTTGTTAGCATTCTGCATTCTTACGTGGTTGTGAAATACTGCACAAGTGAGGTGTTTGAGGTCCCATCATGAAAGGAACTGTGATAAACAGGTACTAAGCTGCAGTCTGTATATATATATATATATATATATATATATACATAAACCATATTGATTCTTATTGTAAGCCTGGTGCTGTGTGGAAGCGTCTGGGCATTCCCGGTGCTCATTATTGCGTTGATGCGAAACACACGGTAGATGCTGTAGATCACTATCTGCAGGTAGAGGAAAGATGAAAGGCTGATTTATGCAAGCCTGTTTCCTGCTGGTGCTTGTTGGTGTCACGATGCAAATATGGCCTCATATTGAGGGAGAATTCGGATCGAGGCTACTTATTATGTACAAGTGGAAATTTTAACCTACCTACCTAGGATAAACAGTCATTACAAACAATCCAGCAAAAGTTGATCCTAAGAGTCATTTTTTTTTTTACCTTTAGGCAACATCACAGAGGACATAAAAACGACTGCAGAGATTTGTGAGAGAGATTGTGCGAGAATATACGACCTTGTAACAAATCATCATTTCTACGGGGAAAAAAAGCCGCGGACGCTCTCCTCTTATCAGCCACATTATGTTGGAAATTGCTCATTTGTCTTGGTATATGGGTAATAATCATTATTCAAAGGCCTTTGCTTTTATGTCAATTAGTTAACAGCCATTATAAAGCACAGTTACACTCAACTGCACCCAGCAGCACTCTAGGGAACTGACAAAACCTCAGTCTGCTGGTCCTGCACATTCTCAGGTGGTGAGACTGTTAACGGCAGCATTAAGCTGGAGGCTTACAGCGAAGTAGTGATAATCACAGTAGGGGAATACATCGCCTTTAGCTCAGATTCTTATTGGAACTGATCCAACACAGCATACTGATATTTTTGGTTAGATGGCCATTGCTGATATCTTGAACAGATGTGTTTTTTTTCTGGGTTAATAACCTGGGAAGTGTTACATAATGAAACTGATTGCAGAGCAAAATCATTTACAGACTCAATATACATGTATTTAAATGCGACTACTATTAAGTTAGTCAGCAAAACAATAAAACAATCAATGTAAAAAAAAAATCACAATCAGTTAAACGCCCCAAATTATACACAAATGGATTTTACCACAGATTTGTCCCCTTAAAACATCACGTAGATCATGAGCACTGAAATTTAAGAGTTGCACTGTGGAATTTCTCTTGTAAACAATGAAAAGTTGTGTTTCTCCTCAACACATTGTGTAGCCCGTATCGTATAACGAACATGCTGAATTGATTTCCATGGATGGAATTTGTACTTGCGTGCATCCTCATGCATGATAGAAACACGATGGTGTCCCTCTCATAAAAAACACTGCTTCCACAGCACGACTATGAAACTCCTCAAGGTACCTTTAGACAACTTATTTAAAAGAGTGAATTAAACCAGTTAATTAAACCCTTAAAAAAACCCAGCAACATGTCAGATATAGTGTCCTTCAAGCATAACGTTGCTGGTAAAAGCAGAGCTTTCGTCATCAGATAATGACAAAAACATTTGTATAGAATCATTTTTTAAACCTGCATAAATCTGACTGACTATAAGGTGTGTGTGTGCTGTCTTAGCGCTCCGGCTTTCACCGAGGTGAGAGTTGAGGTGACACCTGACCGGCCAACAAAGCAGATCTCTGCTTCCGTTCCATCAGTTGTCTTTCGACACGAGACTTTGTGTTTCCTGTTAATTCCCCTTCAAGAACGGCTAGACGTTTTTTTTTTGTTGTTGTTTTTTTCCCTCCCTCTGAAGTGGCAGATATTTTACCTGAGCTCTCTGTTTGATAAACAAAAAGGGTTTAAGGATCTGTTTCATCCATTCAACATGTACACATCAGAGGTGATAATGAATTTAGGGAGGTTTTTTCTTTTGCATGTGTCCGAACAAACGAAAGTCAAGATTGAAGAAGGAAGCAGGTTTAATGTTTAATGAGGAGGATGTATGGCCATTTAGAAAACTGAAATATTTCTATTGTGAATGTAAAACTGTCTCACTTGCTGTAGTTTGACTATATATATAATCCAGGCTTGTGTGGATGGAGGTTGACTAATAGGGATTTTTAACTGATTCAAAAATCCCCATCGATTTAGTCATCCTCATCGTTTTGTGCGTGCCAACGAACCAAAACACCTTCAGACTGCAAACGATAGACTGTACAGAAATATGTTTTAACCATAAATGTTCCCTTTTCTCCCTTTTGAACCACTTTCCTCCCTAATGTTGGCCTCACCTGATGAATTAGCTCCATAATTCAGATTAATCAATTAATATCCATATTTAAATATCAGCGATATTGCATAACGATACTTTGTCTCCTCACAACGAACTCGGTTGGTCTTCTTAAAGAAGCCTATGTCTCTTCTGTCGCACTCGCCAACGTCTTAATCCTAGTTTTGGTTCAGTCTTGCAGATGAAGTGAAGGCTATGGGAACCTATTGAAATATAATATATACACAAATTGTATTACAAATGTAACAACACATTTTTGTGTCTCCTTTTTTTTTTTAACACATCCCTTCTAAGAGTGTACCTACTGAAAAACACAATGCATCTCTGCGACGCCCACAGCTGAGGACCAGCTGTAACACTAGTTGGGGTGTGGCAGATGCCTTGCACACTCTTTCAGTATTTACAGTGTAAACTACGAGGCTGGCAGAGGAGTGTGTTCATATTTATCTTGGCTTTGGCCTTATCAGAGGAGATTGGAGCTGTTATGAGAAACAGTTTGGCTATGATGCTTGGAAAGAAGTCTGTATTCTGCTGATGTATCCTCTGAAAACGTGATCAATAATACTCCTCAGGGACATCTCTGCTTTGTTAATGTGATGTTACAAGCAGATTATTTAATCCCTAACACTTTACTGAATGAAATGATGCAGGATACTCAAAATGAAACTCAAACTAACAAGCAGTAACCATGTTAACCTTCCCCACCTTCATTTAAAAAAAAAAAAAGGAGTAAAATAAAATGAATTTTTAGAAAGGGAAAGTATAATCTACATAACTTAACTGACACTATGGAGTTTGAGCTGATGATATTTGGTACCTTTTGTTTTAAAACTCTTTTCTATGTCAGAATGCAAAACGATGCCAGGTTAAGCCACTGGGAATGTTATTGGAAGCAAACATTTCCGTCCCATCAAGCCAAAATAATTTGGGGATTTGAGAAAGCAGAAAGCAGAGAGCTTTTCTCAGCCATGTGCTCTTTAACCTGAACTTTCATCGCCTGACGTAGGTGGGTCTGGCTACAACAAAGGATAATGGTTCTGATGACGGATCCCAGTGCTGTCTCACTGTGTGGCATGCAGTCTGCTTCAGTGCTGCTGCTGTGACACACACACACACACACACACACACACAGTGACATTACTCTAGGCCTCAATCAAAACTACTTGTTGGGCTTTGCCAAGACTCAGCTCAGTTTCAAGGTGATTTATTTACACTGTGAAAAGACTTCCACCAGACTGGATACAAGTGAATCACGCTCTCGGTTTCATCCAAGTGCGTACATGCACAATGTGAAACCCAGCAAGCAATGGCGAGCAGGGTTACTCATAGACTCAGAATGCACTTTTGAAATCTGTTGTTACATCAAGGAATGTCCATTTATAGCAAATGGTTAGATCTACAGTTAGACTTTGTGATTGGGTTAAAACGTTTGCGGTGTACACCTGCATGGATGTGATTGGATGTTGGCAGTTGCACAACTATGGATGAGTCAATGATTACAAACAGCTGAGGCCAATCAGCTGAAACAAGCGTAACTTCAATGTTGTGTATGAACTAAGATGGGCTTCATAGTTATGATTCCATATTAAGTATACCAAATCCAAAAATATATTTCCAAGGAAAGCCATCTGCATCTATACACAATTTTGGTCAATACAATTAATGTTGTTTTTCAGTAATATTCATATTTTTTGGAAATATATAGCTTTCCTCACTATTTGTATGCTGTATTCATTGTGTAGATTATATTTGCCACTTGGGTCTCATTATTGTATCTTTGGCTGTCGTTAGTGTCGGTTATAGTCCGGTAATCACCGAAATCATTGCCGACACCATTACAAACAGAAGCGCTAACCAGACAGCAGGTCCGTTCTGTAAAGCACGAGTTAAAATGTCGCTCATAATCCCGTATTGGACCGGATCAGAATTCAGTTTCAACATTTTGACATGCGTATGCGGACCTTTAACCAAACACAAGGGTAGCATCTTGATAGCTGACCTGTGAGGGAATGGAGAGATAGATAGAAAACAGAGGCGGATATCATAGTTCATCCTCCGTGTTGCATCATGCGCTTTGATTTAACTGTTTTTACTCAAGTTTTGAGTGAGTAATCTACTTATTACTTCACTACATTTGCCATTTGTACCTTTGTTACGATGAGACTACTGTAAATTGTGGGGATTTAGGTGGTAATTACGGTAATTACGGTAATTACGGTAGCCTAATGTCACTCTATCGTTTTTGTTTTTTTTATCAACAAGTGCTGTTTTTTTCATTATTTTACACTGGCCCACACAACCTAAAATAGTTTATTATTAACTTCATTAACCAGGGTTTTTTTTATTTTTCTCAAATGGTAATTTCTACTTTAACCTGAGTCACTTTTTATGGGAGTAATTGTACTTTTACTTTAGTGAAACAAGAGTTTACGGTCTCTTGATTTATGGACATCTAGCTAGCTATCTTGCTAGCTGAGTTAGTTCAGAGAGCCATTGTGACGGATGAACACTAGCTAGCAGCAGTGGAAGTTTTGGTGGCGGGTCAAACAAACTGAAGCAGCGCTTTATCGATGAACAAAAAAGTAAACAAATCTAAAAACAACGATTTATTTGGGGCGGGGCCTTAGCGCCCTCTATTGGACAGCCGCCACTGCTCTGTGGCTCGTTAGCGGTTAGCTTCTACCTGCTGCTTCTAGCACCACGTATTTTACATGGACGAACTCCTCTGTATCATGGTGTGGCTTGGCTTTTTAATGTTAACACTTATGTTTTCTTTCAAACACATGTTGCTAACCTGGGGGGTTTGTTTAAAAGCTGTCTGATCATCTGACTGATTATGGTTAGTCTTCTTTTTAGCGTTGCCAGAGTAACGACTCAAGTTGTAATAAATCACCATCATCCCAGTTATTAATATAAACCTCACGTTTTAGCAGTTGCACAAGTTGTATTGTGAATACCACTTGCTCTTCCTCCCTCCCTCTCTATCTGTATCTGTATCTGTATCTCTATCTTCCTCTCAGCTGGGCATTCCTCTATGCTTTCTAGTGAGTTGTTGTTGCCCCCGGTAACAAATCAGCTCAGGAATGCGTGTTGTCTTTTGCAAATGGATTTAGGGCCAATAAATTTTCCAAAGCTACGTAATGGACAGATCTTCATATTAATGAAGAGTTGGGCCTTGCCTTGAGAGAAACAATGTTTCAGGAGTATTGAGTTCTCTTGAAGTATTTGTTATTACAAAAGGCATTTATCCCTCTTTAGTGTGGTATCTTCTCTGGGTGTCAGGCTGCGCTGATGGCTGTGACTCCCTGTGAATTAAGAGCAGGAAGCTCCCAGCGACAGCGTGGCAGACAATCCCATTAAATGAACAGGCACTGTAGGCTAAATGTAGCCTGACCTGGTGGGGTTTCTGGCTGCAGTCGACCACACCACAAAGGCCACATGCTCTCTGCTTCTGCTTTTCTCATCCACAGCTAATGAACATCCTTTCACTGGATGACAAATTGAGGAGACAAACTGTGCGTCAGGTCGTCATAAAGTATTCTCCCGAGCAGTGTCGAGTGCTGCCTGTGGATGGGAATGTGAATCTGCTTCTGTTGTGCAGCAGTCATGTAGACAAAGAGCCGGGCCTGGGCCGTCAGCGATTGTGGGACACACTAAGCAGCTGGTGACAGATCCGTCGGGATGCATGACCACTTTACACTGGGCTGCCTGTGTGTGGGAGTGCTGGATAGAAACGTGGAGTGTTTTTACTGCCGACTTAGTGCACACCTCAGGAATTCCAGCGCGGTCCTGTCCTCACTAGTAAAACCTGCTTGTGTGCTCTACTCCAAACAGCCATGTGTTTAATTGTCTGTGGTAGCTGTGGTAGGAGTCTGCAAAGCGCAAGTGCCTCTTTTTTCTCCACCTGTCCCATGAACACATCACTAGGCGTCATTTACTCGAGCTGAATAACTCATGGTTAAAACCCAGCATTCATGCAACTGCTGGAGTTGTTTATGAGGATGTGGAGGCTTTGCAGATAGTTTGATGATTCAGTGCTGATAATTCAGCAGAATGATGATGAAATGCTGCTCTTAAAGGTCAGAGTTTGTTGAAAGACAGTGTTTTCTTTTTCTGAAAGATTCCAAGTCGGTAGACTTTTAAATCTGACGGTATTATTCTGTCTCATCTTTCCTGACAATGTTTGATCATTTGTGAGGATTATTATCAAACCATAATTATTCCTGGTCTCATTTCACACTCATGCCACCCAGTCTGAGAAAATCTAATAAACAAGTCATTGTGCGTGGCACGCCAGGTAAATGTGTTAGAACTGTAACCCTACGCTTTATGGTGTCAGCCAGTTCTGAGCAATTCAAACCTGTACACTGTACAGTTATCTGTAACAATGGCTCCATCTGAAAGACTCCCTATGCAAGTGCCAAAAGTGTGTACACTTCAAAGGTGTACACTGTTTCTATTGTCTAGTTCTAACTATATGTACCTCATTATACAGTACATACTGTATGTGTCTAGCAGTTTTTAATGTAAGAGGTGATGCTCCTTAAAAAAAAGTTAGTAATCCTTGCATTAAATTCCAGCGGTCAAATGAAAGGTCATGTATAAACTGTAAAACATAACTTTTATCTTAAATAAATATGACATGTTTCGGAGATATATAGCCCAACATGAAAAATATTCGTTGGCACAAAGGTATAGAAATGATGACTCACTAATAATAAACATGAACATGAAAAAAACGTTTAATACAGAGTTCAGGCAATCGGTCCATTTCTTCACACTGTATGATTTAAGGTTACTGAGACTCATTCTGCAGTAACTGCATTTCATAAACAGACATTGACAATGAGTGTTTGTGGAGAATAATTACATCTGTTCATGGTCGTACATTGTGAATCACATACATGAGTTTGTTGAACATGCTACCGCGCTAAAACATTGGTACGGAGCAGTTAGTCTTCGTCTTTGAAACTCTACTTGCAGAAAACTGTCGTCGTCTCCAAGCCACATGTGAGATAGCCACTAACGCCACTGATGACATCACTATGATCGGGGGTTATTTTAGAGTTGACGAAGCTACTTCCCAGGAAGTATTATACAACAGACCGAGTCGTGCTCCCCATGATGAGTAAAATGATCTTGATGTGTAAAATCGGCGGAACTGCCCTTTAAATTGACTAAGCAACTCAGTTGATTCAACGGTGGTCACTTTGAGGTATTTCACAAAGGTTTTTAGTTGTATTTTTAGATGAGCCTGAATGCTGCGTGATAAACTAGCAACATCACTGCCTGGCTGATCCAACAGTACAAAGACCATTCTATTCTCGAATCCCAATCAAAGAAAGATCAGGTAAACCAGGGTTCACAGACCTCAACGTTGGCAGAAGCAGGTATAATCCTATCTTGTATTTATGCGCTGCCTGTGACTTGATGTATTGTTCCTGTGGCTATAAGTATCTGAATGCGTGCCAAGCAGAAACTGTTTATATGCAAAGTATGCGGTAGCTCTTACTGTACATATTTACGGAACACTGACAAAAAAAAAAGGTCTTACAATAATAATGTTGGTGTAAATATATTGCTGCATGAGAAAAAAATTACTTCTTTAGCGCAAACGCAAATACCACAATGCTGACAGGTCACTTTAGGCCAAAAATGACGGCTGTTTTCTCTTGGTGTAAAGTGCAGATGTGATCTGGGTTGGAGTGGCTCAGTGATCAAACTGCTGCCGTCAGATCACAGAGGTCCAGAAAAGCAGGGAAAAATATAGCATGCCAAGGTGGTTTCTCATGTGCGGCTAATTTTGGGCTACGGCATTGTGATGTAGCAAACAACGCTTCAGCTGGTTGAAGTAAACCAGATCCTCATCCATAAGGAGCAGCTGAATGGGGCAAGAAGTCAATGTACATTTGCAATGGATTCATCTCCCTGAGGCACAGCGACTGAGCCTCTACCACCAGCACAGAAGCACATTTACCGCACGCCACCAAATACATGAACAGGCAAAAGGGTTCAAAGCTAAACCAGCTCTCCACCTTCAGACTCCACCTTCTTTCCAGCTTCTGTCTACTTCATTTCACAAATGTGTCACAGAATGATTCACCCCAAACCAACAGCAGCGATTCCCCCTCTGTTCAATGCATGAGCCCTCCTGGTCCTGATGTCTTTTTACACTTCAACCACACCTGCCCTCATTGTTGCTGCCATTGACATCATTAAAGGCATTTAAATGAAGTGATAAAAGTATCAACGAATGAGGTCATCAGTGTCGGGTTATTTAGTCCCCGTCAATCAGATACAACCTTTCCCAAACAGTCCCGGAGAAAGCAGTTTAAGAGAGGAGACTCTGAGGACAGACTGCTCACCTGGACCTTTATTTATTTATTACATTATCCATCACATCTGTTATATCTGTCTGTATATAATCTGTCAAGTACTATCTGTATACTCTACATGTATATATATAGACAGTTGATATGCAAACTGCAGAAGAATGCAAGAAATGAGCAAATATTTCATCTGGCTGTATTTATCCGTCAAAGTAAAATGATGTAAATGTTATTTTAAGCAGGAAAATGTTCTAACAACCAGCAACAAGATCTTTTTCTAGATATGAGCTGCAGCACAGGAGCAAATCCTCCTTTTTTGCTAATACACGCTTCATGTAAAAACATATTAGTCCTATGTGTGGTGGAAGTATTGTAGCCTCAAGGCACGGACCTGGAATTTACCGTTTGTTTAGTAGATAAGTGAGCGCTGCCGGTGCCGCCGGCTACAGCAGGAGGTGGTGCAGAGTTCAGCTGCAGGTAAAACTTACCTGACAGACTGACCTGGAGCTGTCTGACTGTTGGGAAAGCCAAATGGAAGGGAGGGGGAAGGGAGGGAGAGCTGACAGACGATCACAGGAGGGGACACATAAAGAGAACATTGTTTAAAAATGGGCCACCTCTGAATCAGCCGCTCATATTATATATCTGCATTTACATAAAACAATGGCTAATGTGAGCTTTCCCTTGAATTCAGAGGTATTATTATTTTTTTGCAGTTTGCTTTGTGCTGCATATTCACTTTTACATACAGTACCAGTCAAAGGTTTGTACACACACTTTCTTTCCCGTTCACTTGAATGAGAAAGTGTGTGTATGACTGGTAGTGTAGATGAAGTGAAAAGTCGGTGGTTCGATATACATCCTGTATATATTCCTATGATCGGTTTTCATGATTAGTTCATTCAAGTGGGAATTATGAACTAGCTTCAAGGCAGAAAGCAAAAGGTCCAATAAAGGCTGTTTGAAGCATACAAAAAACAAAGCTCCAAAGTTTGAATTGTCCGTCTCAGTGATTGTTCAACAAGGGTGTGTATATTTAAAGCTCTACACACGACAAGGGCTTCAAATTCCTCAACTAATGACCCCTCAAGACGCATAAAAGTGGTACATGCAGTATATCCGTTTCACTTCCATTGCAGCACAGCTGTACACTTGCCTCTGTGGAGCCCAACAGTGTGTTTTAAAAATTAACCAAACCTTTCTCCTTATGATCCCCGAGGCTGTTGACATGAAGTTATCAGTTTGATCTGCAGGACTGGTGCTTATCCATCTTCCATAAGATTGGGATCTCACTTCAAAGAAGGGCTCAGTGCTTCCTATTATTAGGGGTGAGTTAGAAACCTGCAATTAAGTCCAAATGATGTCTATTAATAATCTGCACGGGAGAAGTTGAGGACTTAATGACTTAATATGGACTTAAGATCAGTGAGGGGACGTCTATGAAGACGTGATAATTTAAGGAGACAGTCTACATGCGCTCACTGTGACAATCAACTGCATGGACCAGGTGTTGAGCTTCCTGAATACAGATATTCAGCATGCTTGTGAAATGGTTGTCAACCTCCCTCTCATTACCCACAATCACCCGCTCCAGGTTCATAGAGCTATGACTCTAAGTCCTTCAAATTACCAAAGAAAAAGGCCGTTTGTCATTGCAAGTGTCTCATATCCGAATACAATCCAGATGTGATTTACTGCAACCCAGTTTTGATTTATGCATATGGATGTTCTCCAGTCTGGAGGGTGGTGGTGATGAAGTTCCAAACGAATCGCTGTATGCGTATACTTTGTTTTAGGAAGGACATTGACCCTGCTTAGTGCAGGTGTGCTTACAGCGGCTGGTGATCAGGGACCTTTTCAGTGTAACCGTAGCATGCTTACGTTGAGCCACTCTGTTGTGGTGTCCACTGGACAGTTCACCGTGCAGGACAATCTCTGGGTGGCAGTGATCATGCCAACCCAGTGCAGCTGTATCTTAAGGAGTGAAGCTACAGCTGTCCAATAGAGATGAAAATGTCCTGTCTTGCCACTGTGCTATCAGAGGCTTCTGTAAAGGGGCAGTTCCAGTTCTCCCATTGAACGCCTGACAGGAAAAAAGAGCCTCACATCTATATCAGTTTGATGAACCTTTCCTTGCCTGACAAGCACGTTGACTCATGTGGACAGCTTAGTAATTTCACTGCTGCCTGAGTCACCAGAGTACCTGAAGACATAATTAGTTTCATCGCTTTGAGACGGAGGCCGAGCAGCTTGGTTTAGACTGTAAAACTAACCACAAACATTTCTACAACTCTCTCAACTTCACGAGACCTGAGGATCCTCTTTGAAAAGCAGGTGTGGAAGCACTTTATTTGGTTCATCACTCCTTTGTCAGTGTGTTCACCTGCAAGGTTACTTCTCTCAGCACTTCCAATATAAAGACATTCATTTAGCTCATTTAAGTGGCCCTATATACAGGTGATGATAGAATAGATAAAACACTTGCCCTATAATTCATATCATTTATGTCATTAAGAGCACCAGGTGCAAATGTGACCTTGATCTTATGTAATAGTCCTCTACCAACCTCACCATCATCATCTCAGCCCGAGCAACAGTTACTACATTTTCAGTCCGACATGTATTTGCAGTGGAGCAACGTTTGCTTTTAGATGCTAAAACAACACAAAGTTTGATCTTTTATTTGTTCACTCTGTATAGAGCAACAACTTCCGATTGAACTTCATCGGTTCTCAGTTAGTATAGCTCACGACTGCTGAGTAGACAGAAATCTCTCTGTCCACTGAACAGCCAAAAATGACCACTTTCGAATTCCCACGTCTTCGCATTTGGCCAGTTTAGCCTCCTGTAGTAGAGTGTGTCTCTCTCCAAGGTGCTGAAACAGTTTTCGTTTTCTGTATTTTGTAATATTCTCTCTTCAGAGCGACTCAAGATTAACCACACGCTGCCGCTCGGTGTTACTCGGCCTCGTGTCATCACCAACAGGATCTTTGATCCGAGACAAACAGCCACTCGAGCCGTTGGCTACAATGTCTGACACTGCATTTTATTATGAACGTTTGTCTGTTTTCCGTGTATGGCAGGCCAGGGACAGGTTGTGGTCTTTTGAAACAGTGACTTGAAGCATGAGACATGACGTGTCTGGTTTTATTACCATTTAACCGAAGCCACAATCTTTTCCTAGCCTTAACCAAACTGCTTTTCGCGCCTAAACCTAACTACACATGGGATTCAGGATACCAACCGCCTCTCTGGTGGCGCACTCCTGCACTTCATATGCCCACAATTCACCCACAATTCACCCACAAACACACACAAACACACACAAATTCCGTGCGGCGCATAAAAAGTTGCACTTCCTTCACCTGAACAACACTGTCACGAGACATAGTCTGGGTAGCAATTATCTTTTTCAGCAAAATATATATTTGCCATTACAAATTAGTAGTATATAAAGCTAATTTGTAGAAGAGAGTGTTGGATAATGATAATAATGTTTAAAATGCTGTTAACACTGGTGATGATTATTTGAGCACGGATCCTATTAATTATGTTTTCTGCGAGAGGGTTTCCGGAGAGAACCCGACAGATTATGTCTCCAGGTGATGATTTCCTGACACCACGAACACGTTATTATTGTGGGAATATACAGGCCTCCCACACATATTGCTGCTGCGGAAAATTCACTTTCACTGCCTTGCTTATTTATTATTATTTAGCTTTTTTTATGTGAAGAACCTTGCAAAGTGAAGCAATGTGGTTTCTTAATAAAAAAATAAAAAAATAAAAATCTGAGTTTTATTTCTCATAATTTTGTGACTTTATAATCTTGGAAGTTCTCCATATATTTTTATTTAATTTTATTTTCATTTTCACTGTGTAACATTGCTGGCTTCATCTGTCTGCTGTTAATATAATTAATTCAGACTGAGGTGTCTGTTACATTAATGTTGATTAAAGAAATGAGAACAGCTTTAGGTTGAAAGTAATGTAGTAGTAATGTTGTCATTTCTCTCGCAACCAGTTTATGAGATGAATTATTTTAATATTTTTTACCATTTAAACCTTAATTGAGAGCTAACACATTTTCCCATTTATTAAACAATTCTGCTCCCTACAATGTCCAACCAGTGTACAAATGTTAGTGTGTTAGTGTAAAAACTTATGTTGTAGTACAAGTCAAGCTAGTAGTGGTGTCTGCTCATTACACAGAACTACTCTCTGCAGAGACTGAAAACGTCATCACTGTTTTTAGTGTTTGGAGACATTTCTAAACAACAACTACTGTGACCATAATGTTTGCGGCAGCCGAACTTGTCACCCACTGCAGCAGTGTGACTCACTGACATGTTTTAAATAGTTCCTGGACAACAACATTGTTGGTGTTGACAGTATAAATATATATATACTGTATATATATATATATATATATGCAGACATTTTCATTTTATTACAGCACTACTGGAAGCAACAATAAGCTTAGTTTCACCTTTTGTATCCTTTAAGTGATCTATGTGACAAAGAACTGAATTAGTTTCAGTGCGTGTGTGTGTGTGTGTGTGTGTGTGTGTGTGTGCGCGTGTGTGTGTCTAAAGTGTAGACAGGCACTGTGTGAGTGATGACAGCGATACACACAGCTGCCTCGTTGCTCGTTTGAGGGGATGTCTATTCTCAGATATTTTGTCTGAAGCTCCTCAGAGGGTTTTGGCTTCTGAAACAGTTTCACACTTTTTACTCGCTGAACTTAAAACATCATCTTCTCCAACAATAAACACAGCTTGAATTTCTAAGGAGTTACCAGAGAATAGACACTTTGATCTATTTACACTAATTACCAAGGATCCCTGTTGAGTATCAGGTTTAATAGCACCTGAACATGGATTCTATGCCTTAACTAATTACCCTTTTGAAGCATTATCAAATACAGACCATCATAATACACTTCCTAATTTTTCTGTTATCACCTGTGATCCTTTGGTTTGATATTGTAACCCGCGTATTAATTGTAATAAAAACTGAAGGACATATTTTAAAACAATTTACATGATTAAACGGAATTGGCTTGAAATACTAAAAACTGGCATTTTAAAATAAAATTCCCTTGAAAAAATCCCCACATTACTGATGATTGTTATTTTAAACAATTACAGCTTTAAGAGCCACTGCCTAATCACTGTCATATCCGTATCCACATCTTTATTGCATAAGATTAAGCAGAAACAACAGTGCAATAATCAGTTCGTATTGATTATTCACATGCACAACTAACCACGTTGTTTTTGTAGTTCTATTTGGTTTTGTGTACATGAGTGCATGTGGGAATACAGTCCAGTCCTCTGTCAGTGTGAGCCTGCAGATGGCGCCCCAGTTCCTGAACCCCCTCATGATCAGCTCGCGTTAAGCAGGTTATATGCACAAAGATATGCTGTATATACTGCCATAATTAATATGTATTCAGTCAATCATCAGAGGCAGTTTGAGATTATTCCCTATCATAGTGTCTGTGATCTTGAAAATTATTACTAGCCTCAAATATTTCATCCTATTTTACATGTTTATATATATATATATATTTATTTTTTTTAAGAACAACAATAAAAAAAAAATCATGACCATGTGGGGATGTGAACTTGTGTCCTGTAGCGTGTAAATGGGACGGGTGTTTGCTTGTTTTCAAATAGGAGCATCCTGTGTCTTGCAGTGGATTAAGCCAGTGTCAACAGAGAGCTGAGCTTTAAACAAACTGTGCTTTAGGGACAGTCAACTGCTTGTAATCTGGGGCCAACAACCAGTGTAGGGTTCTGTTTGAAAATAAATACATCCATGCAACACGATTGCATCTTATCTTGCTAATAAGCAGACAACCACGTGACATTGAGAAAAAAAAAGTTTTCTAAAAAGGTTTTTCAAGACTCCGTGTTTAATATTCGAACACTTATTTGATGTTTCTTTTAATTATATCATGATAAACGATAAATGATGATGGCTTTTAGTCAGTCAAATTTAGGACCAAAGCGTTATGTCTAAATATGCAACGTACTTGCTGAAGACCGGATTCAACTCATAGGAGGGATGGTGTGAAAAATCTACAGTATCAGAAAATCTGTGGTTTCTGTAGATATATTTGTCTTGATCTGAATAAAATCACTTACATTTGATGCCTCACAGTTCAGGAGTTATGAACCCGAAACATAAAGTGGTGTGAAAAGACTAAACCTCCAGTTTTTTTTTACAGTTTATAAAATAGTCATAGTTTAATGCTCTGTCAAATATGACGCATGGCTTTCAATGAGACTAACAGTAATTACAGTTTCATAATGGCACACTAACTGCAAATGGATCCAGCCAAATGTTGTCTTCCGCTCTGCCTTCATAAATCACTCTTATCCTTCTGTGTGCAGTTTTTAATGGATCAAACAACACAAAAACAATAGCAGCCTAATACCCAGATAATATATTCTGATTGCAGCAAAGACAACTGTTCATGGAAATCCTACAGTATACCTTCAATATCTTTTCTTGCAATCAAAGCCCACATTACTGCAGTCAGGGTCTGCATTGGGAGGAGATTGTGCTGAATGACTAACCTTGTCTCTGAGCTGGTCACCATGGCTGGCTAGATGCCATTGGGAACACTGGAAGTGTGAAAGGGATAGCAAAGTCCCTCAATTGGCTTCCAAAGCTGAGCTTAGTGAGGCCTCTTTTCTTCCTCAGTGTGACTAGCCGTAGAGGCAGGATCCTGTCACTTTGACCTAATCCGTTTTCTGCCCAGCTGTGGGGGGAAAGTCACCTCTTAGTTTTATCACATTTGAATGCAAACAAGGCCGGAAGGGCGCATGTGTGTGTGTCACATCGGAGGGCCTGAGAGCTCCTCTGAAAGGGAGCCCCTGTAGTTAGGGAGAAAAATGTGACAGGCAGCTCTATCATTGCCCGCCAGCCAGACAATTTGAAAAATATTGCCCCTTTCAAAACGCACTTTGCCTTTTGGGGGCCTAACCCAACACACCAGGCTGTTTAGCATCAGCGCAGCCATGAGATTGCCCCTGATAGCCACATCATGGGGCCTCATTGTCAGTGTAACACTGTGTTGGAGCTAAGAGGATTAACTTTAGCAATCCAGAAGTCGACAGGCACCGCAGATTCATTCATGAAGAACCCTTTAACCGTAACTCACTGAGCAGTCTTCCCAGCAGGAAGAAATCCTCACTATCTAATCTTCAAACTTCTTTTTTTTTATTTCCTGTGAGGAATCCTGGTGAGGTTATATAAAAATAGCTCGACCCTTCGCACATTTTGACGCAGCATGTCTTTTTTCGATGTCTTTGCGTCATAGGTTGGGTGCAGCTTTTAACTTACTGCATGTGGTTTTTCCACTGACATCAATGTGTGAGTCTCACAACAGCTTTGTCTGACTTAATTATAAAGGAAAGCACGAGTTTGTTATTGGGACAATGACCATGTGCCCATCGATCTGCCAAAGACGTAATTGTACTGAGAGAATGATGAGGTCACTAGTTAACTGGGAGTTACTTACGGTCCAGATGTGGGGGCTTAGTAGTAAATTGTGATGCAATAGACAAATATAACTATGTATATATAAACCATGTGTGTTCCCTATCGCTTTCGCTGAGGTGAAATGTTCCCTCGCAAAAAAGTTTTATATATTTCAACACATTCAAATATACATCCAAGTTAAAATAAAGACAGTGGGAAGTTGTTTCAGAAGTCTATATAGAAGGATAATCTATAAGGGCAGTTTATGGAGAGAAATCAGCATAATGGGTAAAAAGTTCACGTGAAACAAGACAAAATAAAAGGAAAAAATCAACAAATGTCGATTGTTCCAAACCACATATTTTGTTCATGTTGTCCTCCAGCTACTACTCTGCTGTGACAGTCTGCGCTGGCTGAAATGATGAATGGGTTTAATAAGTCTGTAGCTCACGGTTACACCACAGGCAGATGAGACAAAACAAACCTGTGTGTTTCTATGTGTTTTAAGAAGCATGTAGAAAACACACATGTACAGACTAGCTTTACGGCTCTCTGGCAGCCCGTCTTATAAACCGCTGATGGCGCTCAAGTCTGTGCACCACAAGCTGATGGAGGTACAAAGATTATTTTTTAATTGCACTGGCATTTTATATTATGTATGTTAATAGCCAATCAGACCAGAATAGAGTAGAAATCTTTAAAACACCAGAAACTTTTCTGTTAGCACAAATTAGCCTCCAGAGCTGAAGAGATACAAGACAAGAACTGAAACCTCATCCATAGAAAACCAACTCAGCTCACACTATAAAAATAACTGCTTTCCGGTAAGCGCAGCAGAAAAGAACCATAGCAATGATCACTCAGCGTCAAAGATAAAGACAGAAAGATAATTTATACAAATCCCATTTAGAGATTTCAGCCTTATTTTCACTGGACTTGATGAATTCTTCTGGGCTATAGAGGTAAGAGAGAAAGAAAAAACAGACTTACACCATACATGTGGTAGAAAAGAAAAATATTGATGTGGAAATCTGCGTGGATGGTTTCTCTCTGCGGTCCCTTATACTGTGTTTTCACAGAGAAAAGTCAGAAGCAACAAAACGTGGTCATATTCAAGTAGAGACACAAAGCATGCATTACCATAACTTCAGTTTTAGCGTATTATAAATCTCAGTATAGCATATCTCACAGCACAGTTAACCTATTTATCTGCACTTTGCATGTTGGTAATGACTGGTCAACACAGCCGCTCTGTTATCTCAATGTGGACTGTCTCGGAAGTCAAACGTGCTCGCCGGTTCACCAAATCGAAAATCAATATATATTATTGCCTTCACGTTACCTCACGACCCATCATAAAAACTAGTTTATAGTCGTGGTTTGTCATATTTTCCGTGCATAGTTTTTCCTGTGACAGATATTGACTGAAGACAAGCCCTTGTTGTACCTGTTGCAGCTGTAACCAGAGATCATTGGAACCTCAGGAACTGCAATTTATAGCATCTGTGATCGCACAAGTATCGTCTGACAGCGCCTTTGCCACATTTTATTTCAAAGAAGTACTGTAGCTGTGTCAATGGCTACTGGTAATAATAGTATAGCTTTCCCCTCCGGGAGAAAAAGTGAATGCAATCTTGCCACACCATCACTCTACTTTTAAGCCTCGCGCACAGTGCTGACATATCACACAAATGCTTCTTTTATTACCTGGTCGTGATTGTTTGCTGAATGGGGAATGGCCTCCAGGAACCTGTTAAGCATTCCAGAGGAGCACTTCATTATTCCTGGGAGAGGAACGGCCATTGAGTCTCTGCTAGGTCGACCTATCATGTAGCCCGGAAATTAAGGACGACTTGTTGGTTTGATCTGATTTTTCTCTTTCAAGTCAGTTGCACAATGAGGGTGCAGTCTTACAGGCAGTATGATTGTGTGTATATGTAGGGCAATTCATTGGACAACCTTTGATTATTATTAAAGGGATAAAAACAGAGCTACTGAACATTTGACTTATATTTGTCAGGTAGCCAAAACAAATAACGTTAATCAATTGTGTTTTATATAAAAGTCAATGCCGTGTCTGCTGGAAGTGTAAATATGCAACCATTTGCTAACATATTTTCTTGTGTTTACAGCTTGTTGTGCCACGCCAAATGACAAATAATTTATTTTAGGTTTAAAGGTGACATATTATGTACATTTAAAAGTCTATATTTTTTTGAATCAAGATATTAACAGGAACATCTTTGCAGGATTTACAGCTCCCAAAAGAAACAGGTGGTTTTAGCTCCTGTCTCTTTAAAGCCCCACCCTCTGTTCTGATTGGCCAGCTTCCGATGGCAGGTAAAGGCTACATAAACAAGCAGCAGTAGGACTTTTTCTTTTTTTTTCTTATTCTTTACTGACAACTTCTCAAATACATCTGCACATGTTCAAGGTGGAATCTGAACTGAAATATGAGAAGCAACGCGTTGAAAAACGTTAGCAACAACCAAGGCTCCTTATGGGGATGAGCTAACGTTAGCTTGTCTGCGAAAATATTAAACAGTATATAAATACATTTCTGAATTATTGTTGTTATTTTAAAATATCTAATTTAATGACAACTTCAGTCTAACTGTTGTATTTTTGCCCTTCATACCTAATAATACCAGTCTGTACGTTAATTCATGAAATCTTGCAACACACGAGACTGAAGTTGTAATCTACGCAGATGATCCTTAATCAGAGAGATTACATTACTTAAATTTACTTTATTATTGATCAGTTATATTCATTCGCCTCTGAATCACTGTATTACTGCTATTGTGCATTTCTTTATGCTCACCCTCTGTGTCCTTACAGCATATTAGCTCCGTGTCAATCAGCCTGGCCGGCATCAGTTATTTAATTATCATACTCCGTCTGACATCACTGCTCTGGCCAGCTGTGTTTTTCTGGGCAAAGGATGACACCAACAGACATCTCTGACCTCGTGCTGAACTGCACTCTCTATCCAATCAGGTGGCGGCAGAGATCCGCTCCTGCTATCACTAAAACATACTCCACAGCTATATGGAGGTGGAACATCTTTCCAGATCGGGTCGGAAAAAGAGGAGCACCCATATAGGAGCTCTGTGGAAAATGTGTGTTAGCAGAGTGGTTGGTGACGCAGCCTGCCAGCACTTGTGATACGATACAAAAGACACAGAAAACACCTCACCTGTTAAATCTGAGGGCCACTGTCTGAACCTGTCCGCTTATTCCCAGAGAACTATGAACATACGTTTGCGTCAGTGGCGGGCCGTCTGAGCCCGGGCAAAAGCTCCTCCTGCTTGTGGTCAGTCCGAAAGCCTCAACATAAATATCAACTTTCCCTTCTTGAGGAGGCCTCAAGCTGTCTAAACAATGATAGAGGGGGGACAGCAACAAGCAACATGAGGCAGCCATGGGAAAGCAGAATGCACATCTCAGGAAGCAGAAGGAAGAAATAGCCTTTTATTTTTCTAATTCTGAGAAATATGAACTTAGATCCCACGTGTTTGTTTAACTTTTTAGAACTGCCAGGTGCAGAGCTTCACCGATTTGTTAGGCAGTAAAACTTCAGTGATTTCATTACAGTGACTTTAACTATAGTCGAACTGCTTACCAGTAGTTTGACGGGGGCTTGGTATCAGTTTCAGTGGTAACGGCAGCGATGCCGTTCGCCGAAAGACGACATATTGGGCGGGATATCATGCAGTCGCTGCGGCATGAATCTAGCTGTTGACGGTCAGTAAAAATACCTCCAAACTGTCGGCTGGCTGTTTGTTAAACCACGTCTTTTGTGTTAAACTGCTTTGACAGAGCCGTTGAGTATCAAGGTACTAACACTAACACTTCTTGCTCAATGCACTACATTATTTTATTTGCATGTGCACATTCTTAGGACCCACATTAACATTTAGATACTTTACAATATCGACAGCGGCCAAAGAGAGCTCCATTCACCTGTATGAAAGTCAGGCAGCCATCCACCGCCTGCTCTGCACTGATTTCCCTCACTCACTCACTACATAAACAACACACTATCTCATGCACTGCTACTGATTGTAAACTGCAAGGTGCAGAATTGTCCGACATCAACATAATTCTCAGGTATATAAAAAAAAAGGCTGAAAAAAAAATCCAGTCGGTGGGTTTAAATAGTGAAAGTGCTTCAGCTTCCTGCTCTCCTTAAAAGATTTACGTAATTGCTCTTTAAACAATAACAAACAGTAGATCCCCCCATCCCACCAGCACTAGTTGCAGGTTTCACGGACAGATTCCTACGAGGGAATCTCTTTCAACCTGAGTTGAAGTTGTAGTATAATAGAGTATAATTGCATTACAGATCTTCAGAGGGTTTTGATGTCTGTCTCCCTTTTTACTGCTGCCAGACTTTGTCTGAACATCAGAGACCGCAGAAAGATGAAAGGTCACCGAAACACACAGGTACAGTTGTGTTGTTACTATTGTCTTCCCTACAGTATCATTACCCTGACAGATGACATGCAATCTGACTTTTTTTTTATATGTCACACAGACCTATAGAAGAACTGCATAATATTCATAGACAACTGGTAGTCAGGGCTGGCCTCGGCTTTCAAAGCATGACATTTGGCACAGAAGTGAGCTGATGTCTTTTTTTCCCCCCGCCTTTTGAATCCATGTCTTGTCTCCTGTTGAAACTTGTTGTTTTAAAGCAACACAACGGAGAGCTCCGAGTTCACTGATCAAATGTTGCCAGCCTGAATGACTAAGCCTCGCAGTCATCATTATTGTGCTAATCTCCTAGTTTCTAAAGTGTATAAGGCTGTGTGTCATTTTAGTGACCTTACAGTGAACCTCAAAAACTGACAAATAAATGACTTTTTTTTTTTTTTTTTTTTTATCTGAATGTGAACAAAAAACAAAAAGATTGCAGAAAGAAGAAAAAGAAAAACTCTGATTAAGAGTTCTATCACAGAGGCTGTTGAAGCATGAAGTTTTGGTGCAAACTCCAGAGTCATGCACATTTACAATATGAGCATGCCTTATCTCAGTAATTCCTCATGAAGCTCATAAAGATATGTGCTTGATGAATGCGAGCAGAATGGTTTCCTCGCTGAAGCAATGCACATGTGAAAACAGACAGGTGATTGGACGTAAAGATAACATGTGGCGAGGTCCTGCGCAGGTAGTGTAAGCACACCCAGAACTCGGAGAGGAAAACAAAGCTCAGGTTTCCTGTCTGCTCCTGATTGTCAGCGGTGTGGCGCAGACGTAAGAGAGGTGACAAAAAGTCCACTGAGGCCCTGCAGGTTTTTCACAACATGATCTGACATACACTACTGATAGCTGTAAGCAAGGTTTTTAATGGTCATTTTTGTTTTCGGTAGCCAAATGTTGAGCAAAGTCATGTCAAATGTACTTATATTGCCCAAAATCACAATCTGAACAACAACATATGAAACGTTTGACCCTTAATCGGAAACGCTCACACACACACACACACACACACACACACACACACACCAAAATTAATTTAAGGATGGATGGATTTTTTTTTTTTAACAGTATTAAACCTGCATGTATTCAGTGGTTTGTGCACTTGATTTCCAGATTTCTTCAGCTTCCGGGTGTATTTACCAGTTAGTCACTAAGCCATCTTGTGCTGGACAGTTTATCAGAGCTGAAGCAATTCCATGTTCTTCATAGGTTTAGATGTATTCTAACTGTCGGTGCACTGAGCAGGAAGCTGGCTGGGTAATCAGGCCGATGTCACATATGCATACAAAACCTGCTCAACTCTTTCCAGGGTGTCACACTGAATGGAGGGAAACCCAGTGACAAAGACACTTAACCAGAGAACTGAGCGCTGTGTGTTATCTCAGCGAGGGCAGATAAAAGTGTATATAAGAAGTTTATTGAGGAGTTGAAGCTACTGGCCCGTGTAGTATATATAGAGAGACTGAAGTTAAATGTTGACATTGACAGCCTGCGTGCAGTCATTCAGGCCCACAGAGAGTACAGAAACATCCCAGATGAACGGAGGCAGCTGACAGTAGCCAAATTCAATCCAGTCCCTCACGTAAAGTTGTTGGGTGGCCAAAGGACACAGAACAGCCACAGACCTGGAGCAGGGAGGAGAATCAGAACACGACTGTGGGAGGTTTTAAGACAACCAGATAAGGTAAGCACACATGTGTCTATTAATAGGCCGCCGTGCCAATCTTTACACAATAACGTGACTTTTAGAAAGCTTTGCGCGATTCTTTATTGTGAACTGTGAAGTGTTATTGTCTCTTACTGTATATATGTTAAACCTGTTGAAGTGCAGCTATACATGTGCTGATGTAGGGCAAGCGCGTGTTGTGCAGAGTAGCCAAAAGTCATTTTAAATTATATAAAACCCACACGTTGTGATCTTATCCATTTGTAAATGTAAAAAAAGCAGTTAAATGTTGTAGGTATAAGTAATTCATAACATTCGTTGAACAATCAGAGAAACAAGTTTTAAAGAATTTTACACGTAAAAGTTCTTGGAGGTGTTTGAGTTCTCTCTTTTTTGCCGTGTATTGCTAAAACTACTAAGATCTGTTTAAAGAAAAGATAAAAACAGAAATGTAAAAGGCATCAAAACCTGCGGACCAACACACATTTGTCTCGAAAGACCTTCCAGACACCTTTAAGCTTTACGGAAATCGCGCTCAGCATTTGAAGAGGGCACAATTGTTTTGGATATATTGATATAGCGTTCGTCTGTCATCGCGCCGTTCATTACTCAAACTTATTTTAGCATGACTGTCACAACTGTTTTCAGGTTCCTCCATCTGCCCCCCCCCAACACCCCCCACCCCCTTCTGCTGCGGGATGATCCACCGCATTCCTCGGCCTAAATCAACTGTGAATGGTGTGAAGTGACGAAACGGTCGAGAATGAGCAAATTCTCCACGGAAATTCATGTATCATTTTAAAGTTTACCTTCTATCTCTGTATAGGACGGGCCGTGATTAATCAGAGCTGTTCAACTGGAACCGGATACAGGATTTGTATTAGTTGTTGATTCAACCTCTCCACCCACATTCTGCTTCGGGCCTCAGACATCAGAGTTTACTCATCATTTAATGGCCCAATATGCTTCAAGAACATCCTTTTATTTAGGGGGGGGGGAATAAAAAAAAATTATAGCTTGCTGGGCATAAAGCAGGAAGTTGTTTGTGTAGCTGATGCTTGCTTATTTGGTTTTCATGTCAGCATGGCCACAGGGACATACCTCCCATGTGCTGTCAGTGCAGCGGTTCATACGGTGCACACCGTGTGTCATTATTGCATTCTTCACACATTTTTACAGTCAAAGGAGCAGAGGGTGTAAAGTGCCTGATGTAAACCTTTGCAGGGACAACTCATAATTTAGTTCCCCCTGCGCTGTGCGCTCTAATAACAGCATGATACTCGTCCATATACTCCACAAATTGGTATGAAGTGCAAGCTAACACAAGCATGAGAATCATTTCTAATCCTTTTCATACGTGGAATGTAGTTTTAGATACACGCCACACATGTGGTAGAAAGGCCTGCAGGAGGAGGAAAAAAAAAAAAAAAGAAAAAGGGTAATTAAGTGCATCTTGATGTTATTTCCTTTGGCTTCACCGGGATTAAGCTGACTGTCAATCACTGCATGGAAACAAAGGGGGCCTGGGACCTCCTGCATGGCTTCATGTCTCAGTGTGTAACCACAGCGCAGCGACACGACGCCACGCTGACGATGGCAGGAGATCTCTGCACGCTCCGCGCTGTTTGGACTGGGATGGAAAAAAATCAGGTTGTTGTTGGCATGATTGCGACAATGGAAACCTGCATAATCCTTTAAATACAGAGTTGTGTGTAGTATTTATCGAGAAACGTGTCTCTGTCACGAATATATCACGAGGACACTGTGTCCACATTGTGACACCTTCACTCAGGTGAGATTAGGGGTGAAATTAAAAACAAAACGCAGCAGAGTTATAGGATAGGCAGGGATTATTCCCCCCGCCCAACACACACACACACACACACACACCCCCACCCCGGTCTTTGTGTTGTATTTATAAGACGAAGATGGCCATAATAATTCCTAATGTGAGTGTCAGTGCTGGACATACAGTCCCTCTGGCTCGACTCCATTGTGAAAATCCACCGTGCGGAGTTGAGTCAAAGCTAATATGAGTGGATCCAAAAGTTACAGTTAGGCCCGAAATTCCATCTTTTCATGTTCCTCCGGTGTGTTTTTTTTTCTTGTTGGAGTGAAGCAGAGTGAAATCAAACGTAGGTTTGTTACCAAAATTACTTTAACATTAGGTACATTTCCCCCCTTGAGTAGTACATTAATTTATTACAACACACCTAATCTTTTTTCCCTTTCATATCTGGATTGTAAGCATATGAACAAATATGATGCCACATGATCAAGACCATCATTTTAAAAATACAGTATATTGCGTACAGCCTGAATATAATCATGTATAAATAATGCAACCATTCTTCATCCCTTTAAGCTGTATTTATATCCAACTCTCATCCAAGTCTTGCATCTCTTCAGACTAAACCATTGGCTCGATAGGTGGTATCAGTGTAATGCTCGCAATTGCAATGGCAAGACAATCACGGACTGTTCACAACATCATATATGTTTTTTGAATGGAAAGAGTGTCTCCTACAGAGAGTGTTGCATTTTGGGTTGTTTCGCCTTGCTTGGCTCTTCAAGTCTGTGTATAGTGTGTGTCAGGAAGTCCAGTTCAGCCCCAGAGGAGTTTCTGAAGGATTGTGTAACATGTTTTATTGTTAAAGAAGAAATAAAATAAAAAATAATAATTTAAGTGATTTTTTTTTTCATGTGTTTATTTGATAAAACTTGGCCAAAGCAGCAAACAGTAAAGTCATCAGGTCTATCTAGCCAGCGACGCACGCCAGCTCCTTGTGTGTGTGTGTGTGTGTGTGTGTGTGTGTGTCAGGAACCCAGCTGTTTCTCTTAAGGCAGATACTCAAAAACAAGCACTTCAGCATACAATATATAAAACAATTCTTCTACAATCTTTTTTTTTAAAATTTTGTGAGAACAACAAATGAAATTACATTCTTCTGTGTTGTACCGGGGTGGAGACAGAAATCAGAGACAGAGATAGATATCTCAAAATGAAAACCAAACTATCTGCACATCTCAACAGCCACTAGAGATAAGAGGAAGAAAAATGCTCTTTGTAATTTTGGTTGAGCAAAAAAGATCAAGATGAAGGCTACAACATGTAGAATTGCATAATCTCTGGGAGAATTTGATACACTATTCATTCAAAGCACCAATACAAACAGTTTGATTCGCATATGCTTTAGCAGCGAGTCCTTTTCAACATTAGAAACGACGTTTTATAACCGGACGCCAGAACTGTAGCTTAGGGCTATAGATTTATCACTATCTGGCACACTCCGACCTCGGCTTTTTATAATCAACAAATAACGCATCATTCATTATTCACTCACAAATGATGATTTATTGTAGGCGCAGAGTTTAAAGGATGTGATATGAAATTTTTTTGATTTATACATCCTTCAGTTAAAATGTTTACAACCAAACTTTTTCCAAAATACGTGGACCTTGTTTTTGGCTCATTCCTCGGCCACGACGTCATTGGCGGCAGAGCGGTGTACTGCTTGGACCCTGATTGGCCCTCTATGTGAAGATATTGTCAGCGTAGCACCGACCAGACAGTCTTTCATCATCTGAAAACCTCAAACTCAAAGAATCAAGCTCTGTACTCGCATGAGACCCCCTCGAATAAAGCAGAGGCATTAAACACTATAGTGTTTATCGGAAAAACACCATGAAGCGGTTCATCAGTGCTTCAATGATCAGAGTGAGGCCTTTTGATTTGAATTATGACTGCAGCTTCAGAAAGTGCATGGTTTAATTCAATAAATACAATTAAAGGCACGTCAATGTTTGTCTTTATTAAATGTCTGTTCTCAAATTCATCTGCAATTATCTCACTGAATAGAAGAAGAAGAAGAAGAAGAAGAAGAAGAAGAAGAAGAAGAAGAAGAAGAAGAAGATAACTACCACTGTTTATCATGTTCCTAGATGAGTTATTAATGAAAGTTGGTTTTTTTTATCTTATTAGAAAATGACTACAGTCACATACATCAAGTGTATACTGTATATAAAGAGGTACACATGCGAGTGAGCAGAAAGAATGATATAATGGAGCAATGCGTATGTTTAGTTTGTGACTGTGTCTTATTTGCCAGCATTTGCCACATCATTGGAGATGTGAACAGGGCGCTCTGTGAGACTCAGATAATGTTGTTGGTTGAGTTGTTGGTGACAGAGCCTTGGTGTTACTCTAACTGAGGCTGTTTGGCCAGCTGCCTTTTGAAAGCGTCACTCTATTGAGGCAAAGTTTAGCCAAGGAATGTTTTGTGCCGATTATTCCGGGAGTTAAGACCTTTTCTATTGCTCGGATTGAAATCCTCCTTGACATCATCCCCTTCCAATTGAAAAGGCCCCTCCCTGCTTTCTTCCCATTTGCCATTTCAAAATAAATAGCATCCAAATTTTTATCTGGGTTTTGCATGGTAACCGTTTTGTTAATGGGCAGTCTGGCCTCTCGATGAGACGAGGAGAATTTTTGGGGGGCACAGTGTGGTTGTTGTAGCAACGTCGGTGAGGAGTGAATGAAGCAGATGTCAGAGTAATCCATCAGCCGGCAGCTCCAGACTGCCACTGTTCACTGTGGGACGCACACTGCCGTGACACACACTGCCGTGACACACTCTGCAGCGCGGCCCTCAATCACACGTCGCTCGTAACACAACCAGACCGCAAAAATGTGTATTAAACACAAAACAACCTCCTCCTATTAATTCAGAGGCAACGTTTATTAACCAAAAAAAAAAAAAAGGATGAAAAGACCATATGGTTTTACATGAAGCAAGTCAATGACCTCTGATTTAAAAGCTCTACTGCATAATTTCATCAGTTCAGTCACATAAAAGAACAACCTTGAGTCAGCGTTGACTGGTACTTCACTAGAAACTCTTTATAACAACAAAACTGTGAAAAGAAACGTGTAGTTTCTGCAACAATAGCCATGTAATCCACCCTGCTTCTATCTATTACAACCATGTCATGATACTGTATTATCACAACTGGTCACTAGTGTCCCTGTTAAGGTACCGCCGATTGTTTTACATTAATTAGGACAAACCTTAATACTTATTGAGTACCGACCGAAATGTGTCAAAGTGAACTGAAATTTGAAACTGAATGTTTGGTCAGATTCCAAACTGTGTTAGTAACAAAACTCGGGTATGATATTTCCAGCATATAATATGATAATATAAAATGATCCTCAGCTGGGTGTTCTGGTGACTATCTGGATACAGACTCAAAGGTGACGCCTATTCAACTGCAATGAAAGTTGCTCACTTGGCAAATGGAAAGATTCTAGCTTCCAGGTTTGCTTTTGCATTGTGCGGCCCATTGAATATGTGCAGTAGTGTTTCTCCCGCTGGCCACATAATACAAAGAGTTATAATTGACCTTATTCGCAGTTTGCGTCTCTTTTACGATAGCGGCCTACAGGGAAAATGGTTTTTAGTCCTGCAGTACCGTTAGTGACCACTTGGCTACAAGACTGAGGGTGTATCCAGATATGTGCATGGTCATTCGTCATCTATCTTGCCGCTTGTTTTCTGACCTCGTTGGACTAGCTAAAATATTGATATGATACTGAGCCCTTGGTGTTAATGATAGACTTGACAAAGAGCACAAAGTGTATATCTGTGAATCACTAATAAACCTTATAGAGAGCCAAAGTGAAAAACTGTAATGCTGGCTTCTTCCTGAAGTAATAATACCTCATACACATCACATTTGAAGTGTCGCAAATTACTAAAAATTCAGTAGTGCTAGCAGTGCCTACATGTAACAGGATGCATTGCGCGCTGATGCATTCTGATGCACAACATAGCATTTCTTCTACCATATATTCTGGCTCAAATAATTACTCCTGAATATCCAAGTCAGCTGTAAAATGTATCCATAATATCCTTTTGGGATTTGGAATTTTGCTGCTGGTACGTAGCTAGTTTACAATACAGGTGAAGGGAACAAGGAAGTCTTCAGCATATAGAGCAGAGCTTTCACGTCAGTACACATTAGGTCACGGACCCCCATTTGATAAGATTTCACTGCAGGGACCTGATAGTTGAAATAATGATAAGCATCATAAGCATTGCTGAAAATGCAGAAATCTGAAATGAATTTTGCTTGAAAAAGTTGAAGTTTCAAATGCATCGCAGTGCACTTGTCAAACATTTCCATCAGTACAACTTTACTTAATTTGGTTACTATGGATAATTAATCACATTTAAGAGATATGACAGTTAATAAGTGGTACGGTGGTGTTTTACTAATGGCTATAAGGTGGTGCTATAGGTGCCATGCTTCAATATGTCATGCACATTCTCATGGAGAACTTGTACCAAAGTTTCATTTTATTCAAGACAACATAATTGTATAAATAACAGGTTATAATGTTACTGTAGCGCCCCCTGTGGGTAGAATTGTATCAAATGGAACAATGGACACCTGCAGTGTGTCTGTGCATTAGGCCACGCCTTCAAGATTTCGGTAACCAATTACAGACAAACAGTAAGTGATACCCAAAAAACAAACTTATATGTTTTATTCTGGGTTATTCACACAAAATAAACTGCTCTCAAATTTTCTGTGCCCCCTGAAACTTTCTCAAGGACCCCTGGGGGTGCCTGAAAACAATACGCCCCCTGAATACGCAGAGACTAGAAATCCAAGTTGATTGCCTGTATTTCTTCTTTGCCCTCAACAATGTCACTGTACAGTCATACGACGGCGCTGGTGCTGGAAAACAATACCCTTTTGGGCTTAAACATTCGGCAGCACGAGTCATGGCTAAAACATTAGATGACCCAGCAACATGACTTCAGATGGATGTCGTAAATAAGGGAGAAACCAAAAGTTACAATGATGTATTTTAGTTTTAAAAAGAACCACCAAGTGTATGGTTCCAATAAAAATGTTGTTAAATGCTAACAAATAAATACTTGCGTTCATAACTAATGTCAAATAGTGTAGTGAACATTAGTTTAATTGAAAAAAACTGTAAGATAAATCCCCCAAACATGATTTGCTTTTTGCGAAATGAAAGCTACAGGAGATAGCACGGAGTTAACAGAAGCTAACGTTAACGGTGCAGCAGCTAGCCTGCAGGTGACGCCAGGACTTCGTTCGTCTATAAGTCGAAGAGAGATCACGTTGCCTGAAAGTAACAAATCACAATACTGCACATTTGGGTATAACATTATTATATTCTGCTACTGAGGAACAAGGCACATTTTCCAAACAGTGTTTCAGTGGGACATTTCCTTTTTGCTAGGTTCAGTGATTGAACATTTAGAAATGCTAAAGAGGGAGAATATTTAACATAATGAGATAGAAAATAAATAAAAAATATTTATATAAAAATAATCTCTTACAAAATATATTCTATCAACCAACATTAAGGGGAATTTATGTCTGGAAGCTTGTGTTTGCTCCTGGTGGTGTTGAATCAGAGTCAATATGGCTGCTTGGTCACAAACTCCATGACTTTCCAGACAACTAGCAGCAAACTGGAGGGCAATGGGGACAGGAACAAGAAGAAAACAATACTATCAAACCGAGCCCAGTGTCAGTAGTTTAATGTTCTTCTGCTAGGCTTAGGAACAGAAGCTGCAGGGTCCCACATACAGTATGTCATTCAGTTGAGTTCAGCTTTGACATGCTGTATAATGTCAGACCCTTGGGACTGGGTTTACTGTGTTCAGACTTGAATCAGTGTCAGTTTTCAGCTCCAGTGTTAAAGTTGTCTTGTTAAAAAAAAAAAAAAAAAAAGAAGGTCTCAAGAAAATGCTTTTAAGTGCACTTGAAGATATTTTAACTAACATGTCAAGCATCTGACACCAACCTTACTGGATATAGTTAACAGTGAATTCTCAAAATCATCAGTAGTTTTCTCATAGAATAAATTATTAGTGTAGAAAAAAAAATCATTTGAGGTGAGTCATGCCAATAAACTAGACCTGCAGAGAAAGCCTGGGGCATGAAATGACGTTCAACTTAAAAGATATAAAGTATGAGCCCATAGGTTGTCCAGTGTCACGGCAGACGTCCATTGGCATCAGTATAAACAACACAAAGTTGGAGGAACACGCTGTCGTGATGGTGAACGCAGCGAGGTGCTCACTCCACGTCCTTATATTCTGAAACACATTAACGACAAACACGCAAAACAGTCCAGTCTAGCTGTGTGTCTAAATGCACGCCCAATAAATATATATCTATTTACAGGTATACACCTCTGTCCTCTCACTGCAGGTGTTGCATTTGACGTAGCAGCACCACAGGAACTTGCAGTTGCACTGCCAAACGCGCGAGTACTGGTGTGTGTTATATCCTCGACCGCAGCACATCAGGTCACAGCTGTTGGGTTGCTGAGCTGTTTTGTTGCACAGGCGTCCCTGCGTTCCCATGCTGCCCGTCAGAGCGTCGGCCTCGCAGTAGTTAGGCGATCTCTCGATGTAGACCAGCTCTGTGTCCATGGGCTTGCGGTAGGAGTGGGGTTTCTTGATCTTCAGGAAGGTAGGGCGCTTGTTGCGACTGGCTCGCACCGGCTCCACGTGTACGGCCTGGTTGTACTTGTCCTTGAGGATGTATCCCAGTTGGCGAAACTTGGGCAGCGTTGTCCAGCAGGTCTTGGTGGTGCAAGATCCCGAAACGCCGTGACACTTGCACTCCAGGTGCATACCTTTTTCCAGGACCTGCAACATGGAGGAGAAAGTTACGATACGGTTTAACGTTTTGGAACTGAAAGATCAAATGCCCATCACACTTCCATATGTCTAAAAGATTGTGTAAATCCACAATGTTTTGCACGGTTAAAAGCTAAAAGTTAAGAAGTTCTAACGTTGCGCACAGTTCCCAACAGTTTGTTTGTCGCTGTCTCGTAATGAGCAGCTAAAACAGATATGAGTTCACAGAAATACTCGGTCCAACATATTGTATGAATAGTTCAACAGGTTGAGACAAACGTTTTCTAGCATTCCAAATGAATGTAAGCATTCCTGAGATCTCAGCGCTGCTACAGTATGTCACCCTGTGGCTAGTAGCGCTGTATGTGCTATTCTTTTACAAGACAGCATGAGCCTCAAAACACACTCCCACAAAAAACAGAACTTCATACACCGCTTTCACACAGGTTTTGGCAGGTGAATTACATACATTTGCGTTTCATAAATTAAATACCTTTTCAATTCCTGAACTGATAAATGTTAGTAAAAGCAAAGACTGCAAGAGTCACCTCAACAGCATCCAGAGAAGATGTAACAAATATTCTGATGATTGTAAAAAAGCAGGCAAGAAGTATGTTTATAATTTAGAATAAGAAGAGCAGGTTGAAATAAATGGCAGTTTTCATTAATAAATGCCACTCATTTTTATGACTCCATCCATCTAAAAGTATATGCTCCTGCAAAAAGACTGAATCACTGTGATTAGCATTATTCAAAAGAAATATAAAAATAAATAAGTAATCTCCCCACATCTCCACACTGCTTGTAACTTGTAAATATTGCCTTTACTGAATGACGCATTGTTGTTTCAAGGATCATCGAAACACCGTCTGCGGTTTGAATAAAATCAATCTGTAAGGTTGATGAATTCAGACAGAAGCCGGATTCACTGAAGTGCACGCAGCCGACTAAAGAGTCACCAGATCCAGGCTTTTATAGCGAGCTGACTGGCAACGGTGAAAAGCCTTTTCACGGTTAGAGTGGAACCTTTCGGTGAGATTGGCAACGCAGCCTGGGTATTCTCTCTCCGTGCCTCGGGCTGAATGACATCAGCTAACCCTCCTTCCTCCTCACCGAGTGGGAACCCTCGTTGGCATTAGAGAAGCCTCACCCAGCTTTTTAATTATTCCACTCCGATATGGCCTCAGACTTTCTGGAGTCTTGTGGGGTAATTGTCAGAAGCCTTGGATGCATACTGCTTAGTGTGGTCATGCCCCCGAGACCTGACAAACATTTAATTCATGAAGCTCAGTCAAGTGAAATACCAACGACGCTGCCATTGTTTGTCTAACAGAACCCCCTATAAGCCTCCCGTGGCACCTTTTACTCTATTGTTTATTCTTCTCAAGACATTTGAAAGTTGGTACTCCAAACACACACTGACATCATCTCCAATTTAACATGAAAGCCTTACTACAATAATTACAGAGGTATCGGTTTTGTAAGTGCATATTAAGAGCTTCACACAACTTCACACAACACCACACTTATTTCTTGCTTTGGCTTTTGGGGTGTTGTTGTTTTTTTTCTCCCACAATGCCATGCACAAAGACAACTGAATCTAATAAACCATCAAACCATAATAAACTCATTTTGCTGTATTTATTTTTAGGTTTAGCTGGTTGAATTGCATCATTTCTGCTAGTATAAAACAATGTAATATTGTTACTATGAAGTACATAGTATAAAGTGTATACAAGTAGTATGTAGTATGGCAGTGTTTACACGCCATGCTAGTTTACTTGGACACAGTGGTGCTTTTAACTGAATGCTAACATCTGTATGCTAACATATTCACAGTGACAAAGCATAAGGCTGTTAATGTCTCTAATCTTAGTTGAGCCGTATCATGCTGACATGTAATCATTAGCTGATAAAACAATTAGCTCTGCAGATATGAGCTCATAAACCTAAAAGTATTTGACAAGTTGCAGTTTTGATTTGATAATGATTAAAAATACTTCCACATGATTTAATGTTCAGGGCGCACAAACTGCAGATATTTTTATATTAACCTATAAAATTCTTTTACTTTTAGCTAGCAAACACAGTTTGTGTTAGCGGGGGTTCGTGCAGTAGTATCAGTTGCTTTTTTAATAGATTGCTTTCCTGTGGAGCCATTGTGTGGTTTGTCCTGCACTTACTATTGATCTGTCACTGCTAAACAACATCAGAGTCTGGCTAATGTACTCCCAGAAGCTCCTGGTCCTGACTTCATCTCACTGTGCATCTCCACTCTACATTATTTGTGTTCTCTAAACGACCGTACAAGTTTGCATCGATGACGCTCTGTCCTCAGCGGCTCCTGGTGCTCTCATTTCATTTCACAGCTGTCTCATATGCAAAAAAATGGTAAATGTTACTGCTGTTTAACTTGAACCATATAGTTGAGCTTGACAGGTCATTTGTGGCTTTGTAAAAAGCAGTTGACAAAATAAATAAAACATTGAAGCTTTAGTCCTGAAGGTGTCCAGAATCATGGACAGTTTGGACGTCTACGAGCAAACTGAATCTGCCGATGAAGACCGTGTGTATGGTCAAAAGAACAGGCCAGAACAAGCCAGCGAGGGGACCGTGAGTTCAGACTGTTCAACTAAAATTAAACTGCTGAATATCTAGATAATAAATAAAGAATCGGACATTACTCGATTCAGGTTGGTACACATTTGCACAATGTTAGTAGTTGAAAAGAGCGCCATCTATCTGAAGATTGCTAACAGTAGCAAACATTACCCCCCATAAAGCTACTGGTCATACCAGTACCTAGGTAACGAACTTATAAATGTATATACTTTTCATTATGTTATTTCTGCTTTCGAATTTGAAATCGTGTTCCTCATTTTAGGAAATAACAACAAAGCGTTTGCTCCATCTCAATCTCTGCAACAGCATCCTCCAAAGCAAATAACGACTATGCCCAAACTACTGCAACTTAAAATAATCTGACTGACCCTGAGCGTCTACTGTTAACGACTTATTTTCAGGTGACTGTGACATCACGG
Organism: Pampus argenteus; assembly: GCA_036937835.1. NCBI lineage: Eukaryota > Metazoa > Chordata > Actinopteri > Scombriformes > Stromateidae > Pampus > Pampus argenteus. The sequence goes on along the minus strand of CM072863.1, from coordinate 20,928,212 downwards.
TGCAATGAACTGGATTTTAAAAATAGACACCAACATACCTTGCGTCCCACTTCATTGTTGTGTAAATTCATGAGCGTCCTGGCGTTCTGCTTAATCTCCCGCGCATCCACAAACACCTTGGAGAAGCCCAGGCCATAGTGGATGTCTGCAGAGCAGCCGCCCCACTTCCAGCCCTCCTCCTGGTTGTAGAAACCCTGTTTCTCCTTGTCACAGCTGCAGCCGCTCAGGCTGCCCTGGGTGCAGGCCGCCGTGACTGCATGGGCAACCCCAGCAGCAATGATAGCATAGGTGAACGCAGCTTCCTTACTGCCTGCGATAAAAAGCGAGAAAAGGCATTTTTAATCACAATTGCCGACAACAGGATTCAGTGTTTCAGGCACTGTCAAGCCTCCTTACATACCTGGCATAGCTGTCTCAAACCAAATCATAAAATTACATGAGCCCAGCCAAGTAGAATTCATTAATCAAGCTCTCTTAAAACTGATAAACTTCAGCAAAAATCTGAATCTCGCAGGAAGTTTGACGGAGCAGTTTGAACAAGAGAAACCGAACCGAGTCTTTCTGATCAGAGAACCTGCAGGTGGCCGATTAGTCTTCACCTCTAACAACAGTCAGTCTTTTGAATAGATGCGACCGGTAACGATGTATGTTGCGGCATCGTTTTGGCTCTCGTCCCAGCCGCCGTCACAGCGGGATCCACCCTGTGGAGGTGAATCTGAGAGGCATGCAGAGCCTCCCTACAACGATGGATTTCCACTCCATAAATCTGATGCTTCGGGTCAACTGCGTTTTTTAATTAAAATGGAGATGATGCCAGTTGGAGCATATGTGGAAACCATCCAAAAATGACCATAAGTTGAAAAAAAAAAAGAAAAAACGCTCCAATGAACTCATCATCTTTAACAATTAAACCACCGTAGAAACATTTTAGATATTCAAGGCTCGTAGAGACAACGTAAAACCGCACTTTTGTAAACCTAACATATTACCAGTCACATAATTTGCTGCTACAAACACTCTGGTGCATTTACAGCCAGTACAGAAGACACCAGTGCCTGCAGTCTTAGTGGGTGGCGAGGACAGTCGATCCTAATGCCAGAATACTGTACACTGCTGCATCACTGCCAACAATAATCCCAAATGTATGTATTCTGTCAGTTATCAGCGTTCCAGTCTGCTGAAAGAAAACAATGGATTCAGACAGACTGTATGCAGGGCAGCTGGACCATTACTGCCGACCCTGCTGTCTCCTGGAACTCAGCCTGATTCTGGTCGAACAATTCGGGTAAAACTTTGGATTGTGAGACGCTGAAATGTCGCGTGTTAACGAACAGAGGCGTATAAACACCTCCGGGCTGAGACATGCATGCAGTGATATGCAATAAAAGGTGTAGTCGCTTCACTGGAGCAGCGTTTGAAATCATTTTTTTACATAAATCGTCTTCTGCCAAAAGCTGCAAAACCTGGAGGTAAATTTGTAAACCTAGAAGAGATGACTTGTCTGAACTTGAAGCTTTTGGGGTGGGGGTGTGGGTGTGGGTGGGTGGGGGTGTTAGGAGGGGGTGGGGGGGTGGTATTTTATGAACATAAATGATGGCTGAGCTGAAAGTAGATGGAGATCATGTAGGTACGGATGTTACAAACGGACTCGACTTAAGGTTTTTTATGTCTCGTCTCAATCATCCCAATCAGGCGTCACCTGATAAATTGTGAAGACAGGAAGCATCAAACTATTCATCCCGCAGCTGTTAACAACAAGACTGACAAAGCAAACCTGTCAGTCCCATTAGTCTGTGCTCATCTTCACTGCAGCTCAGACCATAAACATTTCTGCCAATATAATAAAATATAAAAGCCTTCATTCAGAGTGAATTAAAGGCTGAGACACCTGCGCATCTCTGCAGATGACAGGCCGAAACTTTATATATATATATATATATATACACATATATATATGATTTGCTGTTATTTCCACAGTCGGTTTTGTCTGTGGAGCAATAATCGCCTCCAGCTTTATTCCACATTATAGGATCAAATCTGCAGCTTATTTTCTCACCGAAAGCAGATGTGCAGAGTCTGAGCCTCAGACTCACAGGCGAGTGTCAGAGTGTCAGAGTGTCAGAGGTCGAGCACCTCGGAGGAAGGAGTTTTTGTTGTTTTTTTGTTTTTTTTGGTAACTATTTCTGGACACATTATATTTTCCATCCACTTGTTCACATACAGTGAAGTTTTAGGATAATCTGGTGTGACAGTGCAGCAATAAAACAGTCACCTTATTTTTAATATTAGAATTGTCTGGGTTTTTTTGTTTGTTTAAGTTAAAAAATATATGTGGTGACTGTAATTAAGACACGCTGACATGTTTCAACTATTTGCTTTAGGAAGCTTTCAGTATATTATTAAGCTTTAAAGGCAACAATAGCAACACCATGTAGACATATCACAAGCTTCAGTAAAAAAGGCATTCACACCTATAGAACACATGAATCACAGAACCCTATAGAACCCTATAGAATACTTATATACTATATATAACAACACTATAACACCACATCATTGTAACGTACCCACTCTGAGCTCTTTCCCGAACACGGTCCTCTCTCCCAGGGCAGAGCAGTTCCAGCGTCCGTGTCTGAACTGGAACTGACACTCATTGATCCCCATCTGAACTCCCTCCCCGATCACTATGATGGCGTCGGGTCTGCTCTGACAGATAGTCCTCTGACGGGGGGCCAAGCCGGGGATTTTATTGCATATGATGCTCGCTCCCAGTGCGACCACCGAAGACAGACCCCTGCGGTGGAGGCGAGAGGTTAACACATGGTTTGATAACATTTGATTTTTTTTCTATAGAAGATCCGCAGGTGTTTCTTAATTGGAGGATATTGATCTGACTATTGGATATATCTATTTTTTTGCATAATTAAATATTAATAAACTGTTGTTTTGGGGTTTTTTTGTTTGTTTTAAAGACAAAATCAGGTAATTTTAATAACTCACCCGATTTTTAAATAGACTATTCCAAGGCAGAGGAAGAAATGTAGAATCCACCGCCGTGTCTTCCTACTCATGGTGCTAAAGGCAGCCGGAGGATGAGCGCTCTGCTCGGCTTTACTTCTCTGTGGAGTCCTGCGGGGTCTCCAGGTGTTCCGGGCTGCAGGGCTGGATAAAGCTCCTCGGGATAAACCAGAGTTTGTGGGAAAACCTTCGTCCTGATTTCATTTGGTGGGTGTCCGGTGGTGAGAGGCTGTGTTGGAGCATTGGGGCTGTTGTTTCCTCAAAGTGATCACGTTGAGTTCTTAATGTGCGTGTATGTGTGTCTACCTTGTTCAATCAGGGCGTGTTCTTGCAAGAGGATCTGCCTCTGAGAAGCGCGCACACACACACACACACACACAGATACACAGACACACACACACACACACACACACACTCAGCCTGCAGGTACACGTTCAACTCATCTGTCCGTGTATCTGACACACACATACACACACACATACACACACAGACACACACTTAAACGGTCAGAGTTCAAGTAAGAATCCAGTCAGATGTGACTACTTGTTACATGGAAGTATCTCCCGGACCCTCGCCTGCATCACCCCGCCTTCACTGCACGTCCTGTCGGCCACTGAGCTGCAGCCTGTCTGGCAACACAACCACCTACCGGCACCTTTTATTTATTTTCCAACTATAAACGCTCCTCCCACACATGCATGTTTATCTTGGCATGTTTGGAGCTTCATCTCCATCAGATCATATTTCCCCAAGTACTAAGAGTACTTGTAGGCTGTTTCATACTACTCCATACTTTATATTCATATGTTATAGATGGTTAACATTTGTCATATCATCTTATAAAACATGGTGAATTCTTGTTATTAGAGGTAAATATGAAGTCAATATGCAGACTCATTCTGCATAATGAGTCTTGGACTTTAAATTTTACTTTTTTATTATTATTTTTGCAGTACTGTACTTGTAATACTTTCATTTCATATTTTCCATGCATGTGTGTTTTCAACAAGCTGGTGCACATGGTGTCTGCCAAATGTCATTAAGAGACTTTAAATCAATAAATACTAATTACAATGGAAAATACAAACTAGAAGAAAATTAAAGCGGCCTATTGAATACAATCTGGTTTCATCTTTTTTTTTTTTAATGTACCAGCACATCACAAAGGGAAAAAATGAGTCCAGCTTTATTTGTTTAATCAAGGGCATTCACATCCCTGTAAGTCCAGCCCAACAATAACAGATGTAATAAGCAGCCTTACAGCATGAAACAGCTGCACAGCTATTAGTCTGGATCAGATTTTCTCATCATTTATGATTAATAATTCTTCATTGAGTTACAGACTTCATGGTGGTCTTCAGTTGGTAAGATGATTGTTAGATTAGACAAAGTGTTATAACACCACCTGCTGGCACAGCTGTGTAACTGTGCTGCAATACAGGCAGGCCCCAGTTTGACTGCAGGACACTCTTAAGTTTGTGGTTGTTTGATTAAAGTTATATTAATTAAGGAGTATTTCAATTCTAGTCATATTACATGTACTAGTACATTTGTCATATTACATGTACTAGTACAGATGTCATATTAGTCATATTAAATGTATTAGTACAGATGAACAGAGCAGAGGTCTTTTTTTTTCTTACTCTATTTGGAATATTTTTTATTTTTTGTTATTTTATATTTGTACTACATTTGAGATTAAAAAAACAGACAAAAATCTTACAATTAGCTCCAGCATTAAAATGTTGTTTACTCATTGATACATCAGGAAAAAAAAAAAATCATTATAATATACAAGGATCAAGCTCATAGTGGTTTTCCATATTATAGATTTTATTATAAATGCAAAAAGAGGCAGGTTTATGTTTACACTGACAAAATATAAGGGAAAAAATACATTTACATCTTTGCAGAATTCATTTATTCACCACAATAACTGTATAATCATAACCTTATATTAACTTCATAACATAAAACTAAAGCATACACATTTTAAAAATAAATCTGTTTAATGACAGATGTCAGAGAAAACAGTCCTGAACATCCTAAAAAAAAAGTGAGTGATGCCACTCCTCAGGGAAGGCAATAGATTGTATAGTTATCACCAAAACAGGGCAAAATCACTACCCTACAACTATACAATCTACTACCTCACACTGCACGAGCAGCTGGATTTAACCACAGACACACACGTGGATCCAGTGAGAAGCACGAAGGGGCCGACTCAGACGCGTCTTTGTCACTTTGAGAAAGACAGTAGGCTGAATAGTTATCTCCCAGTGCGGGTGTGACCCTAAAACTATACAACCTACTACCTCATCCCACAGTGCAAACTGCAAGGCAGAGCCTTGAGCCACGAAGAGCCTCCCGAGCAGCTGAATCCAGACCTCCTGACGCTGTGGAGAGAGATGGAGGGATGATGATTATCTTTTGTTTGAATTAAGGGATAGATGGCGACAAAAAACTGTTGCGGTTTATGTCAACACAAACTGTAAGACCAACGTAACGAGGTCGGTCGGTGAGATGATCGTAGGTTCAGCACCACGGACAGCAGCTGGCGAAACGGTCTGTTTAGCTCTGCTGTCCACACTTGCGCCCCAACTAACAGTTATTTGCAACTTGTAAACAATGTACTTCCAAAACGTTCTCTTCAAAATGTCTCGTTTTGTCCACAACTCATAAGAGGAGTATAACAACCAGGAAATATTCACATTCAGGAGGCTGGGACCAGTGATTTCCTTTTGCCACATTTACTCAAACTGACTGAACGGTGAACAAAATCTTTGCAGATCACTTTTCTGTCCATCGACTAATGATTCACTGTTGCTGCTCTGGACATATATTAAAACGGTGCAGTCAGATTTAATGGAGTATGTTTGGATACAGCTGGTTTACATTAGATGAATTGCCTTGAGCATGTTAGGCAATGTTCTTTATGGTAACTACAAAGATGAACAAATGAGAACGTTGCATTCAGTGTCTGGATCTAAACTAACTCATATCTGGAAACAGTCTTCATGTTTATGACTTGTTTCAACTGTCAAAGTTTATCTGGAACGGCAAATATTACATTTTAATGAAATATAATACGAGTCTTATGTTTCAGGGTAAACAAGCAGTGTCGCTACATCACACAGTGAAGGCCACCAACTTCATTAGTGAGGTTATTATTAAATTTTCTAATAACTACATTGATAGTGATCTCTGATTCAGATCAGCTTCAGCTTTCCTCCCTAGATGACTTTTCAGATCAAAAACCAGAGACATTAAAAAACAGAAAGCCAGCCATTCCTCACATGTGAGAACCTGGAACTAGATCATGTTTAACCCTTTAACAACTCGGTGATTTGACTGAATCTTAATTATTGTGTACAATGATGTGTTGATTAATGTTTTGTGGATTTTCTAACCCCACTGATGACTCACGGATTCAGTAGCAAAGGCGAATTTTTGCATGAGCAATGAGAGACTTCCTGTGTAGGACAAAGTTATAATCAGCCACAACCTCAAAAAGAAACAAGTCTGTTCCTGCATTAGCTTCCATTGCTGAAAACAACTGGCACAGTATAGGCTGATCTTACATCTGGCAGCAGGTACACCAGCTACCTACACTCTCTCTTGTTAAGAGCGTTTATCTCCTGCTGGCTGCCTCCACCCACTTCACCCAACCTCCTGTAATCTCCACGCAACCTCATCTAACCTCCTGTAACCTCACCCTCCATCCTGTAACCTCCTGTAACCTCCACCCAACCTCCTGTAACCTCCACCCAACCTCCTGTAACTTCAAACCAAGAAAGCTGTTGTGTCCACTGTTGTCCCAGAAAAAAAAATAACTCCCTTTCATGCTCTACCACTAGGATATTTTGACACATTATTTACTTTGGGCGGTTTGGGAGGTAAAATATGACAACAGTAATTGTTAAATACGTTTAGAAAGTCAACAGTTCTTAATACTGAGAGCTGAACGAGTCACAGCGACACTCCTTCAACAGGCAATGGGCGCTAGCTTGCTAGCTAGCTAGTTCAATAATCAACCAACGTGACTGGGCATATATAACTAGCTAACGGGCTGACTTAACGTTTACACCGGTGTGCAGGTTTCACAAAATGTGACCGTTAAAAGCATGCAAGTCCTCTCCCCGTCTCCCCGCATTCTCCCAGCTACGTCAGTTAACCACTCCTTACAACTGGCTAGCCAGCGCTATCGTGCTAACAGCTAGCAGCACGTTCCAGCATGGTTGTCCAGACCTGCAAACGTCGGATAAAAGTGCAGCAGCCCGGCTACCCCGCTACAAGATAACACCAGACGTCATTGTAGAGTGTTTAAAACGTCACATGTACCGACATTAACGGAAAATAAATAGAAAATGTGCTATTAATACAATGTACCCACCTGTCTGCCATGTCGAAATCCTCCTCCACCCTCTGACTGCGTCTTCGTCCTGGGTTGATGCCGCAGCTTACAAGGAGGATAAAAGCGCGTTACCGCCCCTGCTGTCCAGGGTGTGCAACTCCAATAAATTAAAATTATAAAATATAACAAATATATTTGCTTGGAACAACACAATGTGTCCAATATGCTTTCCCGCAAAACATCCATTATTTTAGAGTCACTTGCTTGATTTTGAGATCTTGCACAAAATAGAATCAAGGCCATCTCCCAGTGGATGTATAGTCCATGTAAAAGATTGTGGACTAAATACATCAGCATATTGATACGTTATTGGCTAATATTAGCTTCTCACAGACACAAGGGTATCAGTGTACTAACAAGGTTACTTGTCAACTCTAAAATGTTGTGATATAAGGAAAATGTCCATAATGCTATAATTCTAAAGGATGTAAATCATGAATCTGCGATAATGACCATTATACATTACAACTGATGTCTGCTAATTACTTGATCAACATTATAAACACAGAATCACACAAGTTTCACGTTTCTAAAAGCCATCTTTATGCCAGTCACATCACCAGTTGGGGTTTCCTCTCATCTCTTTGAATAACTTTTATCATTTACAATAACGCACAAGCTCCATTTTTATGAGTAAAGGTCTGAAGATGATATCTGTTGATCCCTGAAAGCAATTTTACACATTTGAGATTGATCTGTCAGATCCTCTTTTTGGAGTGAAACATGTTTGGATGTTAAACTACTGAAACATCAGCAGGAGGCGCTCTGTGCTTTATTTCTGAGTTCTGCTCAGCCTATTACTTCTGTCCAGAGGAAGACTCGGTTCACACAGTTTGCAGTAAGTGTGTTTAATTCTGTAAGAAGTAGCCCATTGTAACAATGAAAAAATAGTGCTTGTTGAAAATTACCCACAGTACAACGTCTCATGTCCTTTATATTATTATTATTATTATTAATATTATTATTATTATCATCATCATCATCAGTGTACCGCATTCACCATGTGTCAGCAGATTTACATTACACTGTGTTCTTATGTGACATATATGAGGTGAGAGGCGGCCGCTGACTCGTCTCTACAGCTACGCAGGCAGGGCGACGTTACACACAGCAGCGAGATACACACACACACACACACACACACAGTCGATGTCTTACAAATGCATGTACAACAGAACAGTACAGTGAGAGGTTTTTGGTGCAGTATTAAGGACATAAATTGATTGGAAAAGCAAAATGCACTGTGGCCTGCTGAATTTGCATTGCCGTAAAACACACAAAAAAAGGACACAGTTTGCATTTCACTCAAAAAAATAAAAAATAAAAATAAACATTGTACATTCTGCAGGAAACAAAGCAGCCTTGCAACTTCTCGTCAGGTTAAAGTTAACGTATGAATTGATGCATTTCAAATAAGACGATCAGAATAAATAAGACACATCGTAGCATCTGCAAAGTGTAAAAAACATCTTTTGGTTTAAATAAGGCCCCCCTCCCAACAGCTTTAACAGCTGACTTACACATTTAAATAACATTACATACATTAACATCATGAGAAAGTCTCTCAGTCATTTCCCTACTAACAATTAGCTAATAAAAGCAACATCTAGTCCTTCATAAATATTACAGTGGAACAAACGAACAAATAAATGCTTATTAACCGAGCACAGTGGCACATAAACAGAGAGAATGGCAGTGCTTAGAGGCTATTAGGAGCTTCAACGAAAAATAAAATGCTAAACTTTCAAATGACAGTCTTCAAATATGTTGAAAGACTAAAGATTGGCAGATATCAGCAGTATCTGATGCAAGAAACTGGCTTAAAGTACAGTAATGCCCAAAAAAATGCGTGTGGAACCCTGTTTGTGACTCTTCTTCTTGTCACACCGGATCAGGAATCTTCATTCTCCTCCTCCGCAGCTTTTTCGCGCAGCTCGTGAAGAATTGGAGTCAGGATTGCTTTTAGTGTCGCGTACAAAGACTCATTCTTCTCTGAAGCAGGGTCGATCTTAAGAGGAAAGAAGAAAAAAAAAAAGAATATGTAAAAACAAATGCATATTTTCAAAACACACAATGTGTGAATACTCACCTTAGTAAAAACTTTTATTGTTTGGTTCAGAAAACTGGTCTCTACTTCTTCAGGCATTGGCAGGAGATGAGCGGCACAGTCCAGGATACACAACAAAGTGAGCCGGTGACCCTGTCAGATTACATTGCATCTCATCTTAACTTTAAACAACATTTAGGTCATTTCCTTTTATAACAATAACAGTATCACATGAATAATTTAAATAAGAAGACAGTTAATGATTGCTTGTAATTATGTTATTCGAACAAATTTAAAAAAGCAACTTGTGGCCTAAAATTGAGAGTTGATGGAATAAAGACAGACTGTTGACAGTGGTGTGATGGCTCTGGCAACAGCTTTAAAAACATATGATTTGTGCCATAATCATGCAGCTTGTAGTGTTGGCTGTGACACGTGGGTGATGAGATATTCACTACCTTTTCCAGTGAGTCGAGGGCGTTCTGAGGGTTTACGTTCCTCTCGCTGAGGGCTTTCACGTCCTCGCTGCTGATGACTGGATCCTTCAGCTGCTCCAGCCACGACCACATCAGACCGGACAGGACCAGAGGATCTCTCTCCTTACACAGCCTCTCCCACGCGCCCTCTCTGGAGTTCAGCTCTGTCTGTGGATCACAGCGAAGAGCACTCTGACCATGAACTTGTTGAAATGAAGTGGAAATGTGCATAAAAATACAGGCTTCAATCAGGACTAATAATGGACTGAAAATAGCCTACGATCGTGGTTCTTTCTCTAACACAGTTCATTGATGAAAATGTCTTTAAAAACAGTCCACTCATGTGTTCCTACATTCTCCTCCTACATTTCATACTCACATTGAACTGTGGATAAAAAAATGCAAACTGCCACTGTATCTCATGCTGCTTAGTGCATTATCAGAGCAGCCTACCTGCCACATTGAGACTTTGGAGGCGAGATCCTTGTCTGTCAGGTCCATGACCAGAGCTTTGGCCACTAGCAGGCGTCTGCTCTCCGGGGAGAGGTCAGACTGAAGCTCTGTGATCTCCTCTCCGCCTGACACATCCACGTCTGGCTGCTCCTTGGCTACCAGTTTGCTCTTGGTTGATAAGGCTGGCAGTGGGGCGTTACAATGAGCTCTCCTCCCCTGCTCAGACAGATTTAAAGACAAACTCTGTTGCCCCTTATGTAGTCGCTTTATTAAAACCGAGGATCTGCCGTCTTGTTTTTCTTCTGACATTGGATCCTGAATGCTGCTGAAAATATCCTGAGGCAAGAGGTCACAGGATGCGTTACAAGCTGTAAGGCTGCTGTGAGACAAAGAATGTTTAATCAGGCGGTTGAACGGTAGTTTCTCCGCTCCGAGTTTGTGAAGGACAGAGTCGCTGTAACTGAGGCGTTTGTTGTTGGACAGAGAAGATTTCGGTGGGCTTTCTGCGTTCTGCTGCCTCCAGAGCGGGTCGAGCTCATAGTCGCTGGCGAGAGGTTGATCATGAGGAGGTGCTGACTGAAGAGCTGGTGGGCTGAGAGGATTAGATGAACAAGTTGGCACAGGGATCCCCTTCCCTCTCATCTCCTTCCCGAGCTGCTGAAGGGCCTGCTGGGACACAGTCTTCTCCACCTCGGCAGTGAGGTCGGGGATTTCCAGCCACTCTTCCTCGTCTGCCACCTGACGGTCGGCCACGATGTCGACGAAGCGCCTGCACACCAGCTGGACGATCTTTGGCACGTTCTTCATCTGCCGCGCCTCGTAGCCGTGCAGCAGGTGGTGCTGGCGGGTAAGGTACTGGGACAAGGTGACGGCGCTCGCTTTGGGTTCGGCACAGGAGAAAACGCTTCTGAGAGGAACCAGGAACTGAGCGAACTCCCGGACACACAGCAGCTGGCCTCTAGTCTGGATGGAGTTGGGCCTCTTGGCTCGCACAAACAGGATGGCTTGGTCGGCGCTCATCCGGGACGTGAAGACCAGGTAACACGCTAACAACACGCCTACATGAAGACAAACACAAAACAGACAACTGATCATTTTGCGAGCATGTAAGGCAGTTAACAGACCTGCTGTTCCTAGTTACATATATAAACTATGATTGGATAAATGTTGTTTGGGGGGTTTAGGTGATTCATTGATTGCTGGAGTTACAAACCTGTTCTTCCAAGCCCAGCATGGCAGTGGACAGCCATTTTACCCTCTTGGACAGCGAATGACATGACTTTCACCATGTCAAGGATTGTAGTCAGAGATGCCACACCATAGTCCTTCCACCCAAAGTTGTAGTAATAGACTGAAATACACAAAATTAGAATACACTAATAAAAAAAGACCTAGGCTGGACATGAACTGAGCATAACAAACACCTACAGCAAGGTTTCTACTGAGTGAAATGAAAGACAGCAGTGTTCATAACGCAACTGATGAGGTGACTTGGGTTAAGATCTCATGAGAGCTCGTTAGGAAGAGGAATCAAGTCTGATCGAATCCCTCACTAATTACTTGGTTACTAAGGGAGCACGTCACATTCCAGATGTAGGTAAAAACACAATAGACGGCAACAGATGATATGTGGAAAGAGCTCCTGATCCGTCTGAGGTAAGTCCTCACTACTCTCCGTGTGGCAGGTTTCTGCTCGTGACTGCTTCACTAATATCCAAGTCTGTCTCTAAAAACATCTGCGGTAACACAAAGTCACCACAACATTTAACCAAACAGAACAAGACGACATTAACAACAACATTAATGGACAAGCTTCCCTCAGTGCTAGCAAGTAGAGCCGAGTTATTGTGTTACTTCCTGAAATGTAATTTAATGGTACATAACAGGTTTACTAGTATTATTTTAGCTAGTGAAAAGCTGTAATTACCACCTTGTAAACTTATTTAAATGATTTACATATCTGGCAGGCATGGAGCAACATTATTATTCATTTGGAGCCTTGTGTGTGTCCACCTGGTTAATGTAAGTTCAACATTTTCACTCTCTTTACTTCTGCTTTGGTCACTAAATTAAAGAAGTAGTATGACTGATTCAACTAGCACCAGTGTTTTTGAAAAACTGACATAACTGTAATCAAATTCATTTTCACAATTTATATCTCTGTTGTTTCATGTTTACTTCGTCCAAGACATCCAGGATTTGTTGGAGTATTTTTTCTTGAACTCTAATGTAACCTGGTCTATACTACATACAGTGTATCCATGCTGGTGTGTTTCAGTGTTTGAGGTGAGTGTACGTGCAGGACGGGGACACTCACTGCCCGCTTCCATGAACGTTTCGGGTCGATAAGTGAAGCCACTCTCCTGCTCCAGTTGGTTGCCACAGCTGGCGTGTTCCCCGGGCCGCTGCAGGTTAATGACCGTCTTCAAACCACATCTGGAGCACAGCAACATGTCAGAGTCAGTGTTCACACCGCAGACCACAACATCCACTGTCCTGTCCACACACTGACACCTGACAACTGATCTCCATTTCACTTATTTCAATCCAAGTGTTAATAAAGAATCACATGATGATAAATCAAGCTAAAAATCTGAATTCAAACAAGGTGTGAAAGAAGGAGACTTCAGTACCTTTGAAATTGTTCAATTATATTGTATTTCTCTATGATTTCAGTGGAAGGCCTTGCCATAGCTAGCAAGTTGTCAGTAATCCTGTAAGTGGATGAAATTCAAAATTAAAAGACAGCTGAGCAAAATCATAAACATAAACATAAATATTTGATTAGGACTGTTTTAGCAAGTGTTTTCACTTCAACACAAAGCAAAAACACAACACAACTTTTCCATCATCTGTTCCATTTTAAAAACAGTGACATGATCATACTGCAAAGCCAAAACAGGACAAATGTATTGACTTGTCATGTAACTATTGATGTGGACTTCAGTGACCCGCGCTGGCACAGCACAGCGCTGAGGGGGAAAAGAACATGAGCACGGAAGGCTGTATGAAAGGCAGTGCAGCCCAACGTACCAGGACGAGTACAGTCCTTTGATGGCTTGCTCCTCATCGCTCCAGCGAGAGGGGTTCTCATATTTACAGGCTTTCCCTCCACAGGCCATGGAGCACTGCATGTGGCCTGGGATGACGTGCCTCAGGGTCTCCCCCATCTTGGTGTACTTTGCTGTAGGGATCCTCGTGTTGGCTGTGGAATAACAAAAAATAATAATAATAATGATAAAACACACAGACATCAACGCTTCGTGCACACTTCTCATAGCAGCTGAACACTAGTTATTTTCTCAGTGTGGTTACATCTCCTGCTCTTGTGTTCAGTAAGAGGTTGAGGCTGCTTCACGCTGATGGCCACCATCACTCTCTGGGAGGAGGAGGACAGGATCTCCATGGCGGAGCTCCGTCTGCGCTGCAGGACCTTCAGCAGGATGTCCGAGGCAGAGTGCCTGCGGCTGTGCCTCCTCGTGCTGTCTGTCATGTCTTCGGCTAAGGAGTGCTGCCCTCGCTGCTGCTGCATCTTGCGGTGCGTGCTGTGCTGCCGCTGCAGCTGCAGTGCGAGCATCTCTGTTCTAACAAAGACTTCTGGCTACACAGCCCTGTGCCCATGGTGAATCATCACGCAAACCCGTTGGCAAAGAGAGGCAAATACAACCTATCAGTTCATCAGCAGCATTTGAAGTGTCACCATGACAACCATCTCCAAAGTCGTCAGTGGGAGGTGGACTGGGGGCGAATGTTGCATGCACATATACACACACACACACCACGCAGATCTAAGGCTCTAAGGCTTGTAACTGAGAGAGGAAAATGTCGTAGGTGCTCACTTAAAAGGGCGCGAACACACAATCACACACCTTCTGCTTTAAATTAGCAACAGTGGACGAGTAGTTTATGTAACAAAATGAACGAGGATGTGAGTAACACTATTATCTATGTTTATGTGAAAGTTACTGATATTATTAGTTTTGTTTAATTTATTTCTTTTTGTAACAACAGCCTGAAAGCAAAAGTGGTATTATATAAAACTGATTGTTTAATCTGCTCAATGAAATAAAAAATAGATGTTGAGTTAAGAAAATAAAGTTAAGTAAAAAAGAAAAACCTTTAAAACTTTAAAAAGGCAGAGCTTCATCAGTTCATGCTAGCTGGGATGTCTTCAAAGACAAATAACCAAAAACAAGTAAATATTTGTTATTTTACTTGATAATTGACTTAATACAAAAGAAATAGATTATTCAAGTTATTCATCTACTGATCCACTCAACTATTAAAATCAAAGCAGTTTTAGTTGCTGCTACTTCTACTGTAACTCTGAACGATAAGAATTACAGTAATTATATTATTATTATATACATGCAGAGATTCATTTCTGTAGTAAAACAGCAGGACTTGTATCCGTCAACATGCTCGAAGCTCAACTCAGCAGCCCGTCCATCAAGCTGAAGCCAACAGGAGAAATGATACTGGAGACTCACCGAGGCTCTCAGTGTGTGAGCAAGCTAAATACGCTACACACTGAATAAACAGAATATCTGCAACAATACAATATTCAGTTTGCATCTTTTCAATCTGTCTGTAGATTAAATGACTGACTTATCATTTGCCTTATAAAGAATGAATATTGGAATATTTTAGATTTAGGTATTGAGGATGATTTGGGATTTGTTTTGTCTATTAGTCAAATGTGTCAATTCAAATACCACATATGACAACATGTTTATAGTGTTTTTGTTGACTGACTGCATTATTAACATATTCCTTACTGAACATAAATTAAACTGCAAAAATACACATGCCTCAATAACAATAGCCAATAATGGCATGGAAATGTACACTTTAAGGAGAATACATGACAGATGTCTCACTCACTCAGGACCGGTAACCACTATCAATACTTAGAGATACTGGTGTTTATATCATTTGATACACACCAATTTATAGTTAACCTAATCTCCAGCCACATAAACAAATATTTCATAACAAATCAGTTTTGTGCACAAGAGCAGATATAAAGTGTTTGTTTCACCTCAAACTTGTGTCTCGATGATAAAGCTTCCCTGCAAATTACCAGCCAAGATAATAAAGAAAATCTTGTCTGACTTCTATTTAATTTCACCGTCTTCATTATAAGAACAGACAACAGAATATGACTGAACTAAACCATTTCATGTGTGTGTGTGTGTGTGTGTGTGTGTGTGTGTGTGTGTGTGTGTGTTGTGCAGAGCTCTCCTACCTGCCTCCATCTCTCCACTGCAGGCTCCTCTCATGGAGTGCGGCAGGTCACTCAGTATGCTGACGCCAGCTGCCATGGCAGGTGCTGAAAGGTGTGGATAAACATTGTGTCAAAGGCAGATGAAAAAAACAAAAAAAAGGCACGCTCACAAGCACGAGGCTAGGGATTGTGCTGATAATGCAAACAGTCACAGGGTGCACACACACGGCACACACCAGGGGTTGCCTGGCAGGATAACCCAGGGGGGAGAGAAGGAAAACGTGCAAACCGAGCCACCGTGTCAGCAGCTCGTGTGTCAGTCTGACCGCTGCACCTCTGGGAGCAGGTGGGTGTGGCCTGGGCACAACGCTGGGAGTGACTTGAGCACATTCAAGATCCAAGGTGCTGAGTTACAAACAGCCTCACCTACACACAGGAAATGGAGAGGCTTCGAGATGAAACACGTACATCCCTGGAAGTCTGCCTGCGTATTTTGGCCCCTGCAGTAGAATATCATACACTGCTATACTACTATAAGAGATTAGGCTAATTCCTGTGTTTTTATGAGGCTGGTGCCACATTGTATGAATTATTCAGGTGAACACATCCATCTGCTATTGTGCAGCTGTAGAGTAATACATGTTGACCTGTACATCTGATTTATGTAGCCTGATATCAGTGTTGTGTCACACAGATCTCACAGAGTGTCAATATAACTGCAGGAACCAACTGTTCCTCACGTTTCACCCGCAGCTCTAATGGGCCTTATGAGCTAACTGGTGTAGCAGGAGTGAAACTCTGCACCTTTACAGCTCTCTGCCTCACCGTGACCCATTAACAATTGAGCAGGGTCGCTGTACCTCATGCTGGGCTAACGATTCTTTGACATTTGCCTTTTCTTTCTTTCTTCGATAAAATCGTTTAGGATGGCGTCAACAAGGAGAAAGGAGTCTGCATCACATTCAGACTGTTTCACCAACTGATAGCATTAGCACCTTTGCTAACTCTTCTGCACCACACAAACCTGTACCAATGCTTGGTTCATGTTCTTGTACATTCAATAGGGGCATCTGTTGCATTAAACCAGTGTTGAAACTAATACCTGATTCAATGTTAAGTTAACAGACAGAAAAACATGATTCTGATAATCATTTACTTGTTGAAGTCATTTATAAAATTAGTCTACAGCCGACATGCTAATCTCAGCATGCTAACATGCTCACAGTGACATGGCTAACATGCTAATGTTAAGCAGTTTTTTTTGTGCAGGTATTTGCTCATAAACCAAAGTTAAACTGCAGTAATTTGTCCATAAACAGAAAATGAATCATTAACTATTTAATCGTCATTTTTCAAGCAAAAGTGCCGAATATTTGATGGTTCCAGCTTCTCTAATGGGCGAATTGGCTGCTTTTTCTTGTCAAACATTATAGTAAATTCAATATTTCAATGTTTTGGTCTGTTGGTTGGACTAAACAAAATAACTGATGAGGTCTCGTTGAGCTCTAGAAATTGAGGAAATGATCATTAGTTGCAGTGCTACACCAAATTATATGAAAAAATGAAAATGTGACCTGATGACAACATCAAGCATTTGCTGGTTACATCTCTGGAATTATTACATTTTCTAAATTCATTGCTGTTATTTATCTGTAGAGGTTGTTTTTTTTGACAGCTAGAAAAAATAAACAATAATGACCCCTAACCTTCTACAATGTTACTGCAAAAACTGCAATTCAGTATTAGGAAATTATATTAGAGGAACACTGAACATTATTCAATTATTTTCACATGCAAAATGTGTGTAAAATATATTAACGACTTTGTCCCCAGAAAAGGTCTTTAATATGTATTGAGTACATGGTTAGTTAGTGAAATAGGAAGAATTTAATTGAGAATTTAAGGATGGTGTTGTAATAAATTGTCATTTAAGAGGATTTTTTGCAACTTCAGAGAAAGTCACAGGTCACATTCAGATCACAATGTACTCCTGAGTCAAACTCCTGTAGTCTATGAATAATTAATGGTCAGGTGTAAAGGAAGAGTCTGTCTTTTTTCCATCCACAACTGTTTTTTGACTTCTTTTACACTGTAATCCACACTTCTTGTTACAAACTGATATGGCACCAAAACCTAGTATGACAGCAGCTTAAAAAGCTTCCAACACTGCGTCCGGAAAGACGCCTATCCAATCCATTCAGCTGGAGCCTGACACCACTTGGCAGAGTTTATAGGAAGCTCCTGGTAACAAGGTGGTGAAAGAGAAGGTGTTCTTCATGACAAATGTATGTGCATCAAATATTAACAAAGGCCACAATGAAAACAATGAAATACCTTCACTTGCACACTAATCTAGACCAAATGAACTTAAATGCTTTACACATTTGTGGTAAATCCGTAAGCTCGTGTCCACTGGGAAGCCAGTGTGTCTGTGGGTGTAGGAGATGGTGTGAAGGCCGAGATATTTATGCTGCTAATGAGTGTGGGATGTGAGAGGCATTCCCACTGAGTGTGCTAATAAAGAAATATGGCCAACAAGACGTGTTTAAGCTGTGATAATGTGCCTGAAGGGATTCTAGTGAGACAGAAAACATAGCAGCCGAACAAATTGTCTCTTTATGACACTACAACACGGCTATCTGTGACAGTGGCATGAGTAGAATCCCGCTCTAAACACAGTACAAAGGGAGCGGGACGCCAGTGGTGTGTTTTGATAATCATGTGACAATCAATTCCCGTCACTACCCGTTAGAATCAAATGTCACACGAGTGATAAGATCAGTTCTCACTAGATGCCACACTCATGTCCTACAGGTGGATGGGAAAGATTCCCATGGTTACGCCTCAACAGACTTTGGCTCTGACATGAGTTCTGCACTATGAGTCACTACACTGAATATATTGATGCTTTCAGGAAAATACGCCGTTTAATTCGTAATCTCATAATTGCGATAACTCCAATATAACATTAGAATTAACAGCACAAATTCTACGGTGTGACTAAAACCACTCAAATCCACAGTGTGTTTATGTCTGTCATTTTGTGCAAAGATAAAGTGAAGTTTATATGAGGCTTCATCAGCGTGAGTTAGTCATATCAAGTGGATATCAATCAAGTGGTGGAAGTATAGGAACAAAAAGAGACACTAAAAACACTGTAACATAGAAAGATATCTGCTTGATTTGACTCTTCTGGATGGATTAGCTTCAGATTAAATATAAGTGCATCATGAAGGGATGAAGGGATGATCTACGGGTCAGTATGAAAAGGTGAAATGATAACAGCAACAAAAACATGTTTCAGCATTCAAGTGGGATCCTCGTTGTTGTTTTAATAAACAATAAACAAATGTCATGGCAGTAAAGGCAGGGATGTAATTATTAACATTAGTGGTATTTAGGTGTGTGTCAGTTCCAGGACTTGGTATAGGGACACTTAAATGGACAATAGCCATCATTAAAGTTATCAATCAGGTACATCTATGCTTTTGTCTAATATAGAACCAAAAGTATTAACAAACCTTAGATATTATACTTTATATTTTCATGTTAGTAATGGTGACAGAAAGCACACTGGTGAAGCATCAACAGAAATAAAAGTCTACTCTTTTAACTCCTACTATGGATTTGACATTTGCTGATCCTGAAGAAGAATATGGTCTATATGATATCATTATTATTATTATTATATCTCCTCTGACTGCAGGTAAAACCTGGAGCGTCTGCTGTATAGCAGAGAGGCTGATGCTGGCTTCCCACACCAACGTTCACTCCGCCGATAAGCAGCTTTTTTCTCTCTCTTGGTGGCCTCATGTCGGCTCTTTACGTTACTTTATATCACGTTAGCTCACATTACGTTTGTTGAAAAGTCACAACGCCTCTTTATTCGGGGAGATAGTAACGTTAGGTGAATTGCTTATATAACCCTGGCCATGTAGTAGGGTGCGTGGTGCTGATGCTGCAAGCTTCAGAGCAGCTAATTAGCTTACAGTACTGTTAGGTACAGCTAGCATAGTAACCGTTAGCTTGAAAAAGGCCGAGCTCACCGTTTTCCTGTCCTCTGAGTCAGGAGCTCTGACGTAGTCAATTCATCTCTCTGAAGTCATGGTCGTTTTGTCGTTGGCACGTAGCAAAGCGTGTTTTCCCCCAGTAGCCATATCATTTGGTCTGCTAAGTCAAGCTAGCTCACTAGCTAACTTAGCAACCTGACATGTTGTCATGTAGAACGGCGTCGCTGCGTCACGTGACCAGAGACTGCTCAGTTTCTACACTTACGATCAGCTGCTGATACGGTGGATCCATATACAACAATAATGAAGCTTTGTGTATGTTTAACATTACATTGATCTTTAACAGGGAAATTAAATCAAGACTCCGTTGGCTCTCCATATGTATTTTTTAAAATTAATGATTGTTACTTTAATTACTATAATTTGATGGTTAGGGTAAAATCCTAGTAATCCAAGATTAGTCTATGGCACTTGACTTTATAATGACCTAATAATAATCATCTACTGATAATAATCTTTTTTGTGCTTTGTTCTTTATTTTATACAACTGGTCCCCGTGTAGAATTGTCCAATTGTCTTACTAACACATTATGAAATATATAAAGTTTGCTTTTCACTGTTGTTTTGCGTGTATGATTGAATTCCCTGCCGTAGTAATGATGAATGAGAAAAGGCTCTCTTCCCATATAGTAAACAGTGCTCAGGCTGTAAGTAAAACATTGTTTTTGTTGCAACTGACAGATCCCAAGTACAAAAAAAAAAAGAAGAAAAGAAGACACAACTGCTGCCTGGGTGTATTTCTGTATTGTGAGGTCCTCTGGTGTAGCCTAGTGGCTGCTGTTGATATGAATTATGAATGGATATCTGGAGGCTACAAAACACATTGTAAAGCAGTGTAAGAAGTGTATATTCAGTATCAACAGACTGAAAGTGTTCTGCTGTATTTAAATAAAATAAGATGTTCGGTTACTTTGATTCTGTTGCACTGAGTGAAATGCAGGCTGGAATCATGAGCTTACATCTTACATATTATATGTCTTTAACATTGATATAACCTTTCATTAACAGTCGCTACATGTTGTGTGTGAGAGGTGTGGGTTAAGGTAGGGGCTGTAATGCTTTTCCCTATTATAATACAGTACTTTAAATTATCAATGGTTGGATTACATACTCCAAACTCTACTGTAAGAAATCACAAAACTGCGTGGTCTACAACTGTGTGGTTACTCATTGATTCTCATTTTTTTTACAGAAGGATGCCTGTTGTCGTCATTAATGTCCATCTCCATTTTTATGATACAAATGATTGCCGGTCAAAATCATGCATATAGTTGGCTATACTTGTACAGTGTTAGAATTATACTGCATTTAAAAGACTGAAATCACCAAGCACGAAGAACATGCACAAAACATTATTCGCCGAGCACATGCAAACAGGAAATTTCTATTTGTTGCGTGTCTGAAAGAGATATATTAGGTAACAAAATAAAAATTTTAAAAAAGTCTAATAACAAACATTATACAAAACAAATAGACTGCACAGAAGGTAATGTTCAGGTATATGTGTTAAATATGCAGTACACAGTGTGCAAAGATACCATGAATTTTAAAAGCAATGAAATCAGTGCTTGTTATAAAATGTTCGCAATGTGCAAATGACATGTTGCAAGTGGCAGATCAGAAGAGTTAAGACCTAAAGAAATACATCTAGCATGTAGTGACACTTGAGTATCGTGTATTTCATTCATTTACTTCACAGAGGTGGTAGCAATGTACATCTGGCAGGTTAAACTTTCCTCTCTTTGCATTCTCAGAAGTAACCACCAGAGGAAGATATGTTCCAGCGATACCCCGAGCTGAAAACACACTTGTAGCAACATGTACATCATGTTTGAACAACTTGGGCAAATCCATTACTGTAACTCACCAGTTGTTTCTGAAGATGAGATTATTTTTTTTCACACTCTAAGGGCAGAATATGTGATTGACTTGTAGTGGCTTGTGGGACGGAAAGAGCCTCTTTAATACCTTTTGACAAAAAAAGTGACAGGCGACCTAGTTCACTTATTGTTTCTATACATCACAAAAACATTCCAAGATTTTAATTTGCTTTAAACTTTATTTTGATTTGTGAAACAATCCCAGAAACATCACTTTGTATGTGTGTGTGTGTGTGTGTGTGTGTGTGTGTGTGTGTGTGTGTGTGTGACACATTATTACACAGTAAAAAAATAGATTAATATTCTTTTGGATGAACTCGTGAATTTACTTTACTAAACATGCCTCCACAGATTCAAAAACTGCATTTATCATTATGGGATTATATCAAAAGATAAACTAAAGCAACAATCTGAAATATTGGAAACTATGACTCTAATCCCATAAATCTCCTATTCTGTTGGTGATTAGTGATTCTTACATTAGTGTCATGATTGCATTTTTCATGGGAAAATACTCCTTTCCTTTAGTGCTCCAGATTTCACTCCCTCCACTATGCGCGTTTCTACAAAAATTTCTACCTCTTTTTTTCATATCATTTCACTTTTTAATGAACTTCATGAAATTTTTGAGATATATTTTTCACTCGTGTTAAAATAAAGATTGAGTAAGGTATTATTGCACCCAGTATCCTGATCTAACTTTGAACTTATTGGAATATATGTCATAAAGAAAAAAAAAAAAAAGGTCAAAACAAAATTTGATTGAATATGATCAAATCTGACCTTTCAAAGGTCCTTTCAGCCTTTTAGATTTTTTTTTTCAGAAGGCCAAAGCTTTTCTCAAAGCAGCCCTGAGACATGTTAAAAATATGCAGTGGGGGATATTTCACAATTTACACAAATAACCACAAAGACAAAAAAAATAAAAAAAATCAAATTCCAGAGGTGCTGGGAGTGGACCTAATGACCTTTACAATGATATATGTCCTCTCACTACCTCAGTGGCTTCGTTGGGCCTGACAGCATGAGGTTGGATTAGTCCATAATATCATCATACACCATTTCTGTTTTCACATAAAGTGTTGGGTTATCAAACAGACACAGAAAGAAGATGCTACCTGTAAATTCCCATAAGCCATTTCAGACCTAATGTGTGTATTATCAAACACTTCCTGTTCCATCATCATCAGACTAATGTCCTATAACATAAGTCACCTCCATACATGTGCCTTATTTACTTGTCTTTTGCATATAAAGCCATGCGGGACTGGTGCGCCTTTGCATGCAGCTTTGGCTCAGCGCAGGCAGCGAACAGACAAACCCTGAGAGAGGAGAGAAGAGAAGAGAAGAGAAGAGGTGGAGCTACGACGAGACTCATAAAACCCAAAGCTTATTCCTCAACTCACTGCCAAGGTGACGCGCTCGGCAGCTGACAAATAGCTCCAACATCCACGGCTCACACTCAAACCAGTGGGCATGAGCACGGCCGGGTCCGGGGGGTTCTGCTCAAATGTTTGCTCTTGGTTGTTGATTTCCTTTCCAAAAAAGAAGGAAAAAAAAGAACCAGATCTGACTTTAAGTAAGGCGTAAAAACTCGAAGAGGACGCACAGGCGCGCAGAGACGTCGGCTACCTGCGCTCGATACTTTTGTTCGATCCAGGATAAGTTTTGATCTGCAGTATTGATCTCCGGACTAAAAAGAGGCACCGCAGGGGAGAACATGAGAGCTGCTTTGGGCCACTGAAGGGAATTGATCATCGGTGTGCGCTTGGTGTCTTTAAAGGTGACCGAGAAACCAGATTATGCAGCATCATCTGGACATGGGGGCGCATTACTATCCTCCGGAAGTTCACCCGGATCACAGGACTCATCGCTACAGGAGTTTCATGATAGAGGAGATCCTGACCGACCACCCGGAGCACAAAGCGTCGGCTCCGGCCGGGGACCTACTCAAATTCGGGGTGCATGCTCTCCTGTCCGCCCGGCCTTTCCATAACCAGTTGGGTAAGCTTCCATACGGCAGAATGAGAATACGTAGTAATATATATTCATAATTGTGACTCACAGTTAATCGCAGATATTACACGGAGTTGATAGCATTTTAGATTTATTTTATTTTATTTTTTAATTTTAGATTTTTTTTTAAAGCATGATAATTAACTTGTTAAATAATCAACTAATTAACATTGCGAGATCAGGTTTTTTTTTTATTATTAATTTGTAATAACACAGCAAAAGTCAGCCCACTGTGCCGCAATATAGAGTCAAATGTAAAGGAAATAATTTGAATACGTTCATTTGTTTTGTAAAACGGTGGTATGAAGTGTATATATATTTATGTCCATGATAAAAAAAATAAAAGAAAACACTTAACTGCTCAAAGCTAGTTGTTAATATTTCTTATGTTTTGAAGGTATGTACGTAAAATAAGGCTTTAAAGTCCTGGCAACAAAAAAAAAAAATATATATATATTCCAGTGTTTAAAAACAATAACAGCTAACAGATTAACAGATTATAATGCCCAAATCTCGTCCAACTTCAAAATGCAACTGTGCAAAACATGAAAAAAAATATATGTAATAAAAGAAAATTGGACCTAATTGACACAGAACCACAGATAAGATAGATGTATTATTTTAAACTATAACTATTACTTTTAACATCTATGTTAACGTGTGCGTAGAACAGTAGCTTTAAATGCTTTGATTGGTTTAATGATGACTCACATCAGGTGACGTTAGCCCAACTAATCAGCATCTAGTTTAAATATTTCAATAGAATCATTGTAGATATGAATATAATTAGCATTAACATGTGTGATGAATGTTTAATATCTGTTGTTTGTGAGTCTAGTATGTTCATGTTTAATATAAAAGGCGTTATTTGTTCGTTATTCCTACAGCCACAGTTCTTGGTTTATAGATTTCCGCATGAAATCTATATTATATTTTATTATATTATATTTTTCGCTTGCTTCTTGGACCCAATAACGTGTCCCGTTCTTCCGTATATCTAAACTAGCTAAAAAAAACAACAACAAAAACAACGTTGAACCCTCCGTGTGTGTGTCTTTGTTTCCCCGCAGTGCTGAAGGCCGACCAGACGAGCCTGCTTAAGTTCCCCTTGTCCCCGTTGTCCTGCTCCCTGGGTTCCCCGCTCGGCTCCCCGCTGCTATCCGGGGCTCCGGGCCTGCAGGTCGGCGCGGCGTCTCACCACCTGCCGCTGGACCTCCACCTCCGCGGGAAGCTCGAACACGGAGGAGACGGAGGCAGCAAGACCAAGAAGGGCCGCCGGAGCCGCACGGTGTTCACTGAGCTGCAGCTCATGGGCCTGGAGAAGCGCTTTGAGAAGCAGAAGTATCTGTCCACGCCTGATAGGTGGGTGTGGATTAGAAGCAATGAGTTTTTAGCTTTATCATCTCTACCTATAAGCTTTGATTTTTTAAAAATTGATTTCAACAAAGTATTGATTGATTGCTGTGTTTGTTCCTCACAGGATAGATCTTGCTGAGTCTTTGGGTCTCAGTCAGCTGCAGGTGAAAACATGGTACCAGAACAGAAGAATGAAATGGAAGAAAATAGTAAGTTTTACTCCCACATGATGATGATGATGATGATGATGGTGATACCGTGGTAATAGTAGTTTTCATATAAACAAGAACAGATGATAGATGTTCTTCTTTGTATTATTCAATATGCACACATTAGGGATAAATTAGATGACCCATCGTCTGTGTTATTGAGTTATCCTTGAGTTATGAGCAGACACATTTTTATGAGTGTTTATTATATGAAACATGTTTAAATGAACTCAATGTAAGTTGTAAAGGCACAAATACTATACATCTGCTACTATAATGACTGGTGGGTATATGCTGTAGGTTCTTCCTTAACCCGAGCTTGTGTGTGTTTGACCTCCAGGTGTTGCAGGGAGGCGGCCTGGAATCACCGACTAAACCAAAAGGCCGTCCGAAGAAGAACTCCATACCCAGCAGCGAGCAGCTCTCCGAACAAGAAAGATCTACTTCAGACGCTGACCGTCAGTCTGAAGGCTCCAGCTCCCACTCAGAGACCACTCAGGAGGAATGACCCGGCCGCGGCCTGCACATATACTCTGACTCTGTACACACAACCTCTGGGATGCTCATCTTTTTTTTTTTTTTTTTTTTGAACAGTGCCAAAATCCAAAACAAAAAGAAAAAAAAAAGAAAAGAAAGAAATGGCAGGTAGAAGATGTGCGGTGCTCCCTCTTGAAGCTGGACCGTGTGGTGCAAAGCAAAGACTTGCAGGCTGTAAACTGTACACGGCCACATCCTCCAGCAGCCATGTGTTTCTGTCAGTAGCCCTGCCATGATGAACTTGCCCCTGTTGAGGATGGGAACTCAAACCTTTGCAGTAGGTCTTACCCTTTATATTCTACGGATCCACCTACACTCAGCAGTTGTTGTTGTTTTTTGTTGTGTTTTTTGTTTGCATTCCTTTTGTGTAACTATGCTATGTTTAATTATTAAATATATTTTCACTAATACTGTTCTCCATGTATTATTAAGGAGCGTTTTTTTTAAATCCAGTTAGTGTAGAGAACCAGTGATGATAGCCTGTTCACGTGGCTCAGGGCCTAATATGGTTACACACATTGATTCCTGACATATGTAGCTGGGCATAAACTGAAAATAACAGATATTATATTAGATTTATGTTGATATGAGCATTGGAACTGATGCTCATCACATTGTGTTAGGAAATAATAAACAGCAGAGCTGATAATTATTATTAATCTGATTTTCTTCCGAGTGAATTATTCTTAAAAAAAAGAATAAAAGATGTTTTTTAAAGTGGGATATTTACATGAGTGGCAACATTTGTAATATCTTATAGGCTCCAATTTCACTGCAACTTTACTAATACACAACAACAGCATATCTAATATTCATATTACTCCAGTCATATGAGTTTAATAATCAGGGTTGGCAGGCTGCGTGTTGTGTGTGAGCCAGCTGATCCTACATATTTTAATCTTCTATTATTATGATTATTTACTAGCATTTATTTATCATATCAAGGCATTTTAGATGATATACATAATATTACTTTTTGCGCTGGAAAAGTATACTTTAAAGATATGTTTTAATTATTTTAAAAATGATTATCATTAGGCTACCATTTATATATTTGAATAAACAGTCGATTTTATCTGTGGTTTAGAAATACAGTTTATAAAACAACAGAAAGGGAATGAACGGTACTGATGCGTTCAGGCTCAGTAGGAATTTATCTGAATCTGATGGTGCTTAATCTAATTATTCTCAATATTCAGGTTGGATATATTATCACTGTAATGTGTCTAGAGCTAAATACTTATTTTAAAAAAAAGTGTAGCTACGTGTTATTTAAGATGAATTCGTTTCGACTGAAAGCTCTCGCGTTACTTTATTGTGTTAATGCAATGAAAACAACACAGATTTATTGCATTTTAAATAACACGTCTGCGCTGTATTGGAGGAAAGACGCCAGACGCTTCTTTAAAGCAGATGGAGAGATTTCTTTTTCCTCATAACTAAGACAAAACATCTCACAATATGAAATAAACACACATGGAGTGATGATGTCCTGTTGAGTGAAACATCTTCTCTCCTCTTGGCTGACTCGACAACATCTCACATCTGAACCTCAAAGCTTTGGAAAACAAAAGCGTTAATTGATCAGAGTCAGACCACCTTGACAGGATGGAAGGACAATAGATAATAAATAAAATAATAAGCATTTGTTATAGTGAAAAAAAAAACTGATGATAAAAATAAATGATTATTTAAAAAAAAAAAAACGTTTCATGCATTATGGCATTTTAAAATGATTTTTAACCCCCTTAAATCTCTTTACAGTCAGAATGATTGCATTAAATATTACTATATTACTTATTTGAATTAGACAGGGTGAAGTTGAACGCGTGGGAACCTGAGAGAGTTCAACTTCCCCTTTAATGTAAATATAATGCAAAGCGTCCTTGTTGATATAAGCCCCTCATTATAGTTTCATATCCTGAATTGCTCAACTCTCTAATATAGCAATATAGTTAAATATGAATCTGGCTACAATTTCCTTCCCCTCAACGTCACTATGTGTCTGTCTTTCTTCTTTTTTCTTTTTTTTTCTTTTCTGCTTTCTGCAAGCAAGCACAGCGCTTCTGCAAGTGTTCAAAGAAGCCCATAAGAAACCCCATTAAAAGAAGTTGCATTGTTTAACGGCACATTTTTATAGGTTGAGTCTTTTAATGAAGCTATAAAACGCTCAATTGATTGTGCAAATGAGCGAAACTGATACAGCTGTTCGCAAACGGATAAAACACACACACACACACACACACACACACACCGCTGCAAAATATCTCACGATGATTTAAAGACAGTTTTCTACCAAAAAGTAAATACTGAGTTTGAATTAATTGCATTTTTTTCTGCAGTTAATATTCTGATATTAGCGATATATTTCACACACAATAAAATAAAAAATCGATTATAATTATATTATTATTATTATTACAGTTTGAGAAAACATGCATGCACACCTGTTTAATAATAACTAAAAATAAAAAATAAAATTCAAAAAACAAAACAGAAATTTTGCTGTTGCATGGGAATACCATAACAGAAGCTGCATTGGACCATATAGGAGTAAAAAAAATAACAACAACAAACAAAAACATATTTTAAATATTAAGTCACATTTTATTGACACAGTGAAGAGGTTTAGATGTTTTTTTGTTTTTTTTTAACCAATACTTAAAGACTCATATCCATGATGACAAATGATGCTAAATTGAGGGTTGTAAGCAAACAGCTCATGCAATCAGAAATATGGCAAAACCAAATAATAATATTATTATTGATAGAGAACTGCACTTCTAAGCTTGTGCAGTCACATGTGATTCGGGGAATTTAATGTTAGCCTCCTGCATGAAAAGCAGCTAAAACACTGGAAACTGTTTGACACTCTGCAGTTCAACATGTGTTCTTCTTTATTTGCTCCTGTATTTAAGTTTTGTTTGTTTTTTTGTTTTTTATTTTTTTTATTTTAGGCCTGATGAGCTCGAGGGTAAGGTGTTGTCCTTGAAGCTGGAAGTGTGTAGGATCAGGTGGTAACGTGGCAAACATTAGCCTTCACGTCTGCTGTAAACAAGAGAACAAAGACAGATCATTTACTTGAAAGGAAATGTGTCTTAAACAGTCTTAAATTTGAAGATTAGACATCTGAATTTCCCAGTTCGGCCTCAAAACACACACAAATTTCCCTAAGTTTTAATCTGCATCAACACAAATTATACTTTAAAGATGTTGCTTTTTTTAAATTATTATTATTTATAAAGAAGCTGTTTTTTTTTTTTTTGTATTCTCCCTTTAACATTTTAAAGACCTGCTTTCATCAGTGAGTGTTAACTTAAGTGTCACTGTTATGTAAAGACAGATCCATTCATTCATGGTTATAATTCATTGACAGAAAGGGAATTTTTCACTATGACGAACAAGCAACATATTTTTGAATTATTGCGCGGATGAAATAACCGTATGATCTAAATTATGAAACTCAGTTCATAATATTTATATTAGCTCCATACAGAGTGCAATGATCGCTCTGAGGTTTTTATAAACTATATTCATTTTCTTTGGCGGCTCTTTACAAATGATGGAATCCAGATTCTTAAAATTCCTGCTAATCATCCAAAATATCTTTTTTTTTCTTCTTTTTTTTTTAAGTGCACCTTTCCTTTACTTGGTGGTCTTGTATAACAGTTCTCAGTTTCACCTAAAAAATCCACGGCTGACATGGACATCTGTGTCCCTGCCACACACACACACACACACACACACACACACACACACCATCATCATCATCATCTAAGCAAATGGCTAATCAGTCCTTGCCCAGAATGTCAAATTTATGTCAAGGCTTAATCATATGCAGATTAATGGCAGGTTAACCTAAACAACAGAGTAAGAGGTCGGTTAAAGAGTCCAACAGCATGACTTGCTATTGTATTACTATTGTCAATTTGTAAATAGTACAAAGTGAATATGTGTGAGGTCGGCTCTGCCTCACAATGCAGATTTAAAGCTGCAGCAGGCTGGATGATGCAGACTTTATCCACGTGCACATTCTCTCTCCTGGGCTTTGAAGCGGACCGAGTGTTGGACAGCAATGACTTCCGACATAAATTACAATCAGGAGGACGAGTCAGCCGCCAGGAATCTGCAGATTCGCAAAACATCCATACTCAACGCAATTTAATCATTAAGGGGAACCCTTTGTGGTGGCCATGATAGCGCTCCGGTGCGAGCAATGAGAGGTTGACCCCAATTTTTGAGAGCGGGTGTTTATGGAGTCAAAAGGTCCATGCTTAGACAGAGCCCAGGCTGGGGGTCTGGGGGGGAGCCGAGAGTCCACCCAGCCACGCACAGGAGAATTTCTCTACGATTAAAGAGCCTCTGATTAATCTAACGTATGTGCCAAAACTGCACATGCGGCGTATGATCCCAATTAGACTGAAACCCAAGCCTGTGCAGGCCCAGCGCCACATTAGCTCTGTCATTCTTCTCTTTGTTTTCACTGGACGGTCCCTGACAACATGTCGATTTTTTTGTCAGGCTGTTACAGATCCGATTTGAGGAGATGATTCCAACTGAGCGCTGTTGATATTGAGGGGAAGGAATGTTATCATTGTTCAATCAACATGCATCTGATGGAAATGCAAGCACTGGGGCCTCGGATGGTAAACAAGTGAGGAGAAAGATTTTTTTTAAAAAGCAGCCCACACAGTATCGGGCCACATGAATGAAGAAGTATTAAAGATGCTATTGGTGTGATTAGGTATGATTGCTGGTATCCTGAGGTCACCAGGAGGTTTGAAAATTAAACGGTCGCTTCACCCACATAACAAAGACTTACCTCTAGTGTCATAGCCAGGCTTAATACGTTATGTGAGATTTCTGCTCCAGTCCAATGCAATGGAGGTGAATGGAAATCTGTTCGTATGTCTCAGGCTATGCTAACTGGTCTGCTCCGGTTTATTGTAACTGAACCACGGTATGAGCCGACATAAAAAGGGCCTTAAAGCTGCACTAATAAATATTTTTATTTTAACAATCCATCAAGTTTTTTTTTTTTTTTTTTTTTAAAGCATCTTTCAGCTCATTGTTTTGGTTTCATGGCCTTTAGCGTTAGCATTTGGGTTCACTCTCTCTGCTCTCATTAACCTTGTTTCCAGCAGCAGCTGTTTTCAGTGAGAAAGCTCTGATGAACCCACTGTACACTTCCTGCTCAGCAAACAGACACAGCTAGCAGCTAGCAGCTAGCAGCTAGCTGCCGAAATAACCAGAGCATTCAGCAGCTAAAGAGTCCGACCGCAGATTCAGGTGTGTTATGCTAGTAGCTAAGGTAGCCTGGAGCTGTTAGCCTGAGGTCTGCTAACTCCACACCCCACATTTGTTTTTCAATTTTCAAACTTGTAGTCTTCAGCACCAACCGACGCTGGCAATTTATCAAATGTCAGACTGTTTCCCACTAATGATACATAGATACATGGTTTTTTTTCACATACATTACCAGGACCTGGAAACAAAACAGTTCCCCTTTAATGTAGATCCTGGATCTTGAGGCCTTGTCTCGAGAAGAGTTCCTGTGTCATCTTGTTTAAACATAAATATGGTCATATTCCAGCAGAGCATATGTATTGCACAGAAATTACAGGGCATGGAGATTAATGGGTACCAAACTATGTTGTAACTACTATGGGTACAAGTTATGTTTTGGTGGTGCTTAAACATTGTCTGAATAATCCACAGACCTCACTGTGAACTGTGTTTGTACGGGGGGGACTATATCTTTAGCAGAAAGTAGTTCCAATTAAAAGTATTTCAGGGTGGAAGCATATTTTAAAGTCTGGACTAATAAAACCAAAAAAAAAATATTTATGGAGTTACTACAAGCAGAAGTAAGTGAAAAAATTCAGACACTTTTATTTTAAACAGTGAACTTTACATATTAGCCTTGAAAAAAACAAACTGAAAGGATCAAGGCTGGTAGACTAGCTGCCAACCAATTATATTCCTCATAACTCATGGCTACTATTTACCACTTCCAACATGGCCAGTTCAATACAGTGTAAAAATACACTGTAAATAAAAAATATAGCGGCTCAGTTTTACATGATAATCAATTATCCTGCCAATTAACTGCAGTCACATTAACACAAGACGCGTTCACAGACCCATTCATTATGAGGCTGAACTCCCAGCACTCTGAAGGGGACATGAAGTGAACCGCAGAGCAACATTTGCAGTTTGAAGTGTCAGGGAATAAAGTCCTCACTGTTTCCTTCTCCACAACAACTTGTGCCAGTGAGTGGGCACTCACCCAGGGCTGCAGTTTAAATAAATACTGTTTGTATGTGTGCTCAGGCTTCACATTCACATTTTATAATTCATTATGACCAGAATTTACATTCTAGCTGCCATAGCCATCCCAGGGAATATTATTTTTCTCGGTATGTAATTTATTTATGTATTTCATTCCCAAAAAGTACACCCCTGGGTATTTGGAGTGTATCGGTTAAACACAGTTTGCTTGAGAATTAACATGAAAGTTACAACGCAGTCACTGTTATCATCGTCATGATGACCATTATGATCTGTGAGATTCATACTTTTTTATTTTTTGATATATCTCCAGCAATCTCATCATTGTACTATATTTCCCATAAATCACTTACCTGTTTTACTTGTCTGTTGTACTCAGTATTTTTACCTTTTCTTTTTTTTTAATTTCTAATGATGAAGTTTTAAGAGTCTGTTCCAAAATTACAGAAAACAGATTTTCCCACTTACTAGGAAACCGTAGCGTAATGTCCTCACAGGTAGGTTGCTAGTATTCTACAGTAGTTTGAAAATTAAAGGGTCAGTTCACCTAAATGACCAAATACATATTTTGTCACTGACCCCTCTAGACATAAAGATAGTTCTGGTTTAGCATTGTGATATATCCACCCCATAACAATGGAGGTAAATAAAAATGAATTTGTGGTAAAGTAGTTGTTGCTGCTCTTTAAAAAACTGCATTAAGAAATCCGCAGAAAACAAATTTGACTAAATTTAACAAACAATCTTTCATAATTTTTTCATGATCAATTTTTAGGGGATTTATCTGGGAAGTATCTGGTCATGAATAAACCTCCTTACAATCCTGACTGGTTTAAAGACTTGATTTTATGGGCAGTAATGTCTGTTCGATATCACATTGTGAAGTTGGGCTTAATAAAATGTAGCAATTAACCGATAACAAATTTAAATTTAAACAGTCTGTTCACAAAAAAAATAAAATAAAATAATAAATATATATATTTATCATATTTTTCCTTCTCGCATGTAATGATTTTGTCCAGCTAAATGAGTTCCAATGAAAACTGCATCAGGAACACTGATTCCAACCAAAACCACATTCAGCCAAGTCAAAAATAGTCAGTGTTTATCAGTTTTATTCTTAGGTTGTTTTTTTTTTTATTATTTAAATTCTGTCTAAGTTTTTTTTATTAACAAAAGTAAGAAAAAAAATGGTGTCTGGGGAAAAGAGGGAAATAGGGAAACGTTGTGTTAGCAGTGGTATTGAAGAGCAATACTGAAGTGCCATTTGCACACATGTTTACACGCTGTATAATGTGCTGCAGCTGATCAGCTATCTAGCCTGCTAACTAATGTTAGCGGTGCAACTTTCCCTCTGTGAATGTTTTTTGTTTGGTTCAACAAGCCAATGTGCAGAACAAGATGTGGGTTCCTGTCTGTAAGTTAGATATGAAGAAGACTTTAGCAGAAAAGCTACTGGGACAGTTTAGGATTTGTTGCTTGGGTTATAACAGAATCGACGCACATTCACACGCATTTGACTGCTGACATGTTTGTGCAAAACAAATGGTTATTGTTGTATAATATTATAGGATTTAAATTACAATAATACTTATTAAATAATTTTGATGATTATTTTCCTTTTTTTTTTTTTTTTTACAAAGCATTACGGCCTTTTAAAATAAATAAACTCTACAGTAACATTTGAGTTCACAACTCACTTTAACTGCCAGTCAGTATAGACAATGTTAATACTAGCGAACTGTTCCATCACCAGAGCACATGTACATGCACTCAACTCACACTCACTTTCAGACCTAATGGAGTTGCGTTCAAGTGAAGTTTTCTTCCTGCAGGTGTCAGGTGATTTCCTGTGGCTCAGATCACAGCTCTCAGGCGTGCAGATAATGGGAAGAGGCATTAGAGGACATAAACAAGAGCACATCAGCTCCGCCGCTGTGATGCTCCCTTCTCAGGCCGCCGCCCCTTTCAGTCATGTCTGTGAGCACAGTTCGCAGGAAACGTGGGCCGGTTTGATTGATTTGAGATGGGCGATTCCCTGACTTCATGCTTGTATAAAGCAAGACAGCTGTTGGGAGAAATCAATTCCTGCAGGAGCTGGGGAAGCATATTTTTTCCATCTGTTTAACAGAGTCATTGCCCTTCACTAGATGAGTAAATAAAAAAAACATGGCCAAGATGTGGCAGGAGGTCACTGAAACCCTCATTATATAGCAATTACAGCACAAAAAACCCCTTTCCTTTCAAAACCCAGCATGAAAGCCAATCCCACTTTCGAAGGGCTTTTCAAAAGTAAGACACGGCGAGGCAGCAATTTCTCTTCGGTAACAACTCCAAGTCTTACATTACCCATGGTGCATAGCTAAAGTATTTATCTAGTTGTTCGTTTATAGGAAAGATTCCTTTTTGTCATTTACTCCTCCTAACACGACGTCGTCTTTAACCTCGCATACATGTTTTCTAAAATACTGTCGTCACGAAGAGCCAGTTAAATGCTTAATAGTTTGAGTTGTTGAATAGTTTCCTTCCAACATTTTTCTGATTTGTCTTTAAACAAATCACAAACGTCATGATGGTTCGTTATGCTGGATGTCTCTCTTCGCAATCGCTTCCCAAGAGCTGTTTGGACAGATTCTTCACTACAAGCATCATATTACAGCGTAAATGTGTGGAAACAGCTTCATTTCTCATTACCGCTCTCCATAATTCATTATGGAAAGTGAGCCATGTTCATATTCTGCTTCTTATTAGTGTTTATTAGAGATGTAGCTGATAGGTTTAAGACTTCTCTGTAACGGCTGAGCGGTCAAACGCATCTCAACAGCAGCCGCGCTAACGCGCTCCGCGTTTTAAGTGATACAGATTGTGAAAACAGATGAAACTCAAGAAGCGGAAACTTAGTTTGAACAGCAAAGAAACACTGTAGGAACACATTAGCCTTTAGAGCTACTGCACTTTTGACTCCTGATGCTTATCATTCAGTGTAACTCTTCTGGTGACTCACAAAGCTAAACAGAACACGATGTAGTTCAGAAGTTATTATCTTAAGTTATGTTATTATCTCGAGTATTAGTAGCAGAAGTTAATGTACTCAACACAAACAGGTGGATCTGCAGAAGGAAGCTTTCTAAGCACCACTTGATCCTCTGGGAGGGTTGTTTTCCAGGAATCATTCATGGTTCTACGTGGCTCTTATGTTGTAAATGTCAATATCGCGTTTGAGTTTGGATTTGGAAAATTATGACAATTAATTATCTTTAATTTTCTTACATTTTCAATGAAATAATGAATGAATGAATAACATGCGAGGAAACAGTAAACGCTATGCCTAACAAGTTCCTAGAGGCCAAGTTATCATCAAATTGGGAATTGAACCATAACCATGTTTATACAGTATGAGCCACCAGGGCATCCTGTACACCGGACTAAACTGATTAATACCGTGGACTAATTGTTTCAATTTATGATGTATCAATATCCAAAAAAAGAAACCGTTATTATTGTTCATTATTAATCACCTCTGGAGAAGTTTCCTAAGCAAACAAATAACAGGAAATATAACCATGTATATAATACCATGGTATTGCTTTTATGACAGTGTTTTATGTCTGTGTGTCACGTTTCCAGTGTGTTGATAATAACCTGTGAAACTGGGTCCTTAACCTCAGCAGTGACGACCACGGCTGCCAGGAATTGGGCTGTGGGTTTTGTCCCACGGGTTTGACAAAACCAGCACAAACAGTGACTGAACACACAAAGACGAGAATGCCACCTCATCAACAGAGCATCCAAGCTGAATGAGTCCTGTCTGCACTGTTTGATCAACAGGTGTGATCTCTGGGATGAGCCAATATTACTCATCACACAAAGGACAGTGAAAACAATTAATTTTCCCATCACACCACAAAATAAAAAAATTCAGTTCAGGATGACAAGACTGAGACACTGACTTTATTACCTCTCTTCTGAACGTATCTGTTATCTACTATAAACACAGTAGGAATGTGTAATGTGTTAACGCGTTGTTGGTATAATATAAGACTCCCCTTACGCCTATTAAAAGCAGCAAGTACAAGCGCTGCTTCCATCGTTAACGATCCTTCGCCAGCCTGACTGCAGCTGCGCCGTATCATCGCAATCACGAGTCATTCTGAATCATTTCGACTAATATCGTCAACGACCACAAAGCCGATGTAAACATCCCTACAGCTACAATCAAAGGTTTATTGGAGTTTTGTTTGGATGCAGCATTTACACAAACTCGAAAAATCTAATGGATGATAAAGTCCTGCAAGTGACATTGTTAATTCACGTGTAAGCATGCACGTGCTGCCTGTATGTTTATTTGAACAAAACAGGCAAAAAAAAAAAAAAAAACCACCAATGATATTCCCTAATTTCTGGCAATTGTTCCTAACTTTACAACCTTCTGTTGTATTTCCAACCATCTCTCATTCGGTTTGATTGCAGGCTGTTGGAATATTCAGCATGGATTAAAATAGCACGGGGCCTTCGGTGCTCGTCGACTCGAAGACTCGAAGCAGTCGTAGTGATCTCCCAGATGTGCCTCACATGGCTGGAGAATCACTGGAGAAGTTTCCTTGCAAGCCTTATGCGGATTTCAGCAAAAAACAATCAGAAACTCCTGGCGCAAGAACTGTTAGTAATTCTATGATGGCCCTGGAGACAGTAATACAAGGTGACAGTTATAATCACCGTTGTATAGCCATGACTAGTGGCGATATGTGTGGAAGAGATTCCTTAACATGGATGTAGAAGATGTGCATGGGAAACATGTTGGATATGAGTTGGACTCTCAGACTTCCCCTCCTATCCAGGATCTGTTCAGGCTTTATGTTCTGTTCATTAGTACGATTCATTTAGCCATAAATCAGCTTTGCATTGATTTTTGAGTAAATAGCATTATGGAACATGAAGGAGACCATCATGACCAACTTAATCTCTGCACCTGTGGCTTTACAGTACAAGGTCATTGATTTATGGCACAAAACAGGAAGAGGACATTGTTTTCTTTGTGGTTTTTTTTTGCGCGAGCTGAGCTAAAGCTTTCAGTTTCAGCTGGTGGAAGCGAATGCTAATGGCAAAAATAATAACTTCCGAACTTGAATGACTTTAAGTAAATTCAAACTACTGTTTAAACCCAGGAAATTTTTTAAAATATTTTATATGAAATGAAATTCAGTGTAAAACCACAACAGGGGGCATTCATAAAATACACAGTACGTCTCCCTGTCCTGTTGCTAGGCTACTGCTGCTACTTTCGCTAACACGAAATGGCGCAAGCTAGCTTTAAAAAAGCTTAAATAATTGAGATGAATGAGACAAAGCTTTTTGGATTCAATGTGAAAACCACTGGTGGGAAAATAATGTTTATGATGTATATTTGTGGTTTATGTACTAATTTCAATTGTACCAATATATGACACATGTACCTTTAGCCTTAGAGTACTAAAGAGTACATACGGAAATCTTTAAAATGTCACAAAAATAAAAAATAATCTAAGATAAATCACAAATATATGGTTTAATTTTAATTTAAATTTTTAATTTATTCATTTAATTTTTGCAAACATTGCTCAAACATGAATAAATAGTGCATTTGTAGGGAGCTATCTTCAGTTGTGGAGGAATACACATTACGGTGTGTGTGCAATTGGTCTCATAAATGATCAAATGCCTTTGTTGGCATCATCAATATCAATATATTTTTTATTAAAAACACCTAGAAGATGAATGTGACAGCGTAGCTCGAGTGATAACTGCCCTTTAATTTAGTCCTTGGAGTGACTGATTCAGAAGTTGTTGCTGCAGGAATGAATGAATCAAAGTTGAACGTTCTGCTGCCAAACCAAATTACAAAGGTCCCCCGTAATGTGAAAAACAGTGCTTTTGTTCCAAGGCCACCCAAGATAAAAACGACACATATTTAATATTATTCTAGTGTAACTTTGCTACAGTTAAATTAAAGATACGTATTCAATTAATAATAACCAAACAATCCTGCAGCTGCCAAGAACATTTCATCGAGCCTTACACGGACAAAAGGAAAAGAAACTCTGTCTAACAGTACGCTGCTTAAATTGGCAAAAAGATTCATGACCTGTTAACACACTCGGGGGCAGAGGCAGATATACCACTGCATCCCATTAAAGCCCGGGACAGTGTGCATTAAGGAGCTGGCTCTCTTAAACATAGCGATCAAAATATTAATGGTACGTTATAAACACTGTGCCTTTATCTGACAGTGATTTACTTTACAAAGACCTTAATCCAAGAGCGCGGAGCAGCTCTGCTCATTAGCAGTGGCCTTTAACTCACACTTCGGGGTGACATACACAGGTGGACGCCGAGCCCCGGAGTGACTATTGTGTTTATGTTATCTTTTCATAAGCTCTGTTTGAAATTTGTCAAACTGCATCACTGTTTAACTATGTGCACTGCCAGATGGGTGCCTTTGTGTTAACCTTGCCCAAGGCTGCTCGGTCTCTCTCTATCTTTCTCTTTTCCCTCCTTTCCTTTTACTTTCTGTTTCCTTTGCTTCTCCTGCACTCTGAGCTCTGATGAAAAAAGCTGACTCTAATTTCCTTTTAAATGAAAGCGTGTGCTGGCTATGAATAAAAAAAGTTCATGCCCCTCATCATGATAACTGCAGACAAGGTTACGACGTAACGCCGTAAAGTTCTGCGGTTACACACGAGAGACTTGTCGAGTATGGACGTCCTGTTAGAGAGCTCGTTAGGTAGGCGTTAATGTTTATGGAAACAGTGAAGGAAAGATGTGACAGAAAACAAGCCAGTAATTAGCTGCAATTTAGATTCAGCAACTGGACCCACCACACACACACACACACACACACAGAGAAACAGAGCAGCATAGCCTCCTCAGATCTATAGCATGTGAGAAACTTTTCTCAAAGGTCTTAAAGGTTTCAGTAAATTTTTAAATATTTTATTAGTAAAATAAATTCTGAATCATATGAGTGATGTGGTTTATACTGGTATACACTACAAATCATGTATACTTTGCATACTTTTAGCAAATTATACTGTTGTGTTTGGATGTATTTTTCCAACCACTGAATTTGAAGCGTCTTGCCTGAGTTGCGTAAATGATCACAGTAAATATATTATGTTTGTTTGTCAAAGCTACTT
Source organism: Pampus argenteus (assembly GCA_036937835.1). Classification (NCBI taxonomy): domain Eukaryota; kingdom Metazoa; phylum Chordata; class Actinopteri; order Scombriformes; family Stromateidae; genus Pampus; species Pampus argenteus. The sequence goes on along the minus strand of CM072863.1, from coordinate 20,889,046 downwards.
TATTGTTGTGCGGTAATATAATTTAAGCATCTTATGCTGCTTAACCTCACAAAAAACGATTTCAGACGTCTTGTTGACTCTTAAATTATTCAACGTTATGGAAAAGTCTGGCGATTTACCATATTTCTGATACTGTCATCGGAACCACAGACACGAGTATTCAAGGCCTGGTATAACTTTTCCCTCTGTGAAGAGCTCCATTAATCTTTACTGAAAGCCACACAGTTGCACTGAGTGACAGGTCCCTTTATTATGGTGAACACGGCCACTGTGGTTTTCAGTCAGTCCCACATACACAGTCCTGGTGGCATAAATACTCACCAGGGGCTGAAATTAGTCCCCAACAAATGACTAATTACTTGCAAACTACAGTGTCCAGCTGTTTCTAGGAAATTACTGAGAAAAAATAAGTAAAAACTAAGATCACATTGTTGGTTTTAGTATTTTCATTGGATTTGTTGATAATAATAAAAAAACATTTCCAGCGTTATATTTAAGTACATTTAATGGAAATGAATGGAAAACAGTGGAGACCTGGAACAGCAGAAAAACACAGAAATCTTTGTATGATGCGTTTGAAAATAGTCAGCAAAAACGTAAAGACGTTAACCCCTTGATGCCTGAATTTATACGCAATTATGTTTAAAAAAAAAAAAAAGCGAAATTAAGTGGAGATTATTAATTTGACCGTAGCACATAGAATAGTTGTAAATTTGGGTTTAATTAGCGACAACAGGTATTCATGTAATGGAGTGATTTGGGGACACCTGCACTATTTCAGATGAATTTTGAATTTAAGATGTTTGATGCAAATTTGTGACATTAAAAGGTTAAGGAGCCAAATAATACAAAAAACACTGGTATGCTCCTTTAAAGAAAACAACGTTTTCAGTTGCTACTGTAAGTTAGAAAAGTTTGAGTCCACGATTCCACGTCTCACCTTTCAGGATATTTTTAATACACGTTGGAGCCAAAATGTCGGTTGACTTTGGAAGCGATGGCCTACTAACTCACATTTCCTTGATTTATTTATTTATTAGCCGGGGCATTTATATGAAGCCCTATTATTAGATTTATCATCAGGCTCAATCAGTAGACTATTTTTAAAGTAAAATATAATTAAGATTTATATGCAGTACTAATACCTCATATATTTTAGGAAATAAGAGCGAAACATGTTGCTGTCACTTTGGAAATCTCAGAAGAAGTGATATTTTTACTTTGCAAAGCTGCACTTATGCAGAAGGTTTATTTATTTAAAGTACAGCGGACGAGCTCATGTACACGCTGTATATCGTGTACATTTCTTATTTCCATTAAACACGGCCATAAGTTGAGCCAGAAAAAAGGTCGAACTGAACTTCCCTTCTGGTCTTCTCTGCAGTCGAGGAATTTTAAAAAGCTGTGAAGGGAACTGTTTGAACAGATGTAATGCAGAGCGAGTCAAGAATCTGTTTTTGAACAATCATCCAAAGATTAAGTACGTTAAAAGCAATTGCTGGGCTTTGTTTTGACAAGATGAAATATTCCTCAAAGCTAATATTTACAGCAGACAAGCATCTTCGCACTAAGACACTAGACCGGTGGATGAGCTCCGTAAGTGCTTTGCATCAATTTAGCCTGCTAATGTCCAAGTTGGATTGTGAGCTGTACTCTTGTCATCAAATGCCATAAATAAGGCGAAATCTAATGTGTTTCTGTGTTGCCTTCTGCTCTGTTATTGTAAGCGTTGTTGGATCTAATGATAGAGAGGCCCAGCTGGCCCTATCTCCCTCAGCTCCCAATCTAAACAGATTGACATAGTGCAGGTGTCCGCCGCCTCCTCTGGCACCTCAGTGGAAAACATTAGATTGGAGCAGGGCTTCCTTTATAGCTTTTAAATGGAGGTGCAGGTCAAGGGCTCCCATCTAAGGCTCTGATCAATACCATGACCCCCACCGGTTGGTCCGCTCCGGCCGGGGAACAGAGAGAAAGAGGTGTAAACCAGACGCTGACCGATGACCCTCCTGCCAAACTACCTGCACCTACAAAGGAAGCCTCTGATGGATGGTGGTTGAGGATTGCTCTTGTTGCATGTTTGTATATAAGAATCATCATTTCCCAGCAGCTTCTCCTCCTCAGTATACAGCTCATTCCCTCACAGGGTTTTAGGCCTGTCACTCGTTAAAAAAAAAACAGTTTAAAAGAATTCAAACTAACGCGTTATATGTTTGAATTCATCTGATTACAACCCCAAATCTTAAAGGTGTTCAGCGCATCTCTACTTATATCTGTTCTGTTAGCAGACAGAGCAACATTAGAAACAGATTTAAAGATATTGTGTCTTTTCACACGTTTTAAACAGTAATGTGAGCTGTGAATAAAAAGTGGCTGATCTATTTGGTATCAGGCTAATGTAAAGTAAGTTCTGAGGTCATCCTCCTCTTGTATTAAAATGAATAACTGCTTCTCAATTACTCAATCAGCGACAGATTATGGAAAAGGAAAAAAAAAAAAAAAAAAGGACAATTAAAATCTTTTCTTTAAACCTCTGATATTTCCAGCGCAGAGACAAGGCCGTTCTTGTTACATTGTTGAAAGTTGGTAATGTGCATTCAAGATGCCGAGGCGGCATTTCCATGTCATAAATCCAGTCAGGTTTGGTTTTGCGTCATCGAGTTTCACTCAGTGGATGGTGGTGTAATTTGTCAGAAATTCATACCTTTCAATAAGACATTTTTCGCCATCTGTCAAAGTCATGAGCTGAAACATTTTCCATGTCTTCGGGATTACCATCACGGCTAGTGCATTCAAATAAAGGAAGGTATTCAACTCAATATCATTAATAACAGCGGTGGACTGTAACTATGTGCATTTACTCGAATTTAACTTGAGTATTCCTGTTTTATGCAACTTTATACTTCTACTCCGCTATATTTAGATGGAAATATTGTCCATTTTAATCCACTAAATACATATATGAAAGCTATATTTACTTTGCAGATTAAGATTTTTACATATATAAAAAAATTGTTTATCTAGATGCAACAGTAATATGCTGCTTACACTGCTATGCATAATTTATAATAATCTGATACTATTACGTATACATAATGTAACTATGAAAGGGGTCATTCTGACTCATAATGAGCACTTTCACTTTTAACATCTTTAATATTTCTGTGCTTTTACTTAAGCATGACGTCGAAGGCTTCTATTATTTACATTATGGTATTGCTGCTTATGCGTAAGTATAAATTGTGAATACCTCTTTCACCACTGATTCATTATAATTGCAAAACTACACCTTTAAACTGATTCAATTTCTCTGTGAAAAGAAAACATGTGCGTATGTGTTAAGATTCCCAGTCACGTGACTTTGTTCATCACTTTGGCATTCTGGTAATGGAATAAATATCAGGCTACAGTTTATAAAACAAAATAACACAAGACCACACACACACACACAGAGGCACGATGCGCACTCGCTGCCTGAAACAATATGTTTTGTCTTCCGTACTAATTACGTCTGTGATTTCTTCGGAATTGCAACTCTGTGCTTTGCAGTCACCGGGAACCAAATGTGATATTTCACCGTGATGTTATGATAACCTAAATCCTCGGGCCTGCCCTCGGGCCTGTGAAACGTCGCGTAAACTGACATACAAGTGCAAACAGCACAGAAAACCGCAGGTGTTAAAACACTCCGTTGAGCGCGGGGTAATTTCTGACATGTTTTTGTTTCATTAACACTGTATTAATCCATCTGAGCGTCCAGTACACCTGTGCTGTGAACACAGATACTTTGCTCCACACTGCGGCATTCCTCAGTGACAGCTCGACTTGTCACGCATCTCCTTCTCCAGGTTTCCCCCCCACCTGCGGTAGTCACAACAACACCCACCCAACCCCTTCTAACGTTCTCCATCCTAACATCTACCTCTGCCTGACTCAACCTTGTTGTTTTGACAGACAGTGTGGAAAGGAAAAAAAAAGTGTACAGCACGGTAACAAGCATCACGTAAAAGGTCGCTCAAGTGTTGGCTGACACAATCAAAATGCAATCCATTAAGAGCTCCGGGATGATAGCAGCAGCAGTTTGTAACTCATCAGCTTTGTTAATGGCCCGTCTTAATGTTCACTGTTAGCTGATGTCATGGCATGCAAGTCGAGTCTGAATACACGAGCAGGAATGTGTTGCTGTCCCGACACGCAGCCATTACAGCAAAAAGGATCATTTTATTATCATGTCTCAATGACTCACTCGAACGTGCCTCATGATGTTCTGAAGTTGACAACTTGTATAATTAGGAAAACACACATGAACTGTTTCTACATCAATCAGGAGCTATAACTCATTTCTGCCTGATACAACAATTTAGAAATATAATAATAATTATCGCTAGAAATATCGCTAAGCTAAACTCCCTCCCGTTACTGTTATGAACAAACTAATTAATAAACATTATTTTGAACTTAATAATATCATATACTCATATACTGCAATTCTTCTTGCTAATATTTCCAATTTTTTTCTTCCATGTTTTACAACAATAGCTTCTAAAATATGCTTAATTTGTTACAGTTTAACAAGTATACAAGACAGTTCAAATTAGCCCCGCCTCACCTACAACCTGTACGACCTTTATTTAGAGGATTTGACATTGTGGTATTGCTACTTTTACTTAAGTTAATTGGAGCTGATATAGTAATGTTACAGAAATAGGGTCATCACCTATTCTCCATGATATGAATTAGAGATTAGCGTGTACAAAGAAGAGTTAATGACACTGGGATTGTGTTGTACAGGTAGCTACTGATAGTAATGAGAGTGAACGCAGCCTAAGTTGTTCCTTCCACCTTTGAAAAATAAAAAAAGATGCACATTTGTTGGAGATAAGCCTCTCCTTGTGTCTCCCCTCGTCCCTCCCATGTGTTATTGTGTCGGTATCATAGCAATGAGGCTGTATTTGGCTTTGGGAGGTGCGTTTGTGGCGGCTGAGTGACGTGAACCCTCGTTGGCCCCTCTTAGAGAGGACATGCTGATTAGGTAATCACCTGTGTACACAAAGCCTGCACACTCCTCTCCCTCCATATCCTCTCTGACAGACATGAGGGGACGACGCTGTTCTGCTTTCACACCCCTTTTCATCACGGTGCGGATAACAGCTTTGCTGCAGCCTGTCAGATGGTAAAACATATTTACTGTTTCAACAGAGACTCGCCAGGTGAGGTCTGGACTGGCCTATTGTACAATCAAGAGACAAAAAGAAAATGATGAAAAGTTAATCTTTTAATGCATGCCAGGTAGAGGCTTATTACTGGCTCAACTCTGCATCCTGAACCTGGAGTGACTTATGAGCTTTAACTTTGCCACTACAGCACAGGATTATTCACAATGTCTTTATAGTTTAGAAAAAAAGTATATGTAGGTTTGTTTCTTGTTTCTTCGACAGTACAGGAGACTAAACATTCAGTATTTACATCGCCATTATTCTTTGGCTTCCGTTATGAAAGACAAAACAGGTTATTCATCACAAGCTGCAATATGCACTAATGTTATCACAGGGCACATGCTGCCTGTGCTGCCATTCATGAAACTCTCTCCTAATTAGCTTAGCGCTGTTAATAGATGAGTTGGGCCGGTAAGAGGAGAAGGGCCCGGGTGGACCGGCTGGCCTCTGAGGCCTGATGTGGCTCAGACCTGTCACTGCTCAGCAAATTGATTCAGTGGCACGCTCCACGTTGAATAAAAGAGCAGTGGGTGGGGGTAGTTAGGGACTAGCAGTCCATTCATTAATCACTGAGGTAAACAGGCCATCCAGTGACACCTGGTCGGGTTAATGCCTGGGACCCCAGAGTAATTACCACTCCCCTCCCCAGCCGGCCCCAGCCAGCCCCTCACATGAAAGCTTGTGATTATAAAGGAAATGGGAATTAGCAGAAACATTTCAGAGAGGCGGTCTGCAGTTCGCTGGTAGCAGAGGGCTCGCAAAAAAGAAGAGGGAAGACAAGAAAAAAAAAAAAAAAAAGTTGGTGGAGAGATGTTGGTTGATTGGAGTTTTCCCAACGGGGCATGAGGGGTGGCAGGGAGGGAGGAGAGGAGAGAGGGGTGGGGGTGGGGGCAGCGGCGGTGCAGGGGTCAGGCCCACACCAAATTAGTAGTGTCTGTTATTTGAAACCAAAATAAAGCAGGAGCAGCAGTAAATGATTTCCCCCAATGCTGGAGAACCTTTCTGGGCTCGCTGTTGAAATTACCGAGAGGCCACGTCGCAATTAGTGGTTTGTTGCTTTTAGACTGAAATATGGCCATAATTCATAGCTTTCAGCCCATTTCATCGGGAAGATGTATTGACTGGCCAAACTGAGGAGGTAATTGTAACACATGATATGGCAATTTGTTACCCAAGCAGCAAGTACACAAGGTATTTACATGGAAATGTATAATACTGAGTTGGTATTCCAAAGTATAAAAGCCATTTGTTTCCAATAGGGTGTAATTGAAAACTGCCTGTTGGAGTTATTACAAAGCTATTCATTAGAGAGGTATGAGGCATAACACTCCAGTGTGTTGCTCAGCTTGTAATGGTTCCAGTTAGTGTCTTTAATGTCAAAATGAGCAAGGATGGAACATATCTTACATTTTCTCTTAAGTGAATGTTCTCCAGAGCTTTGGCACAGTTAAAGCGAAGCCCCCCCTCCCCCTCCCTCGTCAACGCTTTGTTTTTCTAATAAGAGAAACACCCACCTATCCCGTTTCTGCGTGTTTACAAAAGCGAAGGATGAAACATTATTTGACAAATCTGGATGTTTTTTTTTCTGCGTGCTGACCCTTTGTTTCCTGGAGATTAACAAGCTAATCTTCTCGCAATGACTCATTACGTTCTGTATGTAATAATTACTGTGTGAAGTAATGATCTAAATACAAGTGTTTCCACTCATAATGACTCTTTCATTTTCCAGAATGTTGACCTGGCTCGGCAGCGCTCAAAGTCTTTTGCCAAAGTGGATGCAGAACATTAAACCCCTTTTTCCTGCCCCCTCCCTCCCCCCCACCCCCCACCATCCTCCCCTCCATCACAACATTTACAGTAAAACTTCATACTTCCCCAGAGTTCAGATTTTCTCAGAGTTTTGAGAGAGAGAGAGAGAGAAAAAAACCACACACACAGTGGAAATGAGTGTGCGTGGCTTTAATGTGGATTCATATACAGATATTATGTTGTAATAACCTGCAGATTAACAACTCAAGTATGGTATAGTTTGATATTTCCAGACTGCAGCGGGCTCTGAGCTGGAGTCCTCTCCAGTCCTACGCCAGTACCACAGCAGCTATTACACAAGTCCCTTAATGACACTTAATGATTTAATTGTGTAGAAATCATGGAAACAAAGTGATACATGACTTACTCATGTTGACATTTAACAGACCCAAATCCATGTGTTCTCTCACTGAAGAGAGGTACTACCCCCCCACACACACCCACACCCACCGCCCCCAACCTCCCCCGCTGTATGTGTCACCCTCACCTATATCCTGCTGGCATTTAAATCCAACTCAACCCGGGATATTTAGTATGGTGTAGCATATCCTGTTCAGAATGCTGAATGGGTAACCCTGGCCAAACTGTCTAATCGTATATACTCTTAGCCATTTATATGTTGTCACTGAGCTTAGCCTCCTCCTGCATGTGACGCACATTTCCAGTGGTTTACCTAAGATCCTCAACAACTCCGGATTTGCTTCAGACGAAAAAAAAAAAAACATCTCAAAGCAGAATTGGTTAAAATAGTAAACAGATTAGCAATTAATCGCATCATTGAAATTCTTAAGGATGAGAGCACTCTCTCGCCGTGGAACGCTAATGTCTGCTGAGAACGTCTGGCACAGCTCGTTCCTGCGCACATCTGCCTGGCTGCTCCCCAGCCATTGATAAATGGAAAACTACACTTAACATCCTCGATAGACGTGCACTTGTGTGTGGGTTTTTTTTTTTTTTTTTTTTTGTGTGAAATGGGAAAGTTTACAAGTGCTCAGCAATAAATGAGGCCTCAAGTGCACTTAAAGTGACAGCAAGTGTGGATTTAAATGTCTGTGCTACTTTGAGGCCGGGTAGCTGCTGAAGAACTGCACCCAGCAACCGTAGCTTATGCTTAAGAGTCAGTCCTAATGGTGGAGCTAAATCCTCCATCTGGACCAGTATCAACAGCCCAGTATCAACAAATGACTTTTTAAATGCGATTTTTGCTGAAAAACTTATGTGATGCATCAAGGTGGAGCTGCAGAGGACAGGTGATTAAAAGGGATGTATACTGACATACATATTAGATGGTACGACTTAATTACTATGCCGATAAGCAGTATGTTGAGCAGTGAATGAAAAACTCGCACACTAGCGGGATTACTCAGTTTGACACATGTCAGAATACTACCTTTACTTAGAGCTTTTAGCCAGTGTCAATATGCATCAGCTTTCCAGGAAACTAATATTGGGTTGGAAGTTAAAGGGATATAATGTATCGTCTGTCTGTACAGTATGCTACGTCCGCAGCATCAACCGACGCGGCGCTACGCTATGCAGCTGATGCAACGGATGTATTGTAACGGGTTACAATTAGAAATTTAGTGAAATTATATTATAGTTTGTAAGAAAAACCAATAATGTTGTGTTATTTTGACACTTTAATGGTTGGTTTATTTATTGCGGGAGTGTTAGCTTGCTACACGTTCAGCGCTAACCTAAACAAGCTAACAGGTTCTACGAACTTTTAGATTTTTGGCTAAAAATAGATCGGTCAAATACAGCAATATGTCATCCAGGAACGTCAAAGTTGTGTTTTCTTGTGTTCTGTCTTGTTAGCAGTTTGTACGGTGGGTTAACGCTGCAGTTTCGCTGTAAGGGACATAAGCTAAGCTAGCATCGAGGTCAGCTACTCGTTTAAACCCCAATATTTAGTTTCCTGTTTCCTGTTTCTATACATGGAAAATACAGATGATGCAACTTGTGAGTGTGGCAACTTTGAAGTTTTTGGAAGGCAACTTTAACAGAGCTGGTCATTGAATAAGTAATGTCATGACTTATTCAATATCACAAAGTAAAATAGCTGAGGACATTGAGGTCATGTCCTCAGTGTTGTGGAGTTTTTAGGAGTGTGGGCGTTTTAAAATGTGAATGACAAGTTACACAGCCCGATTCCAGTATTCTTTAGAGCCATAGCCTCTTAACCACAAGAACGCCTCACAGTCAGTGTCTTTGATTGTTTTTAGCCACATAAAAAAATCTGTTCATTTAAAAATAAAATTGAATGGATTGTTGTTGTTTTTTCACCATAATTCTTGGCAGTGTTGAGAATTCAAATAACAATTAGATCACCAAACATGTAAAATGGAATGTAAGTTTTTTTAAAATAGTATATATATATACCTATATATATATATATATATATATATATATATATATATATATATGGACTTTGGTGTGATGGGTTTGTGTGGTGGGAATTTGGACTCATGACCTCAGTATTTCAAAAATCCTGGCTACAGCCCTGCCGCACTTTGAACGCTTGTTTTGAACATAATCAGCACAAAAGCCATTTCAGATTGTGTTTATTTTCATTATTGTAGACGAACCACATAATCAGCATAAAAAAACCCTGCTAGCCGTAAAGAACAACTCTAAAAGTCATTTTTCGCCATAGACCTTGCAACACAATTTGTTCCGTGCGCTCCCAAGGTTTCTTTTCGCGCTGAAGTTGCTCTTGGCTAACTCCAACCAACAAAATAAACTTGGAGGAATTCCCTGTGGTAAAACGAGCCGCCGTGAGTTGAGACACAGTGGTGGGGAGGGCAAAGGTCTCTGGTTGGTACACATGGTCAGGGCAAAAGCAGTGGTCACAGAGCTGCTCATAGACTCCCATCTCTTACTAATAATGTGCAAAATCTTCAATCTAATAAGTATTAATATATATATATATGTATGTTGACGATGAGGCTACACTTTAAGGTTATTTGTTTATAGGGAAAGTTTTGCTCACTTCTCGCTTTAAGAAGAACTGATGATGATGCTATTTTTTCTGAGTGTTTTAACATGCAGAGTCACTTTGGCATCAGACAGATGTTTTTGTCAGACTTCCATGACTACACAGCAGAAATAAAGGTCATTTACTCCCCTGTCCCGGTGCCATCATGCTCCTCTGTGTCTCATCTTAGTTTCATTTTGACTACAGTAATTTATAGTTTAATCGAAGGCATTTCAACACAACTGCTTGCCATGAAAACAAACAGGAGATTCAAAGGGCAATCATTTTCATCTGAGAAAAGCTAAGCACAAAAGCACCAGTGTCCTCGCAGTTAAAACGTTTTGAAATCATCACACTCGGCTCTTCCAGCTCTTTTTTGAAGATGGATGAAATGGCTTTTAAAGAGTCGGAGTGAAGAAGTGCAGATACCTTGATGAAATATGTCTTGTATACAGAAGAGATTTTATTACTCCATCGTTCAGACAAAGCCATCAGCGCAGTGCACTTTTCCACTGGGTGCCTAATGTAAATTCCTGCTCAGTGTTTATAATTTCCTCAGCAGGTGATTCACTCAATCAAAGAGGGATCTCCAGTTTCCACAGACCCTGGATTCAATCTTGAATTACATGCAGCATTAGAAAGATGCAAGCTCAACACATTTGTTTTTTTGTTTTTTTTAAATATAAAAAAAAATCATACCTCGTAGTCACGATTATTATTTATTTTTATAGTCAAAAAACCTGATTTGATTAGATTTAGCTCATAGATGAGGTTAAAACAGTTATCCAGCTGCCTGGCCGGTTGCAGCGAGAGCACAAGCCTGAGTTAAACAAAGGTTTCTGCATCGATAATCGTCAATCTTTCATGTCAGGAGAGGGTCTTCAGTGCAGGTCAGAGGCTGCCACATGTAATCAGGGAAGATCTTAAAGTCTCCAGGGGAAGTGGAGAGACTCTTACCAATCCCAGATGGGATCGTACGCGCCCTCACTGTGGCACGTGGACGTCAGGCATTACCTCAGCCACATACTGCAACACTCTGCATGGTTTTCAACAGGACGCTTTGAATCGTGGTGCACAAAACACTTCATTTACATTGCATGCCATGCTTTTCTCACTTTACCACGTCTATCTCGTTTGATATATATTGAAACATTACTTTGTGTTTTGTATATCTATATTTCTTCATGTTTTATACTGTATATCCTGTTATTCTGAATGCAGTAATACTGTCAGTGATCAACTTGTTCCTTACAGATGTTTATATAAGCCCCACTTTAATTCCCTCTACTGTATATAAATATAGTTTTTTTTTCTTTTCTGTATCCTGTGACTATTTCCCAAAGCAACAACAGATTTTTCTCATGGGTGTCGTTAGAGATCTAAATTCTGCTCTAAAATATTTGTCCCATTTAAAGCATTTATTCATTAATAATGATGTGTCATTTTACAGTATGTAGGCCGAAACGCTTTTATCCCTCCATGTTATCCATAACATCTGTTTCAGGATAATTTCAAAAGAACGAAAGAAAGAAAGAAAGAAAGAAAGAAAGAAAGAAAGAAAGAAAGAAAGAAAGAAAGAAAGAAAGAAAGAAAGAAAGAAAGAAAGAAAGAATAGTAATTCAACATTAAAGTATCCATGACAACAATAAACACTGAATGACAGAGTAACGACTAATAATATATTGTCTATAAGTGGTGAAAATTCTTATTATTTGTTCAAGTAAAAGTAGCAATAAATCAATGTAAAAAAAAAATATTACACATCTTTTAAAATTTAACTTAAGTAAAAATAGTGAATTATAAATAAACTGAAAATATTAAAAGAAAAGGAAGACACAATGCAGAATGTCTACTTTCAAAGTGTTATTTAGAGCTAAATTAAACTACTTCATGTAGGGTAGTATCATAAATTTTGGAAATACTCAAAATTATATTTGAGTACAGTTGAGTGAAGTACTTTAAAGTTAAACTGCTTTTGTCAATGTAAAGCCAGTGAACCGTGTTTACATGCTCTGTATATTGGTATCCACATGGACTAACACTGTTGCTTTCAGGGTTGAACCATAAAAATCGGATTATTTGTACTAGTAGGATATAGTATAGTATTAATCTTGTATGTATATATTTTGCATATGTCTGTATGTACATTGATTAAGCCAGCGGGGCTACTCCTAATTCTACATTTGCATTAATGGTTCAACTTTTATGTACGTATATTCTCAGGCTTAATAAAGGCGCTTCACACTGTTCCCTGCACTCCTGTTTTCCCTTTTGACACTGTGGTTATTTTATGCTCAATTTGCAATGTTTCGCAAAAATAAACAGCACAGTGCACACATTTTCTTATCTAATTACACCAGAATCCCATGTTTGTTTCTAGAAATACACCAGATCATAATCAATAGTCCGCACAAGATACAGATTGATGGCGTGTTTTGTAATATCATGTCTCAAATGGTTTGAGTGCGTGTGAAGCATTGAGCGTTAACTTAGAAGAATGACTTATCACTGCGCAGCCATTAATTCTCCTCCACTTGCCCACAAAAATGAAAACAAATGTCCTCATGCCAATTTCACTTTGAAATATGAGGGTTTCCAAACAGGGTCCTTGTGATGTGAATGTAAACAGAAAAAAACCGCGTCCACACTGTGTTCAAACATGAACTCACATTAAAAAGGAGTCAGTGTCGCTCACTAAAACAACCAGAGCAGGCGCTGACAGACATGGACGCTTTCATTGCACATATTTTTATGAATAACCTGACATTAAATGTGGGATAAGTTATGTTTCACAATAGCTAATAAACACATTGTCAAAAGAGGATTAAACAGTCTATAAAGGTTCTTATGTATATAATATAAACCCCAATTTATATTTTTTGACAACTAGGAAGCCAGTTATTATTATTATTATTATTATTACTATTATTATTTTACTATTTAAGTTCTTAACACCAATTCATCTATAGGATTTAAACTAATTTTTTAAAAATGTTTTTACAAAAACATTATAGTCTGCCAACAATCTTTCACTTTCGAAAGATTGTATTTGTTTTTCAATTGAATTTCCAAATGAAGCAAAATGAAACTGAATCAAATTGTTGTTAAACCAGTAATTTACATCCCTACTGCCAATCCATCACCATGGAAACAAATTGTGTTCAACAAGTCTTACGAAAACGAAACAACGAAATACGTCAAACAACAAATGAACTTTACAAAAACTGTTGTTTACTGCACAAAAAAATGCTTAGTTAAGGAAAAGATTGTTGTCATTGTTTAACGAAAGAAGAAGAAGTAGAAGTACTTTATTGATCCTCGGTATATTGATCCACTGCATTTGACCCATCCTATACACACACACACACACACACTAGGAGCAGTGGGCAGCCGCAGTGCAGCGCCTGCGGACCGACTCCAGTTCTTGTGCCAGTGCCTTGACAAGAGTATTAACCCTAACATTCCAGAATTCTCAAGAAAAACAACATTTAGCAACCGTAGCAATTACGATCCGGTTCAGATGACGTCAATACACACTGAGATTTTGTTGTTATAAGGTTTTGGCGGTTCGCTCGATAGTTAGCTGGGGGGGGAAATGGATAGATGCAGAAAGTTGCAAAGGAGAGCTGTGTTTGAGACCACGAGCTGGACATCTGCACCTTCACGTCGTTGCTGTAAAAACAGACATTTACCGTTTTTGCCACATTGTACTGATGATTTTAACCCAAACTATGGTCTTTCACTAAATCTAACCAAGTGGTTTTCGTTCCTACATCCAACCAGACCTTACAAACAGCGCTGTCACACCGTAAAACCATTATTTTTTAACTGTGATTTGTAACAGTTTTGTAAAGTGGTGTATTTCGCTCCTGTGGGTTGCGCGTCCCCAAACACACTTTGCCCAAGTTTACATTACAAAGCGCAAATCCTCGTGTATTCGTGCCAACACACGTTATCCGATTTAAGATTTGGAGACAACCATGCTGCATCTATAATTTACTTAGTGGTTTAAGTACACCTTAAGTGGTTTGCTAATAACATCGCGCTACTTCCACCATTGTTCCTGACATACAAGAGTCGGAGTCAAAAGTTTTTCTTGTGACAGTCTCATGCAGTTGTAGCAAAGGCAAAACACATGCAATCATGAAAATGACCAGCAGGGTGGCGCAGTGAGTCCCAGCTATACAGGAAGGTCCAATGATATGATCTTCCCAATGTAGGCTGGAAAACAGGAGGATGATGATGATGCCCTGATATTTCAACTTTTTAATTATGAATGTTTCCATTTCCATAATTGAATCCTATGAGCACGTGATACGTTAGATCACGTTGGCTCGTTAGCATAATGTCGTAAGGTGCATCCCGCAAATCCAAATCTATTGATCAATCTATTACTGAGTTGGATGTTAAACTAAATTAGGGAATGCACCTTTACGATCAGGCTACTTGAAAAACACGTCGGCAGTCGGCAAGGTTCAAATTTGCTTCGCATGACTGTTCATCCTGTCGCAATCACAAATTTGTTATCTTGTTATCTTGATATGAAAATGTAAAATGTATTTGCCGAGACAACAACTTTGCCTTTTTTGAATGGCAAGCGTAACAAGCCTGATAATGGAGCCGGAGGCTAAACTGACTCAAGTGGAAGTGACAGTTAGAAGACGAGATAATGACTGATCTGAAGAGAGGGCCTGACATGGGCTAACGGAGGCACGTAATTAGGTTTTTTGATCATGAGAAAAACATTCTGTCTTATCGTGAGAAGAGTAATAAAATTGTCTCCAGTGCTGCACTCAGCTTTTGTAGTTGCCAAATCGCATCTGTCTAAACCCATGAAGCTGACATTTTGTGCTGATTATTAACAGCCAGGCGTTTTTTTAAATGTTGTTTTTTTGTAATTTATTGATTTATTGCTGAATGCATCGCAAATGATATTCCATTCATCTCCTTTGTATTAAGGTGGAACCAAAAAAATCTCAAAACCTCAGCACATAAAATCAAAGCTATATACCTTGATGCCATTAGAACAACAAGTCAAGTATTACCAGGACACCTTTCAGTTCCTTACTAAAATCAAAATTACTATTTCAAAAAGGTTTGGTTAAGGTTTGAAGTTCTTCACACAGCTACAGAGTCTGATTGAGAGTGTGTAGTGTCATCTTCCTTTTTTTTAGCCATTCATATTGTATTGCGTACGTACAGATGTTTTATTCTAATTATATGATCCCGAATCTCTTCTTGTTGTGTGTGTTATGATGTTTAAGAGTTTGGAGAAAAAAAAAAAGTACCAATGAATGAAAAAAAGCACATGTCTTCTTAGTGATCAAATGACCCATAAAGGCTTTAAACTGTACCCTTTTGAATCAGGGTGTGGAGAGCAAACACTGCAATAGCTACAGTAACTTGAGTCACGCTAAATTAACTCGCCTGACAATCACACAGTTTCATGTCTGACTTAAAACATCCACGATTCTCCAGTTGACTTTCGGTCATATGTTTAAAAAAGGCCTAAAGATTGAAAATGATAAGCCAGCACATGTCAGATGGGCAGCAGCTTGTCTGAAACTGTATGCCAATAACTCTACTCATTGTACTTGAGGGGCTTTGTGAGTGAATCTGGATGGAGTTTGAGCCGGAGCATTCCACATCGCCAAGGCCTGATGAGACATTTGCTAGACTCAACATATTTCCAAAGTGACATCATTCTTACAGTTCCTCCTATTGAAGCTCATTTTCAACTTGCAATTTTTTTGAAAAGAAAAAAAAAAAGAATTTGCCCCGTTAACCCAAGTTAGTTCTGATAGTTCCTGTTCTCTTTGTTTGAGTCGTCACAAAAATGCATCGTTGGTAAAAAAAAAAAAAAAAGAAGAAAAAAAAAGAGCATGTTGTTTGCAGATTTCACACATAACCTAGAAAATGAACAAACTTTTTGCTGCCATTTTTAAGACACCGATGTACAGCATTGAGATAATTTGCTGAGCTCACTGACAGCTCCCATCCTCTGTAACTTTTGTTGTACATAATTTTTCACTCATTCGCTTTTCAAAGGACACTAAAACGCGACTGATAAACTGAGATTTTGGACGCTTATAAATCATTATTTTTGTGTCATCACTAAGACATAGTGTGTATGTACTATGACTACTGTGCATTTCAACAAAAAAAACCGTCAATCACCGCTTATAGTGAGCAGAAGCTGAAGATTACAGTGTTGAGAAAGTGGATTTTTATCGGTGAATCGGTTCCGTTCTAATTTCTGCGTCACTTTTGATTAAATTGATTTACCTACTCGATGGCTTATTCTGCATAGCATGGATAGTATTCTTAACCACCCACTAAAATCACCGACAAAACATGATTTCTCTGGAACAAAGTTGAAATAACTGAAGCTGTTTGTCATACTATAATCGACATGGTTTAAAGAAATATTTGAAATGAGAATACAGAATACAGAATTAGGAAAAACTCAAAACATGTATTCAACATACAGTATATATACAAGAAAATGTATTTTTTAATTTATTATATAGTAGACTAGTCACAAAATCTCAGCAACACGTGAACTCTTGTACCAACAGTAAAGGTTGGCAGGAGAGATTCTAATACCCCCCTCAGGCCTTAATAGTATAATATGAGACGATGTTGTCTGCATGTGTTATTACTCAAGGTTTGATCAACGGCACTTCAGCGAAGCCATTTTTCACCCGCTGCCCGTAATGAAACACGGTTTTATTAACAGATTTGTGATTGAAATGCGATTACATCCCCATTCATCACAGCCCGTGACAGGTTTATCTAAGGGGAGGATTGGTCCTTTGAAACGTCCTATTCACTGGATGTGATTCATAAAGACACAGTCAGCTCAAGAATGATGGTTGCTTGTGCGAAGCAAACGGCCCATGGCGAAGCTTAAACACCGAGAGTTAAAAACCAGTTTGTAAATGTGTCATAAATCTCGGAGACACCGTACGTGGTGACACTATATCCACATTTGACACTTAGGAGTTCACCGCCGTTAAATAGCTGGTTATCATTCACCCTGTAAAGCAATTAACTCGTTATTGGCTATGTTTACAGAAGCGCTGGTGTGAAAGAATTCTCCCTGGAAATGGTGATTACCGTGTGATCTGGCAATGATTTGAAGAGGAACCAACCCTTCATCCATCCAGGGTTAAGTTGTCTTATAATGTGATTTCTCTTGCCCGAGTTGCCCTATTTGTGATTTTTAGCAAGCCCTGCAAGTACGCAAAGCATTTCATGTGTGGCTTTAGTCTGCGCAGCATCCCACAGGGACAGCAGAACAAACACAGCAATTACAACTCCCCACCATGTGAGCAGTGCCAGAGGTTATTGTGTTCCCAGGCTTAATTATCCAAACCGCTGCTAAACCAAGCTGTAAATGTTTTGTCACTCGAAATTCAAACGGGGAAAAAAAAAAAAAAAAGATTATGTCATGGTAAAATATAAATCTGATTGTTGTTTCTGGTGTGCACCTTTTCTTACAATAACTCCTGCAAAGTTGAGCAGTGTAATGTGACCACAACGTAGCTCTGGTTTTTCCCTGAAGATGATCTATGGTTACAAACAGAACCTCCTTTTCTAATATCCTTAAATCATCAAGTCATAGAACCACAGTTGGTAATGGAAGCCTCGTGCACAACGTGTAGCTGTGAAAAACTGGAAAATGTTCTACCTGCAATGACCTTTTGAAATAGGAGTTCTCCTACAAAGACTGACAGATTTCTGTGTGTGTGTGTGTAAGAGGAGAGTATTTCACAAGAAGACCTGACTGGGTTACAGTCTAGTCTATGAATCAAGTCGGTCAAACACAATGCTGAGTGAAGCTGTCATTGCAGGCCAGTTATTAGCATACAGCGAGCATCTTGCTCCATGTTATTTTCCTGCTGGGTGGTCCCCACTCGGCGAGATGTGGAAACTGAATTAGCGGCCGGCCAATTTCGTCTGCGATCTGGAAACATTCTTTACCTTCCAGAAATGAGCTTAATATAGAGCCGTAATAAAACACCTCCAGCCTCTGGCGTGTTGTTTTACCAAATAACATCTAACTGGCCATTACTCCCCATTAAGGCTAATGGTCACACAAATTAGGATAATTCCATAAAAGGCTCTGTGTTTAGACCAAACTGTGGACGAGCATTAACTTAATGACAAGACTGACCACTCTCAAACGTTGCCAGCGTGTCCTTTTTTCAAGAAGGCTATTAGTCTGCAGCTTAGTCTGCCTTTTTTCATATTGCTGTGTTGAGAAGTGCTCTCTGAGCAGTATTATGAGGTCACGTTACACTTCATTTCTCTTCATAATGTAACAGTCAATTAAAATACTTTCCAATGTTAACAACGTCCGTATAAACAGTGGGAATAGTTAATGTCATGGCAGGATCCTATCGAAGTGATAGACACTTTAAAGCCGCATCAATCAATATTTTTTACATGAACGATGGGTAAGATGACTGAATTATGTCCACCGCTGCAGTTACCTTCTGGTCTATGGAGCATTTTAGTGTCTTTCAGCTTGTTTTGGCTATTAGGCAACAGGCAGCTGAAAAAAAATAATAGTTCGCTACCTACCCGGCACTGTACGATGCACAAATATTTGCAATATGATATGGGTAGGTGGAGACCAAAACAGAGATAAAACAGTGGATATCAACATTCATCAATCAACCCCCAAATAAGTGCAAATGTTGTTACGTGTGTGCTTTCTAGCATGTTAGGCAACATATATGACTTTATACAGAGCCGAAGTGTAACTTCTGCATCTGTCAGAAGGCAGAAAATAAGTAAGAAAACGTCATTCAGAACTGACTGACTGATTTGTAATAATGCAAGTAACAAAAATAATGCAGTCTTACAGCCTTACTCACCGTAAGCTGTGTACGCGGGTCACTCCTTATGTTTATATGAGGGTGATATTTCAATCTAATATCGTTGTTTGTTCACTATTTCTGTTTTTAGCAGCCTTTAACAAACACCGTTTGTCCCGTATGCTCTAGACATCCGCGGGCTAAATGTCACGGACTGACAGAAGAGGCGAGTCCATGAGCACATGGAGGGGTCACGGCTAGTTTAGACATGTCCGTTGATACAGCTACTACAGCTGTCTTTGAATATAATAAAGTCAACTCCAAGAACACATTTTTTTTCACAAAGACAGATGAAAGAAAGGCTGTTTATGACAGCGGGCTTTAACCAGGATAAACGTCACCAGCTGGGACGAAAAAAACACCACGTCACGATGATGTAAATAGCCACACGGCCACAGTGTTACATTTTAATGGGAGCTCTATTCTTTTGGTACGGTCACAAAATAATCATTGTTTAGCTTCATTTAAACCCTGAAGGTTTCAATTTCTGAATGCAAGCGCTGCAGCTGATACAGATTCATCCTATGAGCAGTAAACCATTCTATTTTTTTTTTAGAAAGACAGATGAAATAAATGCAAATATGCGGAAAAAAAATGCGGGATTGGATTGAGTTAGCTAGCACAGGCATGACTTTAGGACTTTGTCTCTTTATAAAGCCATAATAGGCTGATTATACCCAAAAATAATTAGAAGAATATATTCACCAAAACAGATTTGAAAAGAGAAAATGAAAGTGAAAAGTAAATGTCCATCACAGTTAAAACCTCCTGATTCAACTAGCGTACCTGCTCATTCGTTCTAGTGCGATGAACGATTATTTGCTGACATTTTAGGCACATTCATAATTTGGTTTTTACCTCCAAATCAATTAGCTGCTAATCAGGATGATCTGATACCTTGTTGCTGACGTCTTCCTTGACTTTCAGAGTACTGATGGCCATGAGCAGGTAGGGATGGCATTGCTTGAAATCCTCTGGAGCGATGTCTTAGCGACACTGGACTGACTCCAGAGGACATGTTTTGTCTGACTGAAACAGAAGAAAATAATTGACTGCAGTGGGGCAAAGAATGCTTTTAAAGCTGCTTGGCTTTTTTTTTTTTTTTTCTTTTCTTCCTTTTTTTCCTCTTTCATCCAGTTTCCATGCAAAGTCTTTGAAATCCTTTTAGCAATCAAGACGATTTTCTCTGGATGTACCGCATAGCCTCTCCCAAATGTTTAGAGCAGTTTAACGCTGTAATTTTTTGTTTTCATAAGTGAGGCGGCATGGCTTTATAGAGAGCCAGCATACCGTATTAATTGTATTCTTGCGGGTACTGCTGATTGCCAGTCTGCATTGCCGCTGATTAACACCGGCCCTGGAACCGCCGCTGTTGTCCCAGGTGCTCTGTGTTTGGAGAGAGAATGCTTCCAACATTAAATACTTCACAGAGGAAGTCTCTCTCCCAGGGCCAAGGCTACGCAGCCAGACCACATTGAAACACTTTCTGTGTGCTTTTACTTCCTCCACTTTGTGTTGTTAAATGTTAGGATTTTGTAACAGCGATCGCAGCGAGGAGGGCTGAAGTCACAAAATGAATTTGCAGACCGACTCAGAGCTGAAATCACCAGGCAAGTCCAAACAATTAGCATTGTTTTCTTTATCGGAGCATCCAGCGGTAGGCAGGGCAAAGCCTGCTCCAGACGTTTGTTTGGATCACCGCTGCATAGCTTTCAACATACAAGATTAACCTGAATTGTTGTCATCTGAGTGAATGGGAATTGCAGGATTAGTGTCATGTAGTTTAGACTGGAATTGTCATATACAATAGACACAACAGCTGCTGCAGAGTAACAGATCCAGGTGAGTAATGTGGCATTCCCTTCTCCTGCTGCATTATCGCATCTTGCCCAGTTTTATCTTCTCTTTTTTTTTGCTCCACTCAGAGCCAGAAATGAGAAGATTAGTATGAATCTTTAACAGTCTTTCACCATTTCCATGCCTGCATGTGTAAGACTGTTAAATGTTGCTGGCGTGGCTCCAGCAGGCCTAATAAAATAAGTATTATTATTTCTGACTGAACTTTTGAATGGTGGCCCGAGCCGTCGTGTGTGTAATGTGTATATATCTATGTATATGTGTGTGTGTGTGTGTTCAGTAGGCGGTGTGTGGCTCAGCCTCTCACCGGCCGAGGAGCTGCTAAATGGAGTTGATTAGCGCAATTGGAGTATTCAAGAGCAGCAGAGCAGCTGCTTTGATTTGGCCTGATTGCTGCTTGAAGGAAATAGTCGAGAGAGGCACTGTTCTGTCAGGAACTGTTTGGCAGATTCCAGATACCCCTCCCCTACTCACACAAACACACACACACACACAAGGACGCACACACACACACTACCAGCAGACCTCCCACTCGCATATTTTCGCTTCGTATTCCTCGGCCTGCTCATTTCAACCTCCTGAAGTCTGAATATTAGCCGTGTGTCAAACTAACCATGAAATAATGTAGAGTAATGCTTCTGACATTAGCAACGTGACTCATGCTGGCTCCGAGCACTCGGCAAACCAAAATGGCACCCAGAAACATGAACACATAAGCTTTTGGGAGGTGAGTTGTACTCTGCTGTTAGGACTAAAGCGAGTTGGGGATACAAACATGTGGACACTTGGCTTCCAGCCTGGCGGCGACTGCTCGCTCCTTCAGCATGCTAATGAGAAGCTTTGTGTTCGCATACGCTGGGACCTGAGCAGATCTGTGTGCCAGCAAGGTTGAGTGATATCACTGAAGGACTCGGGATAATGATGATGACCACCTTCACCACCAAGTGGAAAAAGCTCATTTTTTTTTCTACTTTCTCACTGGCGTTAATTCTGAAGGTGATGAATGCTAAATGCCCAGATAAGCCAGAAACAAAGAAGCGCGGGCTAAATGAATCAGATTTAGCAGAAGTCAGGTGTGGTTGCTTCAATTTCCAAATCTAACCATTTTCTTAATCCGTCAGAGGCACATTCATTCTTAATCCAGTGATGGTTGTGTCACAGAAAAAAAACTCGAGTGTTTCAGCAAATAGCCGCACCCCCTAAAGGACCAGCGGCGTACTGGAGCTGAAGAGCTGAAGTACTATTATCCAGCACTGTATGTGCTTTGTTCTGGCAGTCACACACTGAGCTGAAGCACATTATTTCTCCGTTCATGCCAAGTCCACGGTAATGAATGTACATACATGCCGCTGTTTCCCCTGCCTCCCCTGCTGCTGTAGAAACATGAATGACTCAAAAAGCAGTTCAGGACATATTTCACAAAACTGTCTTTTCCCCTCAGAACCAACTCAATCTCGTGCCATTTACGTAGAAGGGCAACACGTGGGAAGCCAAATGCAGCGTATTGTGCGTTTTTTGTTTTTTGTTTTTTTTTGCTCACTTTTATTTGGAAATTACCTTCCTGCCCTCCGGTAAAGCAAATCTCACAGGGAGGAAACATATTTTATACGCCAAAACTGACACTAATTTTCACTCAATAACAAATAACTATGATTTCTTGTTTCTGTTTTTTTTTTAAGAGGGTCGAGTAAGGAAAAAAAAGCCTTCTTGTTCATATAAACTCTTAGTGAAAGGAAAAATACACAAGGAGAGGTTTAACAGAGGATGAATTCTTGGACGGCTACCATTAATAGGTCTTTATTCACTTCTGTCATGACTCCACTAAATACGAGGCCATTTGGAGCCCATTGCCAACGACAGGAGGCATCGTTAGGTTAAATATGTCTTCCTCTGCACTCATTACACACACGTCAAAGCGCACAGAATCTGAGTCCATTTTACATCATCAAGCCCCAAATTATTGCCTCCTTCAGTCATGGCCGGTACACGATCTTGCAGTTAAAAAAAAAAAAATTTTTTAATGCAATTATCATGCCCAGAATGATTCCTAGTGGAGAAGAAAAAACATCAGGAGTGTTGATGTCTTTTTCATAGGTTGCTGAAAGCTTTTTCATCTTAATGGAATTGCTGCACATGTCTGGATTTCTTTTTTTTTCACAGTGAAAAAGGTGTGCAGGGAGAGGGATGGATAAGTGTGTCAACAAGAGTTGCAGAGAGAGACGAGGGAGGGCCAGGCTTATTGGAGGGAGGACTGGAGGTAAATGAGGGCAGGACTGGAAAAAAAAAAAGGAGGTTGGTGGGCTGGTTGTGGGACGAGGAGGGCACATCTGAGAGCAATCGCACCGTGTGACAAAATGCAGACATAACAGTCTGCTCCGACACTTGTTACCGGCACATAAACACTTGCCTCAGAGATAGCGGGAGAGGGCCCGCGACGGCGGAGGGCCTGTGTCGATCTGTCATTTATCAACCTCTAATTAACTGTTAATTTGCCAACCTTTGGGTTCAAGCATGAAGTCAATTCATCACGGCCCAACAAACAGCGTGTCCTGCCGCTCCCGAAGGGGTGGTCCCACTGCCCGCTCACGCCATCCATCTGACGCCGCCTCGCCGAGCTCCGCGCCGGCTGCATGAATCATCCGCCCGCCTTTGTTCGACTCCAGCGTGATCTTTCCAAAGATGGAGGTGAACCGCGGAACAGTCGGTTGTAAAAGCCTGATCCGCTCATGTTGATTATTGCAATACTCAACACATTTAGAGTGCTCACACTTCTCTCCAAAGCATGTAGCATATACCATAACACAGAGTATACATATATATATATATATATATATATATATATATACATGGAGTTAGACTGATATATCACTTTGCTGATATAAAGCATGAGGTTTATATACAGTAGAATAGATTATTCATGCTGTGTTTTTTTTTTTTTATGGCTGCACTAGTGAGGACCTTTGGGCGTATTACACTCAAATAAAAACATGAATTTATTTCATTCATTTTAGCTGGACATGTTTGGGATCTTTTGGAAACTTTATTATCTTGAGCTAACTATAATTCTATGGGTTGAAAGATGTTCATATATGTTAAATGCTAACTTTTACTATGTTAGCGTGCCAGCATGTTAAACATTTAGAAAGTGACGTTTAGTATGTTAGCATGTTGGGATGTTAAACAAAGTTATATATATTAACATGCGCACAGTTAGGACGGTGTATTAATATTAACGTACAAATGTTTACTTTGGAATATATTTTATTCTTCTTAGCTTTGATGCACTGGTACATTTTTGATGTTTCCTGAGCATTAATTTTAAAGCTGCATGGCTGATCAGAATTTAGTTATGTTCGTTCTGTCAAATTGATGATGATGATGGCTAAAATAGTTACCATACACAGCTGTGTGTTTTCCTCAATGATAAGAGCTAAGTTCTGAATAAAACACTGAATTGTGGACTTGGTTCAATTGTAAACGGTAACATAGAGATTTAAGATATCAGCAAATTGGCAATTTACGTCAAATAAATTGGCCTTCAAATACCCATATCGGTGTAGGCCAAATGTTGTGTGCAAAGACAACACACACTTACCACTTTAAAGTGATATGTGGTGAAAAATGTCTCAGACTTCAGAGCCAAGTTGTTAAGTTACTCCGGTGAAAAGCTGTCAGCGACTGAGATATTTCTAATCCGGTCCATCCTGATAGTTTTCTTGGCAGACAACAGGGCTATGTGTTGGGGGATATCTGATAGTGGGTGTTCTCCACTTTGTGTGTGTGTGTGTGTGCGCTCCCTTGCTGTAGAGAGTAAAACAAACATGCGTGTGTCTGTGTGTGTGTGTGTGCTGACAGCAGTGGCTGTTAGCGGGCAGATGGAAGTGTCTACCACGCTGAGGTGACAGCACATGTCAGAGTAGTAGAGGAAATGCCCCCATAAAGCATTGCTGATGACAGCTGAAGCTCTGCGCCTGGCCAGGTCACATCTGCTAACACACACACACACACACCTCACAGATCAAACCACTCCACTGACATGAGAGATACTAGCCGGGTACAACTCAACAGGTCGCCTCTTCACGGGCTCAGCACCAACACAAAAGCTCAGGCTTCGGTCTGTGCAGGGAGGTTGGTATTGCCTGCAGCACATGCATCATACTTGACAGCAAGCCAACGGTAACATCCTCATTTTCTCCACTGACAACAAGACGAGTGAGATTACACTGTTGCCTATTGTGCAAACGGCGAATCATTCCAATAATAAAAAGCAATTTTCCAGACCAATCTGTTGCCGTGCATGCTCCACTTGAGCACAATTACCCTGAAACGGAACGCTAATCCATTTAAAACGAATCACAAATTCAATGATGAATCTGGAGCTAATGTAAACAGAGCAGCCCAATTAAGGCTATTTGAAATCCTAACTTCTCTGGCTAATCACCTCTCTGGAACAAACACAGAGCAGAGGTTTGATTTCACTCGCAGTTATTAGAGGAAGGTATGCCTAGAGATAGCAAACCTAAAGCTGGGTTTACCCCACCCACACCACCACCACCACCACCACCACAACTCCAGCAATTACGCTCACTCAAGCATACAAGTTGAAGCCTGGTGCCAAATGAGGTCGTTTTGCAGCAATTTCACTTCCTTGAGCAAATCTCCGAGGTCCTTTTTGAGAAAGGACAGACTGTTTACAAACAGTCTCTGATTGCATGTGTTAATCTGTGAGGGAGAGGAGCAGCACACCTGTCAGACACCACACACACACACACACACACACTCTCTATCATCTGATTGACAGAAAATATACCTGCGTGACAGTTAATGGAAAGCAGAGAACTTCCATGAGTGGTAGAAGCTCATAAAAAGGCGACTTTATCTGCTCCGTCAGCCCCTAGGTGAAGGTACTGGGGTCCTTTCTGCACCTTATTTACCCCGGGCCTCACGTTGCTATTTGATGATTAACGTCCGCATAAGTAATTAATCCTTGTTACACAGAATATTTGTGAAATCGGTAAATGAAGCCTCTTTTTCCAATTTGGCTAACATATTTATATTAGGATTAAAGCGGCAGCGTTTAGCGGCTGCTGAAATACTGCCTCAGTGTGCTCTCCCTGCAGCTGTGGGCCTGCTCAGTCTAATGTGCTCTGATAGTCCCACCAGAGGATTTCCTTACACCAACTCCCGGGCCGCCGTTCGCTTGATCAGGCCCAGGCCCTCAGTGCTCTCATTCATCCCACTGCCAGCTCCCCCCCTCCACCCTCCGCCCTCCACCCTCAAGCATGTGTGTGTGTGTCAGTGTGTGAGAGCTCACCTCGGCGGTAATGACAGCCCACTGAAAGGAGACCTGTGGTGAGCCCGAGCCAGCCAGATCTTTTCAAGATGCCTGCAATCAGGCGCTCAGGACCGTGTCATTGCTGCGCCCTTCCTCGCTCGCACACAGGCCGGGTTCGAGCCCGCCGATGAGCGAGGTTTCCTCAGCGCGGACTCGGTGAAACTATATGAGAGTGTGTGGCCTCAGTGATGGGGATTCAAAGTGAAAATGTCCGTATTCTATTCCTGGATGCTTTTTTGGCCTCTTTGCAGAACTCCCACTTTGCATACTGTTCACATTCAGCGTAATCATAACTGAGAGCTGCTGGATATTGCTTTTTTTTTTCCTGAGAGTTCAAAGCTTCAAAAAATGCTAACTGTTGTAAACATCAAACCCATTAAATCTGCTTTACATAATCCAACTCAGGGCAACGGTGAGGCGTATCTCTCTGAAGTTTATTTCCTGTAACACATCATTTAGGGCCAAATGTTCCCAACAGGTCATTAAAATCCCTATAAAAGGACGAAAACTGCAAATGTTTGTGCCACAGGCTGGAAAAACAGCGTTCAATCAAGGCACTTTAATTTTAATCATTCGTGTTTCCTTTGCAGTTTGGTGCCCACGCTTTGAAACCAAAGAAACAGAAAATAAACATGCCGCTCCTGGTAAAAGAAAACATGGACAAATTTACCCCGCTTTGTCTTTCTGTCCCGGTTTGTCCCACGTTTTCCCCCTGCAGAAACAAACCGTTCACACACACACGTACACACACATGCACGTACAGGTTATGCACGGGCAGAAAATGGTGCACTCATTATTTATATGTGTTTTACATGGTTTACAAATGAAAAAATCGGAATATTCACTTTTATTCACTCCACAATTCACAATTTATGCACATTTCCATTGATAAATCTTTTTCTCCGGTTATGCCATGTGAGGTGTTGCAGTAAGACTGGGGCCATGTGTGGACACTGTGCAGGCCGGTCTGCGGCCCTCTCTCTATTATTACAGCTGTAAGTGTGCCAGCCAGGGGGAAATTTGTCTGCAATTCACCTGAATTAGAAGCGCTAACCCTGCTCTCCCGCGGCACAGCATAATGGCTTGTTTATTTTTTAAAGGCTTTGCTTTTAGCAAATCATTCTCTATTCTACAGCGGTATGCTTATTGTCCTGTTGAGTCTCTCCAAGAAAAGGGCCACATGTCCTCTGGAAGAGTCGCACCTCCACATGTCCTCTGGAAGAGTCGCACCTTTGACACTCTTCGGTTAAACAGTCCAACTTTGTTCAGGTAATCCGTCCGTCCGTCCATCCATCCATCCAAGTACCTGCGTGCTCCACACGCCCTGGCCTTTTGTTTATCGTAAGATTTCCAACAAAGAGAGATTTAGAATAAGCGCCACAGTTATTCTAAATGAAAGATTGAAAATGGCTAAAAATAGCCTTTGATTATAAAGAGTTGGCCTCTCCTCGTGCTGACTGCAGCACACATTGTTTTAGCAGCACAGCTCGCTCTGTAATCAGCGAAAGGCGGGCTCTGCAAATCCTCCTCAGTAAGCCACATGAATGAGGCCATCAAGATGTAAATTATCACATGATTGTCTATAAATCATGTCATATGGTGCACAAACACGGTAATGTGGTGAACATGTCGAGTCACCGAAACGATCCGTTTCCTTCGGACATCTCCAGCCAGCATGGGATAATGTTATGCTTATCAATTTTCCATTACGCGTTTTATTTTTTTTTCACTTCAGTCACAACTCGCTTGTTTCCGTAAACAACTTTAAAGCATTTAAAGGAGGTCAGTGGAGACAAGAGAGAGAGAGAAAAAAAAGGAGAAAAAGTCTGAAATCATCCAAAAGAGGGAAAAAAAACATAATTAACAGACAAACAAATGGCCATTTGGAAGGGAAGTTTAGTAGAAGTGGCATAGCGGCCAAGTGTTCCTTGATGTGCGGCTAAGTGTGTGTAATGGCCCTGCAGATGTCTTTAGCGTTCCTCCCCATTGAGATGTGGTCGCTGTGGGATGTGGAGTGGGCTTTTTTTGTTTCTGGGGTTGAGGGTTTACACAGAGCCGGGCAGCCTTACCGTTTTAAATCAGAACCGTCACACACCACTGCCTCCCTGTCAGAGACCTATCTGCTACCACTTACTGAGAAATGCAACAGATTAACTTATAATTACTAAAAATTTTGTCGTGCTTGTAAATACTTGCGCTCTGACAGTTCATTTATTTTGTTTGATTGCCGCTGACTATTTATAGTGGAGAGCTGGCTGCATGCAGATTCCATGTGTCATCTAGATTCTGCAATAAAGACAAAAGTGGCTGTGATGATTATCCACTGCTTTCGGGTGGGGTGGGGGTGGGGGGGTTTATTTACTCACTGAGGTCGGGGAGAATGTGGCTGTAATTGACATGCATTCAAGCTTAGGATGGCATTCCTCAGGGTCTGCATGGGAGTGTCTGACAGCAGCCGGGACGGCTCATTATCTCAGAAAGTGGTGTTCTGTGCAGAATGATTGCTTTCTACTGTAGTTTGATGTAAGCAGGTTTGCGGCAGCTGGTGCATGAACTCATACCAGTGGAACATTTCAGACACAGAAGGTGTTAACCGCTAAACATCGAGACGTAGTCGCACGGAAAGAACCCTCAAAGCAACTGCACACCGTAGAAATATCTCAGTGTTGACAGCTTGTTTGTTTCCATTTTTTTTTTTGTCTTGTAACCATTAATACAAAGACATGACCCCTGTCACAGTTCAATTAAAGCTGCGCTTATCAATACTTTTACATCAACGATGGATCAAATGGCCGAGTATGTGTGATATGTAGAAGCGTCTTTCAGCTCATTGTTTTGGTTTTGCTGCCCACAACTTCACTCCCATCAACCCTTGTTTCTAGCAGCAGCACGCAGCTGTTTTCAGTGAGGATGTTCTGACTTCATGCTACCTGCCCAGCGCCAACAGCACACGGACAAAGTGAAGCATTTAGCATCTGAAGAGAACCGATAATCTCAGTGGAGTCGAGTTGGTGGAGACCAAAACAGAGCTAAAAGATGGATTTATGCCGACATATCCATGGAAGGTCTATAAGGTGATGATATGTCAGCAGTTTTAAAGAGCCGTTCTCCCCTTTTCAGGTGGATCAATTCCAAAATAACGTTTTCAAAAGGTGTTTAAAACTATTACACCATAAAAAAAAACATAAGAACAAAAGTTCTTAAACTTTAAAATTAAGTTCTAAATATTCAGCAGCAGACTGACAAAACGGGAAAACCTCTTTTCTCTTTGGTCTATTCCCCGCCGCAGAGTTGACCCGCGACAACCGCGCCCTCACATCTCCACTCTCACAGCACACGGACAATTAAGCACAAAGAAGTGACAATGCGGCTGCTGTCCGTCTACCGAGAGCCTCCAGCAGCAGCCACGCTTCATTTCAGCTCCACAAACACACAGCAATGTTTTCCTGATTAAAGGCCCCGATAGTGTGGCTGGGAAGAACAGCGGCTGCTCGGCAGTCGAACGGGGTCACTGATACTGCGGGAGTCGTGCAGGCAAGATGAGGCCAATGAGATAACTCAAAGTGACTGCCACAATCAAAAATATTAAAGGACGCCTCGCTGATTGTCGTATATTTGCCATTTCAAAGCCGCACATTTTCTTTTAAAAGGCAGGCGTGTCAAAGAGATTCGACACTGGCTAGTTTTAAGTTGTCATCAGTGATTTTGGCATGTTCCCCGGGTTTAGAACGTTTCTGCTCAGGGCTCACATGGGACCAATATGCAGCTGCTAAAAAAAACAGGCTGATAGAGTACACAAACTCACGTTCGAAAAACAGAAAGTCTCACACCACAATCTAATCATCTCCAGTTTAGAGTCAGCGGGTGAATGCTCAACTTTCTTTAAAAAATCATTAGAATATTTGATCACTGATGATGTGCAGAGGTTGCATGGTAAATGCCTCCTTCACCACGGTGGCCTTTAAACTCCCACTCTGTCTTTTATTAAAGCATAATGTCTGCAAGATAACTGCACAACATTCATCTTCATAATAGCCTGGCTGGATTTGTCGTTTCCCCCCCCCCACCCCCCATCCCCCTGTAAGGAGCCCAACTTAGCTGGGTTAAAGGAAAGCATTACAGCCAGCAGGCATGTGACCACATAATTTCAGCTAGAGAGGCCTACGCTTCCTCTGTTTGCTGTCATTATGCCCTCAGTAAGCCACATAAAGGCCCAGCCATCCTGTGGAGATCACTGCTCTCCTCACCGCTCCGCCTGATTGGCTATTATCTAAATGAACCAATGTTCTATATCAGGGCTTTTGACTACATAACTACCCTGTTAATATTCAGAGGAAGTGCTGGAGGTCAGGGAGCTCTCAGCCGCTTGACCTCGGGGTCAGAGGAACCTGAGCCGCAGAGTGGCACATGGCAATGAATGAGCCCTAATGATTTAGATGGTATCTGTTACACAGCCCCGGAGAAAGCCAATCTCTCCAGGCAATCTGGCCGTGGAGAAAAAGCAGAGGTTCCAAATAAACCCCCACTTGTTTCAGAGAAGGGGTAATGCTGCTTCATCAGCGCAGCACGTCATTGGAATTCCCATTCACAATGATGAATAATTACACACAGATGACCACACAGCAGCCTTGGATGCACCGCAGGTAAGACGCTTTTGTGTGCGTGCAGTTGTTTAGGGAACAGAGTCCAGGAAATGCAGCGAATGATTTGGGTTGTTGTTTGTTTACTGGGTGCTTAAGTGACTTCAGCACCTTGTTAAAGAGGCCTCACGCAGCCTTTGACGGCGGGGGCCCGCCACGGGAGCCTCTCCAGAGGATTAGGTGAGCATTCGCTTCAGTTGGGCTAAAAGCGAGACCCTTTTGTTTGCAGCCGTTTGAGACACTTGTTGATGCGTGGCGTGGCTTTGAGTTTCCTTAAAATACTCCGGTAAACATTGGGCTTATGCACAGCAACAAACCCATGACCTTAAAGGGCGCTTTCAAAAGCAATTTCCCTCCCCTACTACTGCATGTAAACAGAGTAATTGTACTTGGGAGACTCCCAGTGCCAGCTGAGTGTAATTTATTTCCACGTCATCCGCAATGAAATCAGAGCCACAGTGATAGCTGTTGTGACAGCAACGCTTGTAACATTCTCCAACAATAAGAATAACTCACAATTACCACTGCTGATACTACAGCTAATGATATTATCAAGAACAAGAACATATAATTCATAAATACATCACATAACCAACATTTTGATAAGGATCCATAAAATCCAAGATACTGAGCAGTAAAGTAATTAAACGGTAACTTCACTGGATACAAAAATATATTAAAAGTAAAAAATGAAATTAAAATAAAATAACAGCCCATAAAACTTTACACATTTGAACTATAGAAGATAATGAGGTAGCGTGTGTGGTGGATTTAAAATTCATTTTTAATTGACGAAAATAGTAATAATAAGAGCCTGTTAGTAATGACTGATTCATCTTTATATGTGATGTAAATTATTTCCAACTATAACTCATGTCAACATATTAAACTCCAATACAAAACGCACTTATGCCGACATTATATATATATATATATATATATATATATGAGATACAGTGAAATTGGCTCCTAAGGATCATTCGGAGCAACTATTACTACTACTATTTCACAATAGTACTGTTATAACTACCTGCCATTGTTACAAACTATTACCATAAGTACAATAATATTAATGTCAGTATTAACAGATCCACTGTTACTAATCTATTGCATTCTGCTTGAGTTGGTTCTTATAATCACATATCCTCTATAAAAATCACTACTCAGCTATGCTAGCAGATGTTTGCATTTGTGTGTTGCAGAGCTAAACATGTTGCGTCTGTTGTTTGGCTTCTCTGTTTGCAGAAATCTATCACAAAGATGTTTACGTCAGGAGGCCTTGACGCAATGACAGTGTAAAAAGACTCATTTTCCTAATAGACGCTCCCCGAAATGATCACACTGACTAACCGTGTGCAGCTACATGTGACCTGAGGCTGAGTCAGCAGTTGGAGTTGGACACTAAAATACAAATAATGTGAAAGAAAAAAAAGAAAAAGAAAAAAGAAAGAAAAGATGCAGGAGGTCTGTCTGTTTGCATCCAAGGTTCTGTGGAAAGATGTTAACGTGCTGCAGCTATGAAAATATATCTGACAAAACACATGCGGAGAACTAGAAAAACAATGAGTGAGAATGCAATGCTAGAAATGGGTTCTTTGTTCTTTGAGCTAATTTGTTTCAATATATCTCTGTCTGACCGTCTCCCATCTACTCTAATAAGCTAATATATGTATTGAAATAATAGTTTGATCTACAAGTTAGTACATTTAAACAAGCAATTTAGAGTTTAACCCCATCAAATGGCATGAATTTTATGCTAGGTCATAGTGGTCATTCCATATTTATGTGGAATACCAAACCGAATTATGACCATTATTGTGGAGTTAGTTCATAAAATTGATATTTCTCAATTACAAAAAAACAAAAAAACAAAAAAAAAAAAAAAAAAACTGGGTGAAAATAACCACGAAATACCTCTATCTTTAGCTAATGCTAGGTGTGGCATTAGCTCACGTTAGCATGTTTACGAGCAGCCAAGTGGAAAAAACTGTGCATGTCAGCCTCCTTATTGTAATTCCAAGTCAGGAATATCAGGAATGTCGGACAGCTACGAAACATTATTTTCCCATTTGACGCAAAGAACGACAGAAGCATCGACAAACTTTGTGGTATAATAGCCTCAAAGTCTCCAACTTCAACCGGCAGTTACGTTAAAAATCTAAAAGGAAGCCTAATACGGACGTATTGGCTGATTAAAAACGAGCTAAACTCTATTTATTTGGAGCTGGTTTCACTTGGTAACGGACCACTAAAATTAGCCTACGTAGCATCAACAATCGTGCAATAATAACGCAAGAGTACTTTCAAGTGGGAATAACAACGGCTAACATTGCTTAAATACAGCGGTTTAACAAGCCAGAGCTCTTGTTGTTTAGGATTTTAGCTTTATTTTGTAGTTACTAAAAAAAATGTATTTTGTCTTATATGTAAATATGTATCATGTCATAAAGTCTGATTCCAGTATTTTTCCAGTAAACATGTATTTATTGCATTTTGGCTTTGTGAGGCAGGATAGTTTTGATTCTTTATTATGGTGAACATCTAAAGTAAATATAGTATAAATACATAGTAAAACTTTGTTATAGTTGTGATACTGATAAATGATTTAAAAAAATGAAATGAAACCAAATCAAACGCTTCCATTTCTGCTCTACTGTGACTGCAGCAGTCAAACTCTCCACCCAGGCCTTAATCACACTCACATTAATAATACTCTCATTTGGGTGGGCGCTCCCTTCACTCATGACACTTGTTTCCTTGATGGGCGTCAAAAGTTAACGATGAAGTGTTGTTTTCCACTTCCAAAATTTCAGGTCTGCCAAAGGTTAAGGAAACACGGCACCATAAAACAGAGCCTCTGTGTTTGTCTTGAGAGCGGGCAGCGTTTGCTTGCACTCCTCAAGCTGTCGGACGTTCGTTTTTACGCCGAGACAACCCCCGCGTTTTTGTTTGACAACAGTTTTAAAGTTTTTTTTTGCTTCCTCTTGCTCCATTAAGCTGAAGCTCTCAAACAGAACGTTTTCAGAAATATGTCGGGAAGTGATCCCGGCTGAAGTGTTCTTCGAGCAAAGACATATTTAAGTTCTACCTGCTCATTCAAATGTAAGTAAACTTTTTCCCGGGATGCAAACCAACACGAGTATATCTGTGTATGTGTGTGTGTGTGTGTGTGTGTCAGAAGCCAAACGTCTCTCTACACCTCTGAGTTCTCAGTCAAACACCAGCAGAGGAGTTCCTGTTGGTTGACAGAGCAGTTAATCCACGCAGAGGGGAGCAGCTCCGAACGACTACGGAGAAACGCACGCTTGAAATCTGCCACTTTTCATCACTGCCACGAAAACAGGCAACCTAAGACTCTCTGTGAGGGAATCGCTCCGGGGGCCACTACACAGTTGCGGCTCTCTATAGCTTTACCAATCTGTTGGCAGAGGAATCACCTCACGTTATTACTAATGACAGCTCTGAACTCGGAAGAATGGGATGAATAAAAGGCAGAGCAACGCAGGGAGGGTGGGGGAAAAAAAAAAGCAATTTTAGCAGCTTCCATCTTTGCACGGCCACACAAAGGCAAAGCTTAACCTGACATTCCTCCGTAATTAAGACATTTCTCACATGGCACGTTTCTCTTGACCACTTGGGACTTCCATACAGGACCGGAGGGGTTTTCAAAGCAACAGAGGGCAGCCCATTCACATCTGCGATCACTAAGCGTGTGTAGCATGGCCATGAATGTAGTTAGACTGTAACACTCTGCAGGCATTGTTTTTAATACACTGACATTTAAATTGTGATCCCACTTGCCCTTTGGAGGGCACCAACTGCACGGGTGGAGCTGACGAAGGAACGAGAGACGAGGGCAGAAAGTGTACAGACCAAAAAATACGAGCCGCTTCATTTCTGCATTTCAGCTGGTAAATATTTTCTATTTTGTGGCTGCAAAAAAAAAAAAAAGGAAATAAATAAAAAGTAAATCAACCTATGAATCAGATATTTTCTATATTCAAAAATAATTTTTTTTTTTTTTTAAGATACACTAATTTCTAGAAAAATTCTTTAGACAAGTTAAATTGTCTGAAACTTAAATTTAAATATACTTCTTTTTTTCTTTTTCTTTATAGAGTTATAGACAGAACTTACTGGTAAAGGCATAATTTATTTTTTTTCTGTAAATTAATTTATATATTCTATTCACATTTTGTTCATATATATAATATTAGTAAGGGCTGATATATAGGTGATAAAATGATGGTGAAAAATCCAAATTAAAATATGTCAATTACTCTTCAAAATTCTACATATATATATATATATATATATCAAGTTAAAATGATTTGTTTTTGCCGTCTTTCTGGAGTTTAGCTTCCCGATAAACCTATATTGTTTTTTTTTACCTGTTTTAACAGAAAACAACCTCATGGTAAATCCATCTAACGCAGTGTCCTCGCTGTGAATTTGCTTTCATGTCAGTGTGAGAAAATGTGAGAAGACTAATTATACGACTGTTTGATTCACTGATGTTGGAGCACTTCAGGTTCTTGTGTTAACAATTAGCCAACAATAACAACTCACTTTGTCGCTAACCACGGTGGAAACGGGGTCGTGACCTTTAACAGTGTACGGCTACACACACACACACACACACACACAAACACACACAGACACACACGGATCTAATAGAGAAATTAAATAAAACATCAAAGATCACTGCACCAGCTTCATTTTCAGAGAAATCAGTTGTGCCCAGATGTGTTATATTCGGCCAGGATTTAAAACAATGAGAAACCAGCCACATAATGTACAGTATAAAGGCCTCACGTAACTTCTCTATTTACACAATCAGTCTTTCATTACACAAAGTGAGAGTTAATAGACTTATTTTTGTTGGAGCCACTAATTTTAAATGTGCTGTGACTAATTTTCTTATAATCTCCTCACAGCATTCACATCCCTTTCGTCTTCCAAAACTAGTTCTCCTTTCATTTCTGTTGTTCCGCTGATAAAAAAAAATCAGGATGTTATAGACATGAAAAGCTCTGAACAGAATCAAAGCGAATACTGAAAGCGTTTGGAGTGGTCGAACCGCTGGGTGAAAATAGGCTTAAACGCGCAGATCGTACTAAATCACAACAGCTCCGGAGAGGCTGAATCCTGCGTCTGTGGTCTACTTGTACATTGATGCATTAAGTTGATGTAAAAACATGGACCAGTTGCTATGTTCACATATTTTTTGGACTCCATCTAGTGGCGCACACTGGCTGTTGCTCAAGAGTTCAAGTCCCGGCGGTTCGACCACAGATATGAGAACAGATTTGAAGGCAGTAAAAGTAAACACGAGGAAATGTATTTTTCTTCACTGAACAGATCCTGTGTGAATATTCTGTCTGTATTATATTCAAACATGGCAACACCTGCTCAGGAGGGTGAAAGGGCGTCCTCAAGTAAAAAGAGTCTGACTACTTACGAGCACTTTTTTTACGTTAATACAGTTTTAATGGTGTTGACTTTGGCTTGGTTTTAATTAATGACTTGGCTAAAAGCAGCTCTGCTAAAAGCTCCGGGAGGCCAGATCTCAAACTGAGTCCAGAAGCCGAAGCTCGGGTCTGATCCTTCAGAGGCGGATCAGCTTGTGATCAGTGTTTTTTTGACGCGACTGCAAAGCATGACAATGTGAAGCAGGAGAAACATTTGTTTTTAGTCGTCACCACAGAAGCCGTCACATTGCAAGTGGGAGAGGAACACATTACAAAGTAGGTTTTCCACAGTAACTGTATTGCAAAAGTAAACAAGGCGGACAATCATATCATTCAACAACAATATGTTTGTTCCTCAGAATTTACCATTTCTCCACGTCTTTAAAAAAGTGAGCCATGATCTCAAACAGAATCGTCTAAATACAGAAAAATATAGATTCAGGTCAAAAAGGATTGTAAATACTTACTAGTACTGTAAATAACAGTAAGGGAAGACAGCTACAACAGGTATCATTCACTGTCCTGGCACAGTGGATGCATTTAATAGGTCGGACATACAAAAATAAACCACAACAAAGCAACACACGTATTGTACAAATAATAAAAACCTGAAAATATGTCCCACTGACAGAGTTTGATCGGAGCGCATCTCACTTTCTGAGAAGTGGACGCATGGTGTACATGTGTGCCTAAAAACACTGCTGCTATACAGAATAGCACATGAAACGTGTTCAAAAAGAAAAGGGCGTGATGGAGGCGCTGACGCAGCTGCTTATGACTAGAATATTAACAATGACGATCAGAATATGTCACATTGGAAATGTTTACCGTGACACCGTGATGACACTGACATTGAGTGAAGACAGGATGGAGATTAAAAAAAAAGAAAAAAAAAAAAAAAAAAAGTTTTTCCGTGATGCCCCCCCCCAAATACACACACACACATTCCAAAAATAAAAAAATAAAAGAAAATAAAAAACAAAAAATAAAAATAAAAATTGTCTGCTAAGGGTAATTTCACAAGTTGATGAAATATTCAAAAACAAAAACTCTTAAGAATTGTACAAGTATAAAAAAGCTACAAACATTAATAAATTACATCACTGACACATAAACACTTCACAAGGTGCTAGTAAAATAATTCTGAAACCCTTCAGGATACTAGAACTCGAACAAGAGGCTGGTCATAGAAACTTTAAGTGTCGGGGGTTTGTTTCTTTTTTCCTTTTTATATCATTTTTCCTCAAAGCTTCGTCTCTTGTTCAAACAGAATCACAATACAATTAGCTTTGTGTATGTAAGGCCATATGACAATAAAATGTATTATTTCTTCAGTTGTTTTCCAGGCAGACACCTTTAAACGTAACCAAAAAAAAAAAAAAAAAAAAAAAAGTTAAAAAATGAATCTCTGCTATAAAAAAAAACCCCCAAAAAAATAAAATCAAGGTTTAAAAATTAGGACTATACTGTATATCCATATATATATTTTTATTCATTTATTCATAATTAGCAAAAACCAGTAAAAATGTAGAATTAAGCCTTAAGGGGAAAGGATACAAAAAGTAGTAATTTAAAAGGCTATGTACAAGCTACATTCTATATACTGTACTGTGTGACGCAGTAAAAACGCAGAGATGAGTCCAAGTTGTCGGTGCTGCCTGTGAAAGCAAAAGAAGAGAGAAAGTATCCCCATGTAACTGCAGACCTGACATGGATGAGGCTTATCATTAGCTACAGGTTCCACGTAGTGTCAGAGAGCCTATGCGTTTCATGTGGAAACATACCAAATGTTGTCCTAAGTTTAGCTGCGAGGAGCGTCCGGACTCATCAGTCACTTTGTGCTTTACGGGTCGTTCCGTCAAGTCCCGATTCTCATACCTATGACTCAACACTAATAAATAAATACCACCGCTGATAGTGCTTTGCAAACTTAAGTGTTAACATAAAGAGGTAAATGCTTGAGTTGACTCCAATCAAAAAAAACCAAAAAAAAAAACATTCTGTATAATAAACAGAGAATTTTAGCTGGGAAAAGGAAAGAAGGAGGAGAGATTTTTCCATTTCGTCTCTTTGAATCATCAGTGTGGCAATGATAAGCTGCATCCATATATTAGGAATTAAACTGTAAAATCCCCGAACCCTTACCCAAGCGCACATGCAACTGAATACATGCAAGGGATACTTTCAGAAATCTTGGAATGACTGCAACGTACTTCTACTTCATGTTTGAGCAACCCCTGATAGACTGACAGCTGTAGTAAAATGAGACATGTTCTCTTAAAAAATATTTATAGTAGGTTCTGTACACTTTAATATCTGAAAGTTACAAAGTATAAGTAGAGGCAAAAACCTATTTGCGTGATGTTCTTCTTAGAAATTGAAAAAATGCATGATTTTCTTCGTCTCCCATCTCGTTTCAGTTTGTTTGTTGTTTTGTTTTTTTTTGTTGTTTTTTTTTTGTTGTTTTTTTTTGTTGTTTTTTTTTTTTCCTTTCCATTGTTGGCTTTAATCAGTGAACGGGGGTGTGGGAGGGGGGTTTGGGATGGGGCCCAGCTCATGAAATTCCCAGTCCTACAACAGTCCGCTGCATGCTACAGAAGGAGCTTTCCGTTTCGATGGATCTTTAAAATCTTTCCAAGTCTCTGTTTGGCTGTTGCCATGCCTTTCTTTAGCCGCTTAGCTGTGAAAAGAACAAGAAGAGACAGGACAAAACAATTATAACCTTCCTGCCTTTTTTACAAACACTTAGTTGCATTTTCGGACGCTTGAGAATGCAAGATGTTATTGTTTTTTGTATTTTCACATTTTCAAGCAAGACTAAAAAAAAAAAAACATGAATGGTTTATGTTGTAATTCCTGACTGATGCCAAAAATATTTAATGATGATGTGATTAAAATGATTTCCTGTTATAAACACTGACAATCACATATAATATGAATGTATGCAAAGCATGAGAAGAGTTCAGGTCAGTCTAACACTTTCTTTTCTTTTTCTTTTCTGTATCTTACCAACATATAAATGGGACCTGGTTGGATGAAAATCTTTCTCACAGATTAAGGTCATGGTTAGGCAACATTTTTAGCTCTCCAGCTACAGCAGTCACTGTGTCTTGCTGTTTGACTTCCTGTGTCGTCAGTACGACTCACCTTTGGCGTCCGCTGAGCCGCCACGCTCTCCCTTCGCCAGGCTGCTGCTGTTGGTGCTCGTGGAGTTGGTGCTGTTGTTGGGTGAGGACACTGACGGTCGCCTCTGGCTGAGGAAAACCCCCGGCGCCATGGGCTGCGGCCCCCCCGGCGACTTGACCGTCCCAGTGTTGAACTCGTGGTCTGTCAGGTTGCCATCTTGGGAGTCCAGATTGTGCTCCGGTGAGCTACTGTCCTGAGAGATTCTCGGAGGTTCCTCAATCACTATTGCCTTCTTTTTGGTGCTTCTCTTCTTCTTCTTGGTTTTCTGCTGCTCCTCCTATTCACACATTATTCTCTTTAGTCGAGCAACCAGAATACTGACTATTAACATTAAAAACTGCTGTTGACAGACTCACCTGATGGGAAAGCTTTGCTGCGGCGGCGGCCAGGCCCGTTTCTATGGAGGCTACTCTGGCTCCCTCTCTCGCCGGCCTTTCCTGACGAGGAATTGAGGGTCCTACACGGGCTGTGACGACATCGATATATATATATATATATATGTAGGCTTTGTATATATTTAAATCAGAAACACTTTAAAGCTGAACATTGATTTGTATGCTTTATCCTACAGTATTTACCTGTCGGGCTGTACGGAGTGTCGTCACTGCTTTTCCGTTTTTTCGATCTGGATTTGAAAACAGGATTATCCTCTTCAGACTCCAACGAGGGGTATACTAAAAAAAATAAATAAATAAATTAGACATATTACTCCCAAATCATGCATGTGAGGTTTTCAATGAGAGAATGTACAAAACTAAACAGTAACTGCCAATTGCTGTCGCATACGCAAAGAGTGAAATGTGAATTAACTGCACTTATATCAGTTTTCCATGCAACCAAAATGGTGGAAGTTTCCAGTGACAGCATGCAGAGGACAGCTGTGAGACAGCTGTTGACTGCCTCCTTCTCTCCGCCTGCTCGCAGCACAACCATTCTTTTAATATCTGATAATTGTGTGATCAAGATCAAGAATGTCCTGTTTACAAGAGAAGAAAAGAGTGCCAGCCTGCGAGAAAAGCCTCACGCTGGCCCGGGGAGTTCAGAATGAACAGCTAATTAGGCACTAATTAGAAGTCCGAACAGCGTGTAAAATAACTTGTGTTAATGGCTTATTAACATGCTGGGAGGGTCCGAACAGCTGTGTTTGGATCGAGTTCACAAAGTTTCGGAAGAAAAAAAGATCACAAATTGGAGCAACACGAAAGGGTGGATTTTGGAAAAGAGGCACGAATAAATAAACATAAAGCCTATCATCTCTGCCTAATGAAAAGTTCCAGGCCCAATTTAGAATTAAAGACCCACATGTTGATCCATCAGAGGTCAATGTGTTTTTAACAGCACCTGTTAGCAGCAGTGAGAATCAACCATGACAGATAATTATTTTCTCATTGGCTTGCTTAAAAGAAATAGCTCTGTGACACTGGAATAACCTCGGTTTTTTATCGAAAAAGAAATTTTCGATAAAAAACAGGAATGAGTCGGTTTTTACCGTAATCTGAGTCCTTGAAGCACGCGTCCATGTGATCCTGGTCGTCATCGTAATCCAGACTCTCAATACTGCTGCTTTTCCGGGGCTTCTTCGGGAGGCGTTTGGTGGGCCGCTTGCCGTTGTTGCCGGCGGCGGCGGCTGCTCCGCTGGCCTTCTTGCTGGCCTGCGAGCTGTGCGAGTTGCTCTTGGACTGGCTATTGTTTTTGGACTGGCTGTTGCTCCACGGCTGCTGCAAGCTGTCTGAAGACGACAGGTTGGCCATGGACAGCATGCCCTGAATGGCCTCCTGTGTGCTGGGAGATGCAGGTGGCTGACTGTAAGTACGTCAATAAGAAATACACAACAACACAGCCATTACACAGCAGTCAACACGCTGGTAGAGGTGAAGAGTGACTGAGAGAAATAGTTGAAAAAGGCTTTGAAGTCCATGTAAAATGTCACTAGTCGCGCTATTAAGCATCATTACTATTCGACACCTGCAAAATGTTTAAAAATTGAACCAAAATCTGGAAGAGCAAAGCAAAACACTGTCAAAACTAAATATTCTCCACAGACGTGTGATTACTTTAAGAAGGAGCTAGAAAAATAAATTCACACTGTCAACGTTTCCCACCTATTAAAACTATTAGCTGCTGAGCTGCAACAACGTGCAAAGTGACCATCAAACTCTGCTATAACGACGTGTGGTCGCTCCGTTCCCCCGCTCCCGCCGAGCTCCCCTTCAAAGCACCAAAACAGTTTGAGAAAATTAACATATTTCATCTGATGTTTTCTTTCTTTTCGTTGCTCATTTGTAGCTTTCAATGTGGTGGAAATGGACCATCAAGAGCTGAACTAAACAGCAAACAGCAAAAAAAGGCACCGGGAAGAGCCTGGAGCCACGCGGGCGTTTGATGAATTATCGCAGGATGAAACAAACATTGACTTAACACAAACTGCTGACAGAATCCGCGTAAATTGTTGCTCCAGTCGCTATTGGATTTTTCAGCTCTAAGCGAAGTTATAAAAATCTGCTTTTTCATCCAATTATATCAGTTGTTGAGCGGGGTCGTTTGTTTGTCAGTGGGTCGCCTCGTTGAGCAGTGTAAGATTCATTCACTGGCGGGGGGGTGGGGGGCGTTTAGAGAGTAATGCCGTGCGTGTGTTTAGATGTGAACGCTCCACTGCTGTAGAAAGAAAGTGAGTGAAGGAACAGAACGTCAGGACTTCAGGCGAGGTGAGTCTACCTGTTGGTGCTGTAGTCGATCCCACCCACTTGCTTGCTCGCCTGCAGCAGGTCCAGGATCCCTGCGGCGCTGCTGCCCTTTTTCTTGACCTTAGAGTTGCGACTTTTGACCTCAGGCTTGACCTCCGTGTCTATGTGCAGAGTCTCTTCATCTGAGGACTCCACACTCTGAATGTGGAGAAAGTCAACAAAGTGTCAGCCACAGATTGCTACAATATGGCATCGATTAAAAAAAACAAACAAACCTGTGACATATGCTATGATAATTGTCTTATTTTGAATTATGATTTCAGCTATTTCGGTTTCATTTTGCTGCTGTTTCATTGTTTATCATGTGACCGTAGCTGGATTAACCAACCAGAGGCCCCCAAATGAGCTGAGGGCCCCTGCTGCATTAATTCGGTTAAACACATGTTTATTTAGGAATATGCACAATGTACATTTTAACAGTACGTGTCATAATTCAACACCCACCTTAAGGAACTACTTCATTTCAATTTATATTATACTTTGGTGCATATTTCCAAACATATTTGTGATAAATGACTATAAAA
The DNA here is from genome assembly GCA_036937835.1 of Pampus argenteus. Lineage (NCBI taxonomy): Eukaryota > Metazoa > Chordata > Actinopteri > Scombriformes > Stromateidae > Pampus > Pampus argenteus. The sequence goes on along the minus strand of CM072863.1, from coordinate 20,846,405 downwards.
AATCTGGGCTCTTTGGGGCTGCGGATCTGACTGGAGTTTAAGCATCGGTGAGAATAGCCAGTGAAACGACGGATCAAGGTTATGATATGGTTTCCAGTGACCTCTAGTAAACATGAGAGCATCTGGTATTAGTCTGTTTCTTCCTCTTCCTCTCTTCACACCACAGCTATTTCCCTCATCAGCCTGTGGTCCACAACTCAGAGAGCATTTCAATTACCCAAAATACACTTTTTTTTTTTTTTTTTTTTTTTTTTTAAAGTTCATTTGTTCTTCAACTTGTTCTGGCTCATGTGAAATCTCATGGTACAGGGTCGCTTTTTAAAAACACAATCAGATGATCAGTGCAGTACTGTGTAATCAAGCAATCAATCTACTGTGTAAGTAGTGGAGTTTGTCAGAGATAATGTAGATACATACCTTGGTCACCAGGGGCTGGAACTTTGGTTTTTTGGCTGGCTGAATGGGTTCTCTGATGTCTGACAAAACTGCACAAAAATGGGAGTTGTCGATGAGTAACACTTCACAGTCTGTATTCATCAAGGTTTTAATACCAGCACAGTACTCACAGGAAAGATCTCTCTTAACCGTGTTCTTTTTCCGCCTAATGGGGAATTCGTCAATCTTCAGCTCCCCCTCGTCTGAGACGTACTCGTACTCGTCTCTCACTGGCTTGCTTTTGTCCTCTTTCAGGTTTTGTAATGATCCAAAAACACTTGAGTTGGTTTGAGGTTTCAACGTCTTGGAACTGGGAGAGGAAACCACAGTACAATAAGGGAGTGATACGAGGCTCAGCCAGACACTCGCTGTGAGAAGTCCTTGAATTAACTCTAATGGATATGATGCTGATAGCTACATAGCTCTATAATTATCATATTTACGCCACATGAGAAGGTTAACCCTCTCTGCTCTCCTGAAGATCTTTCATGACACGTTTATGTGGCAATGACAGCCATTCCATACGTACCCGAGCATTTTCTTGTGAGACGCAGTAAAGCTGAATTTGTCTTTATTGCCTGACAGCGGTGTTCTGTCAAATTTGCACTCCTCCTCCATTTTCAGCAGAGAATCTGGTTTACTATTCTGTAAAGTTAAAAAAAAAAAAAGGCAAATCACGTCAAATAAGCACATAAGAAAAATAAAATCGCCATGGTGTTAAATCACATTGACACAATCGACCCATTGTATCTTATCACAGATATATTGGTATTGGCAGAAAGACTACATAGAAGATACACTTTTCAATATGTTTTATATTAAACATGTCTGATATGACTCCAGCAATAAAACCTCCAATAAACTCGAAAATACACAAACTGCCTCACGAAAAAATGCAAGCAAAGTTAGCAAGTAGCTGGTGAACACAGCGGAGCATTCGGCAGATATTTAGCCACAGAGTAAATACTTATATTAAAGTGGACAGAAAGACAAATCCAAATGAATGCTAATGACGCTGCACGTCCACTGAATGTTTACATGGGTAGCTGTTAGCTAACATGTTAGCCATAACAGCTTCGTAAGGTCAATGTTGTGTTTACAGCTCGTTCTCCTGTCATCAAGTGTCCCGAAACCACATCTATTATTGCAGCTTTAATGTATGAAATACAGCTGCCTGCACTTCACACTCATTTCAAGTTTATTATGGCTCGATGGAGTTATGTTTTGGATTTTTTTTTTCTATATTATTATTTTTCTGTTAAATGTATTTTGCACATATCTCGCTCATAACAATTTAATGTAAGACTCGAACAAGGATAACATGATGTGGCTTTGACCTTTGACCTTTCATTGGTACATTTGAACTGTAAATGTTCTAACAGTATCATCTTTAACTGCAGGTGTCACTATCTATCTATCTATCTATCTATCTATCTATCTATCTATCTATCTATCTATCTATCTATCCATCCATCCATCCATCCATCCATCCATCCATCCAGCCATCCAGCCATCCATCCATCATAACAATACATAATAAAATGTGGTCTTTGAATATTATTAACTTTGTAGCGAACCATGTAAATTTAACCAACAGTTTCAATCTGCTTGTATTACATAATAATGAATAATCATTTCAATGTATTTTCTTCTTCTTTGAATATCTTGACTCTCAAAATGTATTTTAAGTAATGTCATCTCTTCAATACTATGGATTTCTTCCATTTATGTCATTTTAGCAGAACTATCTGAATAATAACAAACTCTTACTAGAAATCAGAATAAATATCTGTCAACAAATGACTACTGCGATTACATTGTTTTGGATTGACGAGGCTGTTATATGACCTTAAAATCAAAAACTACTAAAACAATAAAAGTATTGTAAAATATTTGTCAATACTGGTTTCTGTCGAAACAGCATAAGGGAATGATTTGATTTAAATAAAAAGCGTACGTTTAAATGACCGAACTCGTCATGACGGTAATCTCCGCGGATCAGGATCACTTCTGACATTTTCAGAGCCGATTGAAAGTAAAGAGGAATGTAAAGTGGCTGCCATAAACATCACCACCAAGAAGACTGTGTAATTAACTGAAATCCAAGAATATACATTTTCAAATACTCACTCCTCAACAATTTTGTCTCTCAGATTAAAGGCATGTGACAGCGTGGTGTAACCTGAAACTGAAATCTCTCATTGTCTCGTGGATCTTTTTAATACTTGGATACGGGCCCGATCGCCCTGCGCGCCGTTCACAGAGGTGCTGTCAACTTCTACATGAATGGACAGTAAATCACGAGTGAAGATGTGGTCTCCGGTGACCTTGGTAAACATCTGACGGGGTCTCCACTCCCATCTGCAAATGTTTGGCCTGATGTGGAGGAGCAGTCGGATGGAGATCCTTGGAGGGACTGCAAACATTCCACAGCAGTTTGGCATTGAAGTTTCCATGAAACTAAAGCCCTCTAATGTCTTCCGTTCAACAAAATTATACTTTTGCTCTGAAAAAGCCTCTCCCTGTTGTTAAGCAATAACGATACAGCAACCTTCCTTCATTTCTTTTTTTTTTTTTAAAGATGAGGGCATATGTAAATACTTAGATGGAACGCGGTGGATATGGACGTGGCGTAATTCCATTAGGTAAACTCGGGGAGGGTGGAGGTTTCTGGAGCAGCTCTGATGAGCTGCAGGCCTCAAATGTGTGACTTGGGCTGCATCATTATTTTTGCTGATTGCTTTGAAGTGAAGTGTGCAAATCACTTTTGGATGATCCTGTTTTTTGGTTTTTTTTTCTGCTCAGCTTGTAACCTTCACCACTTGCTCGAGTCTCCTTTTCTATATGACACTGAGCCTTCAGTTTATTTGAGGACTGCGATGCCGTTTACTTTGGCCTGTAACAAGCAGCCATTAGTTTGGTGAAATGAAATGATTTTTACCTTATACTTCCATTTTGCTTCAGTCTTGTTTTTATTCTGCTCTCTCATTTCAAACTTCTCGACGTTGTTCTGCTTTGATATTTCCTTCTCTGACATGCTCAGGATATTCTTAACAGCCTGGAAATGGAAATATACGAAGAAAGACAATATTAAACATTCATCCATAATATTTCTTCCTGTCTTCTTCTGTTGGAAGGGATGCAAAATGGCTCGCATAAAGTCAAATCTAAGGATACAAATAACAATTTCACAAAATAAGCACCATTTCTATTGATACTAAGATTCGGCATCGTTCCATCTGCTTACCTTGGTCTTCTTCGGCTGGTCCATCTTACTCAAGATGTCTTTTGCATGGGACTCCAGAGCAGCGAAGCTGGAGGGTTTGGGAGGCGGCGACAACTCTTTCGCCTTTTTCGCTTTCTTCTTCCCTCCCTCCTTGACCTTCGGCACCTTCGGAGGCTTCGGGGCCTTGGGCATCTTCGGGGGTTTGGGAGGCTTTGGAGGTTTGGGGGGTTTGGAGGCTTTCTTTCTGGCTTTCTCTCTGCTGGGCGAGGGGACGTGCGCCGGGGAAACAGGCTCTTCAGGCTCGGAGTGGGTGGATGGTGGCTCCTCTACGGGCACCTTGATGCTGGGCTCGCTCTTAATGGCTTTTGTTGCATTCTAGAGAAGAAAGAAAAGAAATTGCTGTAATTAAGCTTATGTTTGATTAAAACTGTACTGACACTGGGATGCAGATGAGGCTGTTGCTGTATTTATACTTGCACATAGAGACACCACATGGGGACAACAAAAAACGATTGTTCAGAGGAATATGATAAAAGCATGATCAGCATCCTCTAGAGGCCACAATGGCAATAGAAAAGTTAGACGGTAGGAAGCACATACAGTCTGAAATGTTTGTGGCTGTTGGGTGATTAAAATTAAATGAGCTCATCTCTTCCTCATGAAAGAGTATTTTGGTCTGAGGAAAAGTTTGCTGACAACAATTCTCCATCTATAACAAATCTCACCTCTGACAGTCTAATCTCTCTGGCAAGATCCTTAATGAGCTGCGAGGGTTTCATGTTCTCTGGAAGCTCATCTTCGTGTTCCAAGAGGGCCTGTCAGAAGGAAACAGACTTTTACATCACTGTAGACGGACAGCTGACTGTTAACATGCAACCTGATGTATCCATACCTGCTTTTTAGTCCAAGCTCGGAAGGCTCCGTTGATGATTTTGGCACCGTGTATCAGGTATGGAGCTGGTTGCTTATTTGCTTTATGTAAACCTGCGGAACAAGAAATACAAATGTTATCACTCGAGGTCTTTAACGCGAGAAAAAGACGTCAAACTACAGAGCGCGGCAGAGATTTACAGGTAAAGCCTCTCACAAACATTAGAACACTCCAGTCTGTGTTGTTATGAAGAGACACCATGACAGCCACTCTGTCAACAGGGTGACTGTGTGGGGAATCGCTGTAAATTACTGAAATGTCAAATATAACTACCGTATGTGCAAAATGCTCCACTTTCTGTCTCACATGTTAACAGCACAATGAAATAAAAGCTTTTAAAAGGATTTTTTTTTTTTTAAAGAAACTTGTTCATTTTTTTCTGTTCCTTGGGGTTCAGGAGCATTTTAATGAATTTCAATCCAGTATCGAATCCACTTATCGAATCTTATTAGGTTTACATTTCAACATTTGTGTGTAACTTCAAAGATGTCTAATCATCTTTGGCTGCAGAAACACAGCCGTTTTTCTAATGACGGCCACTTGTTACAACAACCTGAGAATGAGATAAGCAGGATATGATAGATGACTCCAAACACTTAAGGTCCAGCTTTCACATCTGTGTGATATGACTCAGAGTTAAGATGATCTGCTCTGCTACAAACGACAAAACCACACTGGTGCGGTGTCAAGTTAAAACAAGAAGCTCGATAACTAGCCTGCATGTGTTCTATCAACCAATGAAAAAGAGAAGAAACAGAGAAAAGGTTTCGATGAAAGATCTGTTAGCGTCTGAGGTTAATTTTACATCTGACTTGATGAGTCCTGTGACTGATCACACTACTGAAGCAACTTTCAAGAGTCCGCCGTCCAAAAATGAAAGGCTATAAGGCTGTCTGGAGGAAGCTAAAACTTAACGAATACAATTACATGCTCTGCGCCATTAATGTAAACCAAAGACGACACTGGATTTAATCAGTGACAACTCCAACTGACATTTCTTAATTACTTTTTTTATAGTTTGACTATTTTAGCTCAATCTCTTGGCAAAGACCCTCCGGTCTAGATTAAACGTGATTCATGTGAAATGATTCAAATGCAGCTTCAATGTGTGTTTCCTCTTTAATTTCAGTTTAACAGCCCCAAAAACAATATCTAAGTAGTCCTGTCAACTCCTGAGACATATTCTCTAAGCCAAAGGCCTTTAGGGAATTGAGTGTTTGCCTCAGTACTGATTACACTGAAGTGGATACACACCAAAACAGGAAAGAATTAATAGGATGAAGGAAAAATAGCAGCGGCAGTGAAGTGAGTCTTTTTCTTGCACTCAAACCGCTGACCTTGAAGTTAAAAAGAATAATGGTATATTAATGGCAAGGCCTTGTGGGTTAGAAGTAGTGTGCACCGCACACAATAGCAATCTGGCTATAACACGCACACACACACAAACACACGCACAGAAAATGGTGGAAACATAAACAATTGGCCCAGGCCAGCTGAGGAGAGTTTAAACACGGCCTCGTAATGGAGCAAGTGATTCTAGCTCGGCCAAACCTTTTGAAGCTAATCATCTGTGAACTCTGCGATTCACTGATTTGATGACTGTAATAATATTAGAGCATCCAGCTCCTCATCTGTGCAGCAGACACACACAGCGCGGTGACTGTGCACGAGGCACTTCTTGATGCCGTTTTGTGTTTTCACGGCTTTCATGCGTTCTCCCGGAGAAAACGGCGAGTTAAACGAGCATGTAAGTTTACAGGAAAATACCACAAAAAAATTCCAATCTATAAATACTTTAAAGACTAATTTTAAGGGTTCACCTTTGAATCGCTCGAGGAGATGTCGTCCCACATACCAGCACGCCGTCTCGAAGTTGGGGAAGGGGGTGAGAGTTTTGACCTTTAGCCGCTTCTCAATTTCATACGCTCTGCGGAGAATAAACCAAGCTGCTTCAGCTAAACATTATCATGCGTTGCCAACAGGTTTAAATGCAACAAACTGTGCAATTCACAAGGTATTTCCAAATGTCAGGAATTCATAAACAGATCGGTGGAATTTGGGAGTTAAAAACAAATCCTAAATGAGGAACGTAGTTGGAAACAGCCTCACTGAATCTCCCTGAATTAGACATGAACGTCTGCAGGAGCCAAAAAAGAAACTAATTACCAAACACAAGGATGAAAGTTGAACGTGTGTGTAATAAGACAGGTGTCCAAACCTCATCTGCATCTCCACACTCAGGTTGTGGACGAAGTGTCCGGAAAACGCCAGACAGTCGACTGGAGTCAGTATTGCATTGATCCAACCTGAGGAGACGAGCACATGTCAACCAAAGACGAAACTATATTATTATTAATGACTAAAGATCTTCATGAATTCAGTATTTGCTGTTGAAAACTAAAATACATATATTACATTAATTATCCCCTTACTTGTTTATGTTTTTTGTTGTTGTTTTTTTTTTACATTGACCTCTATTATTAACATTCTGAAACTGTTTTTATTTACATGTTGCTCAACATGTTGTTGCCTAACAACAAAACTAACTCTAAAGATCCTGTTTATGTAACAGAGACGCCCCGGTTTTCAGAAATGTTCTAGCTTCAAGGATTTTCACATGATGAGGATCCGAACGTAATATTAAACATCGTATGATCCCAGTAAGGTTGTGATTTGGAGTCGACGTACATCCGTCTCAATCAATGCACCGTACATGTACAGTACATGTGACGTGTGTGTAATTGCGCTCCCTCTAATGTTCTGCCATCCGACATTATTATAACTGCTGACTTCATGCATGAGGCCCACATTGTGTTAATTATCCATGAAAATAAGACGATCGCATCCTCAAACTGCAAACGAGAAGAAAAATGATGGAGGAACATCACAAAAAGATGAGTTGTGAAATGTTTCAACTGCCTAAACCTTTAAATATTCTCTTAAATATATTAGATTTAAAGTTGTAAAAATAAAAATAAAAACAGTGATAATACACATCAGCGTTTCTCAGAACCTTAAATACTCTCTTCAAATACCTCGTTTTACCTAAATGACAATTATATAAAAAAGGAAAAAGCCTCAAATCTTTACATTTAAAAGGCTAAAACCAGAAAATGGTTGATATATTATATATACATATATATATATATATATATACATATTTGATATATTTGGAAACTTTTACTCCGCCCCGGGCCACGCAACATGTGTTCGACATTACACTGAGGTATCTCCGCCATGACGTGAGTGCGGTTCTGACCTGATGGGATGAACAGAGTCTGCCCTTGCTTCAGAGTGCATTTGTAACATTTGTCCACCTGGTCAGCAAAGAACATCTCGGTGTGATTGGATGATGATCTCCAGCGCTCATACAGAGACAGGTTGGCAGAGGTGGGCTTGATGAGGAAGAAGATCTTTTCTCCCTGCGGACACAATACAAGGCAATCAGCTTTTCTGGCATCATCATCATCATCATCATCACATGAGAGATGGAGTGTAATGTTTTCCACATTTCCTCTTGAAGGTCTATCAGAGGCAGATCACAGTGACTGGCTGATACATATGTTGATTACATAGACACTTCTGGTCCAGCATATTGTTCTAACCAGAACTGTGACAGACCTTTAGGACGTGGTACCACACGGAGGCGCCGCCGCACTCAATGTGGAAGTCTGTGTAGCTGTCTTTGACGCAGATGAGACAGTATTTGGTGACTTTTGGCTTTCCGAGCAGAGCGTCATCAGGCCAGTAGTTTTCTACCCAAGACAACCGCCGCACGATCTGTGGACTCTCCACTATACTGTTCATCCTGTTCCCAGAAAAATAGAAATAAAGAAATGAGTACCATGAATTTTTTGCACACTGGCAGCTTTATGAGCAAAATCTTTTTATATTTCAAACTTCAGCATCAGATGTAAGCTGCGTACCTTGCGTCAGAGAATTCCAGGTTGATGACGTTTAACACTTTCTTTCTGTTTGTGCTGTAGTAATAATCAACAAACTCTTTGAGCTTCATCTTGCTGTCAGTCTGTTTGGTGACATCGACGACGTCCACGCCGACGTCAGGGCCTGAGAGGAGAACAGAAGACGCGTTAAAAAAAAACCCAGCTGACGGGCAACAAACCACCGATAAGCAAAACATTTTCTTTAGACTGTTATAGCTGGTCTCATCAAAGAGCAGCAGGTCACAGGGGAAATATAGAGCAGATGCGCCCCCTGTTGAAATCCAGACACACACACACACACACACTGCACACAAAGTACCAGCATTGACCTGCTTGTATTGAAGAAAATTTAAATATTTAAAAATAGTTGTCAAACACATGTAGTGGAGTACAAAGTATAATAAAGTAGCACAGAAATACCTAAATAAAGTAGCTCAAATTTGTAGTATAGGTAGTAGCAGCAGTAGTGGCTGTAGTTATGGAAACAGTTGCAGTAGTTATAATTATAGTGGCGGTAGTAGTAGTATTAGAAGCAGTATCCATACCACTAATTCCAGTAATATTAATAGTAACAGCAATAATAGTGGTTGTGATAGTAGCACAGGTTGTAGAAGCAATATAGCAGTGATACTAAGTATTCAGAGCAGTACTGGGGTAGTGGTCATATGAATAGTTGCAGCATTAATAGTAGTCGTCATATTAGTAAAAGTAATAGTAACAGATTACAGAAGTAGTTGCAGTAGTTGGAATTAAAGCAGTAACTAGTAGCAGTAACTGTTGTACCGGTCTATGTAGCAGTACTACTAGATATTGCAGTAACAGTAAGAGTCCTTACCGACGTAGTTCTCCACATCACTGATGTAGAAGGTGGGCGCCGGCATGGACATGCCCAGGCCGTCTTTCTTCTGCACCATGATTGGCTCGTTGAAGCCGTTCTCCTCCAGGTAATCCATAGACAGCTGACTGCCGCTTAGTTTCACCACCACGTCATCCGCACTGCGACGCACACACACACACAACCACAGTCAACGATAGAGCTACGTGATAAATGCAGAGCGATTAACGGGCTTTGTATGAAATGAGAAAACAACATGAGCTTTGATTACTATGGCAGCAAATCGACCTGTGATCAAATCTTGAAAAGTTATTAGACAGCGCCCCCTAGTGTGATTATTCAAACGTGGAGTAATACTGACAGGAAATTCCATGTGACACAGTCAATGTGAGTCATTTTTATTAGATGTGATTAGATGTGATCCACATCAGAGAGCGTTAAGTAACTATTTTAATTATACAGAATTATACAGTTTACTTTATTTCATATTATTACCCAATTTGTGGTGTTGACCGTTGTATAAAAATAGTAAAATGTGTGCTTACCTCGGAAATGTCCTACTGCGAAGCTCCTTTATGAAGACCTGACTGCCGTTCTGAACAGCTTTGATGTCTGTGCTTTGCCCCATGTCATGTTTGCTCCAGTTCTTTTTCTTTTTCACTGAAGAGCAGAAAAAATAAAGGAAAACACAGTTAACCGACAATTAGAAAATAATTTAACAAATCTTTTTTTTATCACATATATTCAGACTATATGTTGTCTTATCTGTTTTGAGAACTTTGTGAGTTGAGAGGAAGTGGATGTCTCACTGCAAATCTTTGTGACATTACAAAGCTCAGGTGCAGGTGCGAGTGCAGTATTACTACGTACATGTGGATTTGCCGTGGGTCTTCTCGCAGTTCGGACAGTGATATATATCAATATCTGGAGCGTCATCTTCATCCACCTCGACACAGCTGAAAAAAACACAAGAAACACTTTAATGTACAGCAATGTGAACTTAACCATTTTACAAAAGCATGTGCAGCAGCTTCTTGAATGCAATAGAAAAGTCAACTCGCCAGAAAAAGGCATCAATAACAACATGATGACAGGAAGATAGTACAGAATATAGAAGTAATAGATGTGCAATTCATTTTATAAAATATCTCTATGACTGGTTTGTTTGTGATTCGTTATGGGGTGACGTGCTTATAAAACACATTCAAAAACTAAGCATAGACTGGAGCAACTTAACAGTTTGTCAATTTTAGTGAAGTGCACAAAAACCCTGGAATGTTCCTTTAAAGTGATTCAAAGGGCATACAGTATAAAACCCAGGGACGGGACAGTGGAGGACAGCACAAGTACCACAGCAGACTATAAATACTGCCCTCCACACGGACGCTTATAATGCTGCTGCTGTGAAAGGAAGCGCTGGCTCAATGAACACGAGGCACTTTGACTTCGTTCGTGCCTTTGATGGCGCCACGATCACGACAATTTGACAATTTGCAGTGACAATAGATAAAAAAAAAATTCCCCCTGCCTTTTATTTCTCAAACGTTTTGCAATTTGAATGTGTTATCAAGAAATGTCACCATGGAAAAAATGACGAGAGACATAAACTTGAGGAGAGACGAGGGAAACAAATATGGCGTAATTCTTCAGGAGGTAATGTTGTTATAACATATAAAAGAAAAAGCAGCATTGAGGACCTGTGATAAAAGAGACGAAAACAATGCGAGTGCCTCGTTCCACATGACAGTTGAACGCTCAGCTCATCCCACTGTGTCAAACAGCAGCTGTCATGCTCTCTTGCACAAGCAAATTCCTCCCGTTTGGAGCCGCTGCTCCCAAACTCAATGAACTGGGAGTTTCCCAGACTGTTTTCTCCCCTCTCTCTCTCTCTCTCTCTCTCTGTCTCTTTCTCTCTCTCTCGCCCCCCCCCAGGGAAATCCGCAGCTTTACAACACAGCCTACTCACTTTCACTGAAGACAAATACAATAAATGGGTGTGTGTAGACATAGTAGAAATGCCTGTTGATGACATCCTTCGCTTGATGTCTCCGAGGAGAACTCAAAATGAAATGTAAAAAAAAACACAGACGCTCTTAACGGAGAGATTTTTCGCTGCATCAAAGCATTTTAAGGAGTGGCAGCGGGGGTCACTTTTATTTCTGTTTCAGGTCAGGAGTGTTACAGATGTGTTCTACCATTAAATGCCACAGCAGATGTACACGGTTGAGACAGGTTTGTACCAAGGTAGGACATTTTATTCTAGTCTTTCAGGAATACTGCACAGCTCCATCCTGCTAATACATTTCTGTCTGAGACTAAAAGCACACAACATTTACATTGCATTGTTTTGTTTTTTTTAGTTAAATATGGGCAGAAACATGCTGTTTTGGACACGCCAAAGGTTTAATAGTGATGAGGATTACGACTCTGTCAGTGAAAACATTTGTATGAATACTTCTGTGGCTCTGGAGAGAAGTCAGTGACAGACAACAACAAACAACTTGTTACAGCCTGAGGGTGTGTCTCACAGTTTGCAGAGAGTTGCCTTAGTGTAGGAACCTACTACATGACTGAAAGTAAGTATAGCTCAGCCTCTGCTGCTTTGCTGCTATCTATCATGTCATTCATCTATGTAACTACAACTATGGTGTTACATTACATGACATACCTCTACCATCGACACATTTATAGCACAGTCCAGCATCTTATTGGATACGATCTACTAACTATAGTGTTATTACAGGGTGGCAAGATGGCACACGTGGTGAAAACTATGAGCTAATATTTTGTCATACATACATGTTTTTAAGTTCAAGAATGAACGCCCGAGCTCATAAACATATTTAAAGTGAAAGCCAAAAATAATAATTAATAATAATAATTTAATAGCAGCAGGGTAAAAAAGACAACATTTAAACTAGACAACAATACAACTGATGAATCAAATGACATAAAAGAATAAAACAATAAAATAGTTAATAAAATAATATAATAATAAAACTACAGACCTGATAATCTCATTTAATTCTCAGATTAAAGCACTTTGCTAAATTTGATTCAGTCCTTGGTTGTTGTTGGGTTTTTTTGCCTTCTGGTCAAACTAAGAAAGTTAATAATTAATTAATAATGATCATAAATAATAAATGAAATGAAAAATAACTGTGTATATATCATCAAACAAATATTCAAGTCTGGGTGAGACCCATTCTGTATACAAATAACCAAAACATGCCATGACCAAGTAAGGAAAGCACCAGAGACTGAGAGAAGTAAAAACACGGGAGGCCTGCATGCAACCACGTACAGTATCTGTGCAACAGTGTGGTCATTATAACACACTATAACACTAAAAATAACACAGCAAACCAAACTTACTGCACGATCAATAGTTTCATATTAACAATGTGAAAGGTGGAAGTGGTCACGTCTACTCTACAGAGCGTATTAGCGTCGCTGTTTAGGTTTGACGTACTGCAACGTTCTCATCAACCTCATTGCCGACAGCAGCATCAAAAAAAGTTATGAAAAACCAATTGTACACTGTTCCGCCCAGCAACAAACTGCAGACAAAGTTAGCAACTCTGCTGAATATAGCTGCGCATTTAGCAGCTAACTAGCTAAAACAGAGCTAACGTAGTGAGTAGTGAATATTGGACTTACATTAACCAGGTTTTTTTTAGCTTATTATGGAGTTCTGTCCTCAAGTGGTCAAACAAAAAAAGACTGATAATTGCAGCTTTAAGGTTTTACACAAGGCAATAATAACTGTAATTCAAATGTAATCCCGAGGCTCAGTAAGGAATGGTAGCTACTTCTCTCCTATGCAAACACAGCTTCTATTTATTCAGATTTTGAAAAGCTACATAATACTCCCTTCTGCACATAAGGTTTTCATTTCTGAATTACAGTTTTACTGTCACACACTTTTCACAATTTTGCAGCTGGCTCAACAAAGCTTCCATCCAACTGTGTTTGACGATAACTCACCAGTAAAACAGCCAAACCGTTATCCCAGTGTAGCCTAGCAAAGGCTAGTACTAACTCAGCAACCTCTAACATGACAGCTTTATGTTTTGGCTAAAGTTAATATATTAACTTTAAGTTGGGCGCTTAACGTTTTCCCCTAGTTTCATAGCATTTATAAATGAGTAAAAATTTGATATAAACTAATGTGTGTATTAACCACTTGTCCTTTTCCTTGCATGCCAAATTGGAACCTGCGCTGCCATTTTGGCTAGTATTAGCTAATTTGGCTATAGCAGAACAAACAAATTAAAAAGAAAAGAGCTTGAAGGGGTGAATCTGTGTAGTAATGTCTCTTGAAAACTGAACGGTCTGATAAAGGAGATTTCAAAATCAGGATACTCTTTAGCCCTTCAGTCAATGACTAGTCGTTTAAGAAGAGTAAGCTCATTCATAATGCTAGCAAATAGCTAATTAACTAGCTAGCACACAAAGACAGTGAGCAGTAATATGTAACGACTTGTTACACACGCCATGTAATGTCAGCACCATTCACACAAATACTGCGGTGAGGAAAAGAACGAGCTATTGCACGAACAGAAAATCGATGTGTCAGGGAAATTATTTGTTGCTAGTCAGAAACAGCAGATACATTAGACACGTCTACACTAACAGATCACAAGGTTAGGATCAATACTGTTGAGACAGCCGATAGCAATGATTTTTAACCATTGCTGCCAGGACTTGTGATGGCCAACGGCTAAGAGGGCAGGTTACATCACCTGAAGCATTTTTTTTACGTCCAAAGAAACTAAAGGGATGACTGTTAGAAGAATGGTAATTGGCAACTTTTATTTTTCATAATTTTTCATAATAAATGAAAGGTCGGTTCAGGAACTCTTTCTTCTGTAGTCCCAGTTAAATCTGTTCATAGTAAGATTTCTAAAAAAAAAAAACTAGAAAACAATTTTTAATGTTGTGAGCACCACCAATAAAATCCCATTCACTTCCATCATATGGCAGTAGTTAATGCTAAATATTCCATAGGATTTGCATAGCTATAATCTATAACGCCATATGTATCTGTGAACAGTGTCTGAAATTAACTTTTTAGCTAACCTGACAAGCATTTTCTTTACCAGTCAAAAATTAAATTGCCTTATTGTGTCACATATAGGAGACATCTTTGACATGATCAACCGAAAATAAAACTGAGATAAAATGAATATGCATCTTCATTCATGGTGTGTTTTATATTAATATCAACTGATGCTCTGTGTCCAGTGAGTGTGATAATTCATTTGGGCCGTGTTTATATGAACAGGTCCTCATGAATTGTACTCCATATTGACTTGTGCTTAGTATTACACCATGATGACAGTGATGTATTTAGGATTCATTGAGACCTGCAAAGTAATCTTCATATCCTGTAAATACATGCTCAGTGCTTCCTAAGATTAGCTCACCACCAGAAGGCTTTTATTGTAAAGCTTTGGCAGGAAGTGTGGAATGGATGTTTTTATGCTTGGTAGCTCAACACTCTGACAGTTGTTTCTCCACAGAAGATGTCTGGCTCTCTATCACGCACATTGCCAGACAGTAAATAAAAAGCCAAAAAATAAGATGCATCAGTATTTCATATTAATAATGTGTGACTGGGGGGTGGGGGTCTTATAGTGACAAACCTACAGACCAAATTCATCCATCTCTACAGAGCTTTCTGCCTCAGACAATGGCGTACTGAGACTGAGTCTCTTACACAGTAGATACGGCACATGTTTATACCTGGAGATCAAATCAGACATAAACGAAATGTGAAAAAAGAAATCCCAGTAGCCTGGTGGTCAGATACACAACTTCAACTTCAATGGTAGACAACTCTGCTAACACATTAGCCACAACTTTAAAAGGTGCTGAGCTCTAACAGGGAGTTCTTTAATATGTCTTTCTAAAAACGTGGCACATGTTCCTGATAATCTAAGTGATTATCATCAACAACCGTACTTCCTATTAAAGGTTAAAACCTTTGTGATCATAATAAACCGAATCAATGATTCATTTGTAAGCAACAGCTCCTATTAGGTTTTTGCCTATGTCATCTCTACGGTCTCTCCGTTCTCCATGGTATCCACCTACATTCTTTTCTAATGTCATCTTTCCAAAGTTCTGACTGCAATATCTGCTGTCACACATTTATTTATAGTTCATTTGGTATACAAAGCACAGCAGGTAGAGCAGAACAAAAGGGCTGGAGTTAGTAGGCAGAAAGTACACTTTCATACATTCGAATGTACTTAGACATTACCTGACATGTCCTGGTGGACAGGGCAAATTCTTCCCTCTTGTTACTAACAATAAGCAATAGTGAATGCTGTCTAACACTAAGCAGGCTGCTGTAGGGCAGACCAAAGACGAAATGGTTGGTACGACCTGCTTTTTAACTCTTGAGGCAGGTGACTGAATGCTGTTGGCAAAAACCAAAAGACAGAAAGTGTGTGACGTCTGTGGTCACACACTGATCAAGATGAAAACAAGCAAATGTTTGCTATGTAGCAGATAATCATATTTAATTTCCGGATAATTTAGTTTTTAACAAAAAAAAAAAGCAGGACAAAACTATTATCTGCATTAGCTTAGCCGCTAACGGCGCTGGGCAGTCCTGGGCAGTTAGCATGTTTGCTGAAAATAGCTACTGGCTTCTATAGAAAACACAGATATGTTGTTATTTACATTTTGTATCTTTATCTCTTTCTATCATTCCAAGAATAAAATCGGTTTATAAAACAATTTGTTGTTGGTTTCCTCTGTTTTTACACTATAAGAACAGAAATATTACGGACATGAATCTGTTGTGCTTAGATCAGCCAAACAATGTGATTTACGTGTTATTCATATGGTAAGTTTATATGAAATGTTACAAGGTCTACTAGGATTTTGCGTGAGCTTTGTGTTTACATCATTATCTCCTGTAGATTAATGAAGTCATGTGAAAGATTTGGTATCATCCACAAGAGGTTAAAACTTTTGCTTTGGTTACAGGGCCTAATATTTTTGTTGGAGGGCCAGATTTGACCCACAGGCCGCTGTTTGTCTACCACCCAGTTACGTTCCTTGTTGGACCTCGTTCATTCAACACGGGCAACAGAAATGTACAGTAAAAACAAGACGTTGCGGTTTTAGTGTTTGAACTATTTCCTGATTAACAACAGCTGGGCGCAAATACTACAGGCGGCGTCTGAAAAGAATCTCTCCTGAACACTCGAAACAAGGCCGAAGTGACTGTCGATCGCCTTGGTGACGAGACTGTCAGCTACAGTAAATAATAAAACGTCTGGTTTTTCAGTTGTGATGCACCCAGGTTAGATTTGTGAACACTGTCTGTGAATTATCTTCACACCGGACGCACCGAGAGTTCTCATCTCACTCTTTTAAGACAGCATATTAATCATATTTTCATAACATGAGCGCTACACACTCACTAACAATACAGCGTACATGTGTCTTTACTACTGGTGTCATTACACCATCGACACAACTAATCTAATCATATACATACCCGCTCTGGTTCCACACAGCAACACACACCTGGTATTTTTTTTATTTTTATAGCTTGATAATATCATTTTCTCCCCACATGAGTGTGTATGACAGATAAGAGAGCTCATGACAGCTGATCTCATGTACGTACATACTGTATGAGGGATTAGTTGGAGTTCAATTCCTGTTTTTCATGTTTGTTCATCATCCGGCAGCAAAACGTAAATGATTATTATTAAGCTAATGATATATACAGGACTCATATGCAGTACCACAACGTACTGTCAGCTGACTACACATGTGTTGAGTACCATAAATGTACTTCCTATCAAATCACCTCGTTTTGATGTCAGAGTCTCACTTAACTTGCTCTTGTAAGTAATGATTGGATTTGGTTATAAGCAGGGATGTTACGAGCAAATCCACTTAAAACATATTTCTGTTTGCTAAATACAGTTTATCCCTTTAAACAAAAACAAAAATAAAAAGATTTATAGAAATTCCCTCTGTATGACACAGTAAGGAGCATCAAGCTGTAACAGAAATATGAGAACATGTAGGGTATAAATGGCTTGTCTGGAGATAATATGATGGTTCTTTTTTTAATGCACTGGTGGTTATTTGGTTTATGCTGATGTGTGGCTGGAGGTCATGGCTTATCCCCAGCATTTAATTCAGCACCACATAATGTGATCAGGCTCCATACAGCCCAGGCAGCCGAGGGGGTGGAGGGAAGAGGGAGGGGAGAGAGAGGGAGAGAGAGAGAGAAAGCCATTAAAGGGTTAACGTTCAGGCGCGTAAATACTGTTGGTTGCTCTGAAGGGCTTGTTCACCAAACCAAACACGATTTAACCAAATGTTATGTCTCCAAAAAAAAAAAAAAGAAGTGCAGCCGAACAACGTGAAACACGGCAAAATAAAGACGGGTGCGGGGACAACTCCGACAACAGCAGGGAAACACGGGTTTGACGGAGATCATGTCAGCATATGTACGGCGGGATAAGTGATGAGCGCCGGCGGACGATATAACCTCTACGTTTATCCCCATGTAACAAAGCAGACATTACCATATAGCTCAAAGCACAGCATAAGCCAGCACACTGAATGTTAATAACTAGTATTTCCCCCGCTAAAAGCTTTAAGGACATCCAACACGGGCTATTGTCAGCCATAGCTGCTGCCCGCGGCAGGAAGGCTGCACGGGGCTCAGCTCAGACTCAGGTCGTGATTTTCAACCGCGCCGTGTTAAGAAACAAAAAGCATCCGGTGAAAGCTTGGGGGACGGTTACCATGTGAAGACATTTACAGACAGTATACGCGAAATACCAGCCAGACAGCGGCTAGAAAGGAGGGGAATTAAGAGGCAAACGAGCGGCGAGTGTTGCCGAGGCTTCCCCCGCTGCCTCCGCCGCTGCCGCCCGCTCATTACAGCGGGAATGGTTTAGTTTGGGGCTATGCGGGGATGTTAAATGTCCGTTCAGTCCAATTAATAGACGAAGCCCGCACCGAAATCACTCTTAGAAAGCTCCGAAGATTTTTTAAAAGGTGAATCTGTTTTGTGTTATTCGCGAAAAAATGTCACAACCCCGGTCGGCTATATTTAACTCCGCCTTCTTCTTCTTCTCCAAGCGGCCTCTCTTCAGATGTAGACGGGCGACGGAGAGCCACAAAGCTGTCAAACGCACCGAAAAGACCTCGCCATTTTTGTTTGTTTTCCCCAAATGCAAACCAGCACACACACACGCACACAAAAACAAAACACCACGGTGAACAATGTGGTCTTACCTGCCGTGGAACCAGTCCTTGCAAGCATCGCACTCGATCATAAACTGGGTCACGTCGTAAGGTAATCTGCAGATGCAATATACTGGTACAGTCGCCATGTTCAATTCACAACTACGTCGGGATAGACTGGGGGGGCTGCAGGAGGAACAACGTCCTGCAAACAATATGATCCAATATGATCTTCCCCAGAAAAAAAGCCAGGGGCAGTCCCGCCGGACACATGAACCTAAACGCACATCTCCATCACACCACGGCCGCGTTCGCGTTCATACGGAGCGGTGGAAACGATGGAGGCTCGTCGTAGCAGGCTTTCCTTAAATGCATTATTATTATTATTACTATGTGCATGCCCCCTGGTGACTGTACGGCACCGAGGCGGTCATGTTAGGAGCTCGAAGAAAACGTAGCCTCTATGTCGTTCCCGGATTAATTAAATAAATAAATAAATAAATGTGAGAGTTACGTCAGGGAGCAAGGTTTAAATCAGATGAATGAGTGTCCGGATCAATCAACGTTACACCGAAGCAGGGTCGGGTTTTTTTTTTTTTTTTTGTGTGTGTTTCATTCAAAGCTTTATATGATCGGCCTCAAAAAAATATTAGCAAATTAAATAATAATAATAATAATAAAAAAAACTTACCATCAGCTTTTATGTAATTCACAAAAAAAATAATACATACATTGTATTATATTATCAGGCATAATTACATTTAATAAAGCAATTACTTACAATATGTAATTACAAAAGCAATTCATTCATTCATATATATATGATTATATATATATATTTATATATATATATATATATATGATATGATTATTTAAAATGTTTACTGTTTGTAAACATTTTGAAAATAAGCAAACAACTACATAAATGTAAATCAGATTTATATATAAGCTATATAAGCCTTGGTGGGGTTCCCTTTATTGGGGGATCAGGTGTTAATCATCACTTAAAATTGAATAGTTGGCTCATCTGGAGAAATGTCCCAGCGATGTTAGTGTTCATTCTTGTCCACAGAAGTAGTTGGTTGACAATATAGTCCCAACTCAAGATCCACTTACTAGCTTTCCCTGAGCTTTCAATCACATCACAGTCGTCATCAGTTTGTGATGTAGTTTTAGTGGGCATTATCTCATCCACAGCACCTTTCTTTTCAGCACAGCCATCTCCATGACAACAAAACAAACTCAATATGGTGATGAAGACTATGCGATTCAATAGAAAGCTAGTAGTTAAATTGTTTTGTTGAAAATGTATATCAGACTAATTGAAAAACCTGTTTGATTAATTCAATGGTAAGTTAAATAAAGTAATACCATGTTGTGGCAGACAAAACCTTAAACGTTATAATTTCATAATTTTGCCTGTTTGCATTAAGAGCATCTCTTAAAATGCATGCAGATTTAAATATGTAATATGTCAGTGAAATATTAATGCCTACATGCTGTTACTGAATGACGAGGGATAAATAAACAAATAACCAATAACTTGTACTAAAAGAATATAGTTTTATTAAGCATTGTAGCCAAGTTGCCTTCAAATACACCACAATCCATCTACATTCAACCAAAGCCAACAGCAGTTCATTCAATCCCATGTGTTAGACAGAAACTCTGATCAACTTACATAGAAGCTAACCTATTTAGCTTTTGCAGGGGGGATGGGGGGCTGGGGGGGAATACACCATTTTTCTGATCACTAATGAAAGATGAAAAGCTTCAGGGAAATTTCAGTGGAAATGTTAAATGATGGCGCGGAAGCAGAATGAGCGTCAAAACAACACAAACGTAAAATCTCAAAAACTGATCACTATGTGACGACTAGAGTCTTAATAGGAAAGAAGGTGGAGCAGGAAACATAAAGGGGTGAATTAAGGGGTTTTTTTTCCCTTCAGATATTTGACTAATACAGAAAACAGCAACAGAACAATATAGTATGAATACACTATGTGTAAAGTGACTAGATAACTTTTTCTTTCTTTCTTTTTTTAAATTAAATGCAAGAGGTCAATATCACAAAAAAAATCTGTTACTAACAGTTAACACTTTTTATGGGCTATCACTGATATTAGCAATTTCTTAAGGTTTTGCAAATAGGCACAGTACGTGTAAGGATGAAAGAAAAAGGACAACATGCATAATAAGTACACACCTGTTCAACTGCCAACCATGCAGAAGGTGTTTGTTGAAGCGCTAATACTACAGCCTTTATGTTTGATTCAAGAAACCTGGGAGTTATCAGAATTTGACGAGATGTTTTCGCAATCTCGATTTTCTTGAAGTGTCAGTTAGCAGCTGAAATGACTGGAAATAGTTTGGAGCTCATCTGTAACTAATGTGGCTGAACTAATGGACACAAGCTGCTTAAATAGGAACCAAACGAGAGATTGATGGCCGAGGCGGAAATGTTGCGTTTCTCTTTCATACGTTTTGGTTTTCATCAAGCAGTTACCGTGACAACACAGAACTGATAACCGTACTATGGCTAAGTACATGGGGCCACGTACTTGAAGAGTATCAACCTATAACAATTAAACTATGTCATGAAGCTTCAATATTCTGACTGAAGGAAAAGTGCCGTTTCATAAATACGTAGAAATCTTGGTGACGAGGGAGCAAGCTGCTCCTTAAACTAGCATGTGTCATATATCTCATACACTTGTGTTTGCTGAGAAGGATCCCAATTTCATCTTGTTTCTCTCTCTCAAGAGAGAGAGGAAAAAATTTACTGTACATTTACTGTAGGCGTTTCCAAATTTCCATATATTCCTAAACCTGTTCCATCTTTCATCCTTCACCCTCTCTAGAAAAATAGGCTTTACTCTTCTTTTGAGACGGCGGCCTCCAGACCTTCATCTCTATGGCAGCCGCTCTCTACATTTAGTGCATTTAAGTGAGGATTAGTATTGCACATCTTGGAGTCACAGCTAAAGGCACTTTCAGGTTGGATGAGAGCCGTGTGTTCCTCTTTATCTCCGTTCAGCTGGGCCGGTTCTTTGTCCTCTACGCCGTTCTCGGTGGCTGTGGAGTCACGCGGCGCGGGGGAGGATTTCTTTTCTTCCGGCTTGGGCTTCTTTCTCTCCTTCATTGCATCGTGTCCAGATGTATGTGCGGGTTTATAAGCAGGCTTATTCTGGTACAAAAAAAAAAAAAAAAAAAAGATGAAAAAGGATTTGAAACTGTTGCCAAATAACACAATTACACCGCGTCAGTGACGGCGTGGATTCTTCGTAAAATCATGCGCGACGTGGACAAAAGAAAAGTGGAGGCTGAAAAGTCCCGGTGACAAACAGAAATACTGAAGAGCAACGTAGAAGTTAATTAGCGGGGATTTAACCAGCACAAAGACCTGCTGAGAGGCTGTTTAGCTCCAGCTCATCCTCATGCTGAAAGTTCAAACAATGATTGTGTATGCTGTTGTTGCACTGTAATTACACAGTGAAAAGAGCAACAGCTGTATTATGACGTGCAGTCTGTGGTGAAGCACAACAAATACTGATATGATTATTCTGTATTCCTGCCTCCATCTGCACTTCAAACACACTCGCATGATGTTCACAATAGAAGTTATCTCGGAGCACGTCTCGACTGTTTCTTTTTCCCTACATGAAGCACTCGAGCCGTCTGCCATGACCGGTTGGAAATAAGAAATATCAAACTCGAGAAACAGAAAGCCATGAAATGTACCACTCATGTAACAAACATGGCAGCCTCTGTGGATCTCTGTAAAGATGACATGGACCCATTAAACACGCATAAACCAATATTTCTGCCTAGTGAAAAAACATAGAAATGAAATGTGGTGACACGCAGACACTGCATACACTTTTTAAACTACCGACGCAGGAATTGAGGTCAAACAACATCTCTGGCCTCAATTTTTACACTGAAATTTATATTTTTAATCTTGCGGTTCGACTTTTGACATTTGCTCTCTCTCTCTCTCTCTCTCTCACACACAAACACACACACACAATGCCGTGATGGGCAAAAATAGTTCACTATTGGAGGACATGTGTAGGTGTATTTAACATACACACGATTTAAACGGAGATTTAAGAGGCATTTCCCCCTCAGATAGCTTTTTAATGCAGACGCTGGCAGATTTAGTAACATGACAGCTTATATCTGTAATGAGAATTCCTGCTTCTTCCATGTAAAGAATGATTCATCACCGACTTACCAGGTACAGTGCCTGGCTTTTAAAAACCCGAGCGTGGTACCTGCCTCCCCGACCAAACGTGCGGATGACGGGCGTTGAAATCACTCCTCTCGGACGACTACAGGAAACACAAACAAGGCCCCGTTACACACAGACAAATAAACAACAGATAACATATATTCTTTCTGTACTTACCCTCTATGATGTCCACCAACAGACACCACCTGGACAGGGAAGCCTCCTCTTCCTCGGCTGCGGCGAGTACCGGCCCACTGACCCACCACAGTCCCGGCAATCTCCAGCTTTCCGCCCTGTGACGGCATTCCTTGGAGTCCTCGTGGAAAGAGGAAAAGCAAACGATTATAAATGATAATCTAGTGGCATTACACCGCCGTCTAATGACGTACAGCTGATTTAAGGGGCCTGTTCAAACCTGGAGTTGCTTTGCTCTGGTCTGAGAGTTGGTTCAGTTTCTTTTCACACATAAAAAAAGCTAACTAAAATGAAATCTAGATCACACAGCTGTACTATTAATTCCTAGTAATGCAAATAGTTTGAAGACACCTTTAAAGCTCACACCTCGGTACCTGATGTAAGGAAGACAAATACTAAAAGTCTCCCAGTGATTTATGAAGTGAAACTAGTGGAATAGTTTGTGTATGACGTGACTTTAATGGCCTGTTAGCATTTGCAGCTGTACTCACCTGGCATCACCCTGGCTCTCCCCTGAGGAGGCATCATAGGTGGCGGGGGGTAGAAGGAGCCGGTGGGGGGATAGAAAGGCATCCCGTGAGTGGGTGGAGGTGGCGGTGGAGGAAATGGAGGAGGATGAGGTGGACGAATGAAGTTGAGACCTTCTAGGATGCTCTGACGCATCTTCTCCACCTTGGCAACCAGCTCAGCCTGAAGAGAGAGAAACTGATTAAAAAAACAACAACTGCAGAACAGGCAACGCTACTGTAACAAAGTTTTATTCTCTAAAGTTGATTTGTGAAACATTGCTGTTGTTTGATCTTTTCAACTGTGGCTCAATGCAAAAAAAGAAAAAAAGTTAGTGCAGTTACCAATCTAACATCAGCAGCTAGAAGGCGTCTAATCAATATCAGATTACTGGCAGTGTGTCTTATTTATTTAACAGACAGACAGGTTCACTCAGCTGTGGGCGAAGCCCTGACGAACGTCCCAGCACAATAAGGAGACTTGTTTAATTAAATTATACTAGAATTAAACCTTGCCATAGTTTTACTTGATGACATTTGAAAGCAGACTACTGGTGTGGAAACATGACTCATTAGCTCTGTGATGCAAAAAAAGATTAGCAGGAAACGCAGGAAGAGCGTTTAAATGAGGTCGAATATTTTATTTTAATATGTGATGTGAATTGGGATCTCTTATGTGGATAAGTGATAATGCCCCGTTGATGCAGATGTGAATGTCGTCACGTCAACCAGATCACATCTGCAGGCGGTTGTAGATGTCGATCAGAATCAGCAGAAACAAACGAGACCGGCGTTAAACAGCTCAAAGCGTCTCTGAGGTGAAGAAAAGAACTCGGTGGTGAGTCTGTTTCACCTCAGGATTCTCATCCAGGCAGGAGGAGACTGGAAGATACTTAAAACCAATTAAATTAACTAATGCAGTTCACTTTTAAAAAAATAAAAAGATCATTTATCTTAATTGCCAGTTATATCTTTGTCATATTTTGTTTCAGGGGACTAAATATCGAATGATGTGTCGATTATTTTCTCGATTAACTGATTAGTTGTTCGGATTTTTAAAATAGTTGATGATTAATTTAATAGTATTTAATGTGCAATTATTTTCTACTGATTATTATATGTTTTGATTGACAGTATAAAAACTGTAAAAATGCTCATGAGAACAGAACCAGCAGCTGTTTGCTTAGTAAATGACTCAACAGCCAATAATCAAAATATGTGCCCATTCATTTTTTTAAACGATGAATACTCAATTAATCACGTTTGTCAACAACAATGTCAATCAATGAAAAATCCATGTGAGAATGTGTGAATCAATCAAGGAGTTTCTGAACTCTTCGCCTGATTAAATGGAAAACTTTTTAAGAGCTATTTAAGCCATATAGGATCAATATTTAATCAATCAACACTTTTCTAGTGTGAGCGGATGAGCTTCCTGCAGCTGCAGTCGTGACGGTGTCTGATGCTGCTGATTGATACGCTTAAAAGCAGGTGTGAAAACAGATGAGACGTCAGTATGTTTCAAACTGAGAGCCTGTCAGCGTTTGAAATGGTCTCTGATGATCAGATAATGTTTTTAACTCTCTGAAGCAGGCGGGTCGGATGCTTTGTGTGAAGCATACCGAAGCCTTTAGATGGGAGTTAATCTTTTCAGACTTGTGGGTGTTGTCGAAGAGGCTACCTGACCGTCACAGAGGTCAATGAGCTGGGCCTTCTCCCTGTTGGCCCTGATGAGTTTACTCTGAAGCAGCTTGCCGTCAAAGTACATCCAGGGGCAGCAGTGCTCCCAGGGTATCGGCTGTCCGCACACGTCGTTGGCAAACAGAGCCATGTCCACCCCGCTCATGAACAGAGCTGCGAGCTGGACTCCTCGAGAGTCCAGGCTGTCGATCTGTTGAAGAGAAATATTCAGGCTTAGAAAATGTTCACATGAAAAGAAAGAAAGAAAAAAGAAAAAAAAAGAAAAAAGAAAGGAAACACACTATGTTCCTCTAACAGCTCCACTGAGCCTGAGGGTTGGGCATCGAGAACCGGTTCCAAAATTCAAAAATTTTATTTTGATTCTGTTCATCGGTTCCTAAATACGATATAATCCTTTATCAATGCAAACTATGGCTATATATCTTCAAGGACTATCTATCTGCTAGTTCCTGTCTATGTTACACATCAATGCAGCGTTACAGTGTGTGGATTTATTTATTTATTTATCTATGTGAGTGTGTGTGTGGCCAACACTGTGGGCTAACTTCACATCAGTAAAGAACATGTAATGTTAAGGTGCTGATCTGAAAGACAGTGCATTGTCTGATGTCTTGTCTTGTTCAGCAACACCCAGGAAATCCTCAGCAGCATTCAGACTGCAAACAGTCCTGCGTGACTACTGAACTAACAGGAGCCGTGTTGTTTATGAAATATGATCCAGCAGTCTGCTTGGACTGTAACAGATTCCTGCCTGATCAGAAAAACACTGCACAGAGGTTTGGAATAAACGCACACTATGTCTGCTCCAAAGCAGAAAGTTCAGTTAAAAAGCCTTTGACACATTTAAAAATATTATTTTCTCTTTTTTTTTTTTTAGAATATTGGAATCGAAACTGGGAATCGATGAGCAGAATCACAATCAGAATGGATAAAATTCATTTGATACCCAAACCTACTGAGCATTCAGATTAATGAAATGCAAAGCAAAGCACGGAGCAAGCGTGAGCGGCTTCATTCACCCCTGGCTGCCCAAATACAGCGGTAAACAACCTGATCCAGCCAACACAGAAAGCCAGCAGACACAACCTGCAGACAGGCTGACAGAGCTACACACAGACACAACACCAGGACCAAAGCTCACAGCTCGTGTGGATGGCTTACACTCCCCCTCTTCACCTTCCACTGAATCCAAATGTGAACAACCTCGGCGTGAGAGTTGATAAACCATCCACACGTGACACGAGAACCTCACGAGAAGTCACTCCAAAGCTCTACAGAAGTCCATCTTTTAGTGCGAAGCTACGGCTTCAGGAACAACATGCTCGTACCAAACTGCGTTTCGTCAAGCAGGTTGTTTAGTCTTCAGGGATATGACGAGTGTCCGCAGAAACGTGACGACGCTCAAGCCAATTCTCTCAACAAGAGCGCTTAAATGATTCTGCTCAGGATATTCATGACTCGTGTGTGTTTCTTGGACACTCCTCATACAAAAAAATAAAAAATAAATAAAAATAAACACACTACAAAGTCACCTTCAGTTCCTGCAGCTGGTCAGGCTCATAAAGTTTAGGAGAAAGTGCTTGGGCTAGGAAAGCGTCAAGTTCGTTACGACGCAAAATTCTTACTCCTGGCCAATGTAACATAAACCTGAAGCAAAACACAGAAGATTAACAGTGTTACAGAGAGCAGACACTGATCAACAGCTAATGAATCCTCACTCCCTTTCTTATTCACTTAATGAAACCTAGGCTGTGACATCGTCATCGCCTGCGTGCCTGTGCTGAAGACGAGCCGTCTACTCACCGCAGCACGCAGCACAGCACCAGGAGGGGCGTGGGGACGTTGGCGGGGTTCAGCATGGCCGGCGTGTCGGAGCGCATGCAGGCCAGGAAAGCCCTCATCCTGCAGTTCTTGTCCTCCACCGCTTTCCCCAACCACAGCTTCTTCAGGTTGGGGCAGGTCCACTCCCTGAAGGGCAGAGCCTCCACCAGCTCTGGAGTGTGGGGAGACTTGCCTTTGTAGGCGGCCCACTCTTTAACCATCACATGTGTATCTGAGGGGGAAAGATGATGGGTTTATGCGTTTAATAAAGTGTCTTAGACATAGGACTGAAAACTAAATGAATAGAAGTATGATGAGATATATATATATATATAGTATGTAGGTTTCAAGTGAATGTGATGGTAATTTAAATGGAGCACTGCAAACATTACATTACCCACAATGCTGCTGACAGTTATGCTAGTAGCAGCTGGAGCCGCTAGCCTCAAACTCCACAACTGACTGGTGATGTTTATCAGATTTATCAGATTTCACGTAACAGCTCCCTCTGGAGACAATAATGGCTGCACACATACAGCAGTACTCCCCAACACCCGGAAACACGCTTTGATTGGATGTGTAAACTCTGCGGAGTTACCCTTTAACATGTGGGTCTCATTTCTGAAAAAGCATCGAAGTCACTGGATGTCGTCAGCTCAAGTGAGAGATTAAATGTCGTGTCTTGTTTTGCCTTCTAAGATCACGCACATATTATCTCAATCTTCATCTCAAGCACAAAGGCAATAAAATCAATTTGATAAACAAGGAAACGCTGTTAAAGAGACGATCTTAAGTCGCTGTGGAGATTCTTCAGTCTAAAATATATATTTCTGGGTTGGAAATAAATTAATCTGCACATTTTCTGTACGTGAAACGAAAGCTGGATTTATTACTGCAGAAACGACTCTAATCAGAGACTAGAGTTTGAAGGACTTTAGTTAGAAGTTAAGAAAATTGCCTTTACCTCCAAGTCTAAAAGTTGGACCAATAAAGTGCATCACTGAGACTTTCCTTATTTCTTACTTTGAGAGGCTTGATAAATCCAGACTCAGGTAACATAAAGGACTTAAAGGAACTTTCTGACCACAGGACTCACATTCGGGGAGGCAGTTCTTCCTCATGGCGAGTCTCTCAGCCCTCTTCCTGGTCTCGGCCAGGCTGAAGAGAACCCCGTAAACATATTGCCGTATAGGCCGAAACAGCTGCACTGCTGAAGGCAGGTCTTTGTTAGCTTCATCTTCAATGGTGACAGAAAGCTTAATCTCACCCTGCGAAAGACACACAGTTACCAAAACAATGCCACAAACAACTCACCACAGACACTTCACAGGTTCCACACGTACATACGATGTGTCCTGTCAATATTTGGGCTTTCTCGGTATGAATTTGTAACGATAGTGACACGGCGGCAGTCTGACCTTGGTGAGAACGTGGTAGATGTAGGGGTACATAAGGCCCTTCTTGTGTCTGTGCTCCGCCACCCGCAGGACCTCGGGGGCCACGTCAGGCAGGGATGGGATGGTGATGTCCATGTGGTTCCTGGTGGGCATGGACAGCAGGGAGGGGATGCGGGCGTTCAGTTTGTGGAGACCTCCGGCCTGTGATGGCGGACTCGCGGCAGAGGTGGCGCAGAGGTCAGCCTGAGGACAGACAGGGACAGAAAGCTTCAGTAACACCTGTTTGCTTTCTCATCAGCTCTGATGTGTGCTCTTCCTGATCATCGACTCACTTTTGTTTGGTCCTTTGGTGTGTTTTCAGAATGAGCAGTATTTCCGTTTTGCTCCCATCCTCCTCCTCCCTTGCGGTCACTAATATGACTAGAAGAGAAGTGCACATGCAGTTAGTGGTTCAACTAACTGATGTATACGTGTAATGTCATAACATCATCTATGTAACTAACTAGCTACGTGTATCAGAGAGAATGAGGCTACGCTGGACTCACTTGGCAGTTGTGGCTGAGCTCTCCTCGTTCTCTGAGGAGGAGGATGCGGAGGAGGCGTTGAAGAAAGCAGCCTCTGTGTGGTCGGGGCTGCCGGCCTGGTCGGGGTTGACAGGAGAGGCCCTCTCGTACAGCGGTGTGTGCTTCCCTTCATGAGGAATGTTGCTGAAGCTGTTCGGCTCTGGGAGGCGGCTTTTCTCTGCCGAGTCCAGAGCCAGACTGTGCTCAGGGTACGAGTGCTGAGACAAGAGAAGGGCAGGGGAAGCAAACGCAAACATGTTAACTTGCACTGAAGCACCTGCAGCTGTTGGTTGGAGTGTATTTCTGTCTTACCCCATGTTTTCCAGCCGGTGGCACCTGTGGAATGTTGAGCAATTTTGGGGATGCATGTTGTTGCACTGCAGCAGGCACTCGCATGTGTTTTGGTCTGACTGTGAAACAGATACACTCATTATTTTACCTTGTTAAGTTGTTGAAAGACACAGAAGCTACAGGTAGGTACCGCTGTTGTCGTTTCACATGTTAGCATAGTGATGCCATTAAATGTATAAGTTAGCTATTAGCAGCTCCTGTTTGGAGGAAATGGAAAAATGTGATGATTCTCAGGAAAGTTCTGAAGCCTCTTTTTCTATGATTTCTAGGTGGATTTATGCAGGTATATCAGTGATCATGACATCACCTAAGTGTTGAGGGAAGTGAAGGGGTCTGCTGGCGGCTGAGTAGAACTCCACTGCCTTCTTGAAGCGAATGACTTTGTCATCAGTGCATGACTGAGAGGAAAAAATATTAAAAGAAAAAAGAACACATATGTAATTATTTTCTGTTCTCTTTATGCTGCTACACGAAGCGGAAAGCGCTGGTTGGATAATTCTGTTTTAAACAAATGACGATGATGAAATGAATGTGTACATACACATAAATAACTTTTCCATCCTCAGTTTGTGTGCTTCGTGCTGGTTATGAACTTTGCCACCATTATTATTCTATTCCAGTACACACCATTTGCAAATATTTGTTTCAACTAGTTTTAGGATGCTATTCTTTGACCGATTTTAATATTCTGGATGACGGAAATAGATTGAGTTTTGCAGGTATTTTAGTCATAAATTTCAAAATTTTAGATAAAATGTTCTCACAGGTCACCCGGCGGGGGAAAATCCATCAAACACTTTTCACCTCTGTGAAGGTCACAGTGAGGCTACAGGAAGCGTTAGAGGATCATCAAATCATTTCAAAGTCAAAGTCGATTCATCCTCTGGGTATTGTGAATATTTGCACAGCATTTCATGGCAATTCCTGTAAAACCAGTCATGACTTCTATGGAAATATTTAACAATCTAAAACTGACCATAAATCTAAAAAAAAAAAAAAATGCTTCAAAATTTTTAAAAATCAAAGCTGCATGTGAACCGTCATCTCATCTTCATACCTGTGAATGCTTGAAGATGTCTTTAGCGATGGCCTCCAGGTCAGCGATGTCTCGGATGTTGCGGACGTAGTCGGCCGTCGCCTTGATCACAACGTTGCAGGGCGGGAGCACGAGTTGGTGGGCACGCACCTGAGGAATGATGACACCGAGGTCACAGCAGGTCAACCTATCGACTTTATTTGGGATGATTTGAAATAGTGTAAATAGTGTGCAAAAGCAAGGTCCCGGTGCTGTTTTAAAATGCTGCAAGAAGCTACGATGTCACAGATTTGATATTTATCATGTTTCCCTTGAGGATGTTTAAAATGTAAAACACGCATTAGACCGTGTTATCTTCCTGTGAAACTTACCTCTACGAGAGCGTGGCCAATCGCTGATGACCCGTTGGTAATGAAAATCAATCAGCCAATTAAGAAAAATCAATGTGCCGAGGAGGCGAGAGATGATTTTAATTATAGTACAAGGAGAACTAATGTGTTGGTAATTTCCAGATTATCTAATGTCGAGATTTCAAATCCTGCACACCTACAAACGAAGGTCTGAGGACTGAAACTGCGTCTTACTAAAGTGACAACCAGCAGGATTCTTCGGGTTTGTGATTTTCGGATTATGAAATGCATTTTCATTTTCATTCCCCACTCTAAAATACTAGTTGAATGTACCCAATAGGTTATTACTTTCAGAACCTGCTGTCGCTTTCCAGATTTTACTGAGTAACCTACAGCTACACTGGGCTTGGCAGGTGTGGTCGGCTAAATGAATAAATATAGAAAATCACTTTGGTTCTTAACAACTGAGAGAGATTAATGAGTAAACTGCAAGTAAGAGCAGAATGAGACAGTTTGTACACAGCAGAGCGCCTTGAAACCTGAGCTGCTGCTTTTACAGACGACCACGGATGGTCAGTTCATTCAAAGTTAGAATGAATGTATAGAAGATGATATTTTGGCAGAATGAGGAGTTTAATTTTACTGTGTTTTTACTTTATTTGTTTAAAGACTGATTGGGTGGCAGTGAGGTGAGGAAAAACAGTAGGAGCCAGTCAAAAAGAGAGTAGTGCGTGTGTGTGTGTGTGTGCGTCATTCAGTGGTATGTAACGTTTCAGTGTAGTGAGTAGTTCAGCATCGGTCGGGCTTTTTGTCGAGTTTAGTCATTAGAAAACTAACAGCTCAACAGTTGCTCAACACTGTGCACTAAAACCAACACGGAAAAGTAGAAAAGTTACATTTCAAGGACTTAAAGATGAAAGTGATGATATTTTTATGCCCAAAACAAGCCTTCTTCTCTATCGATGTAAATACTAGCAGGATTAAAAAGTTCCTAATAAGGCATTTAGTCAGCTTCTTAACATTTCTGCTTTTGAGTCGACTGTTTTGGTCATTTCACATCAGAGATTTCTGTTTTGTTTTGTTTTTTAAGTGGCTCAGTTTGTCATTTTATGACAAAGCAGGTTTATTTTTTAAAGATAAATCCGCATAAATATTAATATTTTAACTTGAATGTTGCTCGGGTAGTTATGACTATTTAACGCGATTGATAAAATACTAAAGGTGTCACGTCCCCAGCTGAAAACATCAGGCGCTCTTCTGAAAACCAGCTTCAGAGACGCAGCGGTTCGACTGAGACGTTTGGTTGCTATGATACGGAACGGATACAGCATTTTATTAAATTTCATTAACACTGGTGTGACGTTCAAGCAATGTCATAGATACCGTTTACCTTCAAAGATGCTAATGGGTGCTCTGGGCCGAGTAAGCTCCAGTGAAAGGCAGCCAAGTCTTCATCAGGCAGTATGTGATTTCCTGTAAAGCACAGACGTGAAAGCACAGCTGGGTGAAGTCAGCCTCCTCTGAACTCTCTACAGCAATATTTATATATTGTGTCGACAAAGCTACGCCAACCTAAAAGTGAGGCAAAAATGACAAAACGATTGGGGTTGAGATCAAGCTGCCGAGCCACCTCGTGCATCAGGTACTGGCTGGTGGTGAGGCTTTTGCCATTGCGGCTCAGTTTGAGTGTGTGGGCGCTGAAGTAGTACGGGATGTTGCACAGAGCGTAGTCCGAGTCGTAGGCCACCAGGCCGTGGAAGCCGTTCTCCCTGCATAAGGCTATCACCTCCAGGTGGTGGTCCTCGATGCTCTGGACAACCTGAGGAGGAGAGAAGACACGAATCAAGCTAAAGCCTCGAAATAAACCAACCACTCCACAGTGGAACACAGCTGAAAAAAAATGTCTTTATAAAAAGACACTGATGTATTTAATGCAGATCAGTCCATGCCCGTTTGTTTGATACCAACTCAGATGTATTTGATAATAATGAACAGAAAATAAATGACAATATAGTAAAACACAGCTATAATAATAATATAAAATAAGCACTTAAAATGTCCTTATAGCTGCTTAGAACTACATTGTTGTTTGTTATGAATAATTTATTAATGTTTGAATACTGCTTATAGATATTCAATTTTGGGGGATTTCAAAATAAAGTGTCACCTATGTATGAATACATCCTACATTATAATAAACAAGCGAATATTTACATTATAAAGAGCTGATTGTCTTTGTGGAACTTGTTACTTTAGGCAACAGTACAAACACAAACATATTTAGTTTACTATCACAAAAGACAGCAAATATTCACATTTAACAGCACTGATTATTCTGACTTTTTTTTTTTTTTGGTTAAAATCTAAATGATGAATTGATTATCAGAACAACTAGTATTGTTCCAGTGTTTCAAAGAGACTAATTTCTCCTTTCTCTCAGGTCAGGTGTGTGTTGCTCTGTCACTATTATACAAACACGCGGCCTTTAATTAATGATCACAGCCCATCACACTGTTGAATACATGTATTTATACTGTGGGTCATTTCACAAGAACCAGGGTGAGTTAAGATTTGCAAAGCAGGCCACTGACCCCGCTGCTAACACTGCTAGATACAGGCCGCCTGGTTAACTTGGCCCAGTGTCGAAACAGCTTTCTGATGGGTCAAGTTGGCAGTGATGACATGGTGGGCAGCTAGCAGGCTAACCACAGAGCCTGCTCATGTCTGCCGGCTGGAGCCCAAAGAGGCTCCGCTCAACAGGCACCGCCAGGCCGAGGTTTCACTCACCCCGACACGGAACCTGAGGAGCGCCAGTCGGATGCAGTGGGCCATGCACACGGGAGGCAGGAACCAGACTTTGGGCGGCGGGGTGCCCTTGTTCTGGACGTGGCTCATGATCTGCTGGGCGGTCTGCCTCTCGTTCACCTGCCGCTTGACCCACTCGTGAAGACGGCCTTTCTCCAGGGCGCCATTGAAGCACACCAGGAGCTCAATGTTGCCGTTGAAGCAGGCCTTGGAGAGGGAGGCCAGGTAGCCGAGCATGTGGTTCCACTGGCCCCCGCTCACCCAGTCGGTGTAGAAGCCTCCGTAGAGCCGGTGGAGGCAGTTCTCCGCGTCCACCAGCAGCCTCAGCGGGCTCTGAGGGGGTCTTTGCCGGCCACCTCCAACCATACTCCCCCGGGCCAGTTTCTGGAGCTCCACCGGCACCACGGCGCTGGGACAATGCTTCTCAATATACTCTAGGAAACCCTGAACACCCATGTTGAGCTTATGTCAGAAGAGACGGAAACTTAAACTTGACTGTTTAAAAAAAAAGCGAATATTAGAGGAAAGTAAACCGGGGGGGGAACAGCCCGCCTCTCCCGCTGACAGAGACCGACAGCCGGTTGGTAGCCGTGGATACTGCAGGAGTTGGTAGAATTTCCAAAGAGAGCAGAATACTGCTATTTAGACATGGTCAGACTGTGGTGACTTGTTTTTGGTTCATGGCTGCTAGCTGCCATGTGTCGGGTCACGGAGCCATGTCTGAGGTGGTGTGTCTGTCCAGAGGGAGAAGGAGAGCAGAGGGGAGGGGAGGGGGTGTGTACACATGACAACATGACGCAAAGGCACGTTCAGAGGCACGCGAAGAAACTGAGAAGGTTCACTGAGACGTACTTCCGGGTTTGATTCATTTAAAAAAAAAAAAGTCCAAAGCCTTGTTTAAAGCAGCACCACTCAACTGATAGACAGTAGCTCTGCGATGTTACTTTAACGCACAAAGATAAATTATTATTATTATTATTATTGTTATTATATAGTATATAACATGCAGAATAGATAAGCACAGGAACCAGAACAAACACAATACAGAGCAAAAGGAGCATAATAAACATGGCTACATTCTTTACCATTTGGGGGAAGTGCAACAAACTGTAAACATGTTGTGTCCCCCAAAGATGTTACATTAAGGCATCAACATTTATTTTTGATTCATGTTTCTGGAAACACATTTGAATTTCAGTCCAATAACCACCATACCTTTAGTTTAGTTTTGGTGTCCATCATCTCCTGTGAGACATATAAACACACTTTCTCATTTAAGGGAATGGGAAGATGTGTGCACACCTTTGACAGATGTTGCATCTGCTAAAAGCTTCACTGTATTCACCAGCTAGTCTCTAATTTTCTACAGAGATAAAACATGTATCATTAGAACAATAAGACTGATTCAGTATATAGTTATAGTTCAGATGCATCATATCCTCTTGGCCTATGATGAAAAAAAAACCAAAAGTGCAACATGCTTGAAACATACTGTCAACCTGTAGGTGGCGGTAGAGCATCATTTTCCTGCCCTATTCTTAGATTGGAACTCTTTAACATGTTATGGCTGGATGTGAAATATCTTGAGAGGTTTGAATCTTTGGGTTTTGTGGTGGAGTCACAGTGCAAAAAATCACCAATCAGCAAACTAAGAGTAAACTGTATGTGTGTAGTAGTCATTGAGTCATCCAGTTGTCCTTTCCTTTAAACAAACTTTGTTATCTGACATATGGACTGACAAATAATTTAATCATGTGACTGTCTTTAATAATATAGCACCCTAAATCAAAATAATAATAGAGGCTGAGATATCCTGACCTTTATTCCCCAGTATGAATCAAGCGTCAAAAACATAAGAGCCTACATTTCCCATAATGCAATCCTCAACAGCATGTCTTCTGTATATTATTTTGAATAAAGAGAAGGATAAATAAAGACCTTCTCTACAAAGATTGTTTGTTTGTTTGTTTGTTTGTTTGTTTTTTGTAGATCCTTCAGACATTACCAAAACAACATGTAGGGGTTTACGTTTTTAATTATAATAATGAAAATCCAACATGTCTTGTATTCAGTCTTGTATTTTGTCAAGAAAAGTCTGGGAATGCATAACACATTTTCTCAAAATATATATACATAGATATTCACAAAAAAGTAGTCCGTGTCAAACTGCTACTCTGGAGAGGTTTACCTCTTTTACGCAATAAAGTGATAAAATACATAAAACATCCACATGGCAAACACAATTCAAAAGAATATAAAATTGTTGTGAATTATATAAAACAGTTGTATTTTATAGTTTATACTTAAATTGCATTTTAAAATTGGCTTGAGTACAGTATCCTGAATGTGCAATTTACTTTGGAACTCCACTGTGTTGAAGTATCTTGTCTGAATACAAACACAACTCCATGTTTGAATAGTTTTGCTTATCCAAGCAGCTATTTCTAACATTAATAACATTTTAACCAGCACCTGCATTCACTATGATAACAACATTCAGTAATGCAATACCTTTTTGGCAAGTGAAGCTTGAAAGTCGTTGTATATAAAATCAATGAACAAGTAAACAGATGAACTGATGAATAAAACATTGTCTTTTGCTGTACAAACAAATCATAATGCTTTATATGCACGCTCTCAGAGGTCAAGCGATATCCGAAAGTGCTGTGCTCTTTGGGCCAGTTCCTTTGCAAACTCTTGAGCTTCGTGCAGAGCTTGCTTGTCTGGGAAGTGCAGAGCGGCCTTCTTGGTGGCCACAGCCAGCTGCTTCAGGAGAGCACACAGGTGGTTGCTTTTACACAAGAGGCTCTGGCTGGATCCTCTACATTGGGCCTCCCTACACAGGGTGTCTACCAGTCTCTGACCCACCATGATCACCAGCTTACTTTGTGAGATGAATTTTTCTGGTGGCTGGCTATCCCGAATGCTTTCCACAAAACCCCCAATGGCCTTATTGAGAGCGCCAAAGTAAAGCCGGCAATGCTCTGTTAGGGAAGCCGGTCGATGTTCTTCTGGGCCGCCGCAAGACTCAGAGTTAATACTCTTGTTATCAGCCTGATCAGTGGATAAATCAAATAAAGAAGGTGATGGTCAGTGTTTCCTGTCTATTTCTGAATACAAAGAAAGTCCTGTGTATCTACATTGTAGATGGATTTGTTCCTTTAAGCAAGAACAAGTCCCTTGTGTTGATACTCACCTGTGCTTTGTTAGAGGCTGTTGGGACATTTTCTTTTGGCTTCTTCTGTACTTCCTTTTCCTGCTTTTCAAAATCATTCTTTGTCTAAAGAAAAGTCAAAAGCCAAATCATTACATAAGTAGTATACTTTGGTTTGCCACAGTATTGTACTATATGTGATTCATGATGATGATGATAAAGGAAATTAAAGGCTTTCACCTGTAGCTCTACATAGTCGTTGTCATCCTCCACTAGGTCCTCTCCTTGTTGACTCTTGTGTGGAATTTTCTTTGCTTCTGGCGGACTTGTGGTGTTAAGAGGCTCTGGATCTTTCTGAGGAGCTCTGAACAGAAGCTTGCCATTGGCATTGATGATGGACACCAGGCGCTTGACGTCCTCTGGCACAGTGCGGGCCACCATGACAAAGCGCTCCAGTTGGTCAGGCGTCTGCACCTGCCCAGGGTCCTGACATAGCGTGTTGAGGGGCCAGCCAGCCATGTTGAGATCACTCACTGTTTGCTGTAGGATCACACCTGAGTCCTCCACAATGGACAGCTGTTTATAGAGTCTGGTCTGAAGGTTGGCATCAGTCAAACGTCGGGCGTTGCCCTTAACATCCAGCGCAAAGTTTAGAAAGCATGTCACAGAACATACAATACTCTCTGCTGCTTCTTTGATCTCCTCCAGGTGTTTCTCCAGATGTTCTTTGCTCCTCCAGCGACTGCTTACGAAATTCATGAGCTGGGGTACGGTCCTGCAAATCGACTCCTGCAAGTCTAGAAGTCTGCGGCAAGTCTCATCCTGGCTGAGCGTCACTTCTCGCAGAGGCTCTGGAGAAGACGAGCTCAGAGCCAGAGAGTCACAGGAGCTGGTGGAGGAGCTGGAGGCTGTGCTGATTCTTTGAGCGTCTACTGCCGAGAGACGCGGGGCTCTGCCTTGCTCATCGTCCTCGTGCACCAATGACTCCCCGCTCCCTGGAAGGTCACGGAAAGACGTACAGGACAGGAAGTTCCTCATCCGATGCAGACACACCCTTGTGAGTTCATGAGAATTGCTTGAGTCGCCTCTGCACTCTAGCGGTATATGATTACCATGTGCATCACTGAGAACCCGGGTGAGGGATTCCTCCTTGGGTGGAACAGCATATACTAACTCCTCTGTAGGCTTTTGAGTTGGAGGCGTGTTATAAATTGGGACTCTTGGCAGCACTTTGGGTGGACTTTGGATGTCAAGAAAACTGGGTTTTGGTATATCATAAAGTAAGGGAGTTGGACTGCTTCTTTGTATTGGCCAAGCACGTGATGGTAGGGTGTCATAGGTGCCTTGGGGTGGACATTTTTGTTTCTCGTGATTCATTGGCACATCATAAATCCACTCAGGCTTGCAGAGGTTGGGAAGGGTGCTGGATTCACTGGACATTTTCTGTTGGGCCTCTGTGGCTGAAGGAACAGGGATGTCATAGTTTGGGTCGTGAAGCAGAGGTGACGGAGCTGGATACACCTGTGCAAAAGACCAAAGTTGTCAATATTATTTATAATTAATGGAAAGTAAATGCCTCTGTATGTTTCAAATGAGGTGCTTGTCAGATTGTCTTACAGTGTCTGAAACACCCTCCTCCATACCTTCCTGAAGTCAAAATTTGGAGGGTTTTGTCCGACATTTTTTGTGAATTTCCCAACAAGTGGCGTGTGCAGAGGTGTGAAAGCAATCGGCATTTGAGCTTCTCTCTCGAGATTTGTTTTTTTTATTATTGTTTAATGAGACTACTACCATTACTTTTCTTGTCTACAATCCAGTGCAACACCATGAATGCCTTTGAGAAGTGACTGTCCCAAAGTTATCTCCATGATTACATGTATGAGTTATTATTAAATTATTATTATTAAAGGGGAATTCTAGTATTTTTCAACCTGGACTCTATTTCCCCATCATTCTGAGTCTAAGTGACTAATGAGGACAGATTTCTTTCTTTTTTATTTCTTTTTAGTTCAGTGTTGAGCGAGAACACATAAGCTGGCCCACTAAAAGTGCCTGTTTTTGCTACTGACAGGCTATGATTGTTTTTATTAGAGTCTGACAACGGAAGCAAATACAGGAACTAGCCATCTGTAGCAACAGTTTAGCTAACTGCATAGGGAACTAAATCCAGGGCCCACATAGTCATTCTGTGATTTGTTTACACGTATGAGGTCGACTTTCACCACGTTGGACTGTAAAGAAACTAAATGGCAGATTACCTCGTGGACATTATAAGGACAATCATGAGTTGTTTCACTTTGACTGGCCAATCGTATTGATTTGAGCTGGAGTACACAGAGAGGAAATGGAAAGAACGGAGGGAGAAAGGCAACAGAACTGGGTTACCTCGGAGGAACCGCTCGCGTTCCTGCGGTCACTGTTCTCCTCTCCTGACAAGTGAACAGGAAAACTTTCTCTGCAGGGTCAACCTGTTGCTGCCAGACTCAGAAAAATATTGTCCACGGATGCAAGTAATCCCAGCTGTGTAACTACTACAAATTGATTTACAGCATTTATCAATATTGTTTGTCCTGGAGACTGTTTCACTCGGACACAGAATCAACTGGATGAAAAGAGCGAGGTCGCCTGCTCCACGCAGCACACAGTAAGAAAAATGTGATTTCAACACATAACAGCAGTAATCCATTAAAACGCACAATGTGGATCTGGTCACTTTATCCTTGTAATCTGGAAATTTTGCAGACATGAACCAGTTTATTTATCTAAGTTACTACCTCTCTACAACAGACAGTGAGCTATCCACAGACCCAGATGTAAACAAGCTGCCCCATATAACGTGTAGAGCCATAATACTGCTACAGGTAGTATGTGTTTCCTGTGTTTACTTTTGTTGTCAGACACTTTTATTAACAATCTGAGCCAGTGGCAAAAAAAACAGGCACTTTTGAGTGGACATGCTTTGCCCCCCAAGAATTACATTGCAGTCCATATTGCATCTGACATCTAAAGCAAACCTGCTCAATACTGGGCCAATTCCAAACATTTTTGTCCAAACATTACACTCACTTAGACCCACAATAATGTGAAAATAGGGTCCAGGTTAAAAAAAATACCATAATTTCCCTTTAAGGCTACGAACTTGTAAATTCTTGGGGAGATCAGGGAGGCATCATGATGCAGCCAGGAGGAGGAGGAGACTATGACGACAGGCAGACAGACTTTTTGTGTGGCCATTTGGAACAGGTATAGACACTTCTGTCATTATGTGGTTGGGCAACATATGAACTAGTAAATTTTAAGCATACTGAAGACTAAACAGAGGCTTAAAAGAATGCAAGAAAAAGAAGCACTTCATTGCTTCATTAATCCCTGCCCAAACTCTGATACTTACATAACAGTCTCCTGGACTGCTACACCTTAAAGTCTCCGTAGAGTCAAATCTCTTCTCCAGCTCCGATATTGGAATCAGTGAGTGTTTTCGGCCCGTATGTTTTGGAGTCGATGGTGCCTGCAATAAGAATATTACAATAACAGTGAAGACATCTTTGACACGGACCAATAGCCTCACAAGTATATCTACAATTTTCTAATCTACTATTGGTGTACATTTGTGGACGCTCACATTGTAAAGAGAGGATCGTCTTGCTTGGCTTGGGACATCGTAAACATCCCCTTTAGGACTGGACGCCGTGCTGAAGAGTGAAGGCTGCAAAACAACACAGGCTGTAATATTGGGTTTGACTGGCAACACTTGCACTGCTTTGATCAAAGCTTCATCTACCTCAATGACCTCTGCATGAACACATTTATGGGGACAGTGTTTGCTCAGAAGCCCGTTGAGAGCTCTGGAGAACCCCATTATGCATGCACTTTGCCAATTAACGCAACTCGATAATGGAAACCATGCTGCTCATTGAATATTAGGTGGCTACTGCAGAGGGGAACAGGACTCCCCTGGAGCAGGAAAGGAAATGGTGAACATGTGGGTATATTTCTCCCACCTTCTGCCGCACAAGCACCCGTACAGACACTTCTGTCTTTCTGGGGTCCCTGGCGGCATGAGCTGCTGTTTGCAGTTAAAATTGTCTGAAGTCTATGTCTGTTTGTCTTTTACTGGCCCATAAAGATCCCAGTGCTGCATGCCTGTCCCCATGGAGAGGCCCCTGGTCCCCATCTGTAAGCTCTTTTGCCAGCAGGGGTTTCACAGCGTTGCATTTCTGCAACAGCCTACCTCTCTAATCATGAGAGTTAACACTTCTCTGAGGAAGAGGACCAACTTTGACCTCGGAGCACTAGACAGACTGAAAAACAAACTAAAAAAACCAAAACAATTTGTACCTTGCTTCCCTTGGGTCCTTCTGTGCTATGCTTAAGTGCTACGGGGATTGGACTTTTTGAAGCTGATAATGGAGTAGACGGGACCTTGTAGATCATGTCCATACGTTCATAAGCAGAGTTGCTGGTGGGTCGCGGTACGCTCGGGATCTGGTAGATATTCTGCAAACTGTCATCGGTTTTGGCATCAGCTAATTTGTTTTTTTCCGTGACATGGCTTAAGGGGGCTGCAGTGGTTGCAGTTTGCGGCAAGAGCTGCAGTCTGTTTGCAGGGGCCAAGCCTTGCCGCCCATACAAAGAGCACATCCACCATCCGCTGGTGCCGGCCACGTTTTGATCCATCACTGTGATGACATCTCCCTTCCTGAAGGCCAGCTCATCTGCACACTCTGCAGTGTTGTCATACAGAGCCTTCGCAAGTTTGTTCTGAAAAAAGAACAGAGGAAACGGAAATTAAAAAAAAAAGTTGTTGTGGTAAGCATGTATATTGTCATTTGCACACTATAAATTCAGATTAAGATGAATGGTTTTTAATGGATTTTTCTTACATCATGTATTCCACAGACCCCGAGCGCCATGCTTTTCTAAATATTGCAGTGTTTTGTTTTTTTTTTGCTTCTGTAACTCTGTTTGCAACATTTCCTCTTGCAAAATGTTGCAAGATGGAGTTGTCATTATTCTATCAAGCAAAATGAGCACAGCTGGCTGTGGCTGTGGTTCATATTTTGAATGACATCTTCTCTGCTATTTATTTTCGCTTCCTATTTTCAACCCGCAGAAAGATCAATAAACAATACATTTCTTTAATCTTTCCTTATGTGTTGCTAATATAATGTGCTAATGAAACTTTGAAATTTCACACAGCATATTTTAAATCTTTAATTTTAAACCATTTGTCCTCTGCCGTGTAAGGGTTATTTTGGTTTTTTTTTTATGCACGAGTACACGTGTCTATGAAGTCTCTGCCTCTGTTGAGACATTCTTCACTGTCAATAATCGTGCAGCCCAACTGTCCTGCTCTTCTCCGTGACAAATCTTAGTCAGATCTCTTATATACGATGACCGCTGTCATGTGAAAGCTTCTTTTTATTTCTGTATCAACCTCTTTGGTGTGGTGGCTATTGTTGTGCTGCAAAACAAGCTGTGAATGATGACACATGCATCTAAACCAAAACTACACACACACACACACACACACACACACACTAACAACAACAGCTTGTGGTTTGAGTCACTGCGAAGATACAAGTCTTCACACTTATTTCATGCATTGCTTCAGCTCCCCATAGAAACGTGTTCAAGGTCAGACAAATATAACCATAAGTGATGTATATAAAACAGGTGTTACCCTTTAATACAAAACAAATGTTTTCACCGAAGGATTTAGACTCAAACTCCTGCTGTGCAGCCAAACATTGTTCAAGCCCACAAAACGTTATTTGGCTAGATTTTGGAGGATATGTGTATATAATGATGCACAAGACATGTAAAATATAGAATCATTGGATGGTATGATAGAGCCATCAAAAACACAGTCATGGGTGGAATCTGACCTTAAAGCCACTTAAAGGAAAGCAGGATGTTAAAAAAATGTTTATATTATTTACAATATCAAAATGATAATATATCAGCAACAGTTCATAATGATAATTATCTTTTCTGTTGTTTCCTTTGTTTGTTTGTTGTTGTTTTTTTCCCCTCCTTGTTGTTTTTACCCTGATTCCGTTTTATCGGGTCATTTCTTTGACACTTTGAATCTAGTTTTAAAAGCCTAACCAGGCCTGTCGGTTGCACACAAAGCTACAATCACTCAAGATGATAAATCTCAGTGACTATATGACTGTGCAGGCAGTAATATTTTCCACATGTTCTATTGTAATAACTTTAGTGAACCTGTGATTTCAGATTACCCAGAACTTTAGTTTATGACCAAATACCTGCAACACTAATGACCATCAGCCTCAGATCTATTTTGTTTAGTGAAAAATTAAGTAGACGAAGTATCTTTTACTTTAAACCTCTAAAAATGATGTAGATCTGTATTTTTTAAGGAATATTATCGGCAATATTATTATACTTAAGTATCAAAAATAAAAGATGAATTATATGTTTGTATGTAAAATCTTAATCTGCAAAGTAACTAGTTCCAATAACTGTTAAATAAATGTATCGCATTATAACATTTCTCTCTTAAACACAGTGGATTACAAGTATACAGTAGCATAAAATGCAAATATTTAAGAATAGTACAAGTACTTCAAAATGTACTGTTGATAATAATTGATAAAGTTCCAACTCTGACAGAGATCCTAAGATGCAAGGGCAAGAAACTATAGGGAGTATGGTATAGACTGACCCTCAACAAAACAAATACACACACATCCCTCGACACCCTTACACACACACACACACACACACACACACACACACACACACACACACACACACACACACACCACCCTCAGCTGATAAGTGTGTGTGGTGCTGGTGGTGGTGGGGTGTGGATCCACTGCAACAAAGAACCCTTTCACCATCAGAGCCCAACACACTCAGCACCTGTTGGGATGCAGGCCTGTCAGCCCTGTAGAGCACACACACACACACACACACCAAGCCTCAGCAAACTCCCTGCCTAATCCTCTGGGTCATGCAACAGACATGCGATTGAAATACATAGGGTCAGATGACACTCAGTGACCATAACACTAAGAATGACATTGTTGTACTTTCT
Organism: Pampus argenteus; assembly: GCA_036937835.1. NCBI lineage: Eukaryota > Metazoa > Chordata > Actinopteri > Scombriformes > Stromateidae > Pampus > Pampus argenteus. The sequence continues at coordinate 20,802,621 of CM072863.1, read as the reverse complement.
CCTCGGAAACGTCAGTGTACACGGTCGTGAGATAAACATCAACACACACTCTGCTCGGTGTCACGCACATGATGCCACAAAATGCAATTAAAGCCACAGCCTATCATGTCAACTGATTATTGAGGGCATCGTTGTCAAACCGCAGTTCAGCTCACCAAACTACCAGAATTTAGGTCATTTACCGTAAGCCCCCACCTACGCCTCATGCTGTGTTTGCTCGTGGCCCCCGTCGTTCCTGTGTCTGATAAGTACAGTAACAAAGTCAGATTCAGCTGTGACTCTATTGGATTCCTGCACACGCCTGCTTGTGCAGATCAGCCCCTCTGACAGCTGGCCTCTTCAGCACTTTAACTGCACAGCTGTCTCTGCCTCTCCCTCGTCTCTCCCGTCTCTCCCCTCCATCCTGTTCACAAATTAACATCGCCGCACAATGCAAGAAAAGCTTAAAAAAACTCCCGGCGATAGGAGCTTCTGTTTAGAGAATAGGACATGTCAGAGCAAACTAAGACATTTCAAACCATCTGAGCAATATCACATCGATACAAAGCAGCATGTGCATCAATTCTTTCATTATTTGCATTAAAAGCAGAAAGAAGAGCATTCTGTTTTTAAGCTAAGTATACGATACTACTACTGCATGGATTAAGATGACATTCATTGTCCCCAGAGGATGAATCCAACTCCTTTGACTTATCTTCTAGTGTAACCATGAGGTATTTTTGGTATTATATCTAACTAATAAACATAATAACTATTGAAAGGTATCCCATTAAATTTGGTACTGACATTCAATGTGCCCAGAGGATGAATCCTGACTTTGGTGACTTTTGATCTTGTCCAATACTTTATACTCAAATACTCGCAAAAGTAATTACATTCATCTTCATTAGCTGTAGTTTATGTTTATTGCTAATTAGCAAATTTGAGCATGCTAAAATAAGACGTGGATCAGATCATCCGAATTCAAACTGATCAACTCTGGAGTCATATAATCGATGTACATCAATGCACCTGAATAGATGCTACTGAATCAATATACTGGGAGTGTTTGGCTCCAGAGGGCCACTGGAACAGGAACAACAGGAAATGATTCCCAGTGTGGGAACACCAAGCTCTTGGTACATTCTGACCTTATGACCCTTGACAGCCTGGGCACGACCCCGGGGTCGGGTCAGCACCTCATCCATTATACACTGAGACGAAGGCCAGGCCCCGCGCAACACCCGTGGTGGTGCTGAACAAATCTGTCACACAGGACTGAGAGTTCAGTAAAAATGTAGAAAAATGTTAATTTTCCCAGACAGAGCGGCGGGAGCAGGGTGATGGAGATGAGGCCGAGCACATAGCTGAGATAATCTCTTTTCTTAAATTTGGACAGGAAGTCCGCCTGTAAATAAGACATATTAGACTTTCCCACAGTATCTTAGATTCAACAATGGGGGCAGGGGGGAGAGGATAGGACATGGAGGACAGACAGACAGACAGGCAGACAGACAGAGAGAACTGGATTGATTTCATAACTGGGTAAATCATCTCTTGACATGTTGGGAATTTGTTCCTGGTAGATCAATTTTATCATCCTAAATGATCTTCAGATGTGCTCTGTGGAAAATCACCTTTGTCAATCCTCCTTCCAAGCAAAACAAATCCAAGAGGAGGCTGTGGAGACTAATTCAGACTCTGTGGCAGTGACATTGACTCACTACAGCTGCCCTGGTATTTCCTGTATGGGAACTGGTGAGAACTATGTCAAAATCTCATACAAATACGCACAACAACTGACGAAGACGTCTAAGGACCTTTCATTTCACAATCAACAGTCCACACAGACAGATGACTTATAAAGTCATCCGAAGAAAAAGTAAACAGACGTCGTACGTTTCAAAATAAAAAAGCATTTTTAATGATGATGTGACCTGATATAAATGTTCAATAGATTATTTTTGTGCTTTTTTTTTTTTTTTTGGAAGGTGCACTTGTCAGTTAATGTATCGGTTATGTTAATATAATTTAAATATTTGATTTTTTAAAATACACAAAGGACAGAATGAGTTTAAAAATAAACTAGGCTGGTGTTTTTAATCTGTCAGTTAAACAGTTTGAGACTTAGAGCGAAAAATATTGAACTTTTTTTTTTTTTCAAAGAAGAAATAAAATCATCCTGTTTCAAATTAAAAGTTGGATGAAACAGAAATGAAGAAATAACAGACAGCCTCGGCTGGTCCGTATGGCCTGCGAGTTCACGGTGGCTGATGTCTGCTCACCTTTCGAAACGTATTACTTCATAACTAAAGCTATTGCTACACTACATTTAACATAAGAGACATAAATATATACACATTTTAGACAAGTAAAACTAAATGTAAATGTGTCACTCACTGGCATTCATAAAAAATGCAGCTTTACACATTAAAAGCACCGGCTCAGTCAGCTATAAGTTCAACCAACAGAAACACTTTAAGATGCAGTTTAATAAGTAGTGAGTTGTTCCCAGTTATGCAACAATAGCAGTAGGATGACAGACAGACGCACAGATAACGGGCTCAGCGCTCTGCAGCAGGAACTTATCTCACTGCTCGCACACTGGATTTATTTATACTCACACTTCCTTCTCATCTTCTGTCTTTTGTCACACTGCATGTATTCACTATGTGGTCACTCTGCTGCTTTATTTAAAGACGTGTCTTATAAAGACATGTGAGGATGTTTTGAGCCCACCGCTGCATCCCTGGTTTTGTTAGTACATCTGGGCTCTACTGGCACTAGATCCCAGGATCACATCACACAACAACGCTTTCCTGCTAACACTTCTCAACAGTTCTCACGTCATTACACCGATTGCATTAACCTGGAAGGACGTTATGTGATATCTACATACTAATCAAAACTCATATTTAAAGCAGCAACAGCAGTAATATGCTGTAAATACAACACCGACGTGTTAGTAACACCACAATCATAGTTAATATAAGCACACCTTGTAAATGTGAATTCAGAGAAATGGCTGTGGAAAGCCCCTTTTCTATTGCATGCTATTATATGATATATATATTTATTTTATTATTTCTTTTACAGATTGCTTGCTCCATGTCTCAGCTCTGTTGACCGAATTCCTTTTGTTTTCATACTCTTTATTCAGGAGCCTGCTGCCCACTTGGAGCACATCCTCAAAATATTTGGCTGACAGGATGACCAACGAGGGCCTCTCGCATATGAGGCAGATTAATAATCCTCGGCGGTTAAAGCACACGAACAGTGACAGGATAACATGAAAAGGACAAAATGATGAATTAAACCGAGACAAAAAGCAACATATTTCAGCTTCCTCCAGCGCGACGTGAGGAGGATGCTGACACATTTCTGTGCCAGCCTCCCGCTGTGTACTCTCTCATGACTGTCTACTGATGATAAAAGCAGACGCAACAGCAATTGCAGCACACAGGGCGTCCCAATATAGCACTCGAGGAACTAAAAAAAAACAAAAATTCCAGTGCAAAACAACCTTATAGAACGGAAGTGAGACTGCTTGAACCGCCAGTTAGTCATCGACTAAACCAGTCTTTTTGTTGATGATTAAGATGAGTCTTATTAACTGCTTCTCACAAGAAAATATCAGGATGATGCACATCCTTTCCCTCAACTGTGCGCTGCAGATAGGAAGATTAGGCTTTTCTATTCCATTAATCATGTTGAGGCTTTTAAAACATTTTCCATGAAACCAAATGCTTAACAAAAGTTTAGAGAAACTGTATCCAGACATTCTGTGATTCTCTTCTTGTACACATTTATATCTTTTCTCCGTCTGCTTTTTTTCATTTTAGGGGATCTGACATGTATAAACAATTTATCATGTGAAAACAAAACGCATCCACCGATCGTTTCGCGGTGAAGCTGCACGAAGACGAAGAAAGTGTGACGTTCGTTGGCGAGCAAAGCAACATCCAGTCCTGTCAGCAGCTCCCTCAAACACAACGCACACACAGATCAGCTGTGTTTAAATGCTAAGAGCTGATAAAGATGTACGAGTGACACATTCTCTGCATGTAAAATACACTCGAATCGGATATATTAAGGACACAACCTCATGTGTGCAACATTTTGCCTATTTTCTCTAAATGATCAGTTTCTGGAGGAGGCTGATCTGTTAATCTGACCGCTAAAGCTGGTGTGTTAACGAGACTAATAAAGTTTCACTCTCGGCTCAGTGCGAGGATCAGCCCTCTCGGGTTACAGCCTACAGTAGAGCAGGTCAGAGGGGCTGTGTGTAGAAATAGGTGGTAGCTGACACCGCAAGTTAAAGTGAAATCCCAGCAGGTGGTCCACAGAGAAATTCCTCTGGGTGAGCAACAGGAGACGACAGATACAAAAGACATCACTGCATACAAAAAGGAGGTAATAAATGATTTTAAAAGAAAACTTAACTGAGTTAGAACAAAACTAAACGTGTCATTGCAAAGTCAGAGCAGCTGCAGTACTCACCATGGTTTTTTTTTGTTTGTTTGTTTGTTTGGTTTTGTTTTTCAGTTGTGTTCAGTGTCCACAAAGAGAAGTAAGTCCGTCCACAGAGGGTCGGTTTTCAGTGTACCATCTCAACCATGAGTGTGTGTGTGTGTGTCTGTGTGCGTGTGTGAAAAAGGGATTTAAGTCCTCCTGTGTGGCTCACAAGCATATTGTCTGAGATGTCACTGAAGGCAGACTGTTTTACACCCTGGGCGGGGAAATCCAGCTCTGTAGCACTGACAGAGCTGCTGTCCTGCAGCCTCATTGGCCAACAGATACTCCCCCCTCCTCTCTGCAGCTGCCCTACACTCCCCCATTCTATTTTTTTCTCCTTCATCTTACTCCCTTCATCTTTCTAGTAAAGCAGAAGTGCAATCATTTGCTTTTCAAACTAACCGGGTATTTTTTCTTTTTTTTTTGTTATTGCGTTTTATTTTGCTTCCTCTTTATAAATTTGCCAAATTCCATGTAAGTGTAGCAGAATTTTTAAAGGAGGACGTGGGTGGGGGGTTTAGTTTGTTTGAAGCAGAAATTCTTGAGGCTATGCTCGTTGTTGTCTGGACGACACACACAGCAGCGTCTGGGAAAGTTGGGGTGGGGGTTGGGGAATGCAGAGGGGTGATAGGATAGGGTGACCTTCCAGTCTGAGGGTTCAGGCCGGAGTCGAGAAAGAAAATCAGAAGCATCGATAGTTTTTCTGTTTTCCATTTTTCTTTAGTTTTTTTTTATGATGGTCACTGAATGCAACATAGTATTTTGCAGTATGAATTTCTGGGGGTCTTTCGTAGATCTGGTTTGAGCCACTAACATAAAAACAAAATCACAATAAGCTAAAGTGTATGACCATAGAAGTGCATGTGTTTGTGTGTGTTGTGGTGTATCACTGTCTATTTGTGTGCTCTGTGGGTTGCTCACTCTTTGCAGCAACAGTATTTTAAAATACCTACAGGATATTACCTTAGTTGTGATTTATGACTTCTGAGGAGGATTTTTTTTTTAACCTTAAAATTCATAAAGAGGGTTGTTCTTTTCATTGTTTAATAAAAATCTGAATTACAACAAACAACGGACACAAAATATAAAAGTGGAAAAAAACAACAAACCAGATCTGCGGTCAATTACAACAAACATATGAGAAATGTGTGTTGAAATAGGGGATATCTGCTCATCTTAAAATGATGCAACTCTTTTCTGAAGAAGCGTCCCGCAAACTCCAAAGTAATTTAAACTGAACAATCTCACAGAAAAGACAGCGATGACATCAGTGAGGTCGGGAGGGTATGCAGAGCGGAAAGAGACGTCGAGATCTCAGTCTGTGGTGGTGCGGCGGTACCAGAAACGGGCCCTGAAGTCGTCGCTGCAGGTCATGAAGCCGGGGTTGGTGGGCGAGTGGACGATGCAGCGGACGATGTTGTTGTGACCCAGGGACAGCAGGTTTTTCCTCTCGGCCGTGCGCGAGTCCCAGCAGCACAGGCTGATGGTGCGCTCGTCCGGCAGCAGCACGTAGTCCTCCGTGTGGTTGAACACGCCCTGTGTGCGGTGCATCTGACGGCCGCTCAGACCCGCGCCTACAACAGCAGACACACACAGCACATCACAGCGAATTCATACTGCTCAAAGGCTGACCAAAAAAACAGCTGCTACAATAAGGCCTACAGTTATTTATTAGATTAACATAAATTTATTGATATTATGTCTGTACTTCCCAGCTTCTCAACAATAATATAACCCAGTAATAATATAATTGATCAATTAAGGTGACCTAGACCCAGAATACTTATGGATGGATTAACTAATTACATGTTTGTCCGTTCTGAGTGGATGAAGGTCTCCTGACCTTTGTCAATGAAAACTTTTGACTTTCTTTAAGTGAACTGAAGTCAAAGACGTTTGAAGACCTGCAGGCACCCTGATACTGAGCAGACATTTACAGTGTAAAAGAAAACAACTTGTTAGTGCCTTCTGGTGGACAAACTATGCAATAGCACCACCATTACTAAAGAACCTTAAAACATATTTTTGATATTTAAGCACTTATCTGCAGAATAATTCAATATCCACAATATCCGCTTCCTCTTTGGCTAGACGTCGTCAAGCAACGCAAACGTCAGATATTCTGAGGCTCAGGAAGTGTATATTTTATGATATTTAAAACAGAAAAGTGACATCAAAATGTGTTATATGTGCAAGTCAACGACTGAAATTCTTAGTTTAGCTTTACACGTGGCATTTTGTTGCCAAGTGACCGTGGTATTCCTATAGTTCGTTACTGTAATGGATTAGGAGGCTTGGGCCAGATTTGAAGCTGACTCTCTAGTTCTCGTAAAGTAAACATCATGCTCACCTGTGTATTTGACCAGCGTCCTGCCTGTAGAGATTTCCCACAGTTTGACCACAGAGTCTTTGCCGCTGGACAGGATGTACTTGGAGTTCTTGGAGAAGACGGCGGAGCAGACCTCAGCTCCGTCGTGGGCCTTCTCGAAGGTGGTCACGCATCGGTTGGAGACGCCGTCCCACAGTTTGATGCTGCCGTCCTTGCTGCAGGTGACGTAGCTGTTGGCGCTGTGGTTGTAGCCGACGCCGCTGATAGTGTCGGTGTGCTGGTCCAGCGGGTTGCATGACACGAAGCACTGGAAGGTGTTGACGTCGTAGAGACGCAGGGTTGGGTGCTGCGTGCCAACCAGCAGGAAGTCACCTGATGGGTGGAAGGAGATGGAACGCAGCATTTCTGCTTCCTGCGGGGAAACGGAGGAAGACGGGATTAGAACTGAATTTAAATCAAAGCAATGTCTCTAATGCCACAATTTTTTTTTTTTTTCGTCAGCAAAGTTTTAGATTTGAGCCTTCTTTACATTTTCAATACAGCAATTTGACTAAACACATGACAAATGGAACATTATGTAGAAAATCTGACCTGTATATATTTAAAGGCTCTTTTTGCAGAGGGCTTTGAGTAGTCAAACAGTTTGAGGGTGTAATCTCTCGAGCCAGAGGCCAGGATCTGTTCAGTCGGGTGGAAAGCCAGGCAGGTGACTTCATCGACGTGGTCGTACAGTGTCCGGATCACAGGGTGATTCTCCATGTTTTGCTGTGCCGTCTCGTTCATCATTACCTGACAATCAAAGGAAACACCAGAAAGCATGAACATGGGCCCGCTGGCCTAAAAACATCCATCCTATTCAGATACTCAAACCCGCCTCACCTCGATGGGCATGGCGCTCTTGGCCAGCATGCGCTCAGTATCCAGGATCTTGATGGAAGCATCCGCGGAGCCGGTGGCGATCAGCTGGCCGTCGCGGCTGTATGTGGCGACGCGGCACGGACCCTTATGGGATGTGACGTAGCAGGTCTCGTACTCCGACGCCTCCGGAGACATAGTCTGGACATCGGCATCAAATTCCAGATCAATACCAATACCAGGTGCCACTGTATCTGAGCGCCCGATGGCATACTGAACTGCACTGTCATCATTCTCCATCCCTGACAGAGAATGCAAAATTATTCAGTTAGTCTCATTTGAAGGAGTTTTCTTTTCTTGTTTTACTATTTTCTACATTGTAGAACAATACAGAAGTTTTCCAGATTGACTAACATTCATGTCTTAAAAGGAATGATGGATGATCATTTATTTTTACTCCGTTGAGCTAACTACAGTAGCAGAACATTGCTATTTGCTGTATACCAACACCACCTCGGACAGATTAAGAAGGCAAGAAATTCCACCAATTAACTTTTGAAAACCATTCCAGGTGACGACGTCATGAAGCAGGTAAAGATATTGCCAGTAATATGCAAATTAAAACAGTGGCTACTTTGAGGAATCTAAAATTTCAAACATTTTGATTTGTTTAAAACATGATACAAAATGTGTTATTTCACAGTTTAGCTGGAGGAAACTGGTCTCACCGATCTTTGCCAGCTGCATCAGCTGCTCGGAGGGCGACACGACAGTCTGTGGTTTGACCTCACTGATGAGACTGTTGGCGATGTTGGTGTATCCATCATAGAGAAGCTGGCTGATGATGAGCTTGTACAGGTGCTGCCGGTCTTTCAGAGTTGGTTTGGGGCGATACATGTTGAGTACAAGTGTGACCAGAACCAGGTTGTCAAAAGCGACAACTTATCTGACTGGAACAAAACACACAATGGCAATAGTTAACTAGTCTGAGCTGCAGGACATAGATATTAATGGCATTTGGAGCGCTGATTTGGTCATATAAGAAACCATGTGTGTCTGATTAATCACTGATCAGTTCAACAACATTGTAGCGTCACTAACAGTGTGATGATTTGACCAGCACTAACCACGGCGTCTCCTTCAGGTTCACTGCAAATTTCTGCTACTCACACACAAGTTACTTACAGTAACTGATCATACCACAAACCTCCACGGATGAGGAGGATCGAGCCTCCAGGCACAGACCATTGATTTTTATTTTATTTTTTACAGGCCTATTAAGGAAGGCTTTTTCATATTAGCGTTTTATTTGTATTGTATATTATATCTTATTAATACTATAACACTTTGAATTTCACTATGAATGAAACGTGCGGTACAAATACAATCTATTATTATTTTAATGTCACAGCCGGCTGCAGCGAATGAATGGAACTAGTGCTTAGCAGTGCTGCTAACAACGTTAGCTTCGTTGCTACAGTTCAGACAGAGAAACAAACAACAACAGTAAGTTAGACAACAATAAAGTAAACAACTGGCTGAGCGCGTGTTCTCTGCTACAACCGCATTATGTGCTACTTAACGACAAGAGCTGAAACATTAGTTTTTAATTTAAATATATATAAAAATATCTAACCCTCCAAAGTTGCGATGGCGTTCCTGAATCCAAACGTGCGTTACGCTGTACGTGCTTTGCGTCCTACGTCATAACGCTGACAGAATCAGGTTGCCTTCAAAGTAAACGGATTTTTTATACAGTTGAAGTTCATCATACGGTTAACTGTTAAGTAGCAGGACATTGATATTATACTGTACACAGTCTGTATAATAGTTTAATACAGTCTTTGGTTATATCTTCATTGTTTATGGGGCTAGGAGGCTGGTGTTTTGCTGTAAAATTCCAGCTGCAAATGGAGTCGTTTAGGGACGGGCAGGTTATCCGCAAAATGTGAAGAGTGTGTGTGTCCATTACACTGCGCACTGCTTGGTTTGTCTCTTTGTTTTACTCACAAGGTAGCTATGTGCTTCTTATTCTAAAACAAAACAAAAGCAGCTGTAAAAAATAAATAAATAAATAAAAAACACCTCTATCTTACTCTTCATAGCCCACAAGGTACGTGAATGCGTCACGTCTCTTTAAACTACAGTGGAGTACAATGGAGGCCAAAATATTCACATAGGCAAAAACATTTAACTGACAACACAAAAGCAATATCAAGTAGTCAATAAAAAGACAATTAATTAGTATTAAAAAAAATAAACAAGTGAAAACTTTATTGACCAAACAAATAAACAGACATTGGGGGAAAGAAACAACAGAACAATACATAATGAACACCCTAGATACACCAATGTGTTGTTTACTGTGTTTCACTAACTCACTTCTACCACTTTTAAATGCAAATACTATGCACATTAAGTGATTGATCCAGCAGAGGGTGCGAAAGTACAGCGTTTCAAAGAAAGGAAAGAAAAGCTGGCAGCTCCTGTTCAGGGTTTGATTCTGATGTAATAACAGCCTTGGGTTTGCATTTGTAAGCATGAAAATGCCTTTTACTGAACTACATGCTGAGCTGCTAAACATCTGCTAAGACTGCACCATAGAGTAAAACAGATGAGAATGATGCTTTATAGTTTCACACTGATACGCGCTTTGTGTTTGGAGGCTTGTGCTAGTGGTGTTATTGTTAATGGTAATGATGACTCCTCTTCTTTACCTACTGAGTGTAAGTAGACATAGGCCTCCAGCACTTCCTGTAATGGAGCTCATCATCAAAAATGCTCGACAGAAAAGACAGACATGTAGTGTAATATATGTGCACATGGATGATGGAAGCTCAGCCCGTTTGTTGAAATAGGACAATTTGAATGATACATATGTCATGCTGTGCAAAAATGCAGCAGGGGGCCCATTCAGACACGAATGAAGTAAACTGAATATTTCCCCTAAGTACCTTCAGTAGAGCCATAATGTGAAAGAGTGCATTTGTTGCAGTGGTGCAGAGGCAGGCAACTTCACAATGCTCACGCAATTATGTAACATTTGACAGTGGAGGGTGAGAAAACTGTTTCTCTTGGGTTTTGGGGATGTACTTTAGTTGTAGCTCTTGCATTATGGTGTTTTGAGCATTGCGTTAAGGTGTATTTATAACTATACTGTACAGCAGGTAAAACTCAGCGGTATTATACTTTAACATGTCCTACTCCATAGCTGCTTATAACACATGATCAGCTGCATCTATGTCGAATAATGAATAAAAAACAGCAACAGTTCCTTAAACAACGTAGAGGATTCAGCAGCTGGGAGACCCGGTGTAGTAACAGGAACACATTTTTTCGGTCCCTTGTCACTGCTGATCATTAAAGTTGACTCAACCTTGTATCCTAGTAACCTGAGTAACATGACCAAAATATCATCCATCAACAGCACTAAACACCTGATGATGTTTTAGAAACGATATCCATAATCCATACAGTTTATCCACACACTGATTTAAACACATTTCATCTGACTCAGACTTTAATTTACATGTAAACATGCCTGAAACTATGCTTCCATCCTGCAGAGCTGGGATCTGTGTAAAGATGATAGAAAACATGTGTGGTAGGAGGTGTCTTGTTACCATGTCAACACAAAGCATACTCTCAGCAAACCAGCTTGCAGTTGCCTTGGAGACCAGCGAGAGTCTGTAGCAGAGAAATTATATGAAAACTATTTGTTTTCTTTCAGCAGATGCCATTGAATAATTGCATGGTTGATCCCACACAAGTGACATAATGTTCAGAAATTACAGCTTTACAGACAACACTTGCAGCAGAGGGATCAGGAGTAGAACAATTTAAAAAGATTTTCATTTATTCACAACAACAGAATAATCTTAAAGCGGCTATCAGTACAGTACTTTTGTATTAATAATGGATCAAATGACCAAATGTAAATGTGTAGATTTGTCACCTGATTCTGTTTTTGGTTCAGTTTCAAGACTCTTTCAAGAAACCCAGTGTACAGAAGAGAAAGCGAATATTGAACATACATTCATGCACAGAAACACCACTTCAAATAAATGCTAATATTACTCCATATCTACTGGATGTATAAATATGTTTTTTTTAAAAGGCGAGCATTTGCTAATACGTTAGCCATGATAATGATAATGATAATACTGTATGTCATTGTTGCACTGCCCCTCAATAGGCTAAAATATCATTAATGCAGCTTTAAAATATAATCCATTGCAATCATTGTGTAGTTATGCCCACTTCATATTTATTACTAATAACAGACAACAGTCCCGGGTTATTAAATATCAGCATACAGTTTATGTGTTTTGTTTTCTGGCATATAGAAGTTGTAGAAAAATTTCATAGGATTTTACGGCTTTTGTTACATAAATCCACAACACTAAATACAGCAAATGAATATGAGTAAAACGGGACCGACTACCATATAAGCATGTGAGGTGTGACCTGGTGTATAGCTGCAAAATGACACATGCTGTAATGGAGGAGGGAATTTTACTCACAACTGAAAGCAGTGCATGTGCAGCCAAGCAGCCACATCATCTGGCTGGATGTACGGCATACTGTGTGTGGGAGGAAGTAGGTCGGTGGGGGAGCGAATACATAAGTGAGCCAGAAGTCAGGTACTGCCTCAAACTGTTGATGCAAAAGTCAGTCAGTCAGTCAGCCAACATGGCTGTTGAGGGTAAGCTCTCCACTGTCACTGCACTTCCTCTTCCACTTCTTCACAACACTATATTTGCATTCTTACATCTGCGCTCAGGGCCTCTCGGCTCTTTAGCTCCTACCTATCACACTCTGTAATCTATGTTTTTAACTTGTAGTACGGAAGTCTTTGTTTGACAGCCACACACCCACCCAGCCACCCAGTGAGCGCTTCTCCTTTCCTCACTCTCCTCTCTGCCTCACCACTTTCAGAGTGCATCTTCTCTCTCATTTGCATTTGTTCCGCTTCCTTGTGACAAAAAAAAAAAAAAAAAAAAAAACCCAGTTCATGTCAAAGAGCTGCAAGAGAAAATCGAATGGGGGAACACATGGCCTGGATGAGAGAAGGGATTGAAATGAGAAGTACGCCGAGGATGGGGCCGTTGAAGACTTATCAAGCTGGATAACTGTTACTGATTTGAGCATAAAGCCAGACGGTAAGTGAGGCTCGATTCATTTTTACAGTTTCACCTCTTTTTTTTTTCTTCAACTGTTAATCAGACTTTTGGTTTGGTTACAGTATGTTCTGGTTTGTCATAGTGTTATTCTTACCTACACTGTGTTGTGGCAACATCATCAGATATTTCCTCTTTTCAAATGTTCCCTTTATAAAGCTATAACAGTGGTTGGACATGAGATTAGCAGAGTAGTCATAAGAAATAGAAGAAATCTAGAAAATCTTCTTTTTTTTTGTTTACACTTCGATGGTCCTCGTTTTTGCTGATGTTTGTTCTTACAACAGACAGAAGCTGATTTTTTAATATAGTTTGACCTATTTTTAAACTTATTCCACCCGGAGCACACTTGTAAATATTAAAATGCCTACATGGAAGTCCAATTTGAAAGTGCTTGTTGAACAAAACGTCCATCTTAATAATTCAAAGGTCCACACTGCAGTTATGTTATTACATGGAGCTGCCGCATTTATATATATATATACATATATATCACAATATCACATATTTACACATCTATCAGGAAGTGAAACGCAAGCCAGTATGAGTGTAGAACTTAATAATGTTTGAAAATTAAATCACAAAATTAAAATGTTTCTCGTCGTCACGGAGAACTCACTAGTATAGTGACACAAAGAAACTTTCTTCAGTTGAAAGCATCAGAAAAAGTATTTATACGGGTGTGCTTATGCTGTACAACCCGATACATGTCGAAGCAGCATCACAGCCAGAAAAAAACAAAAAAAAAACATTTGCTTGCCCTAATATAAAGCTATTAATCTTTTCATGAAGGGGGCTTTACACTTTGATTAGAGCACTGCACAAATATGACTGTCACGAGACAAAGCCACTACATGCTGCTGTGAAAATCAAGGCTTTGCTATTTATTTGGTGCAGACTGGTGACAGAGACAACAGATAATACCAGCAGACACATTTCATTTGGAGATATAAAAGCCTCTCTCGTGTACCGTACGAGTATCTGATCTCACGCCCTCGGTGCCTCTGCTGATGTGAGTCACTCTTCTGTATCATTCCCTGCTTTTATACATATTTCCATTGCCTGACTCAGTTTTATATTCTTGCATCACTATCTCTTGAAGTGAAACTAAACAGTAGAGTTCTCTGTAACCATGGGTATTGGCACAACAATGATATCACCTAGAGATAGAGATGTGCCTGTATTTTGGAGTTGTATAATTGTTGACATCATCATGCAAAACACATCTCCCTGGATTTTATCAACATGCAAAATCCAGACTACATTAATTACTTTATTAGCCATCTGTTCTAAAGAGTAGCACATATCTGTTATAGTGTACTTCTTCAATGCCGTGCTCGTTTTCTCTCTTTCTCTGGATGCAATAACAAAATATTCTCCAGCAATGGAGCCTCATTTTCGTCCTTAAGAGCCAAACCTAGAAACATCCCTGCTCAAATAGGTAGATCTGCCTTTTTTGATCTGAAGCGAAACAGAAATCTAATGCAAACTGTTCTTATCTTACAGGTAATTAGAGACCTGGCACTAGTACATCACGACAGCAGCAGTGTTACCATGGAGACTGGCAAGCCGGGATTGGCGAGTGCTCCAGTGCACATCAGCTCTGTTTTAGCGCAGACAGAGAAAAGGATGGACGTACAGGCCCCACTGACGGCTGTTTACATCCACACAGTGCCTGCTCTATCAACACAGCCTTACCCCCAGCCTCCTGCAGTGGCTCGTGAGCCCGCTGCACTCCATCTGGCCATGCCGCCGCTCTACTCCAAGGAGACGCCTACTTTTCTGACACTTCATATCGCCGGTAGCCTCCAGTCTCAGCCAGGATTTAGTCTGACGGCTGCTGCTCCTGCAGCCAGACCCAAGTCAGCAGGAAAACATGTGTGTCTTCACTGTGGACGGGACTGCATGAAGCCCAGTGTGCTAGAGAAGCATCTCCGCTGCCATACTGGGGAGCGGCCTTACCCCTGTACCACTTGTGGAGTTTCTTTTAAAACTCAGAGCAACCTCTACAAACACAAGCGTACTCAGGCTCATGCCCGCCTCTCCTCTGAATCTGAGCAGAGCAGCCTGGGCAGCCAGGACAGCATGTCCAGCTCTAGGGAGACTTGTACCTCCAGTTTGTCTCTTGATGAGCAGAGTGAGGGTTCGGGAAGCCTGGAGAAGGATGCTACATTCCCCGCTGCTAAGATCACGTGTTCAGCCAGTACATACAAAGTCTACTCTGTAAAAAAGCAAGGACCTGTCAGTGAAAATATAGAGTTGACTCCTACAGGTCATAAGACAGAGCCAAACGAAAGTGCAGAGATAACAAAAGAAGAGGAAAAACAGAGGATGGAAAGTGAAAAGCCTCCTCTGACTGTTAGTCGTCATCTTCCCCTGCAAAGACAGCAGGCTACTCTGTTTTCCAAGCAGTGGGAGAGCTCTGTATCCAGAGGGAAATCACAGAACCATGAGAGCACCGACTCAGGCTTCAGTGAGAGCAGCGATCACTACCCAAGTCCTGGCAGCATTATACCGGACCATAGTATGGACTCCCTCGCCGAATCCACCAAGGAGCATCTTGAGGAACCCAGCAGCACATGTGCGCCTTCCGAACCAGGCCAAGGTGGACAGGAGCCCAAAGACACTGCAAGGGAGCAGGAGCAGAAAACACTGGAGGAGCGTATATCGAAGCTGATTTCAGAGAATACAGCTGTTGTAGAGGACAAACATCTGGAGAATGTAAGGCCACGGAAAACCGTCCTGTCGAAACAGGGTAGCATTGACCTCCCATTGCCGTACACTTACAAGGACTCCTTTCACTTTGACATGAGGATCAGTAAGACTCCGAATGTTGGATTACAAAGAAACAGGAATCCTGGCTTGTACAGCTCAGTCCCAACTCAGCATTCCTCCACCGTGGATCATACCCCTGTAACCCGCAGCAACTCCCTCCCCTTCAGTGTCACCCTTCTGCAGCCTGAGAGGAGCAGCCCAACCTCCTCCTATCAGAATGATTATGTAACACTGATTCGGAGGGGAAGCTCTGGCCAGATCAATCCAACAGGTTTTGCAATCAAGCCTGTGAACCAGCAGTCATCCACCCACCGCCCACTGGTCCGGCAGACAGCCGTAGACTGCAACCACGCAACAGACGCTCTCTTCATGAATTCATCTGTGGAGGAGGCGTGCGCCGGCAGTCTCAGCTGCGATGGGGATGGTGGTGACATTTGTGGAGAGCCAAGCAACAGAAAGTTCCGGAGGAAGAAAGCACAGAAGTTTGCCTATAACAAGTGGCACATGTATGGGGGAGGGACATTTAAGAAACTCTACAATGCTGACAAAGTTGGTGATAACGGCGCTATCAAAGGCAGGAAATCTACAAACCCAGAGCACGAGGTTGTTCAGAGCCTGCAAAAAAAGTTGTCAGCGGTTTATAAAGAGACAGTAACTACGACAAGCTCAACTATAAACGTCACAAGTAGCAGCGCAACAGTGTGCCATCTCGGTTGCCCTCCTGCAAAACAGTCTGGTGTAGATTTGAATCTGAAAACTGGCCAGCTTCATTCAACATGCACCTCTCTCAAGACTCCAGTCCGGAGAAATCTGTCTTCGCCTACATTGCCATTATCTTCTATTGGATCAGTTACCCACAAAAAGGATGGCATGAGCGGAACAAATGCAGGGAGATTGATTAATGAAGAAAAACATACTGACTCCACCCTGCAGCTCTGTGGAGCTCATATTCCCTCTGACAGGAAAAAGCTGAGAACTGATGAAAAAATAATTTGCCCTGTGGAGATGGAGATCAACCCGAACACAATGACTCATCCCCCTCCCTCTGTCACTGGCTGTGTGCCTCAGCAAGACACAAATCTCAGTTATGTCAACATTCAAACAAATCAGAAACATTCTCAGCTCCAAGGAGCTCTCTTTCCTCCTTGCATAATCAATGCAAATGTACCGTCAGTTTGCACCTCGCTAGTCACTTCCACCCCCCCTGCTGCCAAGACCAGCTTCCTGCCCAAGTATCAGCTAAAGTTACCAAACGCTGCTGAACCTGATTCAAACGATACACTGCCTGCGGTAGATAAGCCGCCAGGAAACGATCGCTGCACTTTACCCTCGGTTCTGTCATCCTCTCATGTTGAGCAAACCTCAAGCTCAGTCACAACCTCTGAAAACAAATGTAGTGATCCTGTCACCTCACCATCAATGCAGACTTGTGATAAAAACAAAAAGACAAATGGTTACAGCCCCTTACAAGGCCAGATTCACTTGCCTGAAAGATTAAGACTCGATCAAAATACAACATCTAATCTTGCTGTAGTACACAGGCCCTTTGCAGGATCGACCATAACCACAACCTGCCTACAATCTTATCAAGCAGGATTATGCAGCACTTCAGTACAGAGCCTGCCTGTTGCACCTGTGGTCAAGAACGTCGCTGCTACACCTATCATAACCACAGAACACAATCAGTCATCTGCGGCTCCGTCGCCAGCATCAGGCCAGTTGAATTCTGCAAACAGAGCGAATGCTGCTTCAAACACCCCGATTGTACCATGTCACATTGTACCATTTAACTCAGTACAGCCCGCAGGTCAGAACGTGTTTCACGTTCATACAGCGGACCTCCAGATCTGCTTGCAGATCATATCCGATGAGCAGCTGGCTCTCATCGAACCCCAGATTGAGCAGCAGGCAGTCAGCAGTGTCTCACCGAGACATGACATGGAAGCAGTGGCCTCGGAAACGATTCAGACTAGAGCTCAAAAGTCTGTCCTCATGGACGATACTGATGAGCAACGTGATTATGAGCAGCCTGGACACCAAAAGGATTCAGACCAAAGTGAATCTTTACCCAACCTGAACACAGAGAACATAAAACCTCCCCTGTCTGTCCAGGTCTTGAAGGCACAGCCGGATCTCCACATGACTAAACATAGTGATCCTACTCAGGCTACAGTATCAGCTGAATCTAAACCTCCTGAAGCTCTAGGTTTGCCGCTACACCCACACAAACAAGGTCATGTAAACATGGTCACAGAGACTCAGAGCTGTATTGGCGATGTTATGTTAACTGCTGCTTCACTGAAAGGTGTAACGACAGGAAGGAGTTCAGAGGAACATGCCCTTCCTCTGAACAGCTGTGCTGAAGAACAAACACACTCTGGCCAAAACAAGCTCAACATGACATCGCATTTTCCCAATGCAATCAATCAGACTAGCATGAAAAATGAATTACTGGGCAAAGAAAGCCCGCACAAACTTAAACATCTAGGAGGCACACCTAAAGCCAAGGGTATAGACTTTGCATGTGAAATAGAAACCTGCCTACCTTGGGCCTCTGGTACCATGTGTGCTGATGAACTCTCTGGGACAGTTTCTATAATTTCCACGGATAAATGGAAAACCCCAAGACAATCAAATCCACAGGTATCCACCTGCTGGAGTAATCAGGCGGAATCCACATTATCAGAAACTCTGGTTTCATCTAAACATGCAAACATGGGGTATCACAGAGTGGGACCTTCGCACCATGTTGCTCCTTTACAGGAAATGACCCTCAGTGAATCACAGGGTGGAATCAGCTCTGCCCACTCAGAAAAACAACTGGGTCTGTTTACTTCCACATCTTCTAACATCCAGATGGAAAAACCCGAAGACATTCAAGCTGTGCTTACAAGTATCCAGAGCCCTACTACAGGTATATATGACTGGTTTATTAATACTGATTATGTGTTTTGCATATGATCTGAAGAATGCATAATGCATACTGGATGAACAGTCCAGGTAGATTTACAGTATAGATACAGTACAGACATTGTTTTTGGCTTAATCAGTGAAACGTTCTTATTAAACCTGACTTATTAAATCCAACTGACGTATGTATTTTACTATTGAAGGCTAAATTACTACAGAACCTCAGTGTATTGTTTGTAGTTATTTATTATTATTTATTTATTAGTTGACGACACCACATGATTGCAACAGTGACAAAGGTCTTTAAACAGATTGCTGCATTATTACCTAATCTGTCTGTCTGTAGTGACTTCTGACTGTGCACTATATTTATCCTCCGCCATATGTCTGAAATCTACTACATAATACCCTCAGAAATTTTCTAAAATATACCACTTAAACAATCCCAGAATGCAATGTGCCACATTTTATACATTACATGTTACTGTTGTGAAAACGTACTGTAAAAGTGTCCAAAAACTCAATATTCTGAGTAAACTGTGTCTATCATATATTTTTTGCATTAGCTGATCACATGGAGCATTATATTTGTTTCATTTATTCACTTGAAAAGTGAAGTCATTTTGGCCCCAGGGCCTTGGTGACAGGGGCCAGAGGTGAAGCTGGCTGGTATAGGTCTGCTGATATCTGTGGTTTGAAGGCTTCAAAAAGTTGTTGAATGCAAAGTGTTTGCTAAAAACATAATTGAAGTTTGTCTTCATTTGTAAAATATGTTTACATATGAAATGGCTACAATTAGGGTTCACCTGGTGTCCAGTATGCTGGATAACCATTACTGTCACTATAGTACAGTAATATGTGCAAACTGTAAAGTATTTGCTTTTACAGACAGGTTAAGTCTGAGCCTATTTTAGATGAAAAAACTAATGTTTACCTTGTTTTTACCACAAGATGGCACTAAATGACCACAGGTTTTCAGAACGGAGGCCGTGTCTGAACCTGCCTTCGTTCACTACAAAAATCACCAACACCTATAATTGATGTGGAGGTTTTGGTCTTGTCAAAAGAAAATTCACTGCACCATCAGGAATCCAACTTGTAGGCAAGAGTGATCAAATGTCAGTTTACTTATGAATTTCTGTCGTTCATATGATATGCATATTCCAAATTATTGCTACAGTCATATATTTTTAATTAATATACTTTTATCCAAAACTAAATTTAACCACCAGTTATAGTTTCTACGTTCAGCATTTTTACAATAACTTGTTAACCTTAGTTTTCCAGTGACTGCATTAACATAGAAAAGAAAAAAAAACAACTGCTTTTCATTTGTTTTTCTCTCCCCCGGTGGCATGTGCAGCCCAGAAGGAGCCGCAGACACGAGGACATGGAGGGACCCATGGACAGCCAGACTGGAGGCCGAAGCAGAGCCAAGAGGCAGAGGAGACAAACCACCAATGCATGGAGGAGCAGCAGGGGAGTGAAGTAGCGGTGGGAGAGAATGAGAGCAGAGAAATGAGTGGTATCAAGGCAGACGAGGTGCCAGGACAGTGGGAAACGGGGAAGGTCGAGTCTAATTGCAGATACACAGTTTTACCAGATATGGTAATCCCAGAGGTTAGTTAAATTAACTACTAACTGGATCAATGTTTTTTTTTTTTTTGTTGTTGTTTACATTGTATGTATTTGGTATGGTCCAAAGTCCAAAGACATTATTGTACAACCCCTGCATACATTACAACTATATGTCAAGAATGAAATATAAGACAATAAATACCAGGAACCTTATTAAAAACCTTATTTTTCGACACACCCTTTCATCTACCTGACCCATGCACAGGAGTCTTTCCAGTCCAGCATTCTTTCTACATACCTTTTATTGTTTTAATTAGTCTCAAACTCTGCTAAAGCTTCCCACAAATCCCTTACAGCCTGATATATGGGATCATGTGGAGGTGGGTTGCTACGCCACTGAATTGTTTTTCACTGTCTATGTGTGTTTTTCTTCTGAAATATTCACAACATAAATATATAATCAACGATGAGTCGAGCAGAAAAGAAAAAATTCAAAAGCGTTGCAAATATATATATATATATATATATATATATATATATATATATATATACACACACACACACACAGCGGCAAGTGAAATAGAAATAATGAGTGTTTATGGGCCTTTTAATCCATCAGTCCATCACAACAATGCCAGTACTAGACAGCTGACAGCAGTTCCACTGTTTTCATGTCGCTTTCTATGATTTGACAGAGAGGTGTAATGAATAGTTGAATAGTTGAAGTTGAAGAGTAGCGCTTGCTGTGATGATTTTATCATGATTAATACCTCACTGGACACATGATGCTTTTGATATTTGAGCAGTACAGAAAGCTAATGAAGCAGGTCAATGGAAGGAGGACAATGGCCATATTATTGTGGTGGTATGACAGTAATCTTCCTCCTCATATTCTTCTTTTATTAACAGGGAGAAGACAGAAGGGTCAAGGCAGATTCCTCATGGCTATCTGAGCAGCATCTTCAGCATCTCTCCCGGACGCCCTCTGGAATGTCTGATTACCCTCCACAGAGCCCTCAGCAAGCTCCAAACACGTTAAATAACCTTAATTCATCTGCCAGCAGCAGTCAGACGAGCCTTTTCAATCCTCCACAGCCCCCATCGGAAATGATCAACTTTTATTTCTCACAACTGCAACACTGGGACAGCAGATTCACTCATAACGAAGAAACGCCAAATTCAAGTCAATGTGCTGCACCGGACTTATTAATAGAAACACAAACTTCTTTGCCACAAACTGAAACATTTTCACATCAGGTCCAAAACCCAACCCTGTCTGCTCATCAAAGAAATACTACTGCAGGTAACGACAGTGCAGCAGAATGCTGTTGTAATAAATCAACATTAGGAAGCCATAAAAGTCCAAGTCAAGATGTCAAAATACCATCCTCCACACATCTCAGCCAAGTTTTTCATCCTGTTCAAGTCAGTAAAGTCACTGCTGGTTTGACAGGAGACACCCAAGCAACAAAGAGCAATGTGCTGGATAATAATACTGTGCAGCCATCACTGACTTTTATGTATACAGAACCTGATAATAAGGCTGACACCAAGGATCGGGCACCACATGACTACACAAGTCAGAGCAGTAACTCTGGGAGAGCTGACATTACCAGCAAATACCAGTCTTTATTCTTGGCTGGCCAGCTTCACAGCTGCCAACCGCTAGATTGCCTGACCAGTGGAGTGAGGCCTGTGCAAAGCTGCCAGGACTACACAGAGGACACCAGCAGTAGCGATGACGAGGGAAAGCTTATCATCGAGCTTTAGGAGGGACGTACACACAACTTCACATGCTGTAGATATGCATTTTTCAGAGGCAATGCAGATCTGGAGGCGGAAATAATATCACTGACTGAGTTAATGAGGAGAGCCGACGAACTGCTGGAGTGTTTGCTTGGAAATTCAAAATAAGTCAAAATATGAATATCTGTAATGCTCACAAAACGTCCGAAAGCTCAAGAATATGAATATAAAAGAAGAAGCTAACGTAGGTAACATGGCTAACATTTGAACTTTTCACTTGATGAGTTTATGATTCAAAAAACCTGTTCACCAATGCTTCCTGTACCCATTGCCCGTTAAATTAAAGTAATATATGTAAATACCAGAAATGAAACTAATACCAATTGGCTGCACGTCTGTTTCCACAACTCTGAAGGCCAGCAGTGACTTGACTGTTTGCAGATTAACAGTGTTACATCCTCTTACTAGCTTTTTTTTTTGGCTTCAGTTCACTGTTGACAGAGTAATTGTTGCTACATCTGCTTTTTTTTAATCAAGTCAATGAGATTACTTCTGCCCCTAAGAGATGTTGTGTGACCTCCGATCCTCTCACACATTCATACACACACACATAATTGCCCATAATTTATGTCTAGCTTCCCACACTCACTCTCTCTCTCTCATAAAATGCAGTCTTACAGACAACACCTGTGTGTCTTACTCATGAACACATACTGCCAGATATCTATTAAGTCAATCACTGCTACAGATCACCCAGTTGAAGGAGGCATTGGCTGGAGGGCCATGACCCTTTTCCGAGTCTGGGATTTATAATGACTCAGGAGCTATGACAAGGCACAGGAACAGGAAATGGGTGTACATGTGAACATTTCTGTATATAAATCAGCAGCTATAGCTCATGCTGACCCTCAGCCTATTAGTGTTCATGTATAGTACATAGTGCTGAATGAGCTGAATGATCTCAGCTTCGACTCTGTTCAGGCCAGTTTTGGTTTGTCATGTTAAGTGAGTTTATTGTGCTGTTTGAGATAGAGGAAATGCAAAAAGTTACAAAGCAGATTTATTACTGTGATACGAATATTGATTTGTTTTACTTTCATTTTCTAACTTTATATTCTTGTTAACGATTGCATAAATAACAGTGCCATTTTCAGCCGTTTTGTCGAAAGAAGACGTCAAATAAATCGTACCAAAAATCATGTTTTTCCCTCTTCTGATTACGTGGGTCTATACAGTTAAAGTCATTTATATGCTGGAGTTGGAGTAGTTTAGGATTCTGTATTTTTCCATTGAGGGGCAGAAAACTCCATAACAACTTAAAGACCCACAGCTCTAATATTCTACGTCTTATAATAACCCAGAAGACACATTAGCATTCATGTTTCTGTTTACCTTGATGAATGTATTGTAAGCTCAATCGAGTTGTGAAGTGTTTTTACCCCGTTCTGTATTCACATTTCAAATTTCTCTTCTCGTCAATATCTTTAATGTAGCTTAAAATAGAAACATAGGACTCTCCTAGATAATGTAACTTTGTAATGTAACCTATAGGTTTATGTTATAACCTGCAATTTTACAGGGGGGTATATTATGCACATTTACAGATTGTTTTTTCAATCTGGGACTTTATTGGAATATCTTTGCATGCAAAAAAACGTGAAAAGATAATGTCATTTAAGACTTTTGAACAAAACACAATACCATATTACTTACAGTACATCATCCAAAATTAACACAGAATTTAGAAGTAAACAGATAATCACTGAGATCATGTGAGTCACATTTGCAGAAAAATGAAAGGTCTTTCCACTTTGCAACTATATTCGCTTTCCTTTTTCTCTAATTTTACAGAAACCCAACAATTTCCCCATGAGCAAGCACTTAGCAATGGTGGCAAGGAAGAACTCCCCTTTATCATGAGTGTATACAGATGGAGAAGGAGAGGAGGAGAGAGGAGCCCAGTGCATCATGGGAAGTCCCAGCGGCAGTCTAAGCCTATAGCAGCATAACTAGGGGTTGGTCCAACGCAAGTCTGATTACAAGCTTAATTATAAGTTTTATCAAAAAAAAAGGTTTTAAGCCTACTCTTAAACTTAGAGAGAGTCTGCCCCCTGACTGAAACTGGAAAATGATTTCACAGATGACCTCCAATCCTCTCACAAATTCATACACACACATAACTCCATAATTTGTGTCTAGCTTCCCACATTCACGCCATCATACATTTCATGCTCATGGGAAGCCCCCCGGCAGTCTAGGCCGCTAGCAGCATAACTAGGCGCTGGTCCAAGACAAGCCTGAGCCATCCCTAACTATAAGCTTTATCAAGAAGGAAAGTTTTAAGCCTATTATTAAAAGTAGAGAGGGTGTCTTCCCCCCTGATCCAAACTGGAAGATGATTGGAAGATAAGCCTGATAGTTGAATGATCTGCCTCCCATTGTACTTTTGGGGATGCTAGGAACCACAAGTTAGCCTGCATTTTGGGAGTGCAGTGTTCTAGGGGAGGAAAAAGGGTACTGTGAGCTCTTTAAGATATGAAGCTGCGGACCATTCTTGTCGGTAAATGCACAGCAGCATTCTGGACCAGCTGGAGAGATTTTAGAGGTTTTTGCAATTTGTTTTATGTGTGAGTTAAAGGTCATATCTTGATCAGACATGTCTGATTCCTTACAGTGGTGCTGGAGGCCAACCTGAGTAGCTATATCTTTTGACAATGTGTTTCCAAGGTGTTTAGGGCCAAGCACAGTAACAGCTTTAGTATCAGGTCTAAGACATCATTGATAGATATACTTGGGCATTATCTGCACAATAATGAAACTTTATGAAGTATTTCCTAATAACATTTCTCAAGATAGCATATACTGTATAAGGTGAATTTATTGGTCCAAGCACAGAACCTTGTGGAACTCCCTGACTAACTTTTGTACAAACTGAAATTGCTCTGATAAATAAGATTTAAATTTAATGCCAATTAAATTGTTTCTGCAGTGGGCTTACTGGAAGTGTTTTTGAATTAAAAAATGAAGTGGAGCTTTATATTTTATAGACAATGTTTTCTGAAGTCCAGTTGTACACAGGCCCCACATGAAGATAAACTTGATGATTTATTCATTGTTTACACATGCTCAGCAAACATCAATCATCAATTTAAAACACAATAAATCACTTTTTGAACCCCAGGTCATGTACAGCCCACAGGAAATATGACTTGTTTTTAAGTTGTCAATCCGTGTGTTCTGAGTTTGGTTACCTTGCCCTACAAGACGGATTATGCTCCAGTTTCTCTGAATTGTGGAAAGCAAATAGCATAACTGAAGATTTAGTGTCACTGTGTTTTTGAGCTTTTTCTCCTAGCTGGTTACCATAAATCAGACAAAACCAGCACACAAAAACGACCCTGAACAAATCCCAATTTGAGCATTACCTGGATGCCATTTGAGCCTTTTACGATCGTTCATAGCAAAAAAAAACAAATGGAATTGACTGCTATGCAGTACAATATTATTCTGTCATGGCCATTTCCTGCTACCTGCTGCTACCGAGTCTGGTTTCAATCTTTGGATGATCTGTAGAATCTCACTACGCTGGTGGGTTTGCCACTGCAGTGCTTCTTTTTGTTATCATCAACACATCCTCTAAAGAGAAACACTTTGTTAATGTGTTATCTTGTGATCTTGTTATCTTGTTAAGTGCCAACATGAGTTTATCCACTTTACAGCTCATAAAAGCCTGATATAGTTTATGCCTCTGTGCCACTAGTAAAACAGTAATTTTCCATGAAAATATTACACAAGGCTATGTTACAAATACTTATTCTTACTTTTACTATTAATCAATGTTGTTTTTTTTACAAAATGGAATTTAAAGTCAACAAGGTATTTTAATTTATGGAACTTTATGAACATTATGTGGCTCTTTAACCTGTATTAGTTAAAATCTGAGGCCAGTTGTGGCAGTGGGAGGGGCAGCTGCTTCTGGAAGTGTTTTTTCCCATTCTGTATTCCCATTTTAATATATATTTTTAAACAATTTCCCCAATGTTACTGAACATAGAAACTCATTACATACAAACTCTGGTAAAAATAAAGGTTTTTATTCACTACACTCACTGAAAGTGCAGCACCTTTTGTGTTTGACATATCTCCACATACCGACAAATATGAGTTCTGTACGGTTATTAGTTACTCTACCTCCGAACGGGAGGTTACATTGTATTTTGGTTCCAACAGGGGGTTCCTAAAGTTTTCCAGTATATTTACTTGCCCTTTAAGAGTGCTGTCTGCAGCTATAAGTATGTTTTTGAAACAGAGCAGGAGGGTGGAGGAGAATGGAAACCCCTAGCGTTAGCAAACACTGGCGCAGAGCACAGGGGAACCTATCATATGGAACTATTGATATTCCCACCAGCTTCAACTTTACTTTGTGTTTAGTGCACATTAGCAAGAGTTAGCATGCTAACAGGCTAAACTGTGATGGCCCAGTAAATATCACCTGTTATTCATCAAAAAAGCCTGTTAGCATTTAGCTTGCACTATGCAACTTAATCTAAACAGTGTAGCTATATCTTTAGGGCTTTTTCCTGCACACTGAACTCTTTTTTTGTTGTTGTTTGTTGTTGTTCTGTTCTGTTTTTATATTTCATCCTGTGTATATTTAACTCTACACAGCCGTGAGTATGTAGTATCTGCTGCTCAGGACATTGTGTGTTAGACCTTCTACTTAAACTGTTACACGGTTCACTTGTAAGGACATCTGCTATAGGACGACACATGACGCCACTGGAATGTGTCCAAAAAGGACACGTATAGTATTACAGTAATACACTAGAAAATTACTGTAAGAATGCGTGAGAACTGTATGAAATGACTATTGCTTGTCAAAAACTCTATAACTATGTTGAAAACAAAGACCTAGATTGTATGTAGTTAAGAATTACATAGATTTTACAGTCGGTAATAGTACTGTACACCAAAAGTGTAATTTTGTACAGCTGTTTTTTTTTTTTTTTTTTTTTTTAAAAGCTATGCATTGCTTTGATAAGAAAGAGTATATTTTATGAGACTTGAGGAGCACCGAGCTCTGCATGACTGAATCTAAAATCACTTTGTTTTCTTGATGGAATACTACACAAAGACATACTTGTGCAGGTCAAACACCTGGATGTTTACATACTAATCTAGAATAGCGAAAAAACATTGTGAAAAGGTAAGTAAAGCCCGTGGTGTGATGGTAGGGAGAGACGCAGGTCTTGGTTAAATACTGAAAAAGTGAATGCCGATTTAAAACACGAGACGGGACGTGAAAATAATTCAAAAGCTAAACGGCACTGAGGCAGTATGTGTGCACCCCAGCATGGACTGTATATGTGGGTATTATCCCCGATACGCCAGAGATGTTGTGCTTGTGTCCTGCCTGTGTTTTGGCAGAGAGTAATACCTCAATACCTACGCCTTTATAATATTACTATACAAGAAGCCTCCTTTCTATCTGCTTTAAACTATGAATGCTCATAATTTCTTTTTGTGACATAGGACAGGATAATTCAAGCTATACATGTAAGTATAGAATTTGTTTTGGTTTGTTTTCTCTGGGGTGGGGGGTGGGGGTTTCATGTAAAGCTGATGAATGAGCTGTGAGCCCATAACTGACTTCATGTTCAGTTCATCAATCACCACGTAATTTGTTAAAATTAATACATAGTCTTACAAACATACACCATAATGTTGTGGGATCAAACACACATGACAAAAACTACACAAACAGCAAACCAAACTTTTTTTTATTATTATTAATAAGCTGTACATAAACAGTTAATGAATGGTTTACAACACACTATTGTTACTGTACATCATTTGTCAGTAATGAGTAACTTTTCCTATGAAGACATATATTATTATTATTACAACTGTGTTTTTACTAGATTTTCATTCATTCATCTGTTTATTCACCTATAGCTGTTAACAGCTACATTATACTGCTTAAAAATGTTAAATAGAGCTAAAACCTTATGAAAATATATACTGTGTTATATGTATTCGCCATTATGACACATTCCCGTCTCGTCTGTCTCTGCCTGTCAGTCTCCGGTGAGATTAAGTTCAGTCTTCATGTAAACTTCCTCTGAAAGAAAACAAAGAAATGTATCTGTACACATGCATACTGCATGACTGCAGTTTGCGTGCCCACTGAAGCCACCCCCACCTCTATGTGTGAGTTTAATTCCGCACTCAGTGCTGTTTAGAATTCAACTTTTGTGTTTAGGTTTTAGACAATAAGTGTGCATTATGTTGTTTAGTTTATGTTGTTCCTAGACTCAAGCAGCACATGTGGTTCAGCTTACAGTTTACATGATGTAACTCAGGAAAGATGGGTAAATGCGATTGTAATTCAGAAATATCTGCACTTTCACAAGGACACATCATGGCTGCATTATCCCACTAGAGGACCCAAGGGTGAAAATGAGTTGTGGAGCCTTTATAAGCACTATACATGGAGGAGTGGAACTTCCTGATTGCAAGCATAGATGTACTCTGTCAACTATATCTGGCTTCACAGGCTTGCCGATGTTGTGGATATTAGTGCATATTCCCAAACAAATTTCCTTGTAATGAAATTTCCACCAGCTGTCAGACAGGTTTTGGGCCCCCTCTTTGAGCACATGGTGGGTTTATATATTATACAGAGAACATAACATTAAATAACATTTTTCATGGCCCTTTTTCTTTGCATAGATACTGTAAAAAAAAAAAAGTTCACTAAATGTAGGGACAAAAAAAAAAAATCAGTCTCATGCCCAGACAATGAGAGGCAGACCTAACTGAATCACACCTGTCTCTAACTCAAACTGACAAACAGCAGATTTATTACCTGGAAGCTCATTTATAACATCATTCATCATCTCATACATACTCTTTTTATGCCTACAGGTTTGTTTGCTTTCTGTTTGCCAGCAGCAGGTGGGTCATAAAGTATATTCTATTAAGCAAGGTGCACTGGCTTGTGGCTTGCACACTAATGGTAATGATGTTAGCAGACTCAAACTGATATTTCACCACAGTCGCGTATTAAAATGTGCTTTGAGCCTGAAGTTGTGGAAGACAGTTAACATGTGTGTTAAGCACGTGATAGACTTTAGGATTTTTTAGCCATATTGACACACTCGCTTTCGGTGGACAGGGAAATAAAATTAGTGTTGATTTCGTCTAATGGAGCCATCATGAAAACGATATTGGCTCAGTACATTTTTTGCTGTCAGTCAGCCTGGTAAAGGCAGTTCGTCTGGAGCTGCTGCTGACAGACAGCTGCTTCTGTGGACAGAACGCAGGTTGCAGTCAGAGAAAGTAAAAAAGTATGGGAACCACTGTTTCAGAACATTTTGTCACATATTGTGTTACAGTTCAGTATACACCGTGGTCCTAACCTTGAGTATGGGTTACACACATCACATTATGGCTGTCAAATAAGACTCATGGGCCTGAATGGTCCCATTATGTTTTAATGAAAAGTAAACAGCATGTGTCTGAGTAGTGGCCCACTCACTCTGAAGTGGTAGTTCTAGTAGCTGAGCGGGCTCTGGTCTGTAAGATGTATGCTCACTGCAAAATGTAAATCTAGAGCTGCTCCAAGCCTGGCCCACACGCTTACTATTGAGCATGAGCATACTATTGAAAAAGTCTGATACAAATATATTTAAAAAAACAAAAAAAAAAACAGAGTGACACTGATTATTAATTAATACTATCAAAGATACTAAAACAAGAAAAGGTTTATAATATAATCTGTGAGCAATATGGTTATTCGCTTTCATTGTGTTCAAGGTACATTATCTGTAAATATGAAGCTACAGCCAACAGCGGGCACATGACCCCTGTAAGAAAATCCCCTGCAAGTTATTGTTTTCATACTCTGGCTTTTGTATGATTTAAACAAACGAGAAATGAAGTGTACAAGGAAGTACACAAAAGCCTTTACAGGATACGTCTTGGACTGGACTGTAGGCTTCTCATCAAAGTATACAAGAGCATTGACCAATACTTGATTCTTACCACCCACTGGGACAAAAGCTAGGAGTCATCAGAAACATGCACCCACAGGCACTGAGGCCAAAAGAGCATAAACATCTCAAAGAAGCCCTAAAAACTTGTGGCTACCCAACTGGAGCTTTGTGAAAACAGCAACAAGTTCTAGACAGAACGGCAAAACAGAGAGTTGAGAAGAAAAAAAATATTCATTTGAATGGGGGGGTGTTAGGTATGATATGGGGGTTACAAGATATATGTCTTCAAATCTTATTAATGGAGCAATAATTTCCAAAATGACCATAATGACTCGCTGACGGAAAAGATAGTCGACACTTTCTGAATGGGAGCCAGAATCTAACAGCCAACAATGACAACTGGGAAAATTAAAAATGAAAACTTCTCATCTGTATATGAAGTGGTGTCATTCAGAGACCAACGATCAAATTTACAGTAAATACTCAGTAGCGAGTGTTCAGTACTGCTGAAGGATTGCATTAGTAAAGGTCGATAGTTTCAACTTTTTATGACCCTCTATCACCTTCTAATCCGGTTCTAATGTTGCACTTCTGACGACATGAACTCCACATTTTTTTCATCCCATGCGTGCACCTCCCCTTCAGTGTCCCTACAGTTCCCACCCCTGAGTATGAGAAGCACTGGGCGAGATAAACACGCAGATAATAACTCAGTATGATGCAACATTTAAAAGGGACACAAAAATAGGATTGTTTTTTTTGGATTTGTGCCATCGGGAGTGTTTCATAAGTGTTCGGTGTGCTGATTCACAGGAAGAGCAGTGTCTAGCAGTCTGTTCTCAGGCTCTACAAACTGAATCATCAGGGACTAGGTGTCAGAAAATAGCTTCCCATTTCTATCCTACTGATTCATTACTCCCAAATGTGTGCACCCAACTGTAGCATTATCATAAAAGTTAGTTACTTGAACACAAATATTCTTTTATTTGTGCAACAACAAGATTACATTGTGACATAATTGCCAAGCGACAACAGAGTAACACAAAGTGCACAGCAGTTCTATAAATAAAGCTTTTCAATACATTGCTCATAAGAAAAAAAACTATATATATATATATATATATATATATATATATATATCTATCTATAATACATCCATGATCATTTATTGAACAGTTGATTGTGGTTTGTTTGGCTCACTGCACCCTGATTGATTTTCATACCGATAAGATTACTTAGAAAAGACATAAGACTGAGACGTTTTCTAGTAATTACCGCCGTGTCTTGTAATTTTATTCTAGTATCTTGTAATCACGAGATTTACATCCTGTAATCATGAGACCCGACCTTGTAATTTAGCTTGAAATTATGAGATAAAGAAAAAAATAAAAAAAATCCAAATGTGAAACCACATCAAGCCACAGTGTCAAAACCTTCAACTGAGATTAACCATCTCGAGATCAGATAAGAATTTATGAGAGAGAAGAATCGGGTTACAGTATGATGAATGTTGCTGAAAGTTGTTGTTTCAAGAGAACAGTAGGAAAAAAAAAAAAAATGTGTGAACGCCCGGTGAGGAGACCTGGTGAGAAACATCACAATACAGTAAATCATTTCTTTATGTATATAAAAAGGTATATAAAATGAGATGACGGAAGTAGAATAAAGTTTAAAGCTGCAGAGTTAGTTTTTTTCCCTCATCTTTCTTGGGTCTCAAGATGATAACACCACATGGACACAACGTGTCACACTGACATTTCTAACTATGCAGATTGCACAAACAATCCTGAGTATTCAATCATCTCTGAATTAATTTCATTGCTACTTCAGGCATCTATCTCATCGTCAGGATTTCTTGCTGTATATAGACGACAATGTCACTACGCTCCTTGCGGGTTGCTATATGATTTTATTATCTCCTAATTATGTTTTGCATCACTGCGTCAATTGTATATTATATTTAGCATTGCTTGCATGTTTACCATATACAAAAGTCAAGGCTAAAAAGTAACAACAGAAAATCTCTCCATTGAAGCAACACAAGAACTGAAAGTAACAGAAAGTCTCTTTATCAAAGTAGCACACATAAACTTACAAAAACACACGGTGGCTATGACGGAGAAGAAGGCTCGGGTGATCGACAGAAGACGAAACACTTCAGCACGAGATAAAGGGAAACACAGAAGTCTTATGAACGCAGATTGGTTAATGGGAAACAGGTGGAGACAATCAGGGGTCTGAGCTTTGACAGGTGACACACATGGAAAGGCCATGTGACCTAAAATTTCTAAAAAGATCTTTCAATACGCTTATTCTCATTAAGATTTCATAAAACATTTTTCCTCTCATGAAATATCTCTGCTTGAACTCCATCTCCTTGAAACTTCTAACACATCAGGACACATCTGCAGCATTTCTATTGGCAGAGATAGGACTGATTACCTAAGTAATTTAATAAAATGCTTTTACCCCTATTCCTAGAACAAGGAGACCAAAAATGCATCACTCTGAGAACTTTTGGCCAGTTAGGAGGGATTTTTTTACAGCCCCGGATCGCTGCCCTTCTTTGGATTTGTGAGTTATTAGTTACAGTTGAGTATTGAGCATATTAAATATTGCTGCATTTTGGAATACGAGTCAAAATGTTCTACCTGACTTTGACTTTCTAAGGGTTTTTTTTTTATGATTTAAGTTTGATTTCACTAATAAATAGCAAGTGATATAATAGAAACGAATCCATTTTTAAATATGGAAAGTAAGCCCCAGGAGCATATCTGACATGTGAGAAAGGCGGATGAAAGAAACCCGACAGTGAGTGATT
Source organism: Pampus argenteus (assembly GCA_036937835.1). Classification (NCBI taxonomy): domain Eukaryota; kingdom Metazoa; phylum Chordata; class Actinopteri; order Scombriformes; family Stromateidae; genus Pampus; species Pampus argenteus. Next base: position 20,769,936 of record CM072863.1, on the reverse strand, counting down.
GCATTCCCACTGTAGGATATGAGTTATTTTGAAAGGTTAATTGGATCTGAGCTTTGAGCAGCCATCAGGACATAGTTTTTGTTTCTCATGCCTCAACAAGACCAGTCTTGTGATCACAGTAACCTATTAGTGTGTTTGTGTGAGTGTTATTATGACTACTTACTAGTTCTAAATATACTACTTGCCTCTGTGTAACTGGCCTTACTGTATAGTCTGATCCAGGGAGGAATGATCATAGTGAACCACACAGCTTCTAGCTACTGAACATTTAGTCAAACAATGCTGGGAAGGCCCCATATTGAGTGTTTCCTCTATGGATATACATGACATAAGTTAATAATTGGAATAATCGCAGGCTACACACTACCATGCTTGTCAAGGTGACTTGTGAAAGGCACTCCTCCACCACCCAACCCAACCCAACCCAACCGGACCCTCAGACACCAGACTGTGTGTTCTCTTTCTAAATACCCGCAGGCTCCAGAATAAGATACGGTGGAGGATAAGATCTGCAAATCTTCCATAAGTGAAAATTAAGCTCTTGATTAATGACTGACATTGAAAGTGCAGCTGTGACGTGCCAGTGAACGTCTCCTGACTTGTTTTTTCTACAAAGACATTTACACTGTGCCAGTAGGAAATTTGAAGTTGATTCATCCACAGAAAAAGACGGGGTATAGCCGAGGACTCCCCAGTGAAAAAAATAAAAAACTAAAAACATCTTATCATTTTTCTTACTGTTAGATAACAACACATGAATGCCAAAAGAAGGAAAAGTTTTCCCTGTTTCACCAGACAAAAAATAAAAAATAAATAAAAAAAATAAATCACACAAATTGCAATTCTGGTTCCCATTACTAGTTAGTTTCTCTGGGACATTGTAGTTCATGACAGACACATAGACAAAACTTCATTCCATGTTTATAACATAAAATAAATCTTCTCCTCTGTGATTTGAGGCTTAAACACAAACACAGACACAGTTCTGGACTGACTTTGCTGCTATTGATGCTGACATGGTTCATGTGAAAAATAACTGTGTAGGAATAATGCATCATGGGGTCACAATATAAACTGAAAAAGTATCTACAATACAGATATATGTATCATAAAACGATACACTATAGTGCAATTTGCTGTCGGCCATATGGCCTGTTTTGTCATATGGTTGTGGAACTCCATCGAGAGCTGAACCACAACCAGTGTGATACATTACATCCATGTGGAGGTGCTGACTCAGCCCGCTGGCATCACTGAAGCACTGCATCCAGAGGTTGATGTTCTGCAGGCTCAGCTGTACGAATAAGAGCAAGATTACAGGTTGAATGATTTTACCTCCAAAATAAAAGAATAAAACAAGGGAGGATTCATTCGTCAGATACATAAACTAAAAAACTGAAAAATAAAATCAAAAATCAAAGAGGTAATCAGCTATCACACTTTTTGCCATATCAACTTTATAAACTGCCCCCAACATAACATAGAATACAGGTTTAAATTAATTAGGGTTTTGAATCATATATGTTTTGCTTTCAAAATAATAGGCCTCATCATGGTATTTTCTTTTTCTTTTGAAATACTGATTTTCAGGAAGTAGTTTTCAAATTATGGATTTGTTTTATAATGAATGAAGTGTGTTTTTAGCTTTGGCTATGTGTAGTTTTGCCAGATTTGTACATCAAACACTATTAAAATATTCTAATATTCAATTAGTCAATGAAAACATTCAATTTGGGCACCGATCCTCCAGCTGATCCAGTAGACCAGGAGACTGTAGACGTTAGAGTGTGACCGGAAGAGTTTTATTTTGAAAATCTCACCAGGAAGCATGCGTGATATTACGACTAGCTTGACGCTGAGCTGTCAGCTAAAAATGAACCAGAGGTCTAACTGAAGGAAACAAATGCGGGGTGTCATCAGCGCTGCTGTCCAGGCTGCCAGCAGCTATTTGTTAAATAAGATCTATGATGTTTCACTGGGACCTCTGAATTCACAAACACACCCTGACGATTTGGACTGTTGGGAGTTATTATCCTGTTTGCACATTTCAACTTTTTTTTTTTTTTTTCCTTTTTTTTTTTTCTACAAATTTTTAATTTTAATTTCTAATGTTTCACGTGTGATGGCTAGTGTGTCATCGGTTGGCGTGGGAGTTTTGGTTCTTTGTATCGTGGTGACAGCATCTTTTGCAAACGGTGAGTGTTTATTATTGTTGATACAGAAATTGTTTATTATTTATTATTGTTGTTCACAGAGACCAGCTGTTGTGCATAATGTTGACAGATTAGTGGTGGAGATGGACTTTATATTTTTATTATGTATTTATCAAGTTGTTTTTTTTCTCTCCACATAATTGATTAATTGCTCAGTTTATCCAATTAAAATAATGAATAAATGCTAATCTCAAGTAAAGTGATGTGTTAGTAAATCAAAAATCCATAAGTAACCAGTTTACAATGATGTGAATCAGTTAAACTGGTTAAATGACTTTTATATGAGTGGAACAACTTATAGTATATACGGTAATCAACTTATCAGATCAGCACTCTGCTTGTAGGAAAACTACATTATTAGAAGTCAGTTACACTTCTAATAATCTTAATATTAACCAAAACGCAAAAAAAAACAATTATATTAATAATAATACAATGATAACCATATTGATGAATAATGATGGGGGAAAAAGGAGCATGTTTACATGTGGTAGTGCTATTTTTAAAGGCCGCGGATATGAAAAGAAGTTCTCAAAACGCTTCTCCAATTGCTGCCATCCTGCAGGTTCGTCATCCAGCGAAGATGTGAGGCCGGAGGTGGAAGCAGTCGCACTGGGCACGCTCCTGCCCGGCCGTGTGGACGACCTGGGCGGGGGTGAAGTGAAGCTGGGGGGCCGGAAGCGTGCGAAGAGATGCACGTGTTACACTTACAAAGACAAGGAGTGTGTGTATTACTGCCACCTGGACATCATCTGGATCAACACACCAGAGTAAGATTCATCTCCATCACTCATCATCAGCCTCGGTTTTTAAAGAATCCTATTCTGTTACTTATGATTCATTTTCAAAAATGTAACCACAGCCATTTCTCTTAAGACTTTGTGTGCAGTCAGTGTTGTGTTACAATCTGGCAGTGGTTTGCTGTAGCCAGTCTTATTTGTACCTCTTATCTGCAGTAGATCTATAACAACATTACTACAGGAGGCCCTATGTGTAATGTGGAAAACAAATCCTAAACTCTGCATTCATTAAAACATGAAAACTTAAACCAGGCTTCCTTGCGCAGATGTTAGTATTACTCTTGACTTTGTGAACAGTAATCTGAAACGGTCTAGTCCCTGCAGCTCTCATATATTTGTATTCCTCTGAAGGTCTCTGACAGTGGCCCGCGTGCAGCAGGGGGGGACAGGCAGGTTCTACTTCTTGACCATCTGAGATGTTTTGATTGGTAAACCGAGAGCATTGAAACTATCTGATAACAGCTGTTACTGTATATCAAAAAACCAACACATCTCAGGTGGCCAAGAACATTATTTTTCTTAATATGTTAATATATAGAATAATATAGGTTGGAAACTTCTTTTTGACAAAAAAAAAAAGACAGTAAAAGCTATTCAAAGCTAGAACTGATGCCTGTCTGCAGCATTTGATTGCAGATTAGACAGATTTATAGACAGAGTTCAATGTTGACTCCAAACCCGGCCCGAGGGTGGCTTCTAGTTCAGTCCTTGGAGTGTGTCAACACCTTTCAGCCATGTGTGGAGTGACAGTGAGAGTGTGGAAGGGTTGATATTTGATCATCCATCTGCTGTGAGTTCTTATCCCAATCTCTTTTAAGGCCATTTGAACAAATATACGGTGTAGGAAGTGTGTTTTTGTGCCAATTTACTTCCACTAGATTTATCTTTGTTTGGTATGCAGGGGTAATGCTGTGTGGTGTAAATCAAGGTGCATCCGGAGGGCCTTTCCTCTGCTCATAGGTCATAGAAGATTGACAGCACCAGTTCAAATTCCTTTATTGGTGCACAAAATCTTAAATCTCTGGGGAGTAAAAAGCAAAAAATAAGAACAAAATAAAATGTATGTAAAATATGAATTACTTTGTGTTTATATAGGCCATTCTGTAAAATACCTGCAGCTGTTGCAGCGCAGTGACCTGATCTCTTTTTTTCGTGACATGATTTGCTGCCCTTAAGGCACTAGATTGCATCACCTGCACACCAGACACGTGAAACGGTCACAAAGTGTTTCACCCTGTGTCATCTCCTTGTTTACTGTACTGATGAAACTTTTGGCACAGACGCTCGTCTCTTAGAAATGTGAACCTGAAACCGTTTAACTGTTCAGCGGAGATTAAAAGACTCGACTTGACATAATGACTTATGTATACTGAAACACTCAATATGTGCACGATTAGTGTCAAAGTAGTTTCAAAGTTTTAACGGTGACACACCATTTTTACCTAATTAAATTCCAGTCACCAACAAAGCAAAGAAAGTAAGGTACAATCTATTGACTTTAGAATCTTTAAGAAAGTCCCTCAACCTTCCTGTTGTCATGTGTCAGCTCTGTCTCGTATGACTTAGTCCTAAATTAACTCATTTGCAAATTAAATATAACTTACAGGCATTATTTTCTGTCAAATCAGGAAGCAACGAGACTTTCATACAGGAGGTGGATAGTTGTATAAAAGCATCTCAACACCTGACATTCCATCTCTGTTAGTCTGCAGCCTCCTATAAGGCTGTGCCGAACAATTATTTCCCTCCATAAAACATAAAAAATAAATATATTTTGTCTGAACCAATTGTCCAAAATCAACCAAAAAAATGAACATTTAGTTGCCATAAGTAAATACTGAAAAAAAGATAAAACATTGGATACGTGGATATGTTCCGCACAACTGTCTAAAAATATATCTGGGAAAGATTATATCTGGGCCGAATCGCATTACCCCAAAGATATATTATGCTGAATATTGTTCCACTGTGTTCTTCTTCCATAACGTGATGTATTCCTGAGTGTAACAGAATATACGGATGGGTTATAGTTACAAAAAAGGGATTTTAAACAAATCCTTATGACCAATATGGATCCACACCTCCCTCACATGCATCGTTTCATCAGGAGGAAGAGAACGAGGGAGAAATTTTTTCCTGGTCAAACAAAGTACATCCAGATCCTCAATCTGCCTCAGCATCCTTTGATCTCCTCAAAGGACAGGACCTCAAACGAGAACACATTGCATTCTTTCACTTCATTCAAGTTTGATACTTAAAGACACATGGCAATACAACGTGATCCATCCATCTCTATATCTGCTTATTTGCCTCTTCCTCCTCGGTGTTCAACTCAATGTTGTCGCATCATCACTTTGAGATGTCAAGTCATTTTGCCGGGTGGTCTCACTGCCATTGATGTCGAGACCATCTATACAGATCTCGCTTGACATTGAGAAGATTAATAAGCTATTCATCTGGTGCGATGAGTGTGGTGAAACACGGTGGGATCAGCTACGGAGAGACTAGATGCTAGTCTGTCTCCAGCTGCGGGTTCAAAGATTTAAAAGGGGGAAAGGGTCACTGATCTTCTGGGTCTGTTACTTGAAGATGGAGAACCAGGCCTCTTTGTTCAAGACAACAGGTGGTTCTACGTGTTTTTTAAGTAACTGTACCTGGAAAGATAAAGACACGAGCCCATATCTGACATTAAACCTGAGGTTGTTGTTTTTTTTTTGTCTACTTTAGGACAACAGGAACACATTGTTAAACATAACATTGATATATCAATCTTCAATATCAATATATCAACCTTTCAAAAACAGTAATATCATCATTTGGAGTTTCTGTCCACCTGGTGAATGTAAGTCTAATAATCACACTCCTCTCTTTAGCTGCTAAATGCTCCGCTATGCTCACTGTGTGTTTGCCGCTGGGTGCAGCAGGTGAGAAATGAAGAATTAAAGTTTTTACCTAAGAGGAAAAGATATAGGTCAGCATACCACCCTGAACACGCCCGATCTCGTCTGATCTCGGAAGCTAAGCAGGGTCGAGCCTGGATAGTACTTGGATGGGAGACCACATGGGAATACCAGGTGCTGTACCCCCTTCCCATGGGAGGGGTCTAACGGTGCGAAGAGAGATGGGCGGCAGTCGGAGACGGGGACTCTGGCGGTCCGACCCCGGTTGCAGAAGCTGGCTCTAGCAGAAGTGGCTGCGGAGAGGGAAGTCTGGGCTTCCCTGCTGAAGCTGCTGCCCCCGCGACCCGACCACGGATAAGCAGAAGAAGACGAAAAGATATGGCTAAACTTACCGTATTTTTCGGACTATAAGGCGCATCTAAAATCATAAAATTTTCTCAAAAATCAACAGTGCGCCTTACGTATAACTTTTGGTTGTGTTTACTAACCTCAAACTGATTTTATGTTGTATACATTACGTCTAATAACGTATTACTCCGTATTAGCCGGAATCATCACTGAACGGCCCGGTGACGGCAACGAGACTGACTCGGATAATGACGAGAGGGATCCGGGCTGCTGGATCCTAAAATCACCCAACTGTTAAACTCTGAACAACGGTTTTGTATTTTTGTATTAAAACTGAACAATGTTGAGAGGGATCCGGACATGTTTGATGCGGAAATCGCCCACTTAAACTTGTATTTTTGTGTTAACCTACAACTGAGAGTTATTGTAAATTAGTTGAATAAAGTTCAACTTATCTGACACAAGTTTTGTTTTCGCTTATTGCGCCTTATAATCCGGTGCGCCTTATAGCCCGAAAAATACGGTAACTTGTTTACAACCTCTGTTGATTTTAGCGACATGGACGTGTTCCCAGATTTCAGCAATTACTTCACTTTAGCGATTGTGACACTATAATAACCAAAAGACATTATGGCCAAAACATTTAACGTAGGAGTCAAGTTGTAATGAAACAAAGTTGTCATTTAACCTGTGAATCTGTTGTCTCCCAGAGCTCTTATTATATGTCATATCATCTGTATTTTATGTGCATGAAAGGTGCTTATTCAAGCCGGTTGTGAGGACTGAGATTTAGAACATAATTATTGGTAGTGCAAACACTTGACACCAGCAGTGCTGGGATTGTGATTTTATCCGCCCTGACCTCGACATGCCCTTTAGTTTGATATTTTTACGTCATGTGCAATGTGCAAAAGTGTGAGGAGAGGTGCAAAGTGATGTGAGTTGCAGATGCAGATGAGGCAGCCTGGGGCAATCTTTTTTTTAATAGTATATAAATCTGTTACATAATACATCAATTCAAAAATACATTACAAGTAAAAGTCCTGCATGAACATTTAGGAAATGATAGAGTATCATCAGCTTGATGTAGTTAAGTAGTGGTTTGCTCCCTCTGACTGATATCATATATATGACATCAGTGTTAGAGCAGCATGTTGCTGTTGTAGCTGCTGCAGGTGGAGCGAGTTTGACCTTTTTTTTTTTTTTTTTTTACATACAGTTAGCTAGTTTACTCCAGTGGTTTCCAACCTAGGGGTCGGGCCCCTCCAAAGGGTCACCAGATTAATCTGAGGGGTCGTGAAATGATTAATAGGAGAGGAAAGAAAAAAAAATATTTTCACTTTTTTTTTTTAATTTTCCAAATCTTTGATTTTTGGTGAAATATTGGAACATTTATTGAAATGAAACCATGTGAGAAGTTTAAAAATCACTATTTTGGTGGAGCTGTTATAAACTCATAGACATCTGAAATGTGACCTGACTACACGCTATGAATAAGACGTCAAAATACAAAAAAAAAAAAAGGTTGAAACCACTGGTTTTATATTTATGAAATATACGACAATGTGTTGTATATTAAAAGCTTGTCATATTTTCCGTTGTGTCAAATCAGTTCAGTGTTACTGAGATCCTGGTACAGCTCTGGTCTCTCTTTCAACTTTAATGATTATTTGGTGATACTGATATTATAATTTAAATATCCTGTACCAAAGGTTTGCTCACATACAAAACAATAACTGCCTTCCATGTTTATGATTTATTGATTATTTTTATGTGATATCAGCCTAAATCACAAAGTGGGACTGGGTCAGAGTGTGTGTGTGCCCTTCACTGACTGTAGCTCCTTACATCTAACTAGTTTAGATGTAAGGAGTAAATTTACTTTTGTAATGAATTTTATCTTTTGAATCTTAATATGAAAATGATCATATTGACCACAAGTTGTTGCAAAGCTTTTGCTTTACAGTTGTTGACACTATTTTTTAGAAAGGTTTCATATGGTTTTTCTGAGGGCTGCAGTTAGTAACGGTGCTGCACTGGACTGCATTATACTGAAAAGTGTTTCTTATATTCTGTCCCATCTTGTATCCAGATGAGGTATGGCAAAGAAATTTGAATAGTACAATTTTTTCTCTTCAAAAAGAAAAAAAAAAAAAAAAAAAACCTGCATAAAAATGAACATCACAGAATACTTTGTGTACGCCTTAAAGCTGTACAGGTATAGTTAAGGAGTCTGTTCTGTCTGGTCACTCAGTGCACTGTATGTATGTATGTATGCACTATATATATATAATTATGCATGTATAATTATGTATGCATGTGGGGTTTTTTTAGGCACACTGTACCGTATGGTATGTCCAGTTACCAGGGTTCCCTGCGTAGAAGGCGCTCTGCTGGGACTGAGGGGGGCAGGAGGGGGGCAGAGGCCCAGCGCTGTGTGTGTGCACTGCAGACTGACGCTGCCTGCAGCAGCTTCTGCATTAACAGGTAAATGCAACACATGCAACATTTCCCATCAATTCACCTACAGTACCTATTGTTCATGCTTCATCACAAGTTTACTTTACCTCATTTAAAAATAAAAACAACTAACAACTTACCAAACTAGGAGTTAAACTGAATATAAAACATTAAATACATAATATATATATTCCACACAGTGTAATTTTGAGCACAATTAAAAAAACAAAAAACAACAAATGAACTATACAGTACATACATACATACATACATACATACATACATTTAACTGCGTTATCCCATATAGTATACGTCACTTTAGCCACATCCTGTTTAGCACAGGTAATAAATGGTTTATATCACAGTATAATGTCTGTATATATACACAGTACTGTGCAAAGGTAGTTTTAGGTACTTTACATGTTCAGATTCTTATCTATAATGCAATCAGAAAGGCCCAAATGTATTCTGCAGCATGCAGCAATGACCTCAAACATACAGCCAGGGTCATAAAGATCTATCTTAAGGAGTCCTGCAGCAGATGGTTTGACCCCAGAGAACCTGAGCTCAACATCAAGGGGTCAGTCTTGTGCGAAAAAACAGTCAAGTGATTCAAAAATCCAGAATCAATAAATACGCAAATATCGTTAATTTCAAAAGCTGCTGGATACAAGATGTCTCTTGCTTCACTGTAAAGTCTATTCTCAGTGTATGTGCTCTGGAGGCTTCAGATTTCCGCATCACACTAGTGTAAGATACATTACTGGACTAGTTGTAATGACGTAACCCGACCTTGTTGTGAATTATGGGCTAAATCAGCAATGAACTTGCGCGTCTTTGTGTTGTTGTTTTTTTCCAGCAGGCAGAGCAGACCATCCCTGGCAGTGCCTAAAATATACAAGAGGACAGCAACAATGAAATGAACATACAGTATAAGTGACATGCTCATTATCTGAAAGGTGGACACATGTTGTAAAGCATCCCCTTATTTATCAAAAAAAAAGAAGCATGAATGTATATCTACATTTGTGTAGATGGATGCGTGTTTTTTGGTGTGCTCAGTGTCATCAGTCATCAGACTGACAGATGATTAACCTCAAGGCTGCTTGCACAAAAAGTGGTATCAGTAGGGATGCTAATGGAGTACATGCCCCCCCACACACCCCACCCACTCTGTGTGCCTGTGTCTGTTCGGCAGGTGTGGACGATGTTTTTCATTATCCCATCACCTCTCTGAGGATGGTTCACGTGGCTGGCTTGTTTCAACCATGCAAACATGAAAGACTTTGGTAGAGCATGTTCCTCATGTTCCTCCACGCACTGCAAGAGCTGCTGCCACCTGACTCCATGACCTCAACCCATATAGTTAAAACATCATGCCAAAAAACGGATCACATAGCCAAGTGTTCCCGACAGGGACATGTAACATACCTGTCTACGTCAGTAAACTGTCAGAGCCAGTAACAGTGAAGAGCCAGTAAAAAAAAAAATTTGCTACAGAAGATATTATTTCGGTAATTAGCTTGTTCCCTTATGAATGGAGCTAGTTTCAGTAATTGTTCAGTATGCAAATCTGAAAAAATGTTTCAGTGAATTACTTTAGTCTGGTGCTTTTGGAGGTTAAAGGAACTAGAAGAAAATATTACCATCCTTATTTTTCTCATTTTACAATATTTCTTCTATTAAGCTATAAGTCTTGTGTATATGTAATGTGTTTCTATATATATAAATATATATATATATATATATATATATATATATATATAGGCTATAAATTATATTTTCGTACAATACCTATATGAACAATAAATGTTTATAATAAGATGTATATAAAATTATATATGTGATTATCAGTCTGTCACCAGTGCGCATATGTATATATATATACACATACATACATACATACATATATACATCATTTGTCTTTTGTTTTCTTTTCTTTAATGATTGGGCCACCAGTAAATTTCTCACGCCATGATGTGAAACATAAGGTAGAACTAGTGCTGCGTTGTAAGTTAGGCATCTACAAACTGTCTATTGAAGGTTTTCTCACCGATATTTTTGTTTCAGTCTTTAACAAAAGGAAGATATTGGTTCCTTGCTTTATATTAGAAATATTCTCGTTATGTAGGCATATTTAAAAGTGAAAATTTAATGTGACATGGTCGATCTGGTTGATCTCTTCTTTTTTTTGCATGCAAGACTCTGATCAGTCACAATTTTTATTTTTATTTTATTTTTTTAATCAGAAGCTTCTTTAACATCCAGTCTGAATTCATATCACGAGACACTGCATTATGCTAACGCTAGCCTATATTTATCCTGATTGAAGCCAACATGTTAGCACACTATGCTTTTTGCATTGTACAGTGCTGCTAGGCACACTTTAGCCATCATGTTATCCTGCATGTCAGTATCAGGCAGGTGTAGGGATGCAGGATGCTGCTGACCATCTATAGATGGTTATATATTGTATGTACACTATTAGAAAAAGCCACAAAGGGCTTGACATCATCAATCCATTATAGATGACAGCAGTAAATTAAACCCAGAAAGCAGATTATAAACACCACAACATTTTACAAAAATAACTGCTGTTTTGATGTTAGCACCCTGGTAGAACATATTAAGCTAAACGGCCCAACATTCCTTTTGCAGATGACACTGCGTTGTTTTGCCGGGTTTCTCTGCTGCATCAACACACTGCCCCCATTTAAATAAATGAGTTGAAACACTTAGCAAGACACACAATCCAATAGCAAATAATTGTTTTTATAAAAAAACACACATCCTGTAATCCACAAACAGCGAAAAAAGGATTTTAATGACCTCAGCAATTTATGTTGAATGATCAGCAAACATAATCTGGGATTTTGCAGGATCATCTAATATGGAAGAACAAGTATCAGGCAAATATTCTCATTTTCTGTTAGTGATCATTCTGGGACGGTGACCAACAAATCTGATTCAGGAATGTACCCACTTGGCCCACAAGTGGTTGCAATGACACACCACGAATGTTCCAGTAAAGTTGATAAATAGAAACATTATGTGACTTTACTAACTTTTATATTTACTATTCTTTGTGCTCATTTCTGAAGAGTCAGTGCTGGATGAAGTGTATTCAGGTTGTGCATTCATGAGCTTTTTATTATTATCTTTTTATCATCTAATACACTCAGTATGACCCTTGCTTGTGAAGATATAATGAAAGTGGGGTTGTTTTGTTGTGAGGAATGCACTTGACTACTTTTTTGTAGCAACAGAATTGTATTTGCAGTTTTTGCAATATTGAAAACTAGTTAAGTGTTATCTAATCACATTACCTGCTGAAGTGAAAATACTTTTTTTGCCTCCAAAGGACTCAGATCAGATTCTTTAATGAAAGCGTGAACGAACAATGTCTGTTTTTTTTTGTTTTGTTTTTTCATATCAGATCTGGGCCGCTGGCATGTATGGTCCTAGATCTGCTGCATATCTGAACTCTGAACTGTCAGAACGATCATACCTGTATTCATGCGATTCATGAGCCCTCTATGTTTTTTTGTCTGTTTTTTTTTTTTTAGTATGTTTTGTTTTTGTGTGTTATTTGTCATCACATTTTTTTATTTTTACATATTCACATATTTCACTTTTTTTTCTGTTGCCATCTTAACTAGGACTCCCGGGCAGAAGAAATATTGTACATTTAAAACTTTTTTTTTTTTTTTGTTTCACCTCTCTTGCACCCTACAGCCTGGTATAAAATAAAAAATGGAGGAGAGCAACAACAGTGGTGGGAATCAATGGAGAGTTTCAAATTTGTTAGACATTTATGGAGAAGCTTCTATTCAAGCTAAACTCGTCATCCATGTTTACATTTTTACTGTTGCATAAATGATGTCATAGCTGTTAAATGCGCAGTTCGGCTCGCACTGGAGCCAGATCCATGTCACTTATAAACATGAATGTGAACCATCAACACAAAAAGATCATATCTGACGCAGTAAATAGAACTGAGCATAAAGGCCTGTAACATGAACGCAGCCTGCAGGCTGAAAGCTGTATGTAACTATATCATTTATCCCTTGCTTAGATATCACTTGACTTTGATTTTATAATGTATATACGCAAAATGATTTTATGGTTGTTCTTGAACTTAATGCATTTTGAGTTTGGCTTATTTTATTTCACATACTTTGTGTATGAAAACAAGTTTATTCTATGCAATATACTGTCACATTACTTTACTGGATTGCAGGTGCATGAAGAGAACAGTATGATAAGCCTCGATCATCATCATCTGTCAACGCTGTCGTTTTTGGTGAGAGAAACAATTTCTATCATGAATGAATGAATGAATGAATGAATGAATGAATGAATGAAGAAGTTGCGTATGGATTTTTAATGTAGCTGTGTGCTTCATCAAAGTTGTAACAAAATGCATCACTTGGAAAAACGACAGAACTTAACATAAACATGCAAAACTAAACGTCATTGATACATAACAGGCACTTTAACAAATAAGAAATCATTATTTGTGTCTGCATCACAGTTTTTTGAACCAGACCTCTGTTGTGAAATGTGCACAAAAAAAAAAAAGTCACATCACTAAAGAGTCTACACTCTGATCTCTGAAGTATGAGGAAAAAATATTGATTTTAAAGAATGTACATGAATAAAAGTAACATGGTAAGGACATGAGTTGTTTACATTTTTTAAATGTGTACATGATTATATTGTTGAATCCAAGCCCAACATGTGTCAGGACTATTTCTGTATTTCTGTTGGGTTTCAACATGACATGGGTACATTTAATTAAATGCATGGCAGAGCAAAACCAGCACAGTTGCCAAAATAAAATGTTGACAGAAATATTGAATAACATTTTCAAAACATATCATTGGGTTCTCCAACTTATGAAAAACAGTTGCAGGGATGGTCTGCTCTGCCTGCTCGGAAAAAGTTGCCACCCCCTCCCCCCTTACCTATAAAATAATTTCTTAATAAATTGTGTAATTGAAATATTTAATACAATATATTTAACAGAAGTTGTTTCCACCCCTCCTATGTATCCTGCTCAGTCTGAATTGAAACTAAAGAGGGAATTTAGGAAATTAAACTACCAAAGTACTTCATCCTGATACCTTTGCTTGCTTTTGGACTACATTTCCCACAATCCATCTCTCTACAGCATCTCTGCAACATATAAATTGCATCTTCAAATGAGTGTCTCGTGATGGCTAAACCCCAACACAGCTCCACTGAGATGCTGCTGGAGAGTAAACAAGCAAATACTGCACCAGCGGCTCTGTACAACAGGTACATGTGTATAATGTATAGTAATGGCCTTAAAGTGATTCATAAATATATATTTTAAGCTACTATTAATGGCAAAACATGTTATGTAGCCCCTATTCTCATTTTAGTTACAATCTCAGCTGCTCCTCCAGGTTTTGCTGTGTCTTTGCAGTGTCTCCCAGACCTCCATAGCTGACTGTTTTAACCTCTCCAAACATGATATCCATGATGCCCCCCAGTTAAGTTGTAATGAGATCTGCACCCTTGCAATAGAAAGTGGCACAGTTCACATGACATCTATACGAGCTGGCTTTCTCATATGGAGGAGGTGTAGGTGCTAAGATAGTTAGCAGAAAGTTAAATGGCAAGAAGTTGCAAAAGCAACAGAGAGCACTGTATAAAACCATGTTGTTGTTTTTTTTGATATGTTGGCACATTTTTCTATCTACCTTAAAAACGTAACCACAGTGTTGTCACATAAAACATAAATACTCAACTACTAACAGCCATTTAATGAAGCATTAAACAGGAAAAGCAAAATGTGTAGATATTCATTCATTTGTGGTTTGCAGACATGTACAATGTCAACATTTACTCTGGTGACTGGCTTGGGCCAAAAAAAAAAAAAAAAAGTTGAAAAACCCTCCCCGTGGACAAAGGCGAAGTAGTAAATCATTTCCCAATTATGAAATTTATGAATTCACAGCTAACGATGAACACGGAAGACTGGATGTTTATAAAGAAACAACAGGTATATGTTATACACACTGATCAAAAAACTAAAGGGAACACTAAAATAACACTTCCTGGATCTGAATGAATTAAATATTGTTATTAAATACTTTGTTCTTTACATGGTTGAATTTGCTGTGGATTTGGAGTCACACTCACGATTAAAGTGGAAAAACACACTACATGTTGATCCAACTTTGATGTAATGTCATTAAAACAAGTCGCACACGCACAAGTGTGTGTGCGTGTGCGTGTGTGTGTGTGTGTGTGTGTGTGTGTGTGTGTGTCCTCCCTACAACACCTGGGCACCTCCTGATGAGGTGGCGGATGGTCTCCTGGGTTCTCCTCCCAGACCTGCTGGACTAAAGCATCCACCAGCTCCTGGACAGTCTGTGGTGCAACATGAGGTTGGTGGATGGAGCGAGACATGATGTCCCAGATGTGCTCAATTGGATCCAGGTCTGAGGAACGGACAGGTCCCAGTCCATCGCATCAATGCCTCTGTCTTACAGGAACTGCTGACACACTCCAGCCACATGAGGTCCAGCATTGTCTTACAATCGCACCAGCATAAGGTCGGTCTACCTCTGGTGAGCACATGGAGGGCTGTGTGGCCCACCAAAGATGGGTGTTTCCAGACTCTGTCATGTCTGTCACATGTGCTCAGTGTGAACCTGCTTTCATCTGTGAAGAGCACAGGGGCGAATTTGCCAATCTTGGTGTTCTCTGGCAAAAGCCAAAACATCCTGCACCTGATTGTCAATCATTGCTTGTATTGCTTCCTAAGTTTAACTTCACAGAGGTGTGATTGACTTGGAGTTACATCATGCTGTTTAAGTGTTCCCTTTATTTATTTAATTTTTTGAGCAGTGTAATTAGACCGAACAAAATGTGTATAATCAAAATATAAAAGGACTTTATTTCAAAAATAAAAGTGCAAAATTTCAAAAAATAAATTTTTTAAATAATTTTTGTGTTCATGAGACTCAGCTGCTTAAGGGTGGCTGAAAAAACCCCCCCAAAAAAACCACTTGTATGAGCCCACATTCCAACTTCTAACCCAAATACCACTGCTGGGTTTTGATTATTTTTGTTCTTTCACTTGCATGAGCACAAATCCATCCATTCATCCAGTCCATCTCCAACCATTTGGATGTCCTGAGCTGATGTTTAGACTGTGTACTGATGCTTTAAGAGAGCGCAGCTTGGGTTTAGATCCATCGGGATCTAATGTGTCCTTACTGACCTGAACCTTATACTGACATCAAAGAGATGCTTGTTTCGCCATTAGATTCCTGAAGAGTCTTTCCTCAATATACAGAGGTGGCCCCTTCCTGATTTCTTTCTTTTTTTTTTTGCATGTTTGTCACACTTAAATGTTTCAGATCATCAAACTAATTTAAATAGTTTTTTAGCAACTGCAATCAAGCGTTTGTGATAACTTGCAATGAGTCTTTTACAGCATTGTGGAGGATTTTTGACCCACTCATCTTTGTACAATTGGTCTAATTCAGCCACTTTGGAGGGTTGTTGAACTGTCTTTTTATGCCACAGTATCTCAATAGGATTCAGGTTAGGACATTGACTAGGCCACTCCAAAGTCATCATTTTGTTTTGTTTTCCAGCCATTCAGAGGTGCTGCTATGTTTCGGATCATTCACCCAAGTTCTCTTCAGCTTGAGGTCGCCAACAGATGGCCGTGCATTCTCTCTATGGATTTTTTGGCAACCAGCAGAATTCATAGTTCCATTTATTACAGCAATTCTTCCACATCCTGAAGCAGCAGAACAGCCTCAGACCATCACGCCACAAACCATATTTTACTAAAAATGCGGTGTTACTTATACGCCAGATGTAATGGGTCTTTGAGCTCCGCCATGCTCTTTCTTATGGGCGGAGTCATGGACACTGACCTAAACTGAGGCCTGCAGTTCTTTGGATGTCATTATGGGGTCTGTTGTGAACTCTTGGGTGAGTTGTCACTGCTCTTTGGGGTAATTTTGGTCGTCGGTGAAAACATGGAAAAGTGGTGAAGCTTCTCCATTTGTGGATAATGACTCTCACTGCGTTTCAATGGAATGCCAAAGCTTTAGTAATGACTCTATAACCTTTTCCAGACTGACACATCTTTTTGCATCACAGCTTTTTGAGGAGCTTTTGGTCTGCTTCAACCTTGTCAGGCAGGTCTTATTTAAGTGTTTTCCTGATTGAGAACAGGTGTGGCAGTAATCAGGCCCGTGTGTGTGGCTAGATTAATTGAAGTCAGGTGTGATAAACCGCAGTTATGTCATGTTTAATAAAAAAAAAAACCTTCATTTAAAAAGTGAATTTTGTGTTTACTTGTGGCATCTTTGTTTTATATTTAAATTAGTTTTGTTTGTTCAATGATCTGAAACATTTAGGTGTGACAAACATGCAAAAAATAAGAAATCAGGAAAACACTTTGACACCACTGCATGTGTCTATATATGTATCTGTGTTACATACAACATAATACAATACAATGCAATACAATATATAGGTTCATTTGCATTATCAAGCAGGAATTTCCTTTCTTGTCTGAAGAGGATTTCTAATAAAACCCTAATAAAATCTCCCATGAGTGCCTGGTTTATTGTAACTTTGGGTTAAAACCTGTTAAAAACGTGCTGTTTATTTTGTCTGTGGGAGGCTGACCACATTGACATCAAAAGCAGCAGCATCAGTGGAAGGAAGGAAGGGACGTTTGTTGTTAATGCTGCACTCCTCCCTGTGACTTGGGCAAATTCCTGCCACAACACTTGTCACTCATGTGACATTCCTGCAGCTAGCCTGGAGTGGAGGTAATTAGCGTCCGTACATTACCGCAGGAGTACAAGAAGCAGATGTTCACTGCGGCTTTTAAACGGGTCTGGAGAGGGAGGCTGGATCCACAAGTATTTCTCCCCCACTGTAATTTTCAGTTTCAGCTTTTCTTTAACTTAGAGACACTGGAGTCTCCTGGATAATTATAAGAATGTATGAATCGGTGATTAATTGGGGCTCATTTCCACCTTCTGACCTGCTGTCTCGCCGTAACTCTACAGAGACACATGAGTTAAATTAATAAATGCATGTGACGACGACACCATTCACACCTGCCTGCAACCCCATATCTCACAATATATCTCACAATTAAAAAAAATATAAATATATATATATATACATACCCACAGGCATTTTCTGACCCTGAGTATGGATTCCTCTTTCAAGAACATTTAGGAACCCTCCGCAGCCCTGTCACCATGTGTCAGAAAAGATGACTGTAATTTGTTTTTACTTGGTATGGCGGATCATCGTAAATACATCATAATGGTTCCCCCATGGAGAACACCGATATTATCGCAGCATCTCGTATGACATCCGAACACTTTGTGAAGTTGTGGCTCTGTCGTCGAGTCGCAGGGTTCGGTGTCAACCTCGCACAACAAAAGGACAGCGTTTTGAAATAGTCAAATAAAAGAAAACATCTGGCGCTAAAAGTGAAAATTTCACAGGCAGTAAATATTGTCTTTGAAGTATGTATCCTGACTTGGTGACCTCTGTGCCCTTATGTCCCACCTTGGTATGTCAGCGTCAAAATTCCTTCCTCCTCCGTGTACACCTCTCCCATTCACCTTTTTCCACATTTCTGCAGTATTCCTTCAGATTTTGCTGCTCTGCGTCTGGAGTGGAGGATTCAACTCTCAGATGCCGTTGGTTGGTTTCCATCAAGTCCGGTCAAGTTCGAGTAGCGAGTTGGAGAAGCTCCTCCATCTCTCCTGGATAAAAGCACACAAAAGTCTTTAAAAGGACATTTTTGGAACGAATGCTTCATCACTGATTGTTTGCTGTGTTGGGGCGATGATTGACAGCTGTGATTGACACAACTTGGCTCAGCTGCTGCTCCTCGACTCACACCGAGTGACTAGTTTAAATGTTACTTGATAACAATACCTGCTGTGTTTAGCATCATTTAGCAGTAGCCTTGCTGTAATCAAGCCAATAAACTCGAGTGTCCTTGGAAATGACCTACTGAATCTGTAAGGAGTGCCACCCTGCTCTAGAAATATATATATATACGTTGACATTTTACAGTTACAGTTACAGTAAATGTACAGCTGTGAAAACTATGAAACTGCCGTGACTTCTTGAGGAAAGGATTCTTATATCATGTTAGTTTCAGTGATTCTGAAGGAGAGTGAGTTTATTGGCTTGGTTACCTGACCTGGCATCGGACAAAGAGAATCCCTATTGGATTCATAAACGTTCAACAACCAAAAAAAAAACTTAATGAGATTAATGTGAGGATAAATATCCAGCTGCTTTTTTTCCTACCCAGCCAACTCTCCGAGAGACAGAAAAGTGCATGAAAGGTGACTTCGCTTCTCATACTTGTGTATTTCTCTCTAATTTGTTCTGGTTATCTGGTTGTTTTCACTGCAGTTTAACAGAGGAGTTGAGTGTCTGCGTAATGTTGCTCAGTGCGGCGTTAAAAAGACGCTGCCGGTTAGATTTCACGACCCGTTGCTTGTTTTACATTTGCACACAATCACCGTGGCATTGTTATTGCGCCAGGAGATACACAATTAAGTTTATTATTCATTCCACCCGAGGAGTCAGCGTTTCTGTGTCGAGTTAAAGTGGTGCAAATCACAGCAGCTGGCATGAAGTCGGAA
The DNA here is from genome assembly GCA_036937835.1 of Pampus argenteus. Taxonomy (NCBI): domain Eukaryota; kingdom Metazoa; phylum Chordata; class Actinopteri; order Scombriformes; family Stromateidae; genus Pampus; species Pampus argenteus. The sequence goes on along the minus strand of CM072863.1, from coordinate 20,750,527 downwards.
CAATATTAATAGAAGAAAGATTGAAACCAAAGTCTGTGGCCCATTCTTCTTCAGAAATGTCATCTAGTCGGATCAATGTGTGTGTCTACCATTCTGTATATATAAATGATTTGGAATAAAGCAGCTGTCCTCAGGATGGGTCCTGATCACAATCAGAGCCATGAGGACATTTTATTTAAAAACAAATGTTTTTTTATTTTAATTTATTTTTTCTCTGCCCTGTCAAATTTAGCATTACAGGGAGCTTTTAATTGTGATGGCTAAATGCATTGTCTCTGAGATTTCAGTCTAATATAACAGAAAGAAAAAAAAACAACATTTCTCAGCATTGAAAGAGAAATTTAAAAATCTCCAGAATATCTAAAGTTCATGTTCATTTCTCCGGAGTTCTTTAAGACTTTTCGTTGGTTATGAAGGGTCAAAGTGCATTTGGACAACGTGTTCATCACTCTGATGATAGCTTTATTATAAACTGTGTATCATATTCTCAGCTCTGATTTCCCTTCCGCTCTCACGTCGGCAGTGTTGCTTGCTACGAAACATTCCTGCAGATAAGCTCTTTATTCCTTCGAGTTTGATTTGTTTTTGTTCGCTGCAGAAACTGACTTTTTCTTCACTAATCCATGTTTCCCCATTCTTCTTTGTGATATTTTAGCTCCTTCACTTAGGTATGCTCAACTCGGTGGGATCTCAATGTATACGACAGGTCCATTAATCTATGGGGCCCAGTGACAGCTGTTCCTACTATATTCAAGCAGGGCCGGCTGTTTATTACCTAGTCATGTTTTGATTTGTATAGAACAATATCCCAAATGACAAATTTGCCTGACGTGGTTTCACAGTCTGTACAGTAACACAACATCCTCTATACTCAGAGCATCCGTTTGAATAAGGAAAAGCTCCCTTTAAAAAAGCCTTTAACGAGGGGGGGGGAGAAACTTCAGGAAGAGCAACAGAAGAGGGATTCCTCTCCCGTGATGGACAGACAGGAAATAGATGAACAATTTCTGAATACAGCATTTAACCTTCAACTTTTGAGCAATGACACAGCGTGAACTGCGTAGGATAACATAGGTGGTTGTTTTATAGGTTACGTTTGACATTGAGCAGTGCATCTGGAGACCAGCCCGGACTACTGTGGGCTTGTGTCATATATGTGAGACAGAAAGCAGGAGGCCGTGGTCTCCTAAGCAAAGTATATGCTCTCTGAGCTCCCAGTGTCAGTGTACTTATTTTTACTTTACATCTGAGACAACACAAACAGCGTTCTTCACAAGGGAGGGTCAGCCACGGTTCAACGCTGAGCGGTTAATGCGACGTGTGTGAGATTAACGAATTGATCCTCCTATACAGGTGCCTTATTGATTGCTTAAAATATTGGGGGGGGGGGGGGGGGGGGGGGGGGGGACGTTGTAACGTAGTGTACATCGCAGACGTTGTTCCCATGAGGGAGTATTTTCGTCATAGCGATAGAAGGTCAGAAAGGTGTATGCTGAGTAATGGAATCACGCAGGCCTCGTCAGCCACTCACAGGCACCACGCACGTCTTACCTTTAAACAAACAGCTGCACGATCTGTACGATCCATCACAGGAGCGGTATATCCTGCAATAAATATGAGACAGAAATACCTGCCTGCTCCCGTAGCGTTGCTTTGATTTCTCTACAGTAGTGTTTTTTTGTCTTTAGTGGTAGAGGTGGATAGTAACCATTTTACATAGGTTACTGCTTCTTCAAACATCTAACAAAAGCTCATAAAACGCAATGCCCTGCTAGAGGCAGCAGCAGACATGGATTAGTCACCATCATGAAAACATTTCACGGCTTTTTTTTATTTTAAGAGTCCTGAAGTCAGCAAACTGACTAAAGCTTGCGTAGATACACGTTTGAGATGCATATCGAAGCGACTCTGTGCACATTCGTCTACGGTATATGCAGCCTAGAGAAAGCTGCAATATTCCAGCTTGCGAAATAATATCAGTTGACATATGAGCTAACGTTAGCCACCATGAGATACATGCCAGACCAAATGCGGTTGTAGCAGTAAGACTGTTAAAAATCGATAAAAGGTGTTCTTCATATCTCCTCTTTCGCTCTCGTATTCTGTGAAATTCCTAATCAAATCTAATATCGTAATATCAAGATCTGAAAAGCGCAGGTGTCGGCACGTATTCTAATAATTCATTTTATCTTTTTCACTTTCGTGAAGCCACATCAGCGTGTGTGCCTGATACACACACAGTTATATCTAAATGTCTGGATGTGTACAAAGACCCTAGTATATGTGGCGTATACATGCGGTATATGTGCTACAGTGTTCTACAGATATGTTGAACATCCTCTCCACGTGAAAACAAGATATTTTTCCTGTCAAACATACCGAACGATTATGTTTAACAAGAACCTTTTGTTGTTAGAACGTTTCAAATTTACTGTCATTACATGACAAAATGTTCTCATTGTTGCACAAAATCAGTATGTCTCTTATGACTTATCTTATTAAAACAAGGAACTTTCTTCTTATATCATGATGAGAGGGTATGTTCATATTCTGGACACAAAAAAAATGCTGACTTTTGATGTGGGGAAACACAATTTCATCTATAAGACATGAAAATATTCTGAATGACAACACGAAAAAGTTCAATTACTATTCTTAAAATGTAATTTCTACTCCTTGTTCCTGATTGAAAAATACAGAAGCTATGAATAATATATTATTCTTCATTTCTCAGTGTTCACACAGGTTTCGCACTGGATCGTGATACGCTTCCACATTAGATGTGATGTCACAAAAAAAAAAATCACACTGTACGTGTTTTAAGTGAGATTACAGGCGAGCCCGTTCATGAGTGGAAAGTGATTGCAGATGTTTGTCAAGTCAAGTAATCAAGGCTGGAGGTGAACAGCAGAGCCAGGATTGGCTGCTCTCTCCCTCCTGACTGGTGGAAACACGGGAGAACACGCATGCCAAGAAGAGACAGTTGGTGTCACTGAAGTCCAGAGACTTAAAAGGTTTGTATTTATTCTGGCGGACAAAATTATGAGATTGGGCATATTCAACAGTTTAATAGCTTAATTCCCACAAGTGGTTTGTAAGCTTTTAAAGCCTTTAACTTAATGCAGAGAGAACACAACCTTGATGTGAGCATTAGATAAACTACTGCAGCTGGAACCGGATTTGACATCTTTACAGGAATTTTGGGAATATTTGATCTTTAGGTTGCTTTGTGTAACACACCTGTGGGAAGAGGTAAAGCGAGACATATTCAAAAAAAAATATATATATATATATATATATATATATATATATATATATATATATATATAAACAAAACATTGTAGCTGCTGTTCATCATGCGATTTGATTGTTTCCATATTGTTTAGAAATGAGACGTGTCTACAGCCATGTTAGCAGCTGAAAATGGGAGAGACGGGTACGACATGCAGTTCTAAAGCCACAAGGCCAACAGAGACACTCAGGGTGGAATTTGTTTTGCACGTATTTGGTTATAAAAAAGTTTCTATTCTTTTTCATGTTAATGTTTTAATGCATCACATAAAATGTGCGTGCCTCTATCTTGCATGGCAGCATCTGCCGTCAGTGTGTTTATGGGTGAATGCTGACATGTAGCGTAGAGCACTTTGACTGGTTGAAAAGACTTCTACATAAATAAAGTCCATTTTACTAAAAAGTCCAATAAGAAATAAGTTTAAAAAAAAATAAAATAAATTTGTACTTAAAGGTGGGGAATATTTGACCAACTAAATACTGCTGGTTAGGTTAATCTATAATAATACACCAGAATTGAATTGTTGATTATATTTGAGATTATTAATCTGCAAAGTAACCCTTACTCCTCATAAGAGTACTTACATAGTTGCTCTCTGCACACTCGGACACCACTGTCTCCTGTTACTACCATGTTGACAGGGTCAGATAAGACCTTGTCTGTAATCCATCCCAGACATGTTGGATGAGCTCAGGTCAGTAATGGATCTTTATGGAACTGGTTTTACTGTCTTCCACAATCCCACTATTATCTAAAATCATAGCTGGCTTGTTGGATTCCTCTCAACTGGAACTAGGGGGGCTTATACCAAACTATGAAAAACAGCCTCAGAGCATAATTTGCCCTCCATTAGTTGGCACTACACATTCAGGCATCAATAAAACCCAGATTCATCATTTGATTACGTTTCACTATTCAATAGTGAAATGTAATCAAATTTATCACAAATGACTATTCCACTGTTCCAATGGCAGCGTGCTTTGTAACAACCCTTGCCCGTGCCTGGCATCATCTTAGCTGTAGCCATGATTTTGAAAACTTGTGTTTTCAGTTGACTAACACTAACCATACTGTAGTTTCTATGTGCAGATATTGGAGAAGGTGCGATAATGAGAACATGATTTTATACACGTATTAGTTTTACGTGTTGATATTTGTTGAAGTCCAAATAAGCACAACGGAGGTGAAAGGAAATTCATATCTATTTCATGATAAAACTCAACAGCAACATGCCTTCACAGATGATTATTACTATTATTATCATTAATCAGAGTACAAGTTCCTCCCTTGAGTCCATATACGGTTTATTCTCACAAAGGATTTTTGAGTCTCTGAGGGGAGGAAATGAAAAACAGTGGGATAGGTTACGATAGCTGCGAGACGCTTTGAGAGTAAGACCTGTCTTACTGCCTCTCAGGAGGAATAATAGAGTTCCTCTGCAAGAACTACAAAGATTATTAGTGAACATTACCCAACCCAACATCAGACATTCCATCAGAGCTATAGAGCCGAAGCTTCGTACCAAACTCAGATGGGAGGGGGATCGTAAAAAGAATAACAGGATATAATAGTCCATAGATAGTCTATTTGCTGTTATATGTAATTAAAAGATAATAACATATAATAATGAATGAATGATCCCCATGAGGCACACACATACACTGGGTGTTGCAGCAGCTCACAGGGAAGCAAACATTGGAGACTTTAGCGCTAACCAAAACAACAAAAACAACAACAAAATACTGTACACTTTGTGTAAAGGGAATAAGACAAATATTTGACAAAAAAAAAAAAAAAATTAATTTACTAACACACGTCATATAGCATTTATCTTACAGTAATTGCATAACATATTGATTACTGTTCTGTAGATGCAAACAGAGTATGGATCCTCCTGACTGGATGAGACGAGGGTTGTTTATGCAGGAAGTGTTGTATTACACAGCCTTTAATCATCCCGTCCTACATGGAACAGGATAGGTTTCTTCTTCTACTACACTTAAAAAAGTAGCAAACAGTTAGAGTCGGCTTGTTAGAGGAGTGTTTTTCAATTAAAATGTCACACTGGCAGTGCCAGGTTTCATCTAAGTTGTCAAAAGACTGCAAGAGTGCCAAAGACTTCAAAGAATCTAACACACGCACGCACACACAGTGTGTAAACGAGAAGCCCTGCAGGCTCAGATCATTTTAAAAGATCAAATATCTTCTCATTAGTTACTACATTAAACATCAGTGCATCAGGTAACACTGACGTATTTATCTTACACAAGTTAATCGTCACTGCTCATGAAGAAATTGGATCATTTTATGTTTTTAACATGTAAAATTATTCGATGTGACTTTATCGTGATATTCAAAAGAGAAAACAACAGCAACCAGATGATGTATTGTACATTTGCACATACTCTGCACTTTCTGCTGTTTTTGCACTTCTGGATGGAAACTGCATTTCATTGTCTCTGTACTCGTACTCTGCACAATGACAATAAAGTTGAATCTCATCTCATCATCTCATGTAATTAAAATGTACTTATGTTTGTTTTGTGTATTAATTTTCATGACTGCATAATCACTGCTATTTGTTGTCTCTTCAGTGGAGCGGGAGCTTTAGTGCACATTTAAAGTCCCGTTCCACTCAAAATTATGTTTGTTCTTCATGTCCCTACAGTTGGATGTTTAAGCTCGACTGTACACAACGATGGATGTGTAGAGTTTGACACAAGAAGATTGTTTTCACATGAATCTACGAGCATAATTTGTGACATCACAACTAATTTGGAAACCAATCATGTTCCAGTTGAACCTATTGCCCTGTAAACTGAATAAGGATCTGCCCAGTCATGAATAAGCATTTTGCTGCTGCTGGTCATTTATTTAAAGCTGTGTATTCAGGACCCAACCTATTAATAGTGCTTGTAAATGCCCTGTAAACCACACCGCTCAGGTCACATTACAGCCCATTTCTCCGAGTGATGTAGTCAATGCACCACAAACCATAAATCCCAGGAAATCAAATAAATCAATAAACTCAGTGTGTTCTTTTTAAAGCTTTCCACTCCTATCATCACTAAGTAAATGACACACATATTTAATCTATCCATTTCAACTAGTATGATTCCCAGTATGTGAAAGTCGTGTGGCTCATGTGATTGCTTTGTACAGTCCAAGGAAGGCACTTTTTCGGCACTCCGGAGTACAACGTGTAGCTAAATATCTTCCTTTACACCCTCTCACTGACTGATGAGTACTGAAGTCTCTCAAATCAGACCCTCTACAACAGTGCATACTGATGTTTCTACACGCTCGTAAACTGCCAATGAAATGACAGCTTAATGAGGTCTTTTCTCTAGAAAGTCAATAAACAATCCAGTCTCACAGCGGGCAGGAACCATAGACAGACACGCGCCAAGGAAAACTCCAAACCTCTTTACACGGGTCATTTTGAGTCTAATAGCATATAAAGAGTGACAGCTGTTGGATGTCTTCATTACACAGGTTGTTAATCCATCTGTTGCAGCAATATTACTGCTTTCTAGCAAACATGTCTAACCTTCAAACTGAACATGCGGCAATCACACATTTCAAGAACAAAATAATTCAGCTCTTACAGTCTAGAGGGAAAAGAAAATCATCAGTCTGTCTTGATTTGTTTAGATTTCGCAGGTGGAAGACGAATGCCGTGAGTTACTTCTCTTAACGTAACAGCGGTGTTGTGTGTCTTGTTCAACATTTGAGACAATCAGCATGTTCCCATCCTTTGACTCATGAATGCATCATTCAGACTGTATTCCAGGTCTGAGATGGGTTGCACGCAAGCAAAGTCTGAGAAGAGGGTGATTCACTCACACTCGCACACACACACACACACTCACTGTGACTGTCGTCGTCCTTCCCTTTCTCTCGTTGCCTGTGGCTATTCAAGTCTTCTCATGCTCAGTGGCATGTCAGACCAAGTAATTAAACTGCAATATATCTATTTACAGTTTATTTCCCCTCAGGTCAGCACACCGGTTGTTTATCACAACCGGTGACTATGGACATATGGTATGTGAAAACAACAAAACAGAGGCAACAAAAACGCACAGTGAATGCATTCATGGCTGTATGAAAAATAAAACAAACATATTCGATACATTTACTTTAAAGATTAGAGGCTACATAAAGTTAGAGGATGAAAAACATACTGAAAACATTATCATATTGGAAAGTCTTAGAGAGGTACACATTTTAACTTTGTAAACAGCTATTCTAGTGTGTATTACGTGTGTGTATATAGAGGCACGCAGCAGTAATCCTCATCATCATGTGAACCGACTACCTGAGAGACTGTGGAGGCAGTGAGTGAATCACAGCTGTCTAGCTGATGTACACCTGCGCTGTGCTGCCAGCTTGTGGTCATTCAACCCACTACATTTCACCCGAAATAAATCAGGCTTTCTTCTTGGCCAAGCGCGCACATTTTTGATATCCTTTTGCCTTTTTATTGGATAGAAGCAGTGAAGAGGCAGACAGGAAACAGTGACATGCTGCAGTTATGTGGCGTGCACGGTTACCATTTGGCTGATGATATTAAAAAGTGCTTAAAGGAACATTATAGTATATTACAACCTGGGTTAAGATAATATTGCTAATATAGGTTCAACTATGAACTAATGTAGTTTTGTGCACTCATGTTTTCCATATTATTCACTTTCAAATAAGTGTTACATATATATATAATGTGTATAAATATTTGGCTGGTACTACCGTACTTGGACTGTTCATACTTAATCTGTTTTTTTTTTTGGCAATATTCCCAGACCACTTTAAACCCATAATTGTAATAAATTGTACCTTTTCCTTACAAGATGTTTCCAGTTCCCCTGAACTGGCCCATTGCATTCACCAGAGAGACAACTATTGTACTATTGGAGACCTTTTTTCTAAATAATAATTTCAGTATCTCACAATTACGAGAAATATAAAACTATTTACTTAGCTTTTATTTCTTCTTTGCTTGAGAAAGTGGGAGGAGCAGATGGTATCATCAGCATAGAGGTATTTCCTTAATTAGATTAATATTTATCCTTTTATGCATTCTCTATTGAGTACACTGAAAATATACAGTATGTCAAATATATATGTGAAAAATCACATATACTGTAGAGTATATGTATAAGAGTTTCATCCATATTGTTCATCACTAGTTTGAGTGTAACTTCATCAAATCACAGGAAGGAAGGAACCGTTTCCTTTTTGCCCAAAATGTACTTTTTGTACTTTCAAATAGAATAATTACATGTTTTACGTGGCATTTTAAGAAGACACACCTGCAAGCATAGTGTGTCCAAAAGGATCACGATGAGACTTGCATGTGAAGGTCTGCTGTCACCTCTTTATAAGACTATTAATAGCTTTGACTTCATCGGTGGACAGAGGAGACAGGTTGTAGCCTCTCAGCTCTGGTTTTCCTGCAAACACAAACAGAAAGACACGCATCATGGTGACATTACTGCAGACTGTCAGGAAAACATTCAAGAGTTTTGACTTCCGACTCGTGAAATAGTAGCAGCTGAAATATTCCCTCTTTTCAGGCTTTACTAGAGAACCCCTCCCTGTTTATTCTTCCAGGTCTACAGCCATATCACTACGTGCAGACTGGACTCTGTTCCCACTCTCTCATCCAACAACCGAACCGCTGACAGATGTTTTAATGGCACATCAGCTTTGATTGGAGATCTATTAAAAAAAAATATTTATTTTCTCTACAAACAAGTTACTGGAAAAGAGACTGTGGAAATATTCCATACGGGATAACAGTGTTTCTCTGTTTATTTTTCCTCTCCGAGCATTAATGCTGCGTTCAGGCTACAAAACATCCAGACGTGGCCGCTACATTGTCAACAAGTCGCTGATGTGGTTATGTCATCGTGGGCTTATGATTATCTTTAATAGCTAATAAACATGATTTAGTATTATCTACACTGGAACAGGAATGTTGGGAGAGTGAAACAAAAACATATGATTGGTTGACGGCTTCACTGCTTTATTGGAGACAAGCATCAGGCGTCGGTTTGTAGCTTCATGCCACTGGCAATCTGAACAAGGAGGTCAAAGGTCAGATCTAACAAGTGAAATCTGCATGTCCAGCATCAGTATAACCTATAGTACCACAGCATATAGTAAACTATGTCACTGCTACAACGAGCTCACCACAGCAAGTGACAGCATGACAGAATGTAAACTTTTGTAGATTCTTGTCTCTAAATGACCTAAATACACAACTGTGACAAAAAAACGGAGGACAGTGTAATACACAGCGGAGCCACTGATTCATGCTCCAAGCTCTCAGCTGTTTAAACGGACATCTCTACCATCTCCTTCTCTACCGTCCAGTGTGATCAACTCTCCAGCTGACAGCATGAGAGATAATCTGTGCTGCACTGTGACTTACCGAACAGACTGAACGATCTTTTCATTTAACTCTCAGCATTAGAGCAGTAATGTGGTAAATATGAAGCATTTTTCCGTAAAGTGTTAAATGATTTCTTTAAATTAGCATGTTGCACGTGACCACCTAAACTCTCCTGCAGTTGAAATGCTCGTCATACCTTGCATCTCATTGAGACGATTGACTTTTGCTTTCAGCCCTTTGCGAAGGTCATTGATCTCATTATCCAGCTGCTCCTGGTCTATGGATGAGATACAAAGATCAAAAGGAGTTTAGACTCTCAGAATCTCACATTTTGCCATGATATGTGTAAAACATATCAATTTATATTCACATGTATACTGGAAACATATCCATTATACCCTCTTAGATATGAACACTGGCAGTTTTTTTTTTACCTTTCTGAATCATCTCTCTCGTCTTGGATTTGGGAAATTTGATGAACATGTTTCCAAAGCAGACCTTCACTTTCTCTGCAAATGACAGTAGTTTTAAAAATAGTTGTAACACATTGTCGGACTCACAGCAGACAATAAAAAAAAAAAACAACAACAACATATTGTCTTTTCACATACAGCAACATCTGCAATCAATGTACAACTCCACACCTGACTCACATTACGATGACGTTTTCAATCATCATCATCATCATCATCAAGCATCCTGTCATGACCGGTCACTCACCTGAATCTGAAAGTTCGTTTTTCAGTGCGTTCAAAGCCTCTCTGTTCTTGTTTCTCTTTGTGTCCAGATCCACAATCTGAAGTAATCAAGAATCAACAGAGAACATCAGTTTTCACAACTGCCCATGGGAAGGGGGTACAGCACCTGGTATTCCCAGGCGGTCTCCCATCCAAGCACTAACCAGGCCCGACCCTGCTTAGCTTCCGAGATCAGACGAGATCGGGCGTGTTCAGGGTGGTATGCTGACCCCCGATACAGTACACTAGATTACTTATTTCAAGAATGTGGGGGGGGGGGGGAAATCAAGCAACATACATGTGCAACTGTCTGGATGTATGCTTAAAACATAATGGCAGAGTCCTAGACAGCCATGTCTAATAGTTGGAGATTTATATTATGAAGACAAATCTGTGTATAGTATATTGTTTCTTTAAATAAGGAGCATTGTTAATAATATAGATTGTACTGAACAAAATCACAGAAAATAAAGCAGTAAGAGTACTTATTTATATTGTTTCTCGGTCTCAGGTTTAAATTCAGCCATACAGGTGCAATACCACTAGACGCCCAGCAGACGTCGCCATTTTGACTATCAAATACTTCAAAACAGTTAATTATTTTTAATGTGTTTCATATTGATTGAGTGCTTCAGAAAGTGCTTACTTGAGTGATATTTTTAATGCATGACTTGTATTGGAGAATGTTTTATGCAGGTATTACTACTTTTACTCAAGTAAAACATATCTGGCTAACATGAAGCTAACTGTTCTCTAATAATGAAATGTATCGTACCCGACTAACATGTTATTGCGAGAGTAGCCACGACACCATTACCACAGAGCTAACACACCTTTCCCCAGGGCAGGTGAGGTTATTCCCCCAACAAAGAAAATAAACATTAAAAATGACAAACAGTAACAGTCTGAGCCATGAGCCAATTTAGCTAGTTAGCTTAACTGCTAACATTCACCTCCGCCACCATGTTCTTGTCGTTATTAACAGCGTGTCGTTACCACATGAGAAGCTACCTGCTGTTTAGTGGTCAGAACATCCTCAGCTGCCTCCTCAACACCGGCTAAATGCTCCAAAATCCGCTGCGATTCAGCGTCCATCGTGGTTGTGTTGCTATAAAAATATGTCCGGGCTGAAACAACGACAGGAAACAGGAAATGGAGCCACATAAAATCTCCTCCGATAATTACAGCAAATACATCCCCTCACGTGGATTCATGTTGTTGAAATGTACCTTCTTTTTTTTTTATAACATAACACCAGTGAGATTACGATAAAAAAACGAAAAGGAAGCATCGTTTATAATAATATGAGTCCTGTGAGGTTTTCAAAACTGCATGAAGGAGAAAGAAACGTTCATTCTTTTCTTATAGAACAGACATAAATATAAATATTTACATAAAATAAGCAAACAAAACCTGTACATTTATCATATCTAAAGTAGCCTAAACCTGGATTTAATTAATTTTGATTTTAATAATTTAACTTTTACATATGCTCAGGCATGTGGTTTTCAGGAAATATTTTATTTACATTTTATTTTGCTAAAATATTCTCCCTCAAGATGGCGCCACACGCATACTGGATTCAACACCTGATATAAGTATCACGTTATGAATCCAGTATTGGCTTTTGATAAATTTATTTACATTTATTTAAGTAGATTGTCATGTGCCTTTCCACAAGGTGTGTTTTGTGTTTCTTCCAGATGGTGGCATCAACAAGTGTAATGGTCCCCGTAATTTTGTGGTAATGATCTTCAACTGCTGGTTAAGTTTATGGTTTTTATTTTCTCACTTCAACTTAATACAAAGAATATAGCATAAACTATGACCACCGTAAGAGTTTGTGCCTCATTACGGGTCCAAACTGAAAACATTGGCTAGATAGCGCTATGTGACCATCTCTCTGACTGAACGATTCCTGCTACAGGTGGAGTAGCACGGACATTAAGCTTTTCAAAATAAAAGTTCCTCTTACCACAGTGCATAGAAAGGCATATAGCTCCTCTGTACATAAAACTGACTACTAGTAGAAAGATATTAATGCAGTATCAAAAAATTATCTTGCATATTAATAACGCAATTCACCTAAAATAATGGACCTTTTCTTGGGTCATTTATACTAAGGTTGTGTGCACCTTATGCAATGCAGAATTGTTTTACTGTAGGAGTTCTTCCAGTCTCAAATACCACCTGAACACAAAGCATCCCTTTGCTATAAGCAGTCAGTGATGCATTTTGGCTCCTGTTCTAATGCATCCCCTGGCTTAAGAAACCCGTTCTCAAAGACTTACTTTTGGTCAGTACTTAGGTATTTCGCATTCTGAACGAGCCATTTTAATTTAGATTCATTTCAAGAGTTCAGTGAGATTAATGTAGATTAAAAAATAATCTATGCCCACCACTACACACCACTAGTAAAAATGTGTTTTTCTTGAAGAAGTGGAGATATAGGGTTACAAGTAAAAGTACCAATAACATAATAAATAATGACCCCATGTGTCTGACACTGTTCAACTCAGAGACTGAAGAGGACGACTTCAGTGCGCAGAAGAAATGAAGTGACAGTGGTATGGTGTTCATTAGTTTTAAATGCTCAGGTGGAAGATAAATAGTGACTTGTGGCTTTAGTGCATGTGAGAATGAAGCGACTTTAATAGTTGCGCAGTTGCGCTTTAACAGTGTGCAGGAGGAAAAGGTGACAGTGATTTGGTGTTTAATGGTTCAGTACGCAGGAGGAAGAAAAATAAAGTAACTTAGTTTTAGTGCACAGGAAGAAGATGAATAAAACCATCAATGACTTTTCTGTTTTGTTTATCAGCACTTTTATTGATGCGATTATTGAATCTGTTCAGAAACAATCAGTTCAGGTATATGAATAAACACTTATGGTACAAAATCTTTCTGTCTGAATACCTTATTTCTCAGCCTGTATATCGGCAGCTTATAGTTCGTTGCGGCTTATATGGGACTAAATATATATTTCATTAAAATTTCAGTGGGTGCGGCTTATATTTAGGTGTGCTCTATAGTCCGGAAAATACGGTAAGCAAAACAAATCCAAAGTGAAAAAAAATGAATGAACAAAAAGTAGAGACGAAATGATACCGACCTCAACCTAAAGGAGACAGAAAATAAATCAAAGCAAATACAAAATGAAAGAACATGAAGTGAACATTAGCTACAAACCAAAGGATACATGAAACATTCAAAATGAAGGAAATAATGAAGCAAAACAAATCTACAATAAAAAAAATGAAAACAAAAAGTTTAAACATAAAGGAAACTTAAATCACACTGAATGAGGTACAAAATGAAAGAACATGAAGTGAACACAAAACACAAAGCAAAAGGATACATGAAACAATCAAAGAAAATGAATGGACAAAAAGTGAAGAAGAAATGACACCTACCTCAACCTAAATGGGACAGAAAATAAAACAAAACAAAGACAATATCAAAGAACATGGATTGAACATTAAGTACAAAGCAAAATAATAAATGAAACAATCAAGATGAAGTACAGAATGAAGCAAATCAAGACAAAAATGAAAGAACATGAAGTGAACACAAAACACAAAGGAAAAGCATACATGAAACAATGAAAGAAAATGAATGAACAAAAAATAAAAACATGAAGGAAACTTAACACAAACTAAATGAGGTACAAAACAAAACAAAATCAAATAACATGAAGTGATCACAAAACACAAAGCAAAAGGATACATGACATAATAAAAGAAAATGAATGAACAAAAAGTAGAAGAAATGATACCTACCTCAACCTAAAGGAGACAGAAAATGAAACAAAACAAAGACAAAATGAAAGAACATGAAGTGAACAAAAAGTAAAAAAGGAAACTTAACACAAACTAAATGAGGTACAAAACAAAACAAAATCAAAGAACATGAAGTGATCACAAAACACAAAGCAAAAGCATACATGAAACAATGAAAGAAAATGAATGAACAAAAAATAAAAACATGAAGGAAACTTAACACAAACTAAATGAGGTACAAAACAAAACTAAATCAAAGAACATGAAGTGATCACAAAACACAAAGCAAAAGGATACATGAAACAATGAAAGAAAACAAATGAACAAAAAGTACAAGAAATTATACCTACCTCAACCTAAAAGGAGACAGAAAATAAAACAAAGCAAATACAAAATTAAAGAACATGATTTGATAATTAAGTAAAAACAAAGTGAACTTAACACACACTAAATGAGGTACAAAACAAAGACAAAAGAACATAAAGTGAACAAAAAGTAAAAAGAAAGGAAACTTAACACAAACTAAATGAGGTACAAAACTAAACCAAAGAACATGAAGTGAACACAAAACACAAAGCAAAAGACATGACACAATGAAAGAAAATGAATGAACAAAACGTAGAAGAAATGATACCTACCTCAACCTAAAAGGAGACAGAAAATAAAACAAAACAAAGACAAAATCAAAGAACATGAATTGAACATTAAGTACAAAGCAAAATAATAAATGAAACAATCAAGATGAAGTACAGAATGAAGCAAAACAAGACAAAATGAAAGAACATGAAGTGAACACAAAACACAAAGGAAAAGCATACATGAAACAATAAAAGAAAACGAATGAACAAAAGGTAGAAGAAATGATACCTACCTCAACCTAAAGGAGACAGAAAATAAAACAAAGCAAATACAAAATGAAAGAACATAATTTGAACATTACGTAAAAACAAAGGAAACTTAACACAAACTAAATTAGGTACAACACAAAATGAAAGAACATGAAGCGAACACAAAACACAAAGCAAAAGGATACATGAAACAATGAAAGAAAATGAATAAACAATAAGTAAAAACAAAGGAAATTTAACACAAACTAAATGAGGTACAAAACAAAACAAAATGAAAAAACATGAAGTGAACACAAAACATAAAGCAAAAGGATACATGAAACAAAAACTTCAACAAAGTTCAAGCAAAGTTTGTAAGTTAATAAGTTCAAACTTGTTGTCTCCAGTCCTCTGATCTCTCTCCAACACTAAAGAAAGACAAGAGGAAACAGTGGTTAAACATGGTACAACTATTAAAAGATTCATCATCACATGAATTAGGATGATAATGTCAAATTATATTGAATTGAAAAAGAGAAAGTTTAAATTTTTAAAGTTCATTATACTTCTCAACCTTTCTCCTTTCTGAAAAAGAAAGAAAAGACAAAAATAATTAGACACGTCAATGAGGTACAAAACAAAACAAAATGAAAGAACATGAAGTGAACATTAGCTACAAACCAAAGGATACAAGAAACATTCAAAATGAAGGACATAATGAAGCAAAACAAATCTACAATAAAAAAAATGAAAACAAAAAGTTTAAACAAAGGAAACTTAAATCACACTGAATGAGGTACAAAACAAAACAAAATGAAGGAACATGAAGTGAACACAAAACACAAAGCAAAAGGATAAATGAAACAATCAAAGAAAATGAATGGACAAAAAGTGAAGAAGAAATGATACCTACCTCAACCTAAAAGGAGACAAAAAATAAAATAAAACAAATACAAAATGAAAGAACATGATTTGAACATTAAGTACAAAGCAAAATAATAAATGAAACAATCAAGATGAAGTACAGAATGAAGCAAAACAAGACAAAATGAAAGAACATGAAGTGATCACAAAACACAAAGAAAAAGCATACATGAAACAATGAAATGATAAAGGAGACAGAAAATAAAACAAAGCAAATACAAAATTAAAGAACATAATTTGAACATTACAGATAAAAAAAGGAAACTAAACCAAAGAACATGAAGTGAACACAAAGCAAAAGGATACATGACACAATGAAAGAAAATGAATGAAGAAAAAGTAGAAGAAGAAATGACACCTACCTCAACCTAAATGGGACAGAAAATAAAACAAAACAAAGACAATATCAAAGAACAGGGATTGAACATTAAGTACAAAGCAAAATAATAAATGAAACAATCAAGATGAAGGACAGAATGAAGCAAAACAAGACAAAATGAAAGAAATGGAGTGAACACAAAACACAAAGGAAAAGCATACATGAAACAATGAAAAAATGAATGAACAAAAAATAAAAACATGAAGGAAACTTAACACAAACTAAATGAGGTACAAAACAAAACAAAGTCAAATAACATGAAGTGATCACAAAACACAAAGCAAAAGGATACATGAAACAATGAAAGAAAATGAATGAACAAAAAGTAGAAGAAATGATACCTACCTCAACCTAAAAGGAGACAGAAAATAAAACACAAAGACAAAATCAAAGAACATGAATTGAACAAAAAGTAAAAACAAAGGAAATTTAACACAAACTAAATGAGGTACAAAACAAAACAAAATTTAAGAACATGAAGTGAACACAAAACACAAAGCAAAATGATCCATGACACTGAAAGAAAATAATGAACAAAAAGTAGAAGAAATGATACCTACCTCAACCTAAAAGGAGACAGAAAATAAAACAACACAAAGACAAAATCAAAGAACATGAATTGAATATTAAGTATAAAGCAAAATAATAAATGAAACAATCAAAATGAAGGAGAGAATGAAGCAAGACAAATCTACGATGAAAGAAAATGCATTAAAAAAGTGAAAAAGAAATTATGCCTACCTCAACCTAAAGGGGACACAAAGTAAAACAAACTTCAAGCAAAGTGTGTAAGTTAAAAAGTTCAAACTTATTGTCTCCAGTCCTGTGATCTCTCTGCAACACTAAGGGAAGACAAGAGGAAACAGAGGTTAAACATGGTACAAATGTTGAAAGATTGATGATCACATGAATTAGGATGATAATGTCAAATTATATTGAATTGAAAAAGAGAAAGTTTAAATTTTTAAAGTTCATTATACTTCTAAACCTTTCTCCTTTCTGAAAAAGAAAGAAAAGACAAAAATAATTAGACACGTCAATGAGGTACAAAACAAAACAAAATGAAACAACATGAAGTGAACATTAGCTACAAACCAAAGGATACAAGAAACATTCAAAATGAAGGACATAATGAAGCAAAACAAATCTACAATAAAAAAATTAAAACAAAAAGTAAAAACATAAAGTAAACTTAACTCACACTGAATGAGGTACAAAACAAAACACAATGAAAGAACATGAAGTGAACACAAAACACAATGCAAAAGGATACATGAAACAATAAAAGAAAATAAATGAACAAAAGGTAGAAGAAATAATACCTACGTCAACCTAAAAGGAGACAGAACATAAAACAAAGCAAATAGAAAAATGAAAGAACATGATTTGAACATTAAGTACAAAGCAAAATAATTAATGAAACATACAAAATGAGGGACAGAATGAAGCAAAACAAATCTACAATGAAAGAAAATAAATGAACAAAAAAAAAAAAACATGAAGGAAACTTAACACAAACTAAATGAGGTACAAAACAAAACACAATGAAAGAACATGAAGTGAACACAAAACACAATGCAAAAGGATACATGAAACAATAAAAGAAAATAAATGAACAAAAGGTAGAAGAAATAATACCTACGTCAACCTAAAAGGAGACAGAACATAAAACAAAGCAAATAGAAAAATGAAAGAACATGATTTGAACATTAAGTACAAAGCAAAATAATTAATGAAACATACAAAATGAGGGACAGAATGAAGCAAAACAAATCTACAATGAAAGAAAATAAATGAACAAAAAAAAAAAAACATGAAGGAAACTTAACACAAACTAAATGAGGTACAAAACAAAACAAAATCAAATAACATTAAGTGATCACAAAACACAAAGCAAAAGCCTACATGAAACAATGAAAGAAAACGAATGAACAATAAGTAGTAGAAGAAATGATACCTACCTCAACCTAAAGGAGACAGAAAATAAAACAAAGCAAATACAAAATTAAAGAACATAATTTGAACATTACGTAAAAACAAAGGAAACTTAACACAAACTAAATGAGGTACAACACAAAACAAAAGAAGATGAAGTGAACACAAAACACAAAGCAAAATGATACATGACACAATGAAAGAAAATGAATGAACAAAAAGTAGAAGAAGAAATGATACCTACCTCAACCTAAAGGGGACAGAAAATAAAACAAAGCAAATACAAAATTAAAGAACATGATTTGATAATTACGTAAAAACAAAGGAAACTTAACACACACTAAATGAGGTACAACACAAAACAAAAGAACATGAAGTGAACAAAAAGTAAAAAGAAAGGAAACTTAACACAAACTAAATGAGGTACAAAACTAAACCAAAGAACATGAAGTGAACACAAAACACAAAGCAAAAGGATACATGGAACAATGAAAGAAAATTAATGAACAAAAAGTAGAAGAAATGATACCTACGTCAACCTAAAGGGGACAGAAAATAAAACAAAACAAAGACAAAATAAAAGAACATGTATTAAACATTAAGCACAAAGCAAAATAATAAATGAAACATACAAAATGAAGACAGAATGAAGCAAAACAAATCTACAATGAAAGAGAATTAATGAACAAAAAATAAAAACATGAAGGAAACTTAACACAAACTAAATGAGGTACAAAACAAAACAAAATCAAATAACATGAAGTGATCACAAAACACAAAGCAAAAGGATACATGACATAATAAAAGAAAATGAATGAACAAAAAGTAGAAGAAATGATACCTACCTCAACCTAAAGGAGACAGAAAATGAAACAAAACAAAGACAAAATGAAAGAACATGAAGTGAACAAAAAGTAAAAACAAAGTAAATTTAACACAAACTAAATGAGGTACAAAACAAAACAAAATTTAAGAACATGAAGTGAACACAAAACACAAAGCAAAATGATACATGACACAATGAAAGAAAATGAATGAACAAAAAGTAGAGGAAATGATACCTACCTCAACCTAAAGGGGACAGAAAATAAAACAAAGCAAATACAAAATAAAATAACATGATTTGAACATTAAGTATAAATCAAAATGATACATGAAACAATCAAGATGAAGGACAGAATGAAGCAAAACAAATCTACAATGAAAGAACATGAAGTGAACACAAAACACAAAGGAAAAGCATACATGAAACAATAAAAGAAAACGAATGAACAAAAGGTAGAAGAAATGATACCTACCTCAACCTAAAGGAGACAGAAAATAAAACAAAGCAAATACAAAATTAAAGAACATAATTTGAACATTACGTAAAAACAAAGGAA
The DNA here is from genome assembly GCA_036937835.1 of Pampus argenteus. Classification (NCBI taxonomy): domain Eukaryota; kingdom Metazoa; phylum Chordata; class Actinopteri; order Scombriformes; family Stromateidae; genus Pampus; species Pampus argenteus. Next base: position 20,730,881 of record CM072863.1, on the reverse strand, counting down.
ACTTAACACAAACTAAATGAGGTACAACACAAAACAAAAGAACATGAAGTGAACACAAAACACAAAGCAAAATGATACATGACACAATGAAAGAAAATGAATGAACAAAAAGTAGAAGAAGAAATGATACCTACCTCAACCTAAAGGAGACAGAAAATGAAACAAAACAAAGACAAAATGAAAGAACATGAAGTGAACAAAAAGTAAAAAAGGAAACTTAACACAAACTAAATGAGGTACAAAACAAAACTAAATCAAAGAACATGAGGTGAACACAAAACACAAAGCAAAAGCATACATGAAACAATGAAAGAAAACGAATGAACAATAAGTAGTAAAAGAAATGATACCTACCTCAACCTAAAGGAGACAGAAAATAAAACAAAGCAAATACAAAATTAAAGAACATAATTTGAACATTACGTAAAAACAAAGGAAACTTAACACAAACTAAATGAGGTACAACACAAAACAAAAGAACATGAAGTGAACACAAAACACAAAGCAAAAGCATACATGAAACAATGAAAGAAAACGAATGAACAATAAGTAGTAAAAGAAATGATACCTACCTCAACCTAAAGGAGACAGAAAATAAAACAAAGCAAATACAAAATTAAAGAACATGATTTGAACATTACGTAAAAACAAAGGAAACTTAACACAAACTAAATGAGGTACAACACAAAACAAAAGAACATGAAGTGAACACAAAACACAAAGCAAAATGATACATGACACAATGAAAGAAAATGAATGAACAAAAAGTAGAAGAAGAAATGATACCTACCTCAACCTAAAGGAGACAGAAAATAAAACAAAGCAAATACAAAATGAAAGAACATAATTTGAACATTACGTAAAAACAAAGGAAACTTAACACAAACTAAATGAGGTACAAAACAAAACAAAATTTAAGAACATGAAGTGAACACAAAACACAAAGCAAAATAATACATGACACAATGAAAGAAAATGAATGAACAAAAAGTAGAAGAAGAAATGATACCTACATCAACCTAAAGGGGACGGAAAATAAAACAAAGCAAATACAAAATTAAAGAACATGATTTGATAATTACGTAAAAACAAAGGAAACTTAACACACACTAAATGAGGTACAACACAAAACAAAAGAACATGAAGTGAGCAAAAAGTAAAAAGAAAGGAAACTTAACACAAACTAAATGAGGTGCAACACAAAATTTAAGAACATGAAGTGAACACAAAACAAAAGGATACATGACACAATGAAAGAAAATGAATTAACAAAAAGTAGAAGAAGAAATGACACCTACCTCAACCTAAAGGAGACAGAAAATGAAACAAAACAAAGACAAAATGAAAGAACATGAAGTGAACAAAAAGTAAAAACAAAGGAAATTTAACACAAACTAAATGAGGTACAAAACAAAACAAAATTTAAGAACATGAAGTGAACACAAAACACAAAGCAAAAGGATACATGGAACAATGAAAGAAAATTAATGAACAAAAAGTAGAAGAAATGATACCTACCTCAACCTAAAGGGGACAGAAAATAAAACAAAACAAAGACAAAATCAAAGAACATGAATTGAACATTAAGTACAAAGCAAAATAATAAATGAAACAATCAAGATGAAGTACAGAATGAAGCATAACAAGACAAAATGAAAGAACATGAAGTGAACACAAAACACAAAGGAAAAGCGTACATGAAACAATGAAAGAAAACGAATAAACAAAAAGTAGAAGAAATGATACCTACCTCAACCTAAAGGGGACAGAAAATAAAACAAAACAAAGACATAATAAAAGAACATGAATTGAACATTAAGTACAAAGCAAAAAAATAAATGAAACATACAAAATGAGGACAGAATGAAGCAAAACAAATCTACAATGAAAGAGAATTAATGAACAAAAAATAAAAACATGAAGGAAACTTAACACAAACTAAATGAGGTACAAAACAAAACAAAATCAAATAACATGAAGTGATCACAAAACACAAAGCAAAAGGATACATGACATAATAAAAGAAAATGAATGAACAAAAAGTAGAAGAAATGATACCTACCTCAACCTAAAGGAGACAGAAAATGAAACAAAACAAAGACAAAATGAAAGAACATAAAGTGAACAAAAAGTAAAAAAGGAAACTTAACACAAACTAAATGAGGTACAAAACAAAACAAAATCAAATAACATGAAGTGATCACAAAACACAAAGCAAAAGGATACATGAAACAATGAAAGAAAACAAATGAACAAAAAGTACAAGAAATTATACCTACCTCAACCTAAAAGGAGACAGATAAAACAAAGCAAATACAAAATGAAAGAACATGATTTGATAATTAAGTTAAAACAAAGGAAACTTAACACACACTAAATGAAGTACAACACAAAACAAAAGAACATGAAGTGAACAAAAAGTAGAAGAAATGATACCTACCTCAACCTAAAGGGGACAGAAAATTAAACAAAACAAAGACAAAATAAAATAACATGAATTGAATATTAAGTACAAAGCAAAATAATAAATGAAACATACAAAATGAAGGACAGAATGAAGCAAAACAAATCTACAATGAAAGAAAATGAATGAACAAAAAATAAAAACATGAAGGAAACTTAACACAAACTAAATGAGGTACAAAACAAAACAAAATCAAATAACATGAAGTGATCACAAAACACAAAGCAAAAAAATGAAACAATCAAGATGAAGTACAGAATGAAGCAAAACAAGACAAAATGAAAGAAAATGAAGTGATCACAAAACACAAAGGAAAAGCATACATGAAACAATGAAAGAAAATAAATGAACAAAGAGTAGAAGAAATGACACCTACCTCAACCTAAAGGAGACAGAAAATAAAACAAAGCAAATACAAGATCAAAGAACATAATTTGAACATTACGTAAAAACAAAGGAAACTTAACAAACTAAATGAGGTACAACACAAAATGAAAGAACATGAAGTGAACACAAAACACAAAGCAAAAGGATACATGAAACAATGAAAGAAAATGAATGAACAAAAAGTAGAAGACATGATACCTACCTCACCCTAAAGGAGACAGAAAATGAAACAAAGCAAATACAAAATAAAATAACATGATTAGAACATTAAGTATAAATCAAAATGATACATGAAACAATCAAAATGAAGGAGAGAATGAGGCAAGACAAATCTATGATGAAAGAAAATGAATTTAAAAAAAAGTGAAAAAGAAATTGCGCCTACCTCAACCTAAAGGGGACACAAAGTAAAACAAACTTCAAGCAAAGTGTGTAAGTTAAAAAGTTCAAACTTATTGTCTCCAGTTCTCTGATCTCTCTGCAACACTAAAGGAAGACAAGAGGAAACAGAGGTTAAACATGTAACAACTGTTGAAAGATTCATCATCACATGAATTAGGATGATAATGTCAAATTATATTGAATTAAAAAAGAGAAAAAGTTTAAATTTTTAAAGTTCATTATACTTCTCAAACTTTCTCCTTTCTGAAAAAGAAAGAAAAGACAAAACAATATTTAGGAAAGTCAGAACCAGACAAACAGAAGATCAATTTGTGAAATGAAAAGTAATCCTACCTCTCTCACAGTAAATTGAACATCATCCAAACGCTTCATTTAAATGCTATTCTTACTTTGAACTGAACACAGTATCTTTAATCACTTCAAGATTCTAACTTTTTATGACATCACATTTCATTCTAGGATGAAATAAAAAGTTTAAAAAAAAACAACTTAAAAAGTTTTTTTGCAAAAATTAACTGTTACATATCTGCACATTTTCAGGAAATTTGTTTAAAATGAAAAGAAATCCTACCTCTCTCACTCATGAAGTACATCACCAGGTTTGGTCTATTGTCCTGAAACTTCCTTTGGTGAGCAAAACAATTGTTGAAGAAATATTGAACAATGCTTCATAACAGTGTGACGTCTTCATAGTTGAAAATTATTAAAATACATTTCCACATTACTCCTTTAAAGCGTCTCCTTTGTGAACTGACTTGAGAGGAGAGGTTACCAGCACATCACTCTCATTAGTAAGTCCGTTAAATATCTGCACATTTCCAGGAACTTTGTATGAAATGAAAAGAAATCCTACCTCCCTCACTCATGAAGTACATCACCAGGTTTGGTGTTTTGTCCTGAAACTTCCTTTGGTGAGCAAAACAATTGTTGAAGAAATTTTTAACAATGCTTCATAACAGTGTGACGTCTTCATAGTTGAAAATTATTAAAATGCGTTTCCACATTACTCCTTTAAAGCGTCTCCTTTGTGAACTGACTTGAGAGGAGAGGTTACCAGCACATCACTCTCATTAGTAAGTCTGTTGAATATCTGCACATTTCCAGGAAATTTGTTTAAATTAAAAGAAATCCTACCTCTCTCACTCATGAAGTACATCACCAAGTTTGGTCTTTTGTCCTGAAACTTCCTTTGGTGAGCAAAACAATTGCTGAAGAAATTTTTAACAATGCTTCATAACAGTGTGACGTCTTCATAGTTGAAAATTATTAAAATGCGTTTCCACATTACTCCTTTAAAGCGTCTCCTTTGTGAACTGACTTGAGAGGAGAGGTTACCAGCACATCACCCTCATTAGTGAGTCTTTTCCACTCATTTCCCTGTTTGTCCTTTAAAGAAATGCTGTAAAAATAAAACATGTTATCCAAATGAGTGTTTTGTCTCCAATTAAGTTGTAAAATGTCTGATAATTCCAGATTTCAAATGATTACTTGTGATGTCATAGAGGCTATGGAATCCTGATGTTCCATCTACACCCTCCCCCTCCCTCTCTCATTAAAACATGGTAAACATAAAGGATTTACATTTGATTTATTTATGTTTATGTGTTGATGTACATTGCACTGCTTCCCTAAATCACAAGCACTTCATAAAACAGGGAGTCATAATAATCTCTGGTCTAATTGAACCATAAAAATCAATCTGTATGATACTTAGATTTCTTTGTCCATGAATTTTGCGGGGGATAAAAATCATGTTTCGCACACATACCAAATAAAACATTAAACATTTCTTCATTATTTAGGTATATTCATTAAATATGCAAGTGCAGTTTGTTGGTAGGGCTTTATTTTCCCAATCCTTTCATTTCGAGTAATTTACATGCATGTAACATTTATACACTGTAAAAAAAGATGTTTTGTACTGGCAGTTGTGGTTGTGAGAACTTCACCGTGAACATTACAGAAAGACATTTTCTGCTGTTACAGTTCATGAGCACTAATATTGCTGAATCTACTGTGAAGAATGGTGTTTTATTTCACGTTTTACTGTAAAAGTTCATGTTTTTACCACTGAAAAACACCTTGTTTTGCCCCTAAATTACCATGAAAATGTTATATAAAACAAAGTTTGTGCCATTAAATATTAAGGGTTTTACCTGTAAAATTAACAGTCTAGATTATAAAATACATACATACTCTGTAAACACTTCCCAAATTACTGCAAATAAAAAATACTATAATAATAATAATAATAGATATAATAATATAATATATTATAGTAATAATATATACTATAACCGATGAAGCACACTAGTACTGTGGATTTTACGGTTAATAATTGTGTTTAAGTCCATAAGTTTCTCTAAAACTAAAGGATAAACATCGGATGGCAGGCTTAGCAAGTTTTCTGGGGAAACCCTGAAGTGTATTAGTTTTGCTGATATTACAGATAAAAACCTCATAGTTGAAAATACCAAAAAATACTATAAAGATTATTTATTTCATTTAATGAAAATGATTTGAGAGACTAGCAGAACAACTCCTAAGACTCTGCTTTAAGTTATAGTGCCTAACATTTTAATATCAGCCCGATCTATCAAAACACAGGAAAGTAGAAGTACCATCTCTGTCAGTTCCTCAGAGCAACCACTGGACTGGCTTCTTTCAGGTTGAAGCTTGGTATGGGTTCACAACCTCAAATGCATCCTGGTATGAAACCAGTTTGAGACAACTTGGGTTTTCCTGAAAAAAATGTGTTGGACATAAACACTTTACCATCACAACAGTCACAGAGAACATCTGTTTTGGAAACATCATTAGGATCCTCTAACATGAGGCCCTGCCAAAAATTCAAAATCCAGCATACCCTTTAAAGCATTTAGCACAGGAACATAGTAGGCAAATCTCTCTGTCCTGTTCTCGTCCCTGCCCCAAAAACACTTTGTTTTTAAAACACTGACTGTAGAGTAAGCTGTTCACATGAGTCCTGTGTTGTAAGCTGTGAACAAATGAGACTGCTTTAATGTGTCACAGATTTTTTACAATGTCTTCATCTGCAACTGACATTTCTCTAAGAAGCTAATTTAATCTATTTAAAGTATATGTCTGTCTTAACTCACCCAACTACTTCTGTATCTCTTCAACAATGTTTTCAATGGTAGATGCTGGAAGACGTTGCTTAAAGCTAGCTACAGCCCGCTAGCTAGCTAGCTACAGTTAGCCTACACGACAGCTAGCATACACGACAGCTAGCTGTGGACACACTTTACACACACGTTTTCTTTTATTAACTAAATAATATTAAAACATTTAACCGTATGTAAACTTCTGTAACATTTCCATACCTGGAAAACTGAAGAGAAGCTGTAGTGGAGAAGTCTGGGTGAGATAAAATCCGACCGGAGCCGGAAAAAAAACGTGAAAAAAAACCTTCCCGCTGGTCCTCAGATTCAGTGTGATGATTGGACTGTACAAATTCAGGCGCCTCTCTGCCAGATAATGCGATCTAAACTGGTACAAAAAAACTCTGATAGCTCTGATGAACCGCTACAGCTCCACAACGCACGTCAAAGCGACCAGGTGCAGAGAGAGAGGAGCAAACGAAACGCGTTCAAGTGCATCTCGTGAAGTAAATAATCCACCCAAAAAGTTGTTTTTTTTAAATTAAATAAAAAGTTTATATGTTTTCTTATTTTGTTTGTTGAAATACATGTATTTACATCCGTACATTTATGGTATATTTATGTTAAAAACAGTACATGACTTTTATTGCAGTAGGGCAATGTATATTTTCTTGAGTACACATGTTTTTCTTTGATTAACTTCTTTACTATGATTCATTATCAACGAAACAGTTTAAAACCAATTTTTAATTTACAATTTTTACTGTCATGATTTACATTGTTTTCACTGTATTTTACACTGTAGGGTCTTTTACAGACAGGTTGGTGCAATTTGGTACAAATTTTAGGAGAAAAAAATAACTCCTAATTCCTTAACAGACAGAAAATAGCCTACTCACTTTAGATGTAGTTTTGTACTTTTAATAACAATTTTTAAAAAATTAAAAATGAATTAAAAACTGTATGAGCGGATTTTTGATATACTAAATTAAGCTAGATAGCTCTTCCAAGGAAATGTCCTGAGAATGAACAGTTTCCACCGAAGTTTCCAGTAGTAGTTTTACTAACACCAAAAAGCCACACGATGGTGCTGTTCTCCAGATAATTGATGCCAACAGTGTCTACTTCATTCACTGATGCTGGTTAGTGAGCCTGATTAACCCATATTAAAACCATCAGAAATATTAAAAAGTATTGTAGTGATAATTTAGAGCGAGTAAGTAAAACATTTTCAATTCTTGTACTTAAAGTACTTGTACAGAATAATATCCTACGCAAGGCCGATTTAACCCTTTGATTTGTATGCCGAAATAGCTCAGTTGGGAGAGCGTTAGACTGAAGATCTAAAGGTCCCTGGTTCGATCCCGGGTTTCGGCAGAGGCAAGGTGCATTTTCTAAAGAACTATAGTGTGATATTTTCGGTTACCAAGAAATAGATCCTTGTGAATTATGTCGTTGTGACAGCAAATGCTAAAAAGTGTTTTGTTGGTAAGGTAGAGCAAGTGAGTAAAACATTTTCCTTCAATTTATGTCAACACAACGTGTACAGTACAATAAGCTATGCCAAGCCACCTCTGGTCAACGCGCCCGCACATTACACTCGCATTTAACGCTTTACATGCCGAAATAGCTCAGTTGGGAGAGCGTTAGACTGAAGATCTAAAGGTCCCTGGTTCGATCCCGGGTTTCGGCATAGATTGGAAAAACTGCCCTTTTAGCTTCTGCTTTTTTTAAGGCGATGCGTGGAACAAGCAGAAAACAGTGAGCAATTCGCTAAACATCTGCAGGCGACATGCTCTTACTGTATTTTCTCGAAAACCAACACACACACTTAAAACATGAATCCTCACAGCCTATTGTCAGTCAGTCAGTGACCTCACACAAAAACACACATTTGTAACTCCATCTCCACAAAAAACATTATTTATATCTCCTGCTAGTTGGTTAACTAAGCTATGCTTGATCAATGAAGTTATCTGAAATGTGACAGGAAACACTTGGTAATAAAAAAGCTTAAACATAAAATGCGTTATTTGATACAAAATCCATTCAAATTTCTAAATACTCACTCACTTAACCTGATAAACTTAACTTCATTAATATTGCATGTATAGTTTAACTATAGAATACATTCATTTTTATTTTCATTCAAAAAAGTCACTTTCTAATTCAGAAAACCGCTTTTAGACACCAGATTCAAAAGGTAAGAGGTATTCCTGTCAACATTGCTTGTACAACACATGGCAGGCCGACCTCTGGTGGACGCACCGGCAAATGACACAGCCATTTAGCGTCTTTACATGCCGAAATAGCTCAGTTGGGAGAGCGTTAGACTGAAGATCTAAAGGTCCCTGGTTCGATCCCGGGTTTCGGCAGTGGGAATTACTCTTTCTTCTACGCAGTAATAGTGTTTTATAAAAAAAACTGATCATTGTGAAATTAAAAAAGATCATTGTGAAATTAAAAAATAAGTCCTGATAATAAATGCAGTGTATATCTAATATGTATTATGAAATTTATAGAATGAAATGCCTCCATTGGGGGTAAACTATAAACACCTGGAGACAAACGGCCTGTATGCCTACACTTGTCCTGTATGCATGAATCAACATTCATATATACAATGTTAAGGATTGATTTACAAATCTAAAATATGAATCAAATTCAACAATATTTGAAAGTATTATTTTTAATTAAAATTAAAAACTATATTTGTTCTGTTATTGATCTGTTATTTCAAAATCATACAGGTATTATTGACTCATACGAGCCGAAATAGCTCAGTTGGGAGAGCGTTAGACTGAAGATCTAAAGGTCCCTGGTTCGATCCCGGGTTTCGGCAGCTGATGGCGCTATTTTACACTAAACTAAACTTTCTGTTGGGTTCTACTCAAACACATTAGTGGAAAATAAGAAACACTACTTGCTACACATTTAGGCCACATCAGATCATCTCAGGAGAGCCTCAGCTGAATGGGACAGGTTTAAGGGACCTCCTTCGGTACATTTGGAGTCTCTGGCCCTCTCAGCTGTTCTGACCTGTGCCAGTGCCAGGCGAGGCGTGTAGAGGCAAGAGAGCAGCAGTCCAAGAGAGCAGGTCCAGGCCATGGGGCACCAAATAGGTCAGAGATTTGCGTCATTCCCATTGAAACTTGAATGAATGGCAAACTGGCCCTCTGTGGCAATGTGCTAATCAACAGTGCATTGAAAATGAACGAAAAAGAAAGTGGTTCAGAGAACTAACAATGTTGGAGATTGATGAGGGGGGTAGCGGGGTGATCTAAAAGGTGCAAAATGTTCTGGTGAAGTGTTCGGGTTGTTTGTATGAAGGAACACAATGTTTGAGTTCAAGCAAATTATTGCAGCAGAAATATCAATGACACATGGGGGAAGATGAAATATTTGGGCCTGATAGAAGCAAGATACGCTAAGATAACCAGATGATTTCCAGGTGTGAAATTAGGTATTAAAGTGAATATTTGCTATAATGCTAAACAAATTCTGATGTTTTCTTTTCTTTATTTTTTCTAGCAGGAAATCCTGCTTAGAGGAGAGGAGGATAAGCATATCTTTCCTTATCTTGATTTTTAATTTAAGATACATTGCACAAAAACATTGACAGAATGCATGCACTGAATTCATCCTGTAATCGAGACTTTATAAATGTATTAACATATGATGTATGCTTGTGTAACTGTGCTTGTGTGTTTGAAAGGAACGGGGCTTCTCTTGTGTAACTTCAACTCCCCCCTGGTTGCTTGCTTAAAATAAATTTTGTGACTGGGATTACAAACTAATTGTGTGACTTTTTTTTTTTTTTTTCTTTCTAATGGATGCTCTACTTTTGTTGGCATGTAATTTGTTGCAGTGTAATATCCTGTGCTGTCGGTTATGTAAGATTTCTCTCTCTTCATTGTGATGGGCACTGTGTGTTTCTGTCGCTGTAATTTGGTTTCCTGGTGGCTTTGTTCCCACTGCTCTTGGAGAGCTACAAAGAATGCATGAAGATGCCAGTCAAGCTCTGAACCAATTCAATTTGGTGGTTGAATGAAACCCGCAGGTGGAGAGCAGTCCGGACAGCCGGGCGGACGTGGAAAGAGGATGTTTTTTGCTCTAATTAATCAACACTCTTTTCAATCTAGTTCCACTTCCAAGCAGCTCCCACAGACGTCCCCAGTGGATTTGGCATTGCTCAAAGGCTTGCATAACTGGAGCAGCAGTGACTTCTACCCTGCAAACTTTTTATAACACGCAAGTGCATGTTTCCACCATAGACACAGAACCAACTTCCTGACCTTATGAAGTTGTTTTGGTGTTTTGCGTTATGTTTCTTATGAATGTAAATGCAGTAGTCATTCTGCTCTGTTTAGAACTTAAACTCCTAAGAAATATATATGGCTTTTTTGCAGCTAAATGCTCTACTGTGCTCATCAGCTAAGCTCTAATTTTATCTCTTATTCACTTTGGAATCATTGATACAAGCCACATCTACCACCAAAAAGTAAAAAAAAAGTTATGGATTTCAGGTCAATAATAGTGATCAAGTCCCTCTAAACAAAGACATTAAAGGTCTCCATGCATTCACTGCTTTTGGATGGCTTAAGTCATTGTTATCGCAACCAAATTGCCTGTCAACATGTTAATTAACAAGTTCAGTTGTTGACACAACACTACTAGAATAATGGATTACAAGTACATCATGCATCATGTCATCATAGACAGCATAGCAATTAATCTTCATTAGTTGTTGCCTAACTCAAAGAAGTGTGTCCCTAAACTGGAGAGATCGGGCCTACAGAGGAGAAGTATGCTAGTGTTTTCCTAAGATGGTTTTGTTGCGAAGCTCTTGTGACATAACCCACCATGATGCATACAGTCCAAATGTGACAAGGGAAGGTTGTTTTAGAGAGCAGAGTATGACCTTGCTTTTGTCCTTTGAGACAAAGAGGAGGCATTGTCTTCTCAGACTGACTGAGTAGAAAGTAAGGAACCCACTCACTGTTCCTTGAACCAGCTCCAAGGACAACGGGGAGGCTTGTTTCTCCGAATAATCCATGTAGATGTTGTCGTTCAGATTGGTGTTGTTCTTTCTCTGCACTGAGCTGACCTCTGCAAATGCCTGGGTGCCGATCTACGTCATTAAATGAAAGCTGCAATTGAGAAAAAGTTTCCAATCATTGCTCTTTTGTTCTCCTCTCTAAACAATGCTGTTCAAGTGGCGTCCGAACTTTGAGCTGCTGTGTGATCAAGAAAACAAGTTCACAAATTATCAAATTGTCCCCAGTATGTTGTGGTAAAATCATCCCACTGGTGAGAAAATGCATTTTGCTTGTGTAAATGGAACAAATATAAGCATATAAAGAATGAAAATATATATTTGTCTTTCCTGTAAGGTTTGTTTCTTAGACTGTCATTAGATCCTCTTTTCCTCTAGTCTCTGCGTAGGGTAAATGCAGTTTACTGACCCCCTGCTCCGCATGTTCCAAGCCTTACATGGATGAATATCTCTGACATCATCCACTGGAGATTGACACTACCAGATGAACCAGTCCAGTCTATACACGGTGTCTGTGAGCTGCCGCAAGCTGACAATTCACTCGCATTCACTAGTTCTTGTGCATTACATTTCATATCCTTTCCACTTTTGACACAGAGGTCACAAGGGTTAATGGCTGAGGTCATGGAAGTTGATGATGCACTGCGCCAACATGACAGTATTGTGTTAGCTATGTTGGTTGTTTCCTTCTTCTCTGGTACGAGTGTGTTTTTTCTCACATGAGTAGTGGTGCACCTGCTGTCTGTCACAGGCCTTATAAATGAGGAAATTTTAAAATAGAAGCTGTGTGATACATAGAAAATGAGGAGATAAGTAATCACTGTAGGGCTGGGTCCAGAAATCAAAAACTTTCAGACAAAAAGTTTCCTTCTCTCTCTCTCTCTCTCTCTTTCTCTCTCTCTCTCTCTCTCTGTCTCTGTGCAAATCCCACTGGCAGGATTGAGTGTCCCTCTGAAGCATTTGTCTATTGATATCTGTCTGGAGGCTGCCTGCTTGTCTCCCCTTTCTCTCTCTCTCTCTCTCTCTGCAGACACACACTTCATGACCTGTTATGCAACTCTTTTCTGCAAGCATTATAGTAACAAAATGATTTGGACTTAAAACTTAAAACGTGTGATTCTTACCTTCTCATAAAAATAAATAAAAATATCACTGTTATCACCTCAATCTATCACTGCACTGTGCAGAAGGAGGAACTATATTTGTCAATGTTCCTCATGCATACACAGCAAAGGCATAGGTTTTGGTTTTAACTTTGGCTTTAAATTTGTTTGTTTGATGATTGAACAATTGACTTGACTTTTTTTTTTTTTAAATGTGATAAAATTAACATTTAAACTGACTGATTTTTACAAAAAAAAATGAAACCAAACCTATAACAGACTGATAACAGTGTTACAGCTTACAAGAAAAAAGAAATCCGTGTGAAAGCCAACACTTACTGTAGGCTACAAACTTGAAACTTGAAACACAGAAGTATGAACCATAACTCTAGTTAAGTATTACAAGTAAAACCACTTTCGAATAGTCCCTTCTTGTAAGAATTTTAATAATGTAGTTGGTCTAGGTAGAGAGTGACTACTTCAGTGTAAGGCAAAACTCCCTCAGAAACGTACAATAGGTGTCAATTAAGTCTCACAAACTGAAAATACCTTAGTAGCCTATAGTATATTATATACAAGATATATAATATATACAAAGCCTAAAAACATTCTATTCAGAAATCGTTTTTTTATATATTCACTCAATGTTATTATTGTTGTTCTTATGTTGTGTAATATATGTTATTAATACTGTTGCACTTTGATTTGCGCTGTAAATTAAAAGTGCGTCACAAATTAAATGTATTATTGTTACTACTCCTCACATCAGCATCGTGGTGGCTGCCATCAAAAAGAAAAAAAAACGTGCTTGTTGCCATGGTATCCAAACATCTACTTCCGGAGTAGTGGGCCAATCAGAGTCAGCTGCCACAACCGGAAAATGCACACTTGAAAATGTAGTGAGCTCCGTTAAGCAACGGTGGATAAGGTAATTTTACATTTTTCGCACAGTTCTCATCTTAATTTGAAAATGTAACTAGGGTTTCAATGTAAAGCTAGCAGAATATGGCTGTATTAAAGAGAAAAACGTAGAAGAGAAACGTAAATTATAACGTTAAACGCTTATTTAACGTTACCCTGCGTAACCAAGATTACCGCTACCAGCAGAATCATTTTTAGTTACCGTTAGTTAATGTTGCTTTGTGTACAGTTAGCTCTTAAAAGTGCAGTTTGTCGTTAAACCCACCTGAGTAATGTTATCAGAAGTGTGTGAGTAATGCACACAGGTATGAAAGAAGACCAGAGAATATAAATAGGCACTACAAGTCAGTGACGTATGGCTATGGATAGCCAAGAATACTTATTTAAGGTAAGTTATGGAAACACAGTTAAGGAAAAACTGAGGTCATAGTCCCAGTTAACGTGTGCCATGTTTTGCTATTGCTATTATTAATAAGTGTTTCTGGTTGTTTCTTTAAAGATACCAATATCTTGGCTTTGTTGGACCTACAAGGAACGTTATTCAGTTTGTTGTGTAAAATACCAGAAAACAATGAATATGTCCATGACCGTATCCCCGGGTAACAAAGTGAAGTTTTAAAATATCGTATTATTGAATTGTTTATTGCATTTCAGTTTGGTATCTCATCTTTCCAACCAGTGAATAAGGCTCTTTTTAACACAAATCCAATAGAAACCTTGGGAATCTCCCCCAATGTTTAGGACTTTTCTTCAGCCCTTACAAGCACAACATATGATGAGGATTCCCCCATATGGGAGAGTCCTCTGACTGACTTGGCTGGCATCCCCCATGCTGTGACAGTATTCAGTGCCAATGGATACTGAAGCCAGTTGGTTGCATGGATGATGACAAGCTGTCCTCTTGCTGAAGATAAATTTTAGCAGCACATATTTTCGCAGGCACCTCTCATTTCTGTCTCACGATCTCATGATGCTCACGCTAGCATGTTTAGTCGTACATAGCATTGATATAATGCACACGCATTACATGTTGAACGATGATATGAGCAGGAAACACCAGGGAAGGCTTATTACAAAGTTACTTGACAACCAACTTGCCGGAGCTCTTTTCCAAGAGGCACAAGGCCTGGATGATGCAGAGGTGAGGAGTTAAACAGATTAAACAGTTTTTACTTGAATGTGATAATGTACGTAATGCTTCTTTATCTCTTCTGACCTGTGGATTTCCCCGATGTCCCGCTGTGGTAGTGACAGACTCTGGGGAAGCTGAGAGCTTGTCTATTATTATGATGATAGTTCATGCAGGGTTACGGGCCAATGATGAAGGATCGGGTCAGAATTGTTCTCAGTGATGGTCCATAACGGGCTGGGCTCCATTAAATGTACAGGTTCATAAAGTCAAATTCATGCTCTGATAACAAGGCACACATCCAGTATGTGCATGCCAGGTTATACATGGGCTGTCATTTTCAATATTTAAATTGATGCCATGGATATTTGTATTATAGATAAATATTAAATGAGATTTTTGGGAAAGAGAAAACACTTTTATTTTATCTCTCATTGTCACAGAGGCATAACCGCAGTCTGTTTGGTGCCTCTTCTCATGGCGTAATCCACAGCTCTTCAGCCACGGCATGGTTAGCTTGTCCCTCTCTGCTCATTTTAGGCATGTGGCTTCTTGCAGTCAATCATTCAGCCCCTGTTAATCTCCTGGTCCTCTGATCTGTGAGCTCTTGTTGCACGTACTCATAGGCACTACCATTTTTGTTGGCACTGTGCTAACAGGGATTTAGAGGCTTTATTAAGCTTGGAAACTAACCAGGATGCTTTTAACAAAATGGACCTGTTTTATAGTATCTGGGCTGATTTACCTTTTTAAGGCATTTCTCAGTGCTCCAGTTTATGGGTTTCTGAATATTTAGTTGTCACTGAGACGTGTACCTTAACTTTGGATTTCAGGCACATGAGCTCCTACTGAGATGAGTTAGTGGCCTGCGAGCATTGGCTTAGTGACAGAAATATTCTTTGATGAAGGGCGTCATAGAGTAGCATGAATGTAGATCCTCTCATGCCTCTTCCTGTATCGCCACAGAGAAGGGCTTCCCTCTGAGATCAAAACATAGGGACTCTTGACACTGGATATGGATGAGATGAAACCATATCAGGGTTGTGTCAGGGAGAGAAAGTAACACTGTGCCTGCTCCTCATTTGAGACCCGAGTATCAAAGTGCGGCCTAGGCCTGGAGCCAGCGGCGCTTCTTTGACCTTTCTAAATATTTTAGATACCCCGATCCAACACGGTGACTGTCATGGCTATCGTTCACATTCGTGGCTGGGACTTACCAGTTAGTCATCATCTCTCGGTCATGGAAAGTGTGACAAGTTTTAATCCAGAGACTGTATATGATAATCTCCTCACTGCTTTAGTTTTTCTGCTTAGTAGTTATGAGTCCCGTTGAAGGGAAGAAGCATGATTTTTTAAGTTCAGGATTGGGGTGGATTGTTGGCCTATGTGATAGAAACCAGTTGGACAGAGAAATAGTGTGGTATTTGTCATTGAGAAGGCACTGAGCGTGAATCCGTTCCACTTGATGCGTGGCCGACCTGCTCTGAGTGGCTGTGGCACAATCCATTCCTCCCTCCACCTCACACCCTGCCATCCAGGCAGACTCATTAAGTGCTCTTTTGTTGGGGGATTACTGAGTTATATTTAACCTCTGTTCTCACAATCACTGGACTGTCTAAGCAGTTGTTGGCACTACCATGTCATTTAGAATCCATATCTGTGTCCGTCTGGCGTCTGACTCCCTTCTGTGTCTTTCCGCCTCTCTGCCTCATATTACCCTGTTGCGAGGACTTCTCTCCCTAGATAATTAAATCTGTGCCCTTTGTCCACACCACTTACTCTTCTATCTATTTTTGCCAATGCAGGACCTAGTGTCTCCCTGTAGATTCTTCAGCGTTTCAGTATTCTCATCATTATTCCGCATCTAATTAGTCAGACTTTATATATTTATATGTGTATGTATATATGTGTGTGTGTGTTTGTGTGTTTGCGGAGCACACTGTTCCTATCCGACTGGGCATAAGAGAGTTAGGCAGAGTGAATACTAATTTGTCACTGGCTTGCTGAGAGTGCAGTTATGGTGTTTGGCCTCTGGAGAAATTTTAGCAACTCCTTCATGGTGAAAACACTGTCATCATCGAAGAGGTCAGTAGCATGGAAACAGTTTCTATTTTGGGGTTTTGTTTTGTTTGCCTGTGTGTATGTGTGTTTAACTCAGTTGGCCTTTTGTTTCGCTACATATGCACAGTCATGACTTTAAAGTAGTGTTCATGTGATTAATTTTTTTTGTGTTTTGCAGGTAAAAAGAGCCTAGCAGGGGTTGGACTTTGAGTACACCAAGCCAGACAGAAGGTGTTTTCGCTTCAGGTAGGCAAGAGCTTCCCTGGAATCTCGCTTGTCTGCTTCTTATCTTATTTGAAACTAAACTATCCATTACTCTCTACAACCTGTCTTCACCATCACCTCCCTGCGGACTTATTTTCTACCTCTCCATCGGTCCCTGACTCTGTCTCAGATGTGCTGTTGCTAGGACAGGTCAAGTTAGTGTTACGTAAGTTTATGGACTGGGAGGTAGAGCCAGCTTGGACTCTGTGTCTGATGTAGAAATTACAGTTATGTGACCTTCTGTTAGGCTTTTACCAGCATGCTCATGTCTCATAACACATGTCTCATTGCAGCTGAGCTGATCTGACAGAGGTAATGGTTGTAAACTATGGCTCCTCTGGACTTAAGTCGCTCCATGTATGTACACCTTGCACATTTCACTAATCTGGGTGAATTAATTCAATTCCAGAAAAGTTCAGTCTCTACAATTCCTAATAGAAAAAATAACATACCTGCACTGGGATGCAACTGGTCTGTACTAAGCCTGGTCCTCACTGCTAAGTCATTCTTTGTGAAGAATGGACTTTACAACGGTTGCACCAACCACACTTAAGCATAGTCTTAACGACGCCCAGTCCATGATGCGCGTCCATGTGAGTACCCAGATGTGTGAAATGGCTATTGGCTAGCAGTGTGCATTGCTAGGATACATTGAAAAAGGCAAGGGCATTTCACGGACGTAGAAATTAGAAAAAGATAAGTAAAAAAAAATCTTGGATTGGCACGTTAAGACCAACCTAGCATAAGGCCGGCTCCAGGACTCTGAAAGTGGTTCTAGTTTAGTTTTGTTCAGCCACTACTAGATAGTGGACCAGCAAATTTTAGCTTGTTTGCAACTACAGAGCACTTATTATTTGTCATTGTTGCTCAAACGGGGGCGTAAAGTGTGCGTGTATATATTCTCCTTGCAGGTGTGTACTTTTTCTTTTCCCTCACAGCGGTGTTAATCAGAAGAGGCTGCAGTACTTTTCCATTGCACATCATTTAGCCGTCCTGTGCCTGTGCCTCTGAGCTTCTCAGGTGTTCTTCACTCAGTCCACTGGAACAAAGCCAAGCTTTCACATCAGCACCCACTCAGAAACCATCATCAGCTCCAGCACCCGAAACCCCAGGAGTCTTAGCGCCCTCTCCATCACCCTGCTTATCTATCGCCTGCCCTACTATCCAGATACAGAAAAAGAGACGGAGTGACGGAAGGAGAGTCAAGAAGGTATCTAAATTATAACTTAGGTGAATGAGAGGTTAATGGGAGGTTACTGCAGTGGAATGCAGGTGATGAATGAAAGAAAAGGAAAAGAACAGAGGCTCTTTAAATGTCAGCTGTAGTGGACTAAATGTTGTTTAAATTCTGTCAGATTGCAGAGTAGACTGCCAGTTTGAGGGGATGAAGTGCTCATTATGCCAGATAAATGCTGCTATTTGGGGTAAGATTGAGGAGTGGATGTTCACTTAACAAAGGGATAGAAATCAGGGCTGCTTGAGTGTAGCAAGGGGTGTAGATTTTCCTCAGGGGGTTGTAACGGGGGTCTTCTGTATTCCTCTGACATGTGCGCTCTTCCTCACGTGCACACACAAGCACTGCAGTGTAGAGCAGTTCATGGCACACTAAAACGCTGCACTGCTGCCAACGCAGCCCACACTACTTTGTATCAACAGCCAACGTCCCTACCCACACAGTCTGTAAACACACTATGCATTTCATCACAGGCCTCACTATAAGTCTCCCTACTGTTCTCTCACCTGTGCTACACTGGAGCTTTGTGCCCAGTCACCTCTCTTGCCATACTGGTGTTGAAATACCACATAAAACTCCCACCATAAGGCACACTACCAAAAATCCTACTGATATTTAAACTCTTTTTGTCAAATATCCTTGCTAGTAATGTGCAGTAATGTACACTGTAACACACATCACTAAAACTAGCTAATTTCTGCTTATTCCAAAGCATACATGTATATAGTTAAATGATATTATTCAATTTAATTTGAATGGAAACTAAATATGGCACAGCAAGCGCTGAAAATGTAAGTAGGTCAAGAAGCAAACCCTGTGGCCACCCACCGCTATCAAAATGTGGGCTGAAGCACCATTATTCAAGTTGCCAGATAAAGCAGGACAGGAAGGGCTAAACAAATAAATTTAAACATCTAACACCTGCAAGCGTTTGGCCGTTAACTGATTGCTGTTTCCAATCATGGTCACTGCTCTGTTTTTTGTTCCTTGTGCTGAGATGCTGGGTCTGTACTACAAGCAGAGGGGACTGTAGAGTTCAACCATCAAGCACACAGTAGCACACAAAAGACGTTGAGCCCCAAGCTTCTCTCATTTTTATCACAATAAATAATCTTACCAATTTTCAGGAGTGTATGCATGTGCGTGTGCAAACATTTGAAGACTTACTAGATGTTAGTCTGTACCAAGCCTTTGAGTCTTATATTACTGTTTTATGCTTTTGCACGTGTGTGGCCTTTTTCCAAAGATTAATATTCCTCTGGCCAGCAGTCAGCAGGAGCTGAGACTGTTTCTGCATGCTGAGTTGATTTACAGTATTAGGTGTCTCGGATGAAGCGGTTGCTTGTCTTCTAACGACAATGATCGCATTTCTTTTAATATGATGATATTAGGTTTCAAGCCATGGCTTCACATGTCCTTCAGTCTGTCCCATATTGGCTCGCTTCATTCTCCCACTACACAATCCCTTTCTTCCTTGTCCCTTCATCTTTTTTTTTAGTGTCTGAATCTCCTCTTCCAGTTTCCTCTCAGATTTCCTTTTGCCGTCATGTTTTCGTAACATGAAATGCCTAGCTCTTTTGTAAGTATGGCTCTGTTTTACCTTTATAAAGACATAAACAGAGATACACGTGATATGACATTGAGCTGTCACCATTGCAGTGGCCTTTTCTTTTTTGGGTAATAGCTGCATCTAAATTCTCTTCGGCTACGCACAACATTGTGAATGTTTGGAAAGAGCTGTGGGTCTGGAGAGTTACACTGAGGTCATGCCATTGTGTTTATGTCAGTGCCCTGGCTTTTATTAGTATGCGATAAGGTGTCTGAGTGCTGTTATTTATGGCGAGCAAGGTGAGTGTGTTTATATTTTGTGTGAGAGATGTGTGGCCTTCAATCCAGTCAGCTCACATGGGATTGTGAATGGCGGGACTAGACACACTTTGAAGGTGAGGAAATGTCAATGATGCACATATGTGCACACACATTCACGCACTACTGTGGCTCAGTATCATGAAAACTGATGCGTGAGCCTCTGGTGTCAAACTGAAAAGAAAGAGGCGTCTACTTTGATTATTCCATCTCATTGATGCTGCTACAGTTTCCCTCAACACAACTACAACTTAATGTGCTCGTGCTTTTCTTCAAAAGCATTTCCTCCTTATCAGCTAGGAGGCTACGCTCAATCTAAGCTTTCTATGATATTCGCAGATTTTCAGCATCATTAGCTTTGTGTGTCTTTTGGATTGTATAGAAACATTTGAAACAAGTTAGAATTTACCCCAAAATGGCAATCTCATTCACAACAGTCAGTTAATATATTCAAATATGAGTGACTAATGAACATGCCACAGGTTTAGAGACCATCACAATCAATACGTGATTCCAAAAATTAAAATACAACATTGGACTGTGCTTTCACTTTCACATTAACTGATAGGTCTTGTAATATACTCCATCAGTAGACAAAAAAGTGCTGCCAAACTTTTCAATTATACAGTAAGTTAATGTGCTACGTAATGTGTCTGATGGCAACTCAGGCCAAATTTCAATGCAAAAGTGTCTTTAGAGATTAATTACTGCAGAAAGGAAATGCTGCCGACACTGTATTCAGAACACAAACAGATGTGCCGCTTGCCCTTCAAACTGCAGCATCTGCTTGTATGTTTACTGTGTTGTATTTCTACTGGCAAGCGTTCAAGTGTCCCTGGTGCCACAGTGCTGCATGTGAAGCCATGGATGGGGTGTCGAGTGTTGTTGACATAAAACTATGTCAAGAGCCTTATCTATAAGATGAACAGAACATGGGCTTCAGCCCCAATACAGCAGAGTGAGGAGCCTGACTTGGTGCACGTGATACTGATATGTCGACAGCTATCACTTGCTAACAGAATGTAACCCAACTCACTAGCCAAACACAGTGAGACTATAATGGACATCTGGGGTTGACCTAATGTTTACCTGCCCCACAGCCTTTCTTGGTCCAGGCTAGTCTAACATTAAGAAAACTGTCCAACTATGTCACAGTCTCATTTGATCGACCTGTGTACTGTACCTTATCGTGGGCTTGTGTTCAGTGAGACATTAGTATTAGGACTTAGTATAGAGATTACAATATAACGTTTCTACTCCTGTAACATCTGTTGTTTTCTTCTTTTCTGTTCATGAAAAGGACAGCTTAGTTTGATTCTCACTGCCTGCACAGCTGTCTGACAAATTTTGTGATGAGAATAACTTGTTGTTGGAGCACCCCTGTAGCTACATGGTTACTGTGCATGCCATATAGCCACCTATACCCATATCTCTCTCTCTCTCTCTCTGTCTCTCTCTCTGTCTCTCTCTCTGTCTCTCTCTGTCTCTGTTTCCTCTCTACCCCTTCACTGTCAACTGTACAGAAACTGGGAAAAAGAGAGAGAATAACTTGTTGTTTTTCTCTGAGTAGAATCACAGATTTGTTTTTGAGCGAGGTCTGAGAGGCCAGGGGTTTTTCTCCAACCAAGCCAGAGGGCTGTCAGGGGAGAGAAATTTCTTTGCTTGTCGTATCTGTGTGGACTTCACAGAAACTGAACCAGAGTGGGGATGAGCCAGTGCCCTGTGACCTCCCTCAGCTGCAGAGGAGGAACATGGAAACAGTCCAGTCCAGGCCTGTACGAGGACGATGCCAGAACCAAAACAACTTAGGGAGCATTTAATGTCACCATACAAGGCTTACTTTTCTATGGGTGATAGACAGTTAAGACAATTTTTTAGGAATTTCATGATATTTCTATACATGTGCCTCAACTCATCTCTAATTAACAAAGGGGCTTTCCCAAAATATAGCACTGAAGCCACATTGTGTGTGAGACATTCAGTAGTGCAAGAACCCATTAGCATCTCTCTGCCAGACAAAAGCTGGTGGACTACATCGTGTCAGTGGAACGCAGCCAGCTGTCTAATGGTTCTGAGAGGTGTGGACAGTTCAAGTGTGTTGCAAAGTCTAAATCCAGGAAGTGTGTGACATCCAGATCCTTAATTCAATGACTCACCATCCAGGCACAAACTTTGGCAGGACTACTGGATTATCGGATACCAGGAAGACTCTTATACAGTTTAGGGAAGCGCTGTTCATCCCTGTGTTGCTTTTAAAGTCACAAAAGATCAAATGTGTTTTGAATACAGACAGGGTTTTTATTAGGGCTGAACGATTTTGAAAAAATATCTAATTGCGATTATTTGGACTGATATTGCAATTAATTAATTGTTCAGCCTGTGGCCAATCAGACTTCCTTTTTGGGTAACCCAATATCGCAGATCACAAATTTGCCTTACGGGTCTGCACAATCTGTACAGCAATACAACATCCTCTATCTTTAGCATAGCTCACCACATTTACTTGCAATACTTGTAAATGATTTATTGAGGACATCCAGATATTTTTGGTACTGCACTTCCCACTTAAGTTTAAATTAGGTTGATAAGCCAGGCCCAAAATATTTGTATATTCCTTTCATAATCTTGCTCTGCCTCTTTTTTTAATCATATCGCTCATATCTGATTAATTTTCTGTCTCATCTGCCTTTGTCACATTCAGCATCTTTAACCTCCCTGTTCAGGAAGTGTCTAGAGATGTCGGACAGGAAACAACTCCAGGATGGGTGTGTGTATGTGTGAGTATGGAATGACCTCACCCCCCACTCATTGCTCACACGTACACACACATGCATGTACACAGTTTACACAGTTGTCACACCATGAGGCAGTCTTGCTCCTCCTGTAACTATGAAAGTTCACAGTTTTACCTTGTATGGTGTTGATATACAAGCATTACTGCAAGCATCACTCATACCATCACCATACAGTCCTAAGCTTACTTACTATGCCAAACATCTATGTCCGCCTCCATTGGCATATAGTGGCAGCCAGTGAATTGTTTCCCCTCCGTATGATCCCTGTGTTTATTTGTCTCTCGGACCAGACTTTGTGTATTAATAGTGACACCACAGCCTGAATTGCCAACAACATGTAGTATTTTTAGTGGGGACTTGAGGTGTTTGGTGACCCATGAGGATTTGGTTAGCAGGTTTATCTGGTGT
Organism: Pampus argenteus; assembly: GCA_036937835.1. Taxonomy (NCBI): domain Eukaryota; kingdom Metazoa; phylum Chordata; class Actinopteri; order Scombriformes; family Stromateidae; genus Pampus; species Pampus argenteus. Next base: position 20,707,669 of record CM072863.1, on the reverse strand, counting down.
GATGTAATGTGAGGTTTACAATTTACCACACAGGTAAGATCAGCCTTTTTCCACTGCACCTGTGCCGGCTGCCAGGGCAGCAGAGGTAGAGCCGGTGCGTGATTGTGTTTGTGTCTCAGTAAGGATATGTTGTGTACACCGTGTTCCTCTGGTTCTGACCGTGTGTGTCCGATCCTCTTGCCTTCTGAGTGTCCTGCGCACACGAATATGAGTCAATGTGTCTACGCACATTTCCCCTTGGCCAGTGCGTAAATCGGTCCAGGTAAATCCAGACTGATGCCACCTCATTCAGATTATTTGTCTCATCCTAAATCTTTTAAGGCTCTTGGAGGTGATAAGGTGAACAGTACAAAAACAAACAATGAGCTTGTTCTGAGAACCGAGGACAAATTGTTTATTTGTGTGCGTTCGTGCATGCATGCGCCTTTTATTACTGTGACCTTTGCATTCCCCTTTAATGCCTCCATATCTCTGTTATCTGTTTTTATATCTAAATTCAGTCAGCACCTCCATATTAGCCTCCTCCATGTCCGCACAAGGGCAAAAGACTAACATCACCCTCTTTCCTTCCTGCAACCTCCCCCCAGCACCACCACCAACCATATCCGGCTGTACAGGCGTCTTCTCAATACAGACAGATCAGCCGATCACATTTCTGGGACGCCTGCGTGTGCTGTAAAGCCCTGTTGAGCTGCTGCGGCCTTTATTTGATGTAACATTAAACCACTTGATAATTTCAGTGACATACCTGCTCTCACTCTGTCCCCTTTGCTGCACCGTTATTGTTTGTAGATAAAAGCTGACAGATTAAGCTTGCTAAGTGAGCATCTGATCTCAGTGAACGTGTTAATCATAGTGAGGACGCTGGGACGTTTTTTTTCTTGCATGGCTTTGACTCTGATTAGCACACAATGTGGAGCAAGACGTTAAAGGTAAAACATGGTCCTGAAGGTGACATCATGATTTATGTTTAGGGTTTACCATGCACAATAACTTCTGGATCCAAAAGGATGGATTCAAGTTCTCCTGTTTTTGTGTCTTCCATGCTGCAGTTTTCCCATTCAAGCCAAAGATATGCATGTGCAGTGTATTGAACAAGTGACTTGATGGCCAATTCGGATCATTGAAACAGCTTTGCGATAATTAAACATAACATCCATGGTCACAGTTACAGGCAAGGGTTGAATACCAAGAATAGATATTTTGATATAAGAATGAATCTCAGCTTTGCTTTCAATAAAAAGGTGACAGCTGCTGTGTCTGTTAGCCATGTGATGGACGGTTGACCTCCACTGTCCTACTACATAATAGAATAGGTTCTGGTCCTCCAGTGAAGCTCTACGGAGTTATATATGTAGTGTATATTGTGTGTTTTACAGGGATTTTTAATGAAGATATTTCTAGTCTTAGATGAACTGAACGCAGTCTAAATGTATCTTGCGTCCTGTTGAGATTCTTATTGACTGACCTACGATCAGCAGGCCGAAAGAAGAGAGCAAACACGATGTGCCCTGTTAGATAGATTAAAATCTGTCCTCTAGTCAAGGTTAGCAAAGCTCTGGTATTGTCAGGTGGCGTTCCTCTAACTACACCAGTGAGTGCCTCTGTTTGTGACTGGCACACACCTCAGCAGCACTGTGAAAAGCCCCCGCTAACTGCCCCGTGCTGTGATCAGCCCAGTTCTATCAAGGTCGTGGCTTTCACTTCCCTCTCCCTGCTTTCTGATGGTCTCAATGTCATTTACTCTGCACGCCTCTAAATCACTTTTCCAGTTTGAGCTTTTATGTTCCATCATGCGCCTGTTAAATTCCCCTCCACACATTTAAGGATTTATTGCTCAAACACTAAATCACCTAAATGTTCCTTTGACTTACATTTTTCATTGCTCATGTTTGTGCCAGTTAGTCCGAGCGTGTGGATGCCAGTTAGATGTAACGAGTGCTTGAACTGTTTGAGCTTTAAATATCACGTATCCCGTTTCCATAAATATGGATATAAATAACACCCATCGATTTTAGTTTAGGCCACTTAACAACTATCTGTCTCTGATTGCTAATTTTAGCAGGAAATACAGGTGATGACATTGACATAGCTTTATGTTTACACTGCAAGACAAACACATGGTCATTGAATAGTGATTTGATCAAAGGTCTCAATGCTGGGGTTACTGCTAGCAGTCACTACCCGCACTCAAATCACAATTTGATACTCATGCAGCCACCTGAGAACAAAACCAGAAACGTATATATCAGTACTAACACCTGTGTTGTGAGCTCAGCTATATTGGAATAAAAATAAATTGACATATGAGAGCTTTCCCTGCTAAGATCTGAGTGGTCTATCCATTAAGCTGTCCATTGATGAAAGATATCGGAGCAGGGGCTGGTAGGGGGCCCCCCGCTGAAGCTTTACATGTGTCTGTATGCGGCGTACAGTACACTGTACGTGTATTTAATTAAACGGTGGCTATTTTCTACTTGTTTGCCATGGCCTATTTTCCTCTTGTGTTCCAAGAGGCAGGATTAGAGAGATTTGTGCAGCGCTTTCTGACTCTGGTCCCTACACAACCAGCCAGTGTCCAACTGTAATGTACAGTACACACATGCTTGCACACGTACAAGGACAATGTTAGTGCCCACGAACATGGCCAACTATAAACTGATCAACATTTCATATGTTTTAGTAATAATTCATTGCATGCTCTGTGTTTTCCCACAAACAGTCTAAAGGTGGATGCTAATGAATGGAGATATCATTAAGTGACTGGCCTTATCAGTTGTTATTTTGTCTGCTGCAATAATCTGTATCAAGAAGGAGCGGTAGAAGAGGATTATAGTTTCCACTCTGACTATAGCACAAGCTCTTAGCAACCCCCCGCCTCACTTTCAGTTCCTATGTCCTTTCTGATTCTTATTAACATGCCAGTGTTTGTACATTTTTCTTATCAGAATAATGATAATAATACAAGATGAGCATTTTTACATTATTAACAAATAAGTATTTGATTTTCCACCAATGAAATAATATCTAGATATTTACCTCAGTCAGAGGTCATTATAAATATTTGACTTTGCAAAAATCAAACAAAATTTGTGTTTTGTAATGTAAAATATATAAAATATAACCAAAAATGATACTAAAAAAAGTAATCATTGGAACAACCTTATCATTAATCACACCCTGCCTGTTTATTTTTCAGGTCAGGCCTGTATAATCATTATTTTATTAATATCTGACTCCTGCTCATGAGGTTTGCACTGCTCATCAGTCAGCACCTGCATTAATTGCACTGCTAAGTTTCCATGTTTTTATCGTCACCTTGCTCTGTTGTTCCTTTCCTTTTACCTCACAGTGTTGCACGTTCTGTCACAGTGTTAAAACTGTCATATATAGAGAAAAACAGCTGAGTTCAGCTTCACCCCCCCACTTGTTTTTATTCTTCTCTCCTCTCTCTTTCCCTTCCCCCAGACTCCCCCTCCCACTGCTGTCTTTGTTTGCTTGTTCCTTTCCCTCGAAGGGTTACCACCCAACAACCTGCTTTGAATGCTCCCGATTGGTGGATTGGTTGTGATGGGGGCGGGCCAAGTGTCAGGCTTGTGAGAGCTTTACCAGTGGAGAGCCAGCTCTCAGCTGTCAGAGAGCTTTCACTCTGCAGCGGAGGCACAAGCAGGATCTGTCTCTGTTTGCTCTATCCTGCAGCCGCAGCACCAGTATAAACCTCCACACTCAAAGGACAAAAGAGGGCTTTCTGGTTCTGCTCAGCTGCCCAAGTTACCAGACAAGATCAAAAGGATTTAAACATCCACTAAACCTGAGCTGTTTCTTCTGTTTCTCCTCTTATTTCCTTCTTCCTGTCCTTTGTTTTCAACCAGCCTAATCCCCGACTTCACAGACGAAGAAGATCACCATCATAACGACGGCTTCTGAAGACATCGTGGGAATAACTTGCATAATCCTGCAATCTTAACGCAAGACACCAGGACCAGTCCTCGTCTATACGGATCTGCAGTGTGTGTGTGAGTGTGTGTGTGTCCGTGCCAGATAGGGCCCCCACCACATTGTGTGTGCGTGTGTGAGGAGGCTAATGCCCGCGGTAGTGTGGTCAGAGCCAGAGGAGGATGAGTCCGGCCGTGGAGGCTCAGGCCCAGGAGGCCATGAATGCAGAGCAAAAGCAAAAACAGCAGCAGCACCAGCTGCAGCACCAGCAGTGCTACATGGAGAAAGGGGTGATGCTTGAGCCTTTCGTACACCAGGTGGGGGGACATTCCTGCGTGCTGCGTTTCGGAGAGCAGACCATCTGCAAGCCCCTCATCCCCCGCGAACATCAGTTCTACAAGAGTCTGCCTGCTGCAATGAGGAAGTTTACCCCGCAGTATAGAGGTAATGAAAACCACCTCTTCCTAATCTGTGCTGGTTGTTGTGTTTTGTTCTGAATGCATCTCTTTTTCTGTATTCTATCTGCCTTATGTGCAGCTTTATGGAAGTCAGGTGGGAATAGATGTTTGCATACATGCCTTTGCGTTTTTTGCAGCTTGTTGCAAAATGTAAAGATTTTAGAGATCTTTTTGTCACTGCTCAAGTGTTTCTAGGTGTTTGTCAGTAGCAGCAGTGCCACATCATTCCACCGGAGGGTGCTGCGGCAGAAAATGCAAGTTGCCTCCTGCAAACAGAACACGCAGTTGTGGTGTCCTGTTTGCAGAAGGCTAACACAGGTAAGTCAAGTGACCCATAAATCCAAGCAGCTGCTGGAGAGATACCATGATGTTACCTGAAGAGGCCAACACAGGCAGAGCTCCCCGAAACCAATGAGTGACATTAGCAAACAGAGGCTGTTGGACTGGTTCAACATGTAACTTCTGTCTGAACTACACTACACTTTTATTTTTTTTGGTCATCATTCATTTATTCAGAGTGTGAGGACAGTCAAATTCACCAAGCAACGAGTAGCAACAGTGAGGAATAAGTATCTGCAGGGTCCTAATAGGTCACTGTCCTTACCATTCTCCATCCCTTTTTACTGCCACACATCCTCTTTAAATGCTATCTAAGACACTGCTTCAGGGGCCAGTGCAGCTGTTTCCTTTGTGTCCTCAGCAGAGAAGTGAAAGGTGAAACAAAGCAGTCATTTTCCTCTGATTGTCCTGAAAGCTCCACGGCTGCTTTTAATGGTCATTTTCAAAATACTGAGGTACGAGTAAACTGATTCAGCATCAATTATGTGATCACAGTCAGCCACGGGTTTGCCAACAGGCCCTTTTTATGATTCTGTGTCAGCATTTTCACCTCTTTATCTTTTTTTCACTTTCTTTGTCAGTCCTCCTCTCCTTCACCTTATCTTAGTTTGTCCTTCAGCTATGTATTACGGGACACCATGAGGAGGGAAGGGGTGTGGCTGATTATGATACAAACAATTGTGCAAATATAGATCTGCTGTTGGAGTGACTGTAATGTACATCTGGAGGTGTCGGGAATCTTCTGCACCTTTGCTGCAATGCTCACTGTTATTTGTTGAAGCCAGTAGCTTGTTAGCATTGTATCTATAGCTTCATTCTTTTTCGTGTATGTGCGGTGATGCTTTGGGGTTTCTGTATGATATATATGTTAAGTCAGTCATATATATGTTTAATTGTGTGTGAGATGAAATTGTTGGTAATAAACAGTTTTCTGACTTCAGTTTTGTAGCCTTGTGTCTTTTGTGTTTGGGCTGCTTTTTCTGCATTGCTGTTTCCTTTTATTGGCATTAGACCTGCTTAGGAAAGTATTATTTGTGTATGTATATTAGGCCAGTTCTTTTTCATTCTATGGTTTTCTGTGTTGCTTTAAGGGCTCAGTATCTCTGTCCCATCCTCTCTGTCTATCATAGTCTTTATTGTCAAGTCAAGGTATTGTTGGAGATGTTTTAAAGAGATGTGGGTGTAAACACAAACTACTAGTGTACAGCTGCAAAACAGGGGTTAAGAGATGTTCGGCACTTAAGAACTTCTTTCATCTTATCTTATCATCTTAATTAATTAATTGATACTTTATGAGAGACTGCTCCATGACACAGATGTTTTTCTGTCTCTCCCTCTCAACCCTCGTCTCAGGTGTGGTTTCAGTGAGCTTTGAGGAGGATGAAGAAGGGAACCTTTGCCTCATCGCTTACCCCCTCCACAGTGACCCAGCAGCCGATCTGGAGAACAAGGACCCCTCGGCTGATTGCGAGCCAAAGAGCAAGATGCTCAAGTGGGGCGCAATGATGACATCCTCACTGCTTGTAGAGAGCGAGAACTACAGCAAAGATGGCCGAAGCCGCCACTCCCACAAAGACAAGAGGTGAGATGAAAGAGACCCATGACTCACAATAAAGTAGAAGATGTAGTCATAAGATGATGCAGATGACGATGCAAATGATGCATTGAACACTACAGAACATAAGTGATCTTTCATTTTCCACAAATGGTAAAGCTGTAGTTCAGAGACTTACATTAATCAACTGATGACGCACACGTTGACATACAACCTAAGGCGAAACGGACTCTAAATACGTCGATGCGTGGCTAGAACGAGAGTCGCAACCTCAGGGTTACATAACAGCAATAAATACATGTCTGCGTGTCGTTTCTTCCTGATTTCTATGTAAAGCTAACACGTCTCTCTGTCCCTCTGCCGTCAAGTGTTCACATGCTACAGGAGGATGTGGAGCTGGAGTGGCTGCAGCAGGCCGAAGTGCTCTACTACCGACTGGAGCGCAGCCACAGTAACGCTGTCCCACAGCTCAAACACAATCCATGGAGCCTCAAGTGTCACCAGCAGCACTTGCAGAGGATGAAAGAGAACGCCAAGCACCGCAACCAGTACAGTATCCTTTCACTTGCTGAGAATGCCATCACCGACACAGGATTCATTGTTATTGAGAAAAGTTAATTAAATGCAACAGAGGACATGGCATGTGTCCAGGCCAACTGAGCCAATAGGACACGTGCATATTTACACAGAGTGAAGACGTGTAGGTGGTTTTTGGTGGCTTAAGGCTTTACCCGAGGCTGGTTATCTAATACAATGTCTAGCTATCAATGTCTTTGTTCTGTGGAGTCATGTTTCTAAAACACTCCCATTAGCGACTTGATAATAGTATGTGAGTGCTGTGGAAAAACTTCCATCCAGATTGATCTCTACCCTTGTTTTCAGTTGGAAGCTGTTGTAAGTGTAGAGAAAAGGCCATGGTTCGTCCAGTTTGTATTCCTTGACTCACTTTCCCAGAATTCATCCTGCTAGAGAACTTGACATGGAGGCACACGGTCCCGTGTGTGTTGGACCTTAAGATGGGCACACGGCAGCATGGAGATGACGCGTCGGAGGAGAAAAAGGCCATGCAGATCCGCAAGTGCCAGCAGAGCACATCAGCTTCAATAGGAGTCCGCCTCTGTGGCATGCAGGTGTGCTCCGCGCCATCACTGATCTCTAAATACCATGATTGTTGACTGGAATTTTACATGTATGAAGCATTTATTTGTATAAGCCAGCAAAAACCTCAAAAGAAAAATGTTTGTTTCAGCCTAATACAGATGAAACTTTTCAGAATGTCTGTTTGCTATAATCGAGGAAATCTTGATTTAGTCACTATTCTTTCTCAACCTGTCCATGTTTCTCTGTCTCTTCAGGTGTACCAGTCTGATACAGGCCAGCTGATGTTCATGAATAAGTACCACGGCCGCAAGCTGACTCTCTCTGACTTCAAGGAGGCTTTGTTCCAGTTCTTCCACAGCGGACGGCGCCTACGACGTGAACTCCTCTCCCCGGTGCTGCGCAGGCTCAGAGATATGCAAGCCGCCCTGGAAGCCTGCGAATCCTACCGCTTCTACTCCAGTTCCCTTCTCATCATCTATGACGGTGCGCACCATCGAAAACACACACGCCGACGCACTGAGGAAGGCCTCTCCGAGGAAGAAGAAGAGGACGAGGAGGATGATGACGAGGAGGCGGGAGCTGAACCAGAAATGGAGGAGGACGAGGAAGGAGAAGAGGAGGGGATGGGTGAAGTAGCGGGCGCACTTGGTTTTCCTCACAGCCCGTCCACGTCTAGTGACGGCAGCAACAGTTGCTCCAGCAGCAGCGGCAGTAGTAGTAGCAGCAGCAGTGCTGGCGGGAGCTCAGGTGTCAGCCCGGGTTGCCTCTCCCACTCAGACCCCCGCAGCCCCGTGGTGGATGTGAGGATGATAGACTTTGCCCACACCACCTGCAGACATTACCGGGAGGACAGTGTGGTCCACGAGGGCCAGGACAGCGGGTACATCTTTGGTCTCCAGAACCTGATTACCATTATCTCCGAGCTGGAGAACCACAGCACAGACTGAAGGCTGACATGGCTGACAATTACACACAAAGAGGAAGACCGGACTACAGAGAAGGGAGAGATTTCTCCACTCCTCATCAAAATTAAACCTTGTTGTAGCTGGCCTGTCATTGGACCCCCATCCTGTGTCTGCCGTTGGTGCTTCGCAATGTTCCTGTTGTGTGTGTGTGTGTGTGCGTGTGTGTGTCTGTCTGTCATTAGGTTCAAAACACACCTGCACATAACATAGGAGAAGCCATCTGTAACTGATGCAGTTATTTACCAATTGTCATCATTCTGTTTTAACCCAGTTCGTTAGGGGGAAAAAAAGGGTAGGCAGGAAATAAAAGCAGTTTGAAGCCTAAGACAGTAGAAATGTTTTCCTTGTGTCCGATTCCAAAGAAAGTGTTGACATTTTGCACACACAAACATGCACTTAAACACATTACAAGTGTGTGTTTAAAATGAGACAGGGCTATCTGAGAGGACAGGAACTGTGTGTGTATGAAGAGAGGTAGTGAGCTCACACCCTCCATTCTTCTCTTTTGCTTGTTCCATCCTTCTTTCCCTGTTCATCTTCACTCAAAGAGACTATATTCATAGAGATATCACAGTCAGATGCTATAGAATTATTTATTTATTTGACATGTTTCATAAAATAAACTAAAAGTTCAAAAAGAATGTGAATTGAGAGTACTACATTCCATGTTATTAATGTTACAATAATGATATTAATTAATATTGTTATTTGACATGTTTGGATACCTCTATCTTGTATATCTGTGTTGTCCACGGAGAGAAAATTAAAGAGACTTTTGTTTGTGCTAAGATCTGAGTGTGTTCTGTCACGTGTGTTTGTTCAGGAGCTTTTTAGTCTCTGGGTTAAAGACAGAAACAAATTCAATCGACGCAGCAAGTTTAATGCAAATATCCAGGATGTGAAGTTGGTTCCAGGGTGCCAGCGTGCATGTATGAGGCAAATGCTGTGCGCCAGCCAGTACGAGCACATGATGAAAGATAAATAGATTCCCTGGAAAGAATGATAGGACTGCAACTCAATACAAGCAAGCTGTCGAAGAACCGTTCCCAACACCTGCTGTGCAGGAATATAATATAACTAGAGGATATATGGATCCTGAGTGAGGCCTGCCTTTTTCAGTTCAGGTTCGAGCTGTAGATACATTCTGCAATGTGGAGTATAGCCAACGAGTCCTCCAACGTATCTATAGACTTACTCAGAATGTGTCTGCTGCAGAGATGTTAAAATAGACAGACTGGGTTGTTCTGGCAGGAGGAGGATGACGGCAGCCTGAGCCGCCTTAGCCGGTCCTGGTCGTCTCTAACCAGTCTGAGGCAGACCAGATGGAGAGAGAAGTGAAACAGGCGAGTCATCTGCTGTCAGAGTCTGTCAGGCTCTGTGCTGTGTAAGGAGCGGCGGCAGTCAGTATGTAGAAGGGCTATTAAACAGACACAGGCTTGTGTCAACAGAGAGCACGGGCCATTACCATTTCAGTGTCCTCTCTCAGGAATGTACTGTACGGCTGACACAGACATCCATCAGACACACTGATGTCAAACCATGTCTGAAATGTAAAGCAGCGTATTATTTTCAGGCTCATTTATCGAGCAATAGTTTAATGGTTGATGTATCAATTTTACATCACCTACACTTTCATTATTTTTGTCAAATTAGGACCTAAATATTATTCTGCCAACACTTCCCAAAGCTGCTTTATTCACATGTTGGCTAGTATGAGTACATCATATTGTAAAGACTGTGTGCTTGTTTCAGTTAATGCTGAAAATAGTGACCCCCCCTGCAACTCACCATCTGTCGCATGCCTGCTGGGTTTTGGACTTGGATAGGTTGCCCATGTCTCACACATTCATACTGCCTTTAACTAGTAGCTCTGTTGAATAGCTGTATATAAATTTATGATATTTACAAATAACTCTAACACATAACTAACCTCATTTATTTGGCTTTAGCATCGAGTTTCTTATGAAATGATTTGATTGGCCCTGAGGTTTAACTGTAACAGGCAAAATTCTCCAAAACAACGATCCCATTGGTTGAGCATAGTCTGTATGTTTTCTTTACCTTCACTGTAACACAGTTACAGCAGACGCTTTAATCTTCAAGAGTCTAGGTCAGGGCCGGGTTACAGAGGTTTATGAGAACACATTTAGACACCGCTCTCAGACCTCAGTATATACCATGCGTTTAATAGACTGTCAGAGATCAACATCAGAGCTGCTGTCAGTCCTGTAGTGGGACATGCATGTGATGTGTGATTGCAGGGTCATTAGGGGGTAGGGGTCATTAGGCTGATAGATGAGAGGATGGAGAGAAGGAGAAGATGAGTTGTTCTGTCTCTACTTTACTGGGAAGAATGTTATGTAACAGCCTCGGGGTCAGTGGGCTGCTTTTAACCATTACATTGATCCAACTCTCTCTCTCTATCTCTCTCTCTCTCTCTCTCTCTCTGTGTGTGTGTGTGTGTGTGTGTTTATGCATAAACACACCACATCCATAGATCCCCACTCTCATGCTGATACCATACTGCCCGGACACATCACTGTGTGACACGGGTGTACATGTGCGTCCTTGTAGCCCATTGCTTCATGAAGGTTGCCGCTGCAAGTGGAGCAGTTGCATAACAACGGTTAAAATCACTATGGCAACAGCAGCTTTAGCCGGGAATGAAATAGTGCTAGAGCTTTGTGGGCCACTAGAGTCACACACCCCCTTGTTCATCAAAGTATAAAAATACACTTTCTGTCACTATTGTGTCCATCAAAGCATCCAGCTTCTCATAGACATTTACAGTAGTTGATCACTGGTTTACATGCAGTACATTAGTGTTAATAATAATAAGGGCAATAGTGGTGCACATGATACAAAATACATTTTATTTTATGTTCGCTTTATTTTCACCATCAGCTAATGTCTCAGGGCTTACTATTTGCAGCAAACTAAGGGTTATGTAAAAACTATGAATCGTGGTGCAGCTAACTACTCCACCGCTCCACTTTCCTCATGGCTATTTGACTTGTCTCAAATAGAGAGATATGACATGACACACAAACATCAAGGAAAACACTGCAGAGCTTTCTATTTTTATTTCTGTGCGTCTGTGTGCGCGCGTGTGTGTTTCATACCAAATATAAATCCTTGCATCTGTCTTTCCTTCCTATCACCCTGCGAATGATTGCATGTAATCCTAACAGATGCTGCACAATTTAAGATTAATTCTACTCGCCCACATATGATTATAAGCTTATACAAACATCAACAACACAGTTTTTTTTTTAAGGTCACCTTGGTTTGGAAATGAAACTGGTGAAAACAACCAAACCATGTGGTCCTGCAGTCCGGTGAGTCCTACATGTGTGCAGCAGCACCATGTCTCACTGTGTCCTTTCACTGCCGTCTGAGAATTGCTCCTTTGTCTGCTACACAAGTTAGAGTACAGGCATGCAGTGGACGCTGCTGCCTCAGGCTGTGACAGCAGCGTGAGGGACTTGAAACCAGTCAAGACGTTATGACCAAAGTATGTCGTCTGTTTCTTCAAGAGGAAGCGCAGATCAGTCTGTGTGTAACATTTTCATGCAAACATACTGTAAATGTTCTGAAAAGCCTTCAGATAATCCATGCTGCATGCTGCACATGCTGATGAGAAACTCTATCTGGAAAACAAAATATGTGTTTACTGAATAGAGCGGATGAATGACAAATGGAGCAATCGAGTATGTTTTGGCCAAACAACAGTCCAAAACCCATTGGTATATTTCCTTGAAAAATGACTGAAACAATGAATCAATTATGAAAATAATTGATTCATCAGCTATTTGCTGTAGCTCTGGAAGATTCAATTCATAACATAAAGACAGAAAGCGAAGGCTACTAAATCAGGAATAGGGCCAAGACTGTTCTGACCTCTGTTACATTGAGCTTATACAGTAGGATGAGCAGTGCACAGGCAGTTACATAAATGGGTCAGCGATGAGAGAGAGACCATGAAAATGCCTTTCTACTCTCTCTCTCTCTCTTTCTCTCTATCTCTCTTGCTCATGAAGATTATATTGAGAATAAAAAGAAAAAAGAAAAGAAAACTGCTGTGATTACGATGATGGATGATGCTTGTGGGGATTAATCGTAAACCCTTGATTTGATTTGTCACCCACTGTGTGTGTTTGTATATGTGTGTGTAATGGTGCACATATTCATGTAAACAGGTCAGTTTGGAGGAGATTAGGCAGCCGTGCTTCATTCTAAAGACGGTGTGATGAGAAGACAGGGACACAGACAGGAATGCTGCAGATAAATCCACAACAAGCTTTCTGATTGACAGCTGTGTGTGAATACTGCTGCCTGCGTTACTACACAGCTTCTCTCTGTGCGTCTGGTTTCATGCACAGAGGCAGAATATATATTATCATAGAAAATCAACTTTTATTCCATTTCTACACAAATATAGTAGGGTTGGACATCACATATTGTTTTTGTCCAAAGGCTGTATTCAGTAAGTTCAGCTCTCGTTCGCTGTCCTGATTAAACTGCCACTGAAATCAGGCCAACCTGTCACACATCACATTTTATACTCACATTAAAAGAAAAGATTACATCAAATTGAATCATATGAACCTCACAGTGCTTCCAGTAATGATTAACTAAGTAATCAGAGCAAATATTACGACATGATGTAACAGAAACCCATGATTATTTTTTTTTTTACTGGAAGATCAAATACTGCACAGGCAAACAGAAATCAAATTGCTACTTATGAAAACATCAGATGACGACATCGGTGCTTGAAGACGTGTCCAACCACTGAGAGAGAGAGAGAGAGAGAGAGAGAGAGAGAAAACAAGCCAAGGCGTAATTGGAGCGTTACATAACGGCGCCGGTGACGCTGTCCGCCACAGGCCTGGAGCTGGCCCGAGGCTCCTGTTGTACCCACGACGGTCCAGTCTGTCAAACTCATTAACACTGAGCTCTTAATTACTATAATGAACTAGCAGAAGCGCAGATTAACACTAAACACTCTTCATTCAAGCTCGCCTATGGAGGTCAAATGAAGGAAGACTTTCTGCCCTCTCAAATCAATCCCTGCCTGGGTGTTACTCTGGCTCGCCTTACACTGCCAGGCCTCCATTGGATTAGTTGGGGGGGGGTTTCTAGTTGAAAACTAAATACATAAAACCATTGTGGAACACTTTTTGGCGATAAGTGGTTCTGGCAGACACATGGAGCCTCTGCTGTCTGGAGTCTGACATGGTTTCAGTGATAGACAGGTGCAACACCTGCTGTTATAACACATGAATTATACAAGCATTACAATTGATCTCACTCTCTTTTTTCTTTTCTTTTTTTTTTTTACCCACTCATATCTCCTATTTCGTCCTTTTTCCCTTCCCGTGGACAAGGCTCTATCTTTAGTGGTGGGTTTACATCTCATATACATATGCAGTACTTGCATGTGTGTATGATGTGCTGGTAAACAGCTCAGGACTGATGTAACCCTGACAACTCTGATGGACAGAAATGATTATCTGGGAGTTTTAAAAAAAAGAACCTATAAGCGTACACAATCTATAAATGCTCATCTGTGCTCACGTATAGGTTCTCAGTGTCATGTGCACTGAGTTAAATAAAACCAAGAAAGAGCAGAACACAGATGAGTATATGAATGAGTAAAGCATATAGATATATAGTAATTCTATTGGCTATCTATTAACCGCTGATAAAGCTGCCCTCTACAGCTCATACAGGCATGCCTCCACACCCGCAAGAGCACTTCATTGTTTACATTTCCTCATCTCTAAAAATAAATGGGGAAAAAGGTCTGACTCATTTGGAACTGACACAAGTTAACACGGTGCATTCAAGACCAGTTCACATATCGGCTTCCCACTCCTCAGGCAGTACTGCGTGTCTGCGTCACTCCACACAGTACTATGTGTAGGCATAAACTGTATGTCTGGTTTTACGGAGTTGAAGATCAGTATGGTGTTATGGTGTTAACGCATTCGTTGAGTTTGTTTCTGCTGTTTGTTTGGGGGTTTTTTTTGGTCATAAATCTTTGTCCTTTGGCAATAAAACAGAAATTTTCCTCAGTACAGACAGGTTTTTTTTTGTGTTTTTTTTTGAGAGCACAGCACCTGAGCCTGAGGCATCTTTGTTAGTTCTCATGCAAACTGAGAATGTAAATGGTGTAGTCCATATTTCCATGGCTCAGGGTTCCTTGTATTGAGCTCACACTGAAGCACTGGTGTTTTGTTTTTTACGTAATTGAAGGTTGCAAACCAGACTTTAGTGTTGGTGAGGGGAAACGTGACTAAGATATCAAACGATTGGCTCTGCATTCATGTTTTAGTTGCATCGGATTGGATTTTCTCTTTAGTCTAAAGAAATAATGAATATGTGTTTGTGTATTGCCATAGGGACCGATTCCATGTGCTGTATTTAGGCTGCGTGACGATATCTCCATAGAAATGTAAAAAAAAAAAAATCAATACATGAATGTGATTCATCCAGACATTGATTCACAACTAGTAATTATAACCTCTGTTTAGCATATCAACCACAATTTCTTTATGGCTGACAGGAGAAACTGTACTCTAGGTCTTGAATATAACAGGCTATTTAAAATGCATTAGAAAGCAGAGACTGGTGGGAGGCCTTGTGTCCTCTCAGCTCTGTGGTCATTATGTAACCGTGTGAACATATATTTCTTTATCTGAGGGCAGATGAGCAACCTCTCAACCATCCTCCTCTGTCTGTCTGTCTGTCTGTCTGTTTTCTGCTGCGAAAACAAATCTATTGCTAGGTGATAGAATAGGTTCAGGGAGCTGAGACTGATCAAAAGTACAGATGGACGAGAGCTGTGATCATTGTTGCGCTGCCGTTGTTTCATTATCACGGGTCAGTAGCTAAGTGTGCCACCAGTACTGTACAACCAAAGGTGCTCATCACCACTCAATAGCACAATCACAGAGCCAGAATGTGACCATTAATACGCAGAATGATTAAATCTGCCCACTAAACACAAACACCTTGTTTTACCATCTCTTCACTGTAATGGCATGTATCTAATTTGCTTTGCTTTGTTTTCATCTGAAAGAATTCCACACACACACACACACGCACAAACACACACACACAGCATACATATCACAACACTTGAACAACACTGAGCTCTAGTGGTCATATAATGATCCTGTAATGATTTTTAAAGTAAAATATTGTTTTCATAGATGAGATGATTTCAGCATGCACTTAATTTGACCGACAAATTACAGCCAAAATTTGTCAATCATGCACTGTTTTATTCCAATGCCCTAGATAACTGTTATTAATACATACATGCATGCCACTCTAACACTTATGTGTTAATTATCATTAATACCATCTAATACAGTCAAGTAAAAAGCAGAAGACTGCTGTATACATCGAGGATCATCTGTCTCTTCCTGGGTTTTCATCATTTCATTAAGACTTCTCAGTCACTTTCATCCAGCACTGATCCTGTATTGATTCATATCAGTGTTTGCAGGATCCACGCGTGGAAGTATTATGAGAACCCATGTCTCATTGATATTCATAGGTCTGCCTCAAGAGAAGGGGTCAAACATGCAGCCGTGTGTACTGCTCAGTCTGGAGTAGGGTGCCCTCTAGAGGATGGGAGAGCTCTAACATGCTGTTACATACGTACAATTAGAAATGGTAACATTTTGAAATCATGTTGGCAGGGTCTGTGTGTCACCCCCAGTAAAGTGTGTGTACCTGTGTGTGTGTGTGTGTGTGTGTGTGTGTGTGTGTGTGTGTGTGCGTGTGTGTGTGCGTGTAAGTGTAAGAGAGACAGATAGCGAGCGCGAGCAGTGACGTGTGTTAGCAGCCTGTCTGGTGACGTGTCTTTGCTGCTCTCTCTCTTTCCTCACGGAGCGGCTGGATGGAGCCACACTGACTCCACTGAGCAGTCAAACTGGTCCCAGTAACACGGCAGCAGTCAGCCTACGGACACCATGGGGAGTACGTGAGAGTCTTCACTTGTATACACTTGTTAAGGGTCTAAATCGCCAGCTGGGTTCTTAATTTGGGGAACAAATCTGGACACGAAGCGCTGCTTGCATCGACAAGCTAATCAGCTAACCTTGAGTCGGTTAGGTGGCAACTTGAGCTAGCTTATAACGCCAGCTAATTTGAAGTTTTTAGTCAAATTCGGTGTCGCTCGGATTAACTCGGTTGCTTTTAATTTCAGGGCGGTTTCTAATGCCTCATATATGTTTTATTCTCAATGAGGCGTCAAAGCTTTCCGTTTTGAAGTGATTGTTCACTCGTTTTCTGATTGAATGCTAGTTAGCAACACGCTAACGTTAGTTAGCTGCATGAACTGTTAATCTTAGATATTTTAACGTGAAGACAACTTTAATTTGGTAAATTAATGTATTGATAGACTTTGCGATGTCAAATCGACTAGTCGAGTAGCTGAAGAGACTTAACATATGTTGAATGACTTTCTGTCAAAGTCAGATTCAGTGATTGACACATCTGATCAACACCGAGACAAACACCCCGCAGCCGCAAATGATTTAATAGCAGCGGTACCCACACACAGGGTGATAACTGTTGTTGTAGGCGACATGTTCATGTATACAATAATATCTGGGGAAATGTTCTTCTTTTGCAGCACAGTTAAGCAGACATGTTTAGCTTTGCTGGCAGCTGTTGAGCTGGTGGTTAGTGATGACGTAGCATCTAATGTTGCAGGGATTGCTGTGGAGAGTAAAAAACATTTCACTTTGCTGTTTTAAACCTGTTTAATCTCTTTTCTGCAGTTAAATTTTTGGAAGTCATCAAGCCGTTCTGTGCAGTCCTGCCAGAAATTCAGAAACCAGAGAGAAAGGTATGCTAAATGTAGATCCACAATGTACAACTGGAGGGGTATAAATAACATTTACTCTTTTTTTAATTTTAATTTTTTAATCCTCACAGATTCAGTTTAGGGAAAAAGTACTATGGACCGCCATCACCCTATTCATCTTCCTGGTTTGTTGTCAGGTTGGTACCTGCTAATGAAAAATCATTATACAGGATCACATGTCCAAACAAATGTCTCTGGCTCTGTTATTGATGCTAATGATCCATGTTGTAATGCACTGTTGTTTCTTCTTTGTGCAGATTCCACTCTTTGGTATCATGTCATCAGATTCAGCAGATCCCTTCTACTGGATGAGAGTAATTCTGGCTTCCAACAGAGGTGCTTGAATTGAACATGTTTTAATGGATTATCTCAGACTAAATCACAGACGTCTTTAATGAGTCAAAGGTCAACAGTCGTAAACTCTTATTTTTGCTGCTATAGTTGTAGTAACTGACTGTGACACCACTACTGTCCACTTTGTTCTCTAGGTACTCTGATGGAGCTGGGTATCTCCCCCATTGTCACCTCAGGCCTCATCATGCAGCTGCTTGCTGGAGCCAAGATCATTGAGGTGGGAGACACTCCCAAAGACAGAGCTCTCTTCAATGGAGCTCAGAAATGTAGGTCTTATTATTCACTACTTTTGCTATTTTTAAAACTGTCGTGTAGCTTTTGAAGCGTTGAAAATGTCTTTATACGTTGGGCAGGGACATCACTTTTGCTGCAGCTTTTCCTGTAAGATTGCCAATTGCAAATCTTTTTTTTTTCCTGTCTTTTTGCAGTGTTTGGAATGATCATCACCATTGGACAGGCCATTGTATATGTTATGACTGGCATGTATGGAGACCCCTCAGAGATGGGTGCTGGGATATGCTTGCTCATCATCATCCAGGTTAATTTAAAAAAAAAAATTGTTTTTTAAATTAGTGTTTTGCCTCCTCCGAGAAACATTTCAGTAAAACACAGTTACACTCTTAATACACACACAAATATAAATCACGGTAGCTGCCTTGTGCAATGTTTCAATTCTTTGTCTACCTGCATTTTTTTGTTATAAGCAGACAAATTAAGATGAAAAGACATCAGATGGTCACTGTATATTGTTGACACCAGAATACATTTATTTGCTGACATCAGATGTTATAAGCATTTTAAATTAGCTAAACATGTCATAATGTTTGGTGTACAAGCTAGTTGTCTGCCTGAGTAGGCTCAATTCAAACCTCCTGTCTGTTTTCTTCAGCTCTTTGTTGCAGGTCTGATTGTCTTGCTGCTGGACGAGCTGCTTCAGAAGGGCTATGGTCTGGGCTCCGGTATCTCCCTTTTCATTGCAACCAACATCTGTGAGACCATTGTCTGGAAGGCCTTCAGCCCCACCACCGTCAACACCGGAAGAGGTGAGGGCATTGCCATCGAACACATTTTGAAGCGATGTTAACTCTTCATCTCTTTTACACGTATTCCTGTGGTTTCTTCAGGTACTGAGTTTGAGGGAGCTATCATCGCTCTCTTTCACCTGCTGGCCACCCGCACAGACAAAGTGCGCGCCCTGCGAGAAGCCTTCTACAGACAAAACCTGCCCAACCTCATGAACCTCATTGCCACTGTCTTTGTGTTTGCGGTGGTCATATACTTCCAGGTGAGCTGGCAAAACCATCTGGATGAATCAGTGCTGTTTTTATTGCAGTAAAGTAATTTGATCAAAGTGTTTGGAGTGCACATGGATATCTAAAAAAGTGAGTTTTTGATACTACACTGATGAACTTTGTTACTTCACCAGGGCTTCAGGGTGGATCTGCCCATCAAGTCAGCACGCTACCGTGGTCAACACAACACCTACCCCATCAAACTGTTCTACACCTCCAACATCCCCATCATCCTTCAGTCTGCCCTGGTCTCCAATCTCTACGTCATTTCTCAGATGCTCTCAACACGTTTCAGCGGCAACTTCCTGGTCAACCTCCTGGGAACCTGGTCTGTAAGTATATAATGGTTGCTTTGTCTCAAACACAAGACTCATTGCAACACTCATTGAACAGAAGACTATAAATAAGAGAGGATCCAATCAGGTTCTGTCTCACTTGCACTCAAGTAAAACATGAATCTGTCTATGTGTCAAACTTTATCTTACTAACAAAATTTTGTTTTTTGTTCAGGACACCTCGACTGGTGGGCCAGCTCGGGCGTACCCAGTAGGCGGTCTCTGCTACTACCTTTCTCCTCCTGAGTCATTTGGTTCTGTTCTGGATGACCCAGTTCATGCTGTCATCTACATTGTCTTCATGCTCGGCTCCTGCGCCTTCTTCTCCAAGACCTGGATTGAAGTCTCAGGATCCTCTGCCAAAGATGTACGTCTTTGATTGTGCACGTGTTGACAATTTCCATATTGACCTATAATTAATTCGCCCACTTACATTTATCGCTTTGTACGTCTCAGGTGGCGAAGCAGCTGAAGGAGCAGCAGATGGTGATGAGGGGACACAGAGAGACCTCAATGGTGCACGAGCTCAACAGGTACGAAGCAACCTTGGAGATCAACTCAAGTTTTGTGCTGTTTGCTATTTTAAGTAAAACTAAAATAAAAAGTCTTGCAGAATATTTATGGTTTGTTTCTGTACTATTTGCAGGTACATCCCCACAGCTGCTGCCTTTGGTGGCCTCTGTATAGGAGGACTGTCTGTCATGGCTGACTTCCTGGGAGCCATCGGTTCGGGGACAGGAATCCTCTTGGCTGTGACCATCATCTACCAGTACTTTGAGATCTTTGTTAAGGAGCAGAGCGAAGTGGGCAGCATGGGAGCGCTGCTCTTCTAGAAAACGCCGACCTCGCGACACACATCAGACACAGAGCATCCACCCTTCATATATCTTATGTTTTGCATTTTTTTGCAATTCGCACAATCAATACATTTTGCAGCTGGGATAGGTAATTTTACTCCACTACCTTTGGTTTTCCATCGTATTTCTTTCGCATGTCAATGCAGAGGAAACAGTTTGTTTACTCCCAGGATTGAGCATAGTATTGTGTCTCTTCAGTCCTTTTATTGCAATAGCTATCTCTCTGCAGGCTGCCTAAGTCTCCACTGACTGTCTTATCAGCTGAAGAATGCCTAAATACACACGTGTGCGAGGTGCCGTCATTGACTTACCTCAGGCGTTTCTCATTGCCGCATGTTCAAGGAACACTAAGACAGCAACATGTTACTTGAGGCAGAAAGCGCTGTGCCTGGACATTTCAGGGGAGTTGAAAGAAAGCCACACCATGTTCATCACAAGTAGAGATCATGTGAGAGGTTTCTAGGGGCCTATAGTAGGATGTGGAAAGTATAATAAAATATGCTTGTACTCCTGCTAAGGTTTCTGGTAATCTCAGACAGGCTGTTGGTGGATTTTCATTTACCTTTTTTGTTGTGATATTTTAAATGATGATGGACTGTGTTTATATCCACTCTGGTCTTATGTAGGACACTGTCTGTCCTATGTCTCTGGGTCCTAAAGTGTTTGTCTGTGTCGTCATGCTCTTTTATTCCCAGACTGAATTGCTGCACAAAAACTGCCGAGGTAGTCGGGATGAGGGTGGGTTTGATAGGGACAAAAAGGGGTTTCATTTTGGTTTTTACTTTATGTAACAGACATAATTATGTTATTAAAAAAACAGGATTTTTTTTTCCAACACACTTGGAAATTGTGTCATTTGTATTGTCTTGATGTGCTTTGTCCTGTTAAAGACAGCTGCTTTTTCATTAACTGTAGTGTATCATAGTGTCATATCAACAAAATGGTTCTAATGCAGGTTATTTATACTTGAAGCAGTATAAAGGGTTTTAAAACTAAAGAGTAGAAAGACTACAACATTTACAGCAACAAGCTTTTATACTATCAACCAATCAAGACCCTGATTCTTAAAAGCATCCAAGGCTGAAGTGATCTCAGTCTGTAGACTTACAGTGGACAGAAGCATTAGCTTAGCTGTTAGATTTAGGAGAAGTTTAAACCAGGAAACTAACTGGATGTGTCCACAGACTTGTGGTTTAAACTGCTGTCTTTTTTAAAATCTATCTGCCACTAGAGGGCACTGCTCCACAAAAAACAATGGTGTAACTGCTACACAATATTTAATACTATATCGAATATATACTATATAATATGGTTTGATTTCCTTTATTTTAGTGTCTGGTTTTACAAGACAATAAAGGTGATGTTGCAGTGGTGAAATATTTCATTATAATATTAGGTTATTATACATCTCGGTCTTAAACAAGATATTCTGCCTTTTCTCCCAAATCTGCTACAAAAAAGGTTCCTTTCCTGAACGTTCATGTTAATTGAAATTATAATCAAGTATAATGACAATATAATATAATAATAATAAATGTACAGTAAAAAGATATATTAAAAATAAATACATGCAATTCTATAATCTTTCGAAAAGGTAATTATATTAATCGATTGTATCTACTGTAGTATGAGATTAAAGAAATAAAAAAAAAATTATCCATCGTCACATTGACAATAAAAAAATCTATTTTAGCGGCTTTACATTCAAAATATATTATAACGTTTAACAGAAAGTTTACAATGAACAAATGTACAACTGAAAAGTGGAACGAGTGATTATTTGTAATTTATTTATTTGTTTATTTTTACGAAAAATACAATTAGCATCTACATCTAGATATATATGTCTATAATATATATATATTTATATGTATATTAAAAAAGATTAAATGAAGGGCTGCTGACGTCATCACCCTGCGCCCACATGTGTACAGGTCAGACGGGACTGTCGGCTGTCGGACGCCGGGTGTCTTTATCAAATGAAATCTTTGCTGTTATTGAGTAATTTCTCTCAGACTGGTCATCTTTCACCGCAGAGGACGAGGCTCGACTGACACAAGCACCGGCAGACATGTCGTACTGCAGGGAAGAAGGTAACTTTGATCTTAGTTTCATTCATTTTGTCTGACAATGTCATCGAGCGAGCCACATGCTAGGCTAACTTTGTAGAAACAGCGTTAAACTTACAGCCGGTGAGCTAACAGGTGAGCTAATCCTCCAGCAACAGTAAGGCTAACAGTTGGCTAACAGTTTCCTTCACAGCAGTGATTCAATATACTTATTACTGCAGTCATTTGACATGCAAATCACAGATCGAGAGACCCGTCAGATGGTAAAGTGCATCTTCAGGGGTAATCCAGATTGTAATCCCTGTTTTTCTCTGTTTGTTTGTTTTTTCTGATTTAAGGTAAAGATCGCATTATCTTTGTGACCAAAGAAGACCACGAGACACCCAGCAACGCTGAGCTGATTGCAGATGATCCCAATGATCCGTATGAGGAGCAAGGTTAGTAGTTAGTTACTCCGTTAGCCCATGAACTGCTGATTTACAGACATCCTTCAAATCCACATCCTCCAGCACTACAAATTCAGTATCAAAGAAGAAGCAGAGATATGCTGACGTTGACTCGTTCTTTTGTATTTCAAGAATAATTTTGGCATTTTTGCCATTGTTTGAAAGAAACAGTGAAGATACAGACAGGATATGCAGGCAGAGCGATGGGGTGACATGATGCAATTAAGGTCCCCAGCTGGAATTGAACCAGGGACATTGTGCTTATGTGTCTTAAACACCTGGTTACCAGACATTGGTGTGGATCAAGCTCCATAAACACTGTATCCAATTCTATCAGACAGGAAGTTCCTCCCAGAGCCAACAAAGACATTAACAACTGGTGTCTGTTGTGTAAAATGTGTAAAATCAGTGGACTGTCCCTTTTTGTCTTTTTTAGGTCTGATCTTGCCTAATGGAAACATCAACTGGAACTGCCCCTGCCTGGGCGGCATGGCCAGCGGCCCGTGCAGCTCTCAGTTCAAAGAGGCCTTTTCCTGCTTCCACTACAGTAAAGAAGAGGTGAAGGGCTCCGAGTGCATCGATAACTTCCGTAACATGCAGGAGTGCATGCAGAAATATCCCGAGCTTTATCCCCAGGAGGAAGATACAGAAAGCTCCACCCAGGCTGGCACTGACTCCGCTGTCCCAACTGAGGGCTCTGCTTTATCCCCAGACACTGACTCTACTCCGGCCGCTTCAAGCGTCTCATCTGACATCACATCACCTACAGACAGCCAGCCCGCTAGCTAAAGTCGACCGGTCATCATCGTCCACAGGCTCTTGTTCTCTGCCCGCAAGCACTGCCCAGCATGAATGACTCTCCACTGGCCCAACGTCTCTTCTCCGGTTTAAGCGAACAGGCGGAGCTTCGACTGAAAACAGCTGCGACACACACTCGGGGAGGATTTACAGGCCATCAGAGAATGACTTTTTGAATGCAGAGAAACGTAGAATAATGTACAAAAAGTATACGCTGCTTGTTTGCAAAAAAAAAAAACAACAACAAAAATATATGATTTTAGTGACAGCAGGCTATTTACTGCAGGGAGATTAGCTGAAAGACTCACTTTATATGCAATAGAAATTAATTTTCTGCGTGTTATCAGGTTTCCAATGAGTTGTGCGTTGATCCATGATATCTGTTGTTATTTTATTCAGGATATACTTATCACTTACCGCCTAATTATTGATAATTAAAGCAGCAATCTTTAATTATTTTTTTATTTTATTTGAGCAGTTATTACAGTTATTCTGCTTTTCATAGAAATTGACCTTGATTCAAGACACTTTTCATTCTGTAGCAGTTCACTGTGCTTTTCTTCACTTGAGACCAAAAGAGAGGCAACTAGTGAGAAAACGAGGCTAATTTAGTGCAGTTACAGTTGACGTTACTTTTGATATATCTTTATAAGAGCATGTGTTCACAGGGTCTTCATCTATATCTGCTGCCGTATGAACAACGGTTTTCTTTGACACTGTAGACCAAAGTGGTTGTCCGATTTTTAACTGTCTCTGCGTAAATATTTTTGCTTTTGTCTCGGCACTGTCTAGAGTCTCCAGTCGGATGCTGCAGTCACCATTTAATGTCATACGAGCCTTTTAAAGGACTTGATGATAATTCTCAACCATGTTCAGATTAAAATGATTGTGGAAAAATGTAAACTTCCCTTTTTTCTTTTTGTCCTTCTAAAGGCCTCTCGTGTCAGCGATTTGTCTTGTCACACACGGTGAATCAGAGGAGTCTTTATACTTTTTATATTTACAAATTGAGGGGGGAAAAAAAGACATACTGTGTTATGTCATGTTAGAGATATGCTACTGTGTGATATTTACAGCCTTCACTTATCATACTGCTTGTGTACTAGTATGGTTTGGGGTTTCATAGTATTTTATTGAATCAAAATGATATAGGTTTAGCTTTCAAAAATGTATTAATTATATTTAAATAATTAAGAGCCACATGTTTTGCTAGTAAATGACAGCAGTCAAAAGTTTGGACACACTTTCTTATAATAGGGAAAGCGTGTCCAAACCTTTGACTGGTATTGTACATATTATAGTTAAATGACCAACTTCCTCTGTTGTACGTTGCTCTTCGCTAGTACAAAGGCACATGTACTTTGAATTGGAATTGATTATTTAAATGTGACCAGCCAAAAAAAATCCATTTCAGTCTTTATTTCTTGTCACACATTGTGTGTACCCTTTTTCGTTTAAACTTTTAGAGTGGGCATAAGTTTCCTCCTCGGTGACGACATGTCCAGTTTTTTTTTTTTCCTCTCTTCCCTTTTCTGAAATATTAACTGACTCACTTTTTCTTGTTAAATGTGAGTCAGTTAAGTGTGTCACTGCCTTTTTAGACGATATGGATCATGGACATCCATTTCTAAGGCCCTCTGATAAAAGTAGACCCAGCCGGGGTGTCCAGGGAGCCACCACGCTCTGCATGGTGACCAGCAGACGGCCTGTCCCAGCCTCTTCTGGGCCTGCGAGCAGGTACTCCATACCTAGAGGGAACAACAAGGATATTGTAAGTTGGTTTCATGTTATAAGGAATCTGTTGCTTAAAGCTTTTCAAATGTGTTTCATTAAATAGCATCTGCAAGAACAAAGATTTGCTTTTCCTACCAGGGTTTAGGATTGGACAGGTGCAGCCGCGGCTTGTCCAGGACAGAGGATAGATGCTGATTGTACCCACGTTTAGTGTCGCCTTGCCTGATTGTAGGACCTTGCGCACTTTGACCTGCACCTCTGCGTGGCTGCCTTTGTCATGAGCAGACAGCACACTGGCCCTGATCACTGTCATGGGCCATACAGACATATCAATCCACAGTTAATATAGGCTAACATGTTTTTTTTTTTTTATATATAAAGCTTCAGTAAAAACAAAGACCACATTTGATAATAGTGAGAATTGCTTACCGTAGTCGTGTTTGGTCTTACAGAGGTCAGACACACTTCTCAGCTTTTTCTCCTTACAGCTGCACTTCCCTGTGCACAGGCATTGGGTTACGCTCTGATCTACTTTATATTTATATTTGTCTCAGTTACACTGTATGAAACAATTTTAAGCCTTGCAATCCAACATCAACGCAGCATTATTATGAAAGTAAGTTGTAACACTCACCTGTATAATGCAGAGCAGAGACTGCCAGCTCTTTTGACCACTGTACGTCATCTTCAATTGTGAACATATGATCCAGATCAGGGATTTTCCCACCGACGGGCACATTAAACACCTGATTATTTGAGTAGCTGCAAAGTTGCAATTGAAAACATCAAGTCAAGGTTTATTGTTAGCCATTAACCACAGCAAATTAAATTTTAGCTTCCTAAGTGCTAACCTGTCCAGACATTGCCCAGTGGTTGGATCACAGCTGTGAGGGCAGATGCAGGGTTTGCAACCCTCCACTCCAAAGCCCCAGTATCCAGGCAGGCAGTGGCTGCAGCTTGTGCCCCCTACACCAGATTTACAGTTGCACTGCCCGCTCCGAGGGTGGCACCAGGGTCTGTCCTCCCCAGGACGAGGAGGCAAAGAGCCCTGTGGATCACACCAGCAGCCTGAGAACCAGAGACACAGATATGTTTCTGTATGCTCTTCAAAACACATTTTAGCTTTGCTCTTCTTTTACTCCCAAGGTTTAAATTACCAGCATGCGGGCAGATAGCTATAAGACAATATGTTTCTCAGTCATTCAAGCATGCCTTTACTTTGAATTAATTCCCCTTAGTGATTGGTTGAAAACACATCAGGCCAGAATGAGTGATGACCCTGTGCTTTGTCTCTTACGTGTGCAGGCGTGGGGGGAGTTGAGAGGCAGGGATGGGTGACGGTGGTAGCCGCGGCCACAGCGCTGGCACCTGCGCCCGACAGTGTTGTGCCGGCAGTCATCACAAACACCCCCGCTGGTGCCACCGGACGATAGCCACGTCCGCTGGGAGAAGTGACAACTATCTGCGTGACCGTGGCACTCACACTCTGATGTTACCGAGGTGTGTGATGTCATAGCAATGGCAGAGACGAGAGAGATAAAAGTGAGGACACCAGGGTGTGTTTAAAGCCTACTTGCAGATACACTGTAATCAAAATACATTTTCAACCTATGCTGACACTGAAAGTAAAATCTTAAATCTTTCTTAGTCTTATTCTTTATTAGCTGCCACTAAAGTAGCAGCTACTCTTCATGAGGTCGTCTAAGAGTCGTGTGATCCTGTTGGTCACTTACTCTGGCAAGGATTCGGATCCCCGCTGCTGCCATTGCCGGGCCTCCAGGGACGATCATTGTAGAGCGGGGCACACTTCTCACAGTGATCCCCTGCTGTGTGGTGAGTACACAGACACCTACCAGACACCTGGAAGACACATCTGGCACTGCTCAGTAACGTCACCTACACTGGCATACGTTATAGACAACTGCTGTCTAGAGAAATGCCAATAAAATAGATCCAGGCGGGTGGTGTAAAGAGAAAAATCATTCAATTTAAAGCCCTTTAAGATTTTTCCATCAGTAAGTACATTTTACATCCTGACACATGTTCTACGAGACAGTCTCTACGTTTTTTTTTTTTTTTATCACCACCTGTTCTTTTACCCACACACATAGTAACAGACACTCACCATGTTACTGTCCTGTCTTGTGTCCCGGCTGCCGTTGTGTTGTATACAATACTCAGCATGTCCGTGGCACAGACAGGTCCCTTTGGCCAGTAAAGTATAAATAGCATAAGGTGCTGAGTCGGAGCTTTCTGTAGTGGATGTGGAGGTCAGAGATGAGACTGTGCTGTTTGTTTCCTTTGAGGGGTTCAGAGGTGAAGGACAGGTCTGAGCTTTAAGCAGTCGGATGCGGAGGTTGGTGAGGGTCAGGCGGGTGAGAGCCTCTGGACTGTAAGGGTCCAGTGTCATAGCACTGCTGGGGTCTAGAGTCCGCAATATTACCTGGGAGGAGAAACAAAGAACTAATCAGCACCAAATCAAAAACTTTAAACTAAATGATAATACATTTGATATTTTTAATTAATTTAAATTGCCTACCTCCCCACCACTGCAGGGCGTTGCACTTGTATAACGGGATGTACACAAAGAGCCTGGCTGACTAAAATCATCAGTCAACCCAAACTCCATGCTGCAGTTGTGTGCAAAGACCTTGAGAGCTTCCCAGGTCTTTCCAAAGTCAGCTGAACGTTCAACAGCCATGGCAGCAGGCCGGGGTGAGCTGAACACCAAAACCACATGAGACAGACAGAACTGTGTTTCCAGGTCCAAACGGATCTCGTCCTGCTGCTTCTCCAAGGCGGTACCTGCGCCCGATGATGCCCACCAGGTATCCGGATGCGAGAAAGGGTCGTCGGTCATGTGAGCAGGTGGGTGGGGGCAAGCAATGTTGTGGAGGGAGCTATTCCCACAGCAGCCTGAGAGGGTGACGAGGGTCCTGCCGACAGCCAGGTTCCCTATAGGTGGACTACAAGCACGGTCCACACATCTGGAAACTGACACAGAGGACGATGGAGAGTCAGTCAAAGTTTTATATGACTTACAACAGAGGAAATTATTATTTGAAGTAAATGAGGGCTTTTTGAATTTTGTTTTTATTTTATATGTGGTAACAGAAAAGTCATTGGGTATTTTTATTTTTTTTATTTTTTGCCATGAATATTTAATTTACCTGACCATTGTACCACTGCTGTTTGTCCTGCCCTTTCCCCATTGGACAGCCAGCATTAAGACTCTCAT
This sequence comes from Pampus argenteus, assembly GCA_036937835.1. NCBI lineage: Eukaryota > Metazoa > Chordata > Actinopteri > Scombriformes > Stromateidae > Pampus > Pampus argenteus. The sequence goes on along the minus strand of CM072863.1, from coordinate 20,679,305 downwards.
GTTACATGTAATGGCAGCCACACTATCAAATTTATCAGCACAGATATGATCTTTAACCCAGCAGATAAAATGCCCCCCCCCCCCCAGCAAAAGGTCATGAGGTCATAAATGTGATGGAAATGCAGCTGTAACAGTCTTCATACCCTTAAAAGTCACGTGAAAGGGGAGAATGTAAGTTCAACCGCGATGACGCAACTGACTCAGCGCTGATGACGCAACTCACCTGCTCCGCTCTGCGTCACAACCAAAGCCAACAGCCAACTGAGCGCCACAAGCGTCTGATGTCCAGCTTTCCAAAGCATGCTAGACACTCTCATCCTTGTTTCTCCTCCTTGTGTTTACAACATACGCGGTGCGATAAGCGCCTTCCAGCAGGTCCCAACATTATGTGCAGCCTGTCTAACGGACAAGCGCATCTCTCTCTCTGCCAATTACGCAATGCGCAAACCGTCCAGATATATCCAGGAGTATTTTTTTTTTTTTTTTACTTCCGATGTCCTCCCAGGACTGCTGCTAATATTTAGAGAATCCTCAGTAACAAAGGTGGATTTTGTGCCTCAGGTGCAGCAAAAGGATGTGGGTTTTTTTTTTTCTCTCCCCCGTCTCCCTCCACATTTGACTTAAACACGAAATGTCCATAAATATTTGGCCTCATCCATTTTTTGCGCTGTAAGAATAATACTAATGCTCATGTAAATGATTCCATTAATTCACAGCCAACCAGATAGCTCCGTGTCCCCAGCCCGGTCCAGCGCTCTCTCCGTTTACGCACAGGAGAGGAGTGTGCGCTCTATTTATCCACGGCTCCCCCCCCGCCCATACACACACACACACACACGCGCACTATGAGGACGCTGCACCGCAACAACGACAGAGAAGATGAGAAACACTGAACCGAAACTACTCTGGTTTGAGGCGGTGGATATTTTTTTTTTCTCTCCCCACTGTGACCGACTTTCATCCACGGGGATTCCGCCAAAGATCACGCGCAGGCGGAGCGCAGACTTGCGACCTGCACTGGCTCGACAACGCGGTTAATGTGAACCAGCCGCGCAGCGCATACCAGCTAAACCAGGTCCCTCCACTAACCCAACCAGATCCTCGTAATATGGAGAGGAAATTAGTTTATCTGCTTCTGTCCTCCTAGTTTTTTTTTTTTATTTAGCTGCAGTAATTCCAAGTTACAGGTCTCTTTGAAGTCAAGGGAGAAACCTGAGAAGAGGGACAAAAATAGCCCTGAGTGCAGTTATTTGCAGCTTGATGGCGCATTGTGGCGCCAAAAGAATCTGACAGCTTGGAGTTTCATGCAAATGACTTGGACAAGGGGAAAAAAAAAAAGAAAAGGCTTTTCTCCCATCAGTCTGCCTGACTGGAGTGATCACTATTCTTTATTATACCCAGGACACATTTCTTTTTAAGTTTTTTTTTAACCACTCACATGACAGGAAAACTATGCTGAGCCTGATGGGGGTTTTTTTCCCCTCTCTGGCACACACACACACACACACACACATAATATAAATTTGAAAAATAAACACCATGCCTCTTCAGAAATATGGCTCAAATTGAAAGAGATGCACAGGATTGGATTGGTTTCTATGAATATGTCTTTAATGCCGTTCAGATCGTTTACAGACATGCTGTTTGCTTTTCCCCAGAGTGGAGTCAAAAACAGAGTTTAAAGAAATGGCACATGGGCCAGTGATGAGGGGTGTGTGTGTGTGTGTGTGTGTGTGTGTGTGTGTGTGTGTGTGTGTGTGCGTGTGCGCCCGCTGACATATGATATTGTTTTAGAACCAGCCAGCAGTGGGTCACTTACATCATTTAAGTCCTTATTAATCAGAATTTTTGTCCATCTGATATTAAACGTACTGTGCTGCAAAAGTTTTTATTCCCTTTTCCACACTCTCTTACATCATACACATCGCTCCATTTCTATCTGTTGTAACCTCGTTGGTGTTTCCTTTCATCTCTCTGTCCCTCTGCTCCCCACTCTACCACCAGCCAGTGTCTGGCAGGCTTCCATACAATAAAAACCCTGCAGGGTCTCACACATATTCACGCATCTCATGGTTTCTCCTTTCGTCTCACTCCAGTGGTGCAGTATAAACTAAGAATAGCTTTCTGGGAGATTAGAGTAATACTATTTATGAGGGATTAGCTGTTATCTGGTAGTGTTAGTAGCATACAGACATAGCTTTTGGCTGTTTAAGACTGACTTGGAGTCAGTTCTGACTTGTGGGCCCCACAGATATTAGATTTTCTTACAAGTTATAGTATGGGAGGACCTGTGTAGAGAAGGTTGCATGTCTGTACTGTCTTGATATAACAGATGTTGTAGAAATTGTAGGCTATGCTTCAGCGAATGCAAGTCACTGAGGTTTGAGGTCAAGGTTTGCAGCAGGATGGAAAAGTGAGCCATAAAACACTTTTAAGAGCAGCCATTTCAAGTGCAAGTAATCCATGTTTGGTGGCTCATTTTAGCTACAAAATGCAAAACACATTGCGTTTTTAATTGACTTAACTGTAATTAAGGGCAATTTTCCGTGCTATAGGAATGCCAGCCCAGCCCACAACCAATAAAGTCCTAACGCGTACGAACGTATAAGAAGGAATAACAACAGAATTCACACTGCGGTTCACAACACGTGCTACATTCTCAGCATTGAGACAAAAATGGCTTTTTTTTCCTTTTTTTTTTTTTTTTAGTCCAGTATCTTTCACAGAATATATCCTCTCAATGTTTAGGATGTATCTTCTATCATGTCTCCAGCTGTGAGGGGTCAAATACCAGCCAAGAAAAGGTCACAGGGATCTCCTACCTGCCCCATGACTACCTCTCTCTTTTTCTCATTTACAGGGCTTATTGGGGGCCGGCGGTTAGGGAGCCGGGGTCAGACGAACACAGACCCCCACCCCGTCTCCCTCTTATAATCCTCCACGTTTGTCCAGGCTGCTCATACATGTGTGTGGAGCACATGGTGTCTCTCCACACCTCTTCATTTCCTTCTCTCTCCTGATCTATGTGTCCTACATGTCAGCTCCTATGTGTCGAGTCAGGTTCATTCCAGTCTAATTTGAAACGTTTCAGTTGATTTTGGCATTTTTGTTATGTGACGTTATCCACTGGCCACAACCACTTCAGTAAATACCATAGAAGGTGTTTGAGTTAAGCAGTGAGGTTAAATTTAATTGCCCTGTTGAATTTTTTTTTTTTTAAGAAAGACTCAGATGTCATTTCTCATATAACGTACATGTTACAGTTGCACCCTTTAAGATTATATAAAACAAATCATTCCTGCATGCTTTAGGGTTGTTTGACTCGGTCTGTTGCATGAATTTATCATCAGTCTGAGCACAGTTATCAACAGGGACACCTTCTCCGTGATCCTCATGCCACAGAAAAGGATTCAATAAGCACAGAGAGACAGTTTGAAGATAGTTTGTTCTTTGATGTGAGAGAATGAATGACACAGATTAAGCTGTCAAGCCAGAAACTGATAGAGGCCAGATGAGGCGGGATGACGAAAACCAATAATGACTGCGTCCGTGAGCTTGTGTGTGGATTTGCTGGTGTTTGTTGATGGAGGAATTATGGCCATAAATCTCTTACATGTGTGTATGTGACGGGGAAACTATGCGGAACTCCATCTATTCGTTATTCATTCTTAACGAGGAGGAATGTCAGGCATGTTAAAGAGCGGCTCGCTTGCGGAGGCTTCAGTTGAGTAGTGATGACTTATTTATAGCTGAAACTCCCGTTTAATATTGGACAACAAATGAATCTCCTACCCACAGATACACACTCTTACTACGGGCCCCCTCTGTCTCGTGTCCCAGTCTGACTTCTTTATATCAGTTTGTGATGTCATCAGCTAACAAGCTCAAGATTTACTTTTGTCACCAGTTCACTCACATAAACACATTGTCACACACAAACACACACAATTCTTGATAACTCTTTTTTTTTTACTTTCCATTGCCCACCCGCATAAACAAATGTAACTGCCAGCACACAGACTGGCTTTCAACCACAAAAACACATAGTGTAAGACATGTGTTACAGATTCAACTCATTGACTGCTCTTTATTCTCATATTTGCACACCCACTTAGATAAAGCATACTCACTTGGCTTACATGTCAATTTAATTTAATTGTCCCCCAACAGCCTCAACAATGGATTCCCTGAACTGTAGATTTAACTTTAATAAAGTTAAATCTTTACATCACTGAGTGTCTCCCACTATGCCGAAATATTTTTACAACCCACGGTGTCTGACTTTGGTTCCCCTTCTAAAAGTCGCATGGCGAAATGGAGCAAATGAGAGGAAAAATCAAATGCAGCTGTTTGAGGTCCCGGGCCACAGGTTAGGGGTTCCAGTCTGTCTCATATGTCTGGCCACTTTGTTGTTTTGAGGCCCTTCTCAACTCATTAAACACATCTTTATTGGCATGCCAAGAGTCCACCTGTGATTCACCTAACCCGTGACAGCAACTTCAATGTGTAGCAAAGCGCAGGGGTCACCGTTAAACAACAGAACCTCAAATGACCGTGCAAAGTCTAAAAATCAAATCTGCATGGTTGCCGTGCTCTCGTAAAAAAAAAAAAGCACACCAGGCATCTTGCCACAAAACACTGTGATGGTAACGTGATGTTTGCTGCTCTCACGGTGGATCTGTTTCATCTATGAACTGACTAGTGACATTCATGGAACACAGTAGTAGGGTGTAGTTATGAGTATTAGGTTGTGAGTGGTGGGTGTAAATGAGTCTCACAATAGGTCCGGGAGTTCTCTTTGATCCTAGCGCCAGTGTCAATGTGTCAATCATCAAGTTAGATTTTTATAGTTATAAAATATCCCACTCCACTCAAAACATGTGTTTTTCTTTTTGTTCCTACAATTGGAAGTTTGCAGAATGATATATGTGCAAAAGTTGACACTTGAAGGTTGTTTTCACATTTATCTGTTGAAAGTGGAAAGTTTCTTTGTGCCCATTAAGCGGTGACGTCACAACTAGTTTGGAGCCAATCGTAGTCCAACATTCAATTTACACAAGTGTGGTGTATAAACCTGGAGGCTTCCAGTGCACATACACTGAGAATAGACTTTACAGTGAAGTAGGATAAATCTTGTGTCATTTTCAATGAGCATGAATAAACTTTCCGTCTTCAGCAGACGAATGTGAAAACAGCCTTCTAGCGCTGAGCTCTGCACGTACATCATTCTGCACGGTGAAGCTCAAACATTTAACTGTAGGAACAAGAAGAAAAACACATTTTTGAGTGAAAGGGGGCTTTGACGAGACTTTACTGAAAACTACAGCATGCCTTTGTTTTGTTTCCATTCCTGTGTACAACTGCACAACTAAAAACACAGTGTGAAGTAAGGCTGTGCCCACAATTGTGGTTGCATTGTGGGTTTTTTTTGTTGGAGAAGATAAGTATGTGGGAATTTGGGGCTGCCACTAAGCCCTGCTGGCTTGCCCAGTAATGTGACAGTATAGAGGGGGTTAGCCAACGTTTGATCCTTTCAGCCAACATCTGGCCCTCAGGAGGAGCTAAACTTAGCAGCACATGCTGATGTCATTAGCGTAAAATAGGAGTTATATTCACAAAGGCATGACCCTCACAACATCCCAATACTGTAAAAGCAGGAGAGAGGGAGGAGGAGATGTGGATGAATAATATAAGTATAATTTGTTTAGGATTAAGAGATGAGACGATAGATCGTACATCTGGATGATTATCTAAGTGACTAATATTGATGTTTTCAAACGGTTGATGTGGAGCCAGATCTTTAACGTCAGCATATATCTGCTGCTGGACTGTTAGAGCGAGAAGCGAGTACAGGGTGGATCAAAGCTGTAACAAAGCTAGTTAGGGTTTAATCAGTTCCACTCACCCAGAGCTGCTAGCCACATCTGTCCCATCCCCATGGTGGGCTCATTGGCTCCAGAGATGGCTGTGCAGTACTGCCAGGCAAACATTGGTAGACGACCATGTTTTGAGGGCCGCCACCTCATCAGAGACTCATGGTTCTCATGTGGTTTGCTTTGGAACCTCTCTGGCCCGGATCTCCTCTGCGATTTAATCGATACCATTAAGCATGTGTTAATCATTAATAAACTGCTGCGGTCAGGATGCTCTGAGTACTAAAGACACTCTGATATGATAATGTCATTTTTAGATGTGGCTTTTTTTTTAGACCCTTGGGGGAAGTCTTTCATTTGGTTTAGGCTTCCTCATTGGGTGAGATCATTGCTTTTAGACTGAGCTCCATTGTGGAGAAGCCAATGAAGCGGCGGGCTTCCTATTAAACATTTCAACAGGCCCATCTTGAGTAATAGCATCGATATCAAGTTACTCTTTGTATTTACCCATTGCTCTTTGGCTCCACTGTAAAGAACTTGTCATTTTGCTGATAGGCCTCTCACAGAGAACAGTATTGATGGTCACCTCTGACTCCTCTTTGTCCTCAGGGTCCCAGCCAAGCACAAGCCTCAGAACTGATTTTCACACAGACTACACCTCTTCAGTGAATCTCCACTCCACTAACGACCTTAACTTAACTCTATCTATGTGGCAGCACGTCCTACACAAGTGACACGTGAGGGCTCAGACACATGAGACGATGCGTGCTTACTTACCCATCTCAGGTTGCTTTGACCCGTTCCAGCTGAAGAGGCCAGGGACAGGAGCAGGGGCCGCAGTGCATGATGCCTGGGATCCAGACGAGGTTATAATGCCCTTGTGACCCAGGAGTGTGGGGATTGCACAGGTTAATGGGATTGTGGACATATTTGTGCTGTCAGGAGTGTGAAAGGAAAAGATTGGCAATTTAAACGCAGGAAAGAGTGCATTCCAATCAAATCCATTAGTTTAACATTACTGCCATTACCATCACTATCTCCAACAGGAGCAGCACAATGTCATGAGAAATGATGCATTATGTAAAATTACTCACAGTTTTAAGTATCAATCTCAAAATATGTACTGTGCAAAAGTTTTAGGCACTAAAAAACAATGTCAAAAACATTATTTAGTTCAGTAAATAACAGAAACCTAAATCACATCTATATTTGGCGTGGCCACACACGCGTTCCAACCATCTTGCCACAGCTCTTCTGTGGATGTAGTCATGTCAGTTGCTTCTGTCTCTTTATGTAATCCCAGACTGACTTGATGATGTTGAGATCAGACCATCTGGTGCAGGACTCCTTGTTCTTCTCGTCACTCACCATTGTTATTTATGACTCTGGGTGTACGTTCGGGATCATTGTCATGCTGTACACTACATTTAGGACTGATCACATGCCCCCCTGATGATACTGGATAAGACCTTAAACATCTCAAGTGCCTAAAACTTTACTAAAATGTAAAAAATACTCTTACAGTTAAAAGGTTTTTTAAGTATGTAAGTACTAACATCTATCAGAAGGATTCATTAATTCAGCCCTCTCTTTATATTAGGCTACATATTATTATCTATTATTGAATTAGGTCAGAATGATCTTGTACCTGTTGAAGTTGAAGCTACTATTATTAAACTACTTTATATGTTGGATATGTGTTGACTGAAAGCATAAAAAAATTTATAATTATTATATGTTAAATGTTATGTTAAATAAATGTAGGTTATGGAGTAAAAATAGTAAAATAGTTCTCTGACATTTGCGGAGTAGAAGTAGCTTTAAAGCAGCATAAAGCATTACCTCCCTTTTCCCCTTCTCATGTTTTTCTCTTATTGTTGTCATAATTATAATGAAGAAGGCTACATAATGTTTTCCGTAGCGGTTGGGAACTAGGACCTGTAACAGAGAGAACTGGTTGGGGTTAAGAGGAATAAAGTTAAAGTTTGGTAAGAGGAAACATATCGTATCATGAATACCTGCTCTTCCTGTCGGCGGCGGGGCAACCTTTCTTCATCTCCATGACAACCGTTGCCGAGTTAGCTACCACTCACAAACTGAGATTTCTGAAGTGTTTAGCAGTGCACGGGATACTTAAAGGCGTCACAACTTGCATGTGTATCTTAAATATAGAAAAAAGGTATGTCTAAGTTATCGTTTGTCTGAAGTTTACAAAAATAATTCAGCAAACACGCTTCGTATTTGTTTGTTTGTATGAAATTCGTTCAGACGGGTGGCTAGCTAGTAACCATAGCTTAATACCATAGCCATAGCTAGTGTAACCACTAACGCCAGCTCTTTGACGTCAGGGTGGTATAGTTATGGGATAGTTAGTATTTTGGTAGGCACACTTTGTTGGTTTAAGCTAACCATTAGTAGTTATTTGCCAGTAGCGGCGTTAACTTGACAACGGTTGGTCTGTTCACTCAGTTATTTTATTCTAGGTGATGGAGGGCAAATATGTTCCTGGTTTCGAGGTCCTGGTGCCTCACCCCCCCAGCAAACCTCCAGAGAGCAAGCCTCTAGCTGCAAGTCACAGACACAAATTCCCTCCAATCAGGAAATGCTGTGTCAATGAACAGAGGGGCGTCTACTCAGATACCATCACTGCTCCAAGGTTCCAGGTAAAAACACATACTGTAAACTCACGCATATGACTATTCAAATTCAGACGTGGCATTGTATTGTTAAGTCCATGCACAATACTGAAATGCTATTATGCTTTGATCATAAAACCAAGAGTACAAAGGAAGCTGACAACCAGCTGGGGTCACATGTCCAATCCATCCTTGAGTTCAGTAATTTCAACGCATCAGAAGGTGAGATTGTTAAAATCAAATCATTGTTTGTGATATTGTGTAGCATAATATGCATTATCTAAACTACAGTATTTTATACATAACAGTCAAATGTTTCCATTCTCTTGGAAGAGAAAGTTTGTCCAAACTTTTGACTGGCGCTGTATGCTGTGTGTAAAATCTGTGTCCTTCTGTACTTTTTCTGTAGTTCCTTTCTTCCAGATTCCATCAGACCAATGCACGCTTGTTGAGAAGGATAACAATGGACATATTTCACAGCAGGCACAAACGTCTTACTTCTGCCGTGGTGGAGATACACCCAAGGTCCAGATGGCCTATGAAACCATTCCTGGCAATATCCCTCGCAAATTAGCGATAGAGAGGTATGTACTGTTTGTGTATGTGACAAAGGAGGTCCATTCATCTAGTGTCTGCATTTCCTGTTGTTCCTTGACTTATATACACTGTTTTATTTTGTGTCTTTTCCATTAGACGTCGAAGGGAATACTTGAAGCTTGATTTTGTGCAGCTCCTGGAAGAAACAGGCATAGACTCTAATCTTCTAATGCCAAGAAGTTGGGACAGTAGTGATGAGCATGTGACCTCACCAGACAATTCTGTGTCACCCTACCTCCCACTGGAGGTGAGTCTGTTACTGCTGCAATGTTTTTCATGACATTTTGGTTGCTGATTACTAGGCCTGCAACAAATGGTTGAAAAAAGCAGAAATTATTCACAATTAAGATGATGGGATTGAATAAATCTTTTTGCTATAAAAATGACATTGACTATTAATTATACAGCCCATATTTTGGGGTGCAGCCACAGTTATTTTTGCTATTTTTCTCCTCAAGGTATTTGACAACGAGGAGTATGACTGCCGTACTCCAGAGGACTGGCTTGCCCTGGGAAATGCTGAAGCATCTACTGATCGAAAACCTATTCCAGCGAAAGCCTTCCTCCCTACAGATGACAAAACAGCCTTGGGTAAAATGTCTACTGAAATATACTGTTTAAAAAGGTATAAACATTATTTTCCTGTTCTTTGATGCATACTCTCTTCTCTTTCTTTTAAAGAGGACCCCAAAACACCCTCCCTGGAGTACAGCTGGCATTTAGTTGGGGTTCTTGACTATAGCAAGGAGAAATGCCAGTACCTGGTAGAGAAAGTTCACCAAAGCAGTAAACTGACAGATAAAGAAGGAAATCCTATTCTTAATCAAGAACACAAAAAGAGTAAACTCCCTGGTCAGTTTATATGTTTTTGCACTATAATGATACTGTATTGCCTTTTCTCTGTCTGTGTTGTCCCTGTGTTTGTCATGTTGATAATGTATGTATGTTTTCTATCTGTGCCTGTTGCACAGGAGTAACCCGCCTGTTAATAGGCAGTAAGTACTGGGTACCCAGGATCAGATTGTCATTCGCTGCTGAGGACCCACGTGTCTTTGTCCAGCGGATCCAGTTTGCCCTGCGTTGGAGGGAGAACACAGAGGCCCTTCTCCTGTACCATTTATCTGTGGACTGCATGCCCATCTGGAAGGGAACACCATCTTTGGATACCCACAGTCTCCAGAGTATGAAAAGACGTGCCCTTTCAAGCCCTGGCCTCAGATTGAAAATGTAAGCAATGTAAACTTTAACAGTTGTCCTTACTTGTAATTTTCTCCTTATTCAGTCTTATTTGTTTAAAGGAATGCCCCCTTGAGTTGAAATGTTAAGTAAGTAAGTCAATGAAAGATGAATAACAGGAATATTATGTATACAGGCTGGAGAAGTTTATACATGACCTGGAGAAGGAGGTAAAACTGGAATATGACCGAACTATGAACCGCATCAGCTTGGACAAAGTAGTGATGAGCCATCAGGAGGAGTTTTCACACATCACCCTGCCACAAAAGGATCCTGAGTATGTGCCACACAAAGGTGAGGCACCTGGGAAATATTTGTTTGAATCGGTGGGGTCAGGATTAAGGAAATCCCTTACATTCACCTTCAGAGTCTAAACACTGGACCCTGCTTTGATTTACCTGTGTACAGGGTGTGTTCCAGTTCCAGTTTCTCACGTTGCCTATAAGAAGAACCAGTCTGCATTTGCCTTCTCTTCCCTGCTATCAAGGCCAGAAGTGATCTGTGTATTATGTGAAATAAGGTCTGAGTGCAACAAAGTAGCAGCCATGAGACTGTTCAATGTCACCTTGATCAAACCACTCCGACTTGACGAGTTTGAAGTCATCCAGTCTCAAACGCATACTCAGGTACTGTATCATTGAGGTTTGAGCTTTTCTACTGCCAATATTGGGTTATGAAAAACATTTTTTTTCTTTTAATATACATATACATACACGATTTAAGACATAAAAGACACATGACTTTCTCATTAATAGACAGTGAACCATTTCATCCTTCTCTAGATGAGCCTGTTTCTTCGGGAGGTATGGGTGATCACTCTGAGCAAACGCATCCGTTCCAACTTGGGAAGCATTGGCCGAGGCGTGTACAATGTGAATCAATCTTCTTGGGAGATGTACAAGATTTCCAAGCTGTACAGACTGATGGCCGTGGTGCACTACGAACTGCAGGACACCTTGCGCTACCTTGTACAGGACTCACTGATCACCCTGACTCAGCTGCTGTTGGACGCCTGCCACAGTGTGCTAACATGTCCTCAGGACCTGGTCTGGGGTACCAACCTCATCAATAGCCCCTACAAGTAGGCTAGCATACATACAGTATGCACTACCTTTACACATACTCCCTTTTGTATATTTCCTCAATCTCTCAGTATATCTTGGAGTCATCTTTACATCATTGTACTTATTTTGATGTGTCTGATAGTAATTGTGACATAACCTGTTTATCATACAGCATTGTGTTGGTAATATTAGCCCATTGTTTATATCTAGGCCAAAGACGAAACCTGTGTTCCAGGTGGACTTGGTTCTGGATCAGACTGGAGTTCATTACAGCACTCCACTGGAGAATTTTGCGACATCTATCGTTAACCTGTTTGATAAGGCCATTGTGGCAACATACAATGTACCACAGCTCCATAAGGTAAATTGAAAACTGCAATCACTCTGAATCACAGAGCAGTGAATTAAACACGTTCACAATAGGCTAATCTACTCATAGATAGTGATAAAGACAAGTATAAAGTCGGTAACAATAATGCTGAGGATTCCTTATCATTGCTTCTGATAGCGTAGCTTCCAAGGATGCATGATATATTGCTTTCATTTCTTCAGCTGTTCAGTCTAATCTTAGAAATCTCTTTCTTATCAATTAAGTAATCAGGCTATCTGCTTCGATCAACATATCAGATTATTACCGCCTACATGTTTCTTTCATTTAAGAAACATTGTCAAACTCAGCTCTGTTGTATCACAACCTGAGCTAGAGATGATTATTCACACTTTTATTTCATCCCATTGCAATTCCCTTTTCACCTGCAAATGATCCAGAATACTGCTACAAGGCTGTTGACCAGATCCAGCAGGACGACTCCCACCATACTATCTTATCTTCTTTACATTCACATATAGAGGCCCTGTGTGGTTAGGTATCTCTGTACTACTCTGACCAGATCCAACCTTATATCACTAGTAGGTCACTTAGGCCTACTGATTGTCCTTCACTCTCAACTAAAAACAAAAGGTTATCGTGCCTTTGAAGTTGTGCCTCCGACACTGTGAAATGCTCTTTCTATAGACGTATGATCTACAGTAACTTAGTGTTTGTAATTTTGTATGTTTTTAATAATCTTTCTTTTGCATATATTTTATACTTTTGTTTTCTTTCTTAAGTGCTTTTTATGGTCTTATTTTTAATAATTTTTGTGACTTTGTTCTGTGAAAGGTGCTTTACTAATTAAAATTTACTTTCCTTTCTTCTTCACACCAGTTTGTGATGCAGAACGTGTTCATCGGCGATGATAATATGCTCGAGTCAGTGAATTTATGGGAACCAGAAGTAACTGAGTTGAGAGAAAAGATCCGCATGGCTCTAATTAAAGCTGCCATACCTCTCAAGGCTTACGCTGCTGAATATACCAAACACTTAGAGCTACACAACCTGGACATCGAAACCCTTCTCAAGTAAATTTGTGTTTTAAATTATATCAGCACATTTTCACAACGCCCCCACATGTTTAAGGACATGGATCAGTCAGATTTATCGTCCTCTCAGATATTAATGTTTTCCGCTGAATGATTCATATCTACTCGTATGCCTCTATTATAACCGCCAGATCCCACAGCCAGGCAGAGCAGACATCCCAGGAAGTTAAAAAAGAGGTAGAACAACATCTAAAGGAGAAGGAAAATCTTGAACACTCGTTGCCATCATCCATTGTCATTGGTCCGATTATTGTCCGTGTGGAGGCTGTACGTCAGGCTCTCTCAAACAAAAGAAAGGCTTTAGCCAATGCATTGTTGAGCCACTTTGCTCTGAAGCTGCGCAAACAGCTTGATGATGTAAGTCATTTGTTCAGAAGCCTTAATTACATACTGTAAGTATTAGGTATTGAAGCGTTTTGATCATTTTACCTACACAGGACTTACATTTATTTCTGCTGACTATCTTTTCCTGCTTTTTTTTTTTTACCTTACTGTTTGCATTTTCGTCCTGTTTGTTATCTAGGCAACTGAAGAGTGTAACATCATGAGTAGAAAGCTACGTGAGAAGCCAAACAGCATTGAAGAATTGACTGAAAAGAGGGAATGGATGAAACAAATCCCAGAACAGCTGAAGAGTTACAAGGTGCAGATTGAAAGGTTGAACCAGCTATCTCTGTTATATGTCATATGAAAGTAAAGTTACTTTGTCTATAATTATTTATGGCAATCTGTCCATAACAGGAATGTATTGACAAAATCCTGTCAAACTATGAGCTAATGGATGAATTTTGCTACTGTCTTTCAAATGAGGATGTTAATAAGAAGTAAGTGTATATTTATTACGTGCATTTTTTGAATATGAGATGTAATTTGTATTGATGAGAGAACTAGGGAGTTGTATTTGACACTGAGTGATACTCCAGTGGTCCTACAGTAACTTATCTGTGCAGGTGGACGGCTATCGGCTATCCTCAAAGGATAATCAGCCAAATGGAAGCAGCAGCCGTCCAGAATGTGGAGGATGAGGAGCGCTTCCACAAGATACAGTTAGTTGACCAGAACAATTTTGAGGAGCATCTAAACTCCCTACAGGTTAGCTGAGCCTCCTACTTTTTTGTTTAATAACCATTGATCAAAGTACCAACTCTACATTGATCTTAGTCTCTTATGTTATCATGTTAGAAACTCAGAATTTTCAGGTTGAGAGAAGTTCATGCTACTTGGTTTTAAATCTGTTTATAGTTGGTGGTTGCTGGGTTTGCGGGTCAGGCAGACATCAGTCTTGCCCATGAGATAGCCAACGAGGTCAGGCGTACTAGCAAGCAACTTAAGGATTGTCAGACTATGGCTCAAACCTACAACATCAGAGAACGTCTGTTTGGTATACCTGTCACTAACGTAAGTGCAAGAGAATTATCTATAGGTGCATTTTGTCATTGCATGCCAGATTATCCCTCCGGTTATTTTGAACAGTTTAACAAACTGGGAAATCTTTTTTCTAACAGTGAAATGTAAATTTGTATTATAGTATGATCATCTGCAGAAGCTGATAAAGGACTTCCAGCCTTTTAAGGACCTATGGTCCACCACCTCTGATTGGCTCCGTTGCCATGAGAGTTGGCTCAGTGGCCCGCTGTCTTCCATCGACCCTGAGCAGCTTGAGCGCCATGTCACAGATGCCCTTAAGACCATTCACAAATGCATTAAACAGTTCAAGGACATTCCTGGTGGGCGACATATCTATGACCATTCAAAGTTGACAAAGTGTGGTGTGATTGTTAATGTGTCTGATTTATTTTTTCCTGGCCCTCTCATCTTATACGACACTAGACTGCCAGATGGTGGCATCTGTAATCCGCAGCAAGATTGAGGACTTCCGTCCGTACATCCCTCTGATTCAGGGCCTGAGGAACCCAGGGATGAGGATCCGCCACTGGGAGATGCTTTCAGAACGCATTCAGATGAAAGTCAAACCCAAAGCCAACCTGACATTCTCCCGCTGCCTGGAGCTTGGCCTACAGAACCATGTGGATGACATAGCTCAGGTGGCTGAGGTGGCTGGGAAAGAGTACACCATCGAACAGGTACCTTTGAACAGGACTCATACTCTGAATATAATGTTATATAAAGTATTTAGCTGTTTAGCTTTTGTTTTGTTGTTTTATGTTAGATGGAGCTTGTTTGATAGGATTTGTATAAGCTCATTTTAATCCTCTGCATGAACAAAACAATAGTCAACATGCCATTTCTACAACAGAAACATTTGAGAGGAGTGGTATTGACTGTGTTTTTTGAGTGTGCTTGCTGATGTATGAGGTCAGTGTGTAAATATCTTAACTGATGAATTCTACTGTTTTTTTCACATCTACCTGCCTAGGCTCTGGAAAAGATGGAACAAGAGTGGTCAACAGTAGTCTTCGACGTGCTGCCCTACAAAGAAACAGGCACTTACATCCTGAAGAGCCCAGATGAAGCGTCCCAGTTGCTGGATGACCACATTGTCATGACGCAGAGCATGTCCTTCTCTCCTTTCAAGAAATCTTTTGAGGGTCGCATCAACACCTGGGAGAGCAAGCTCAGAATGACTCAAGTACACACACATGCACACACATGTTTAAGGTGTATCTAGTAGAACCAGCCTCTTACTGCAGAGTCTTATGTTGTTTTACTGCCCTCTTCTGGTGCTCGTAGGATGTGCTGGAGGAGTGGCTGACGTGCCAGCGCTCCTGGCTCTACCTAGAGCCCATCTTTAGCTCTGATGATATCAACCAGCAGCTGCCTGTGGAAGGAAAGAGATACCAGCAAATGGAACAAACATGGAAGAGAGTCATGAAAAATGCCTTTAATAACCGAAAGGTGGGAGATTTCACAATACTTCATATCGAAGGAAAGAGGTTTAGAGCTTTGCTGAGAGAAGTTTGAATAATGTTGGTGTGTGTGCTTGTTCACATGTGTTTCTGTGTTCATCTCTAGGTGATTGAGTTGTGTCCAGATGCTCGTCTGCTGGACAAACTGAAAGAGTGCAACGCATTGCTGGAACAGGTGCAGAAGGGTCTCAGTGAGTACTTGGAGACCAAGCGAGGCTCCTTCCCCAGGTAGGCGCCAGTTAAAGTCTCTTGAAACAGCCGTGGCACTATTTTTTATAGTTGTAACAGATGTATCAGTCTTTTGATTTTACATAACATTTACCGTACAGGGGTATACACTGATATACATTGAGTGGCCAAAGAAACTTGCTATCTTGAAAAAGTAAAGGCTATTTGAATCAGCAAAAATCTGTACAAGATACTGAATAGATGAGTTTTACCCATGAATTAGTATCCATGTGGATATTATGGAACTCTGTTAATCATATGAACTCTACACAAAGTACTGTACAGTGAATATTTGTTTGTAGGTTTTATTTCCTGTCAGACGATGAGCTTTTGGAGATTCTTTCCCAAACCAAAGATCCCACTGCTGTACAACCACACCTTCGCAAATGCTTCGAGAATATTGCACAGGTTTGTTTTGGCTGGCTATTTTTGCTTTACTCACAGACTACTGGAAACATAACATACATACCACATGACTAACACATCTGTTGGTTCTCAGCTTCAATTCCAGTCAGATTTACAGATTACACATATGTACTCTGGAGAAGGGGAGGAGGTGAAGCTGTTCCTGCCAGTGTGTCCCACTGGGAACGTGGAGGACTGGCTCAGGGATGTGGAGAAGTCTATGAAGGCCACATTGAGGGATAACATTGACCGCTCACTCAAAGTCTACCCCGAGGTCTGCGACCCTGAGTTTCACTTAAATGCTTTTGATGTGTTTTCTACTCTTGTACAGCCTGTCTATACTATATTTACCTTGCATTTGTAAGATATTTGTGTCCTCTTGACCCCTCAGCAACCTCGTGTGGAGTGGGTGTTATCATGGCCCGGCCAAGTGGTGATAGCTGGCTGTCAGGTCTTCTGGACCACTGAGGTGTCTGAGGCTTTGGAACAGGGAGACCTGACCAGCCGACTTTATCCCCAACTGCAGACACAGGTGTAGACTTGGTATTAAACCAGTCAATATTCAAACAAAATATCACCATCAACCATGTTTTCACTGCAAATTGCACAGTATATATTCACATTTTGCCTTTGGTTTGTGCAGCTGGGTGACTTGGTGCAGCTGGTGAGAGGACGTCTCTCTAAGATGCAGCGAGCTGTGCTGTCTGCCCTCATTGTCATAGAGGTCCATGCAAAAGATGTAGCAGCCAAACTGGTGGAGCAGGAGGTCTCAAGCATCAATGACTTTGAGTGGATCAGCCAACTCAGGTTATCTGTTCATCATATTATTAAGTTTTCTGTCACTGCACTCCAGACCTTTGAGTCCACTTTATAATATTGTATGCATTATCAAATATTGTGGGTGCATGATTGTTTGTAGATATTACTGGGCAAAAGATGACTTGTACATCAGGGCAGTGAATGCAGAGTTCTTGTATGGATACGAGTACCTTGGTAACTCCGGACGTCTGGTCATCACTCCGCTCACTGACAGGTAGACGCCTAGTTGTTAATTCTAAGGTTATCTAGCTTTGTCGTTGTAGCTGAATGCGATGTACTGTTTGAATACACCACAGTCTTCCTCTTCCAGATGCTACCTGACCCTGACAGGAGCTCTGCACCTGAAGTTTGGAGGAGCTCCAGCAGGTCCAGCAGGAACAGGAAAGACAGAAACGACTAAAGATCTAGGAAAGGCTCTGGCCATCCAGACAGTGGTTTTTAACTGCTCTGATCAGCTTGACTTCATTGCAATGGGCAAGTTTCTCAAAGGTTTGGCCAGGTAAGATATGATATGAGTGACAGAATGTCAATTTCAATATCACAATATCACAAATCCCTGTAATTTATGTGGGATGTCTTCTCTTCTCTCCTCTTGTTTTGCAGCTCTGGTGCCTGGGCATGCTTTGATGAATTTAACCGTATTGATGTGGAGGTGCTGTCTGTGGTGGCACAACAGATCACCACTATACAAAAGGCCCAGCAGCAAAGGGTGAGATGCTGCTTGATCAGAAATTCACAGGCTGGTATCTACTGCACTACTGTACTGATGCACAGAGTACTTGACTTGTACAGTGCTAAGTAAGTAAGCAGTCAACACACGTACTTAAAAATTAATGTCAGACATACACCAAGTATCACACATGGTTGTGTTGCTGTAAGTTGAAAAACATTGCTTTTCTGCATTAGCTAAAATGATTGGACATTGGATATTAGCAAGTTTAATATCAGGAATTGCTAGTTTCAGTTGATATGTAGACTATTGACTATAGTATAGACTAGAGATTAGACAATTCACCAATATAGAAAATTAATTAAAGTAATAAAAAAGTTCAGTTGCTTACTCTCAAAGTACCAATTAATGGGTAATTTAACTCTAAGTAAAATGTACTTAGTTTAGTACTTTTCTATTATGGAGTTTCAAACTTTAAGAAAGTAAATAATTTGATTATTTTTTTCACCACTGCATTGCACACATGACAAAACAGTCTCAAGTATTATGTTTTTTTTAGGCGGAGCGGTTTGTGTTTGAGGGGTCTGAGATCCCTCTTGTCCCTTCTTGCGCTGTATTCATCACTATGAATCCTGGTTACGCTGGTCGTACAGAATTGCCTGACAATCTCAAGGTTTGACATGATAATTGAATTTTAAATAACCATATAACACTGAGGAGAAGAAGTTGAGGTTTAACAAATTAGGTTATATCTTTGACAGGCCCTGTTTCGTCCTGTAGCCATGATGGTGCCTGACTATGCAATGATAGCTGAGATCTCCCTGTACTCATTTGGCTTCAGTGATGCCAAAGTCCTCTCAAAGAAGATCACCACCACGTTCAAGCTCTCCTCTGAACAGCTTAGCTCTCAGGTATGTGCACTATTTGACCAGGGCAGTGGGTGTATGTTATAACATTTTACATAGAGAGTAAGAATAATACAGAGCTTAACTAAATGGTAACAAATATTATTTTTTATTTGAAGGATCATTATGATTTTGGAATGAGAGCTGTGAAGACTGTGATCTCAGCTGCTGGAAACCTGAAGAGAGAAAATCCTGACATGAATGAGGTTAGATATGCGTCTTTTGTTTATTAATTAAAGAAGCTATGAAAAAAACATGACAGACAGGGTTTGAAAAGCTACACCTGCACAATTCATATTTTATTATTCTTGCTGTCTCTTAGGAACTGATCTGTCTGCGGGCCATACAAGATGTCAATGTGCCAAAGTTTTTACAGGATGACCTGAAGCTCTTCAACGGTATCGTGTCCGATCTTTTCCCTAAAATAAAACAGGAGCCAATCAACTATGGAATACTCGAAGAGTCCATGCGTAATGTCTGCACCAAGAAGAACCTCAAAGATGTAGATGGTTAGTGTTTGTGCAGGCACAGAAAATATAATTTCAGATATTATCTATATTTTTAGGCTGTAGATGATTGATATTGTGGTGATTGCAGGCTATATTAGTAAGTGTATTCAGCTTTATGAGACCACTGTGGTGAGACACGGCCTGATGTTAGTGGGAACCTCTGGATCTGGTAAAACCAAGGTGAGTCTATTACTTGTTATTGTGTTGTTTACAGTTTTACTTAGTTTTTCACAGTTACAGTGCAGTATCAGTGTAATGTCTAGTATATAAACACAACTATTGTATGTTTTAGTGTTACGAGATACTAGGCGCAGCAATAACAGCTCTAAAGGGCCAACCCTCTGTGAGTGGTGGTGTGTATGAGGCAGTTCAGATGTATGTACTCAACCCCAAGTCTATCACCATGGGACAACTCTATGGGGAGTATGATTTGCTCACACACGAGTGGTAAGTGATTTTTTGTTTCACACAAACTACAGAACAAAGAACAACAAAAACACACTCGCACAAACACTTTTCCTTTTTATCCACCCTTGTAGGACAGATGGTATCCTCTCATCTCTTATCCGTGGAGGGACAGCAGTTATGGATCAAGAGAAAAAGTGGTACATGTTTGATGGACCAGTAGATGCCGTGTGGATCGAGAACATGAACACTGTGCTGGATGACAACAAAAAATTGTGCCTTAGCTCGGGAGAAATCATCAAGCTCACTGACGTAAGGTTATATTTTCACACACAGGCTTGGATTTTCTGTGTCTGTGTTGTTTCCTGTCCTGTGTACATTCAGGCGTGTTGTGTTTTCCTCCTGCAGGTGATGACCATGATGTTTGAGGTGCAGGACTTGGCGGTGGCATCCCCAGCCACAGTGTCTCGCTGTGGCATGGTCTATCTGGAACCCAGTATTCTGGGCCTCATCCCCTTCACAGAGTGCTGGCTAAAGCAGGTCCCTGAAACTATGAAGCCATACACACAGCAGCTTGACTCTCTGTTTTCCCGGTTCCTGCAGGTGAGAGGGGACACATGACTGAGAGAGACCAGCAGGGAAATCATGTTTGCCGCCTTTGTTTTATTTTTCTGTATTTGTACACAGGACTCCATCACATTTGTGCGCACATCAGTAAAGGAGGTCATTACATCACTTGACAGCAACCTTACCTGCAGTCTGCTCAAACTTATGGACTGCTTCTTCAATCTCTTCAACCTTAAAGAGGTTTGTATGTTTTTTTGGTTGAGTTGTATATAGCTGTATGGTCAAACATGGTGAAACACTGAGAATGGAACATATACAGAAGTGTTTTGTTAAACAGTGTGTTGATGATTGTGCTCCTCTCACAAATCCTTCAATGTCTTTTAGGGTGAAAAGCCACCACCTCAAAGGAAATTAGACCGTTTGAAGGAGTTGATTGAGCCCTGGTTCTTTTTCTCGTTGGTATGGAGTGTAGGCGCCACCGGAGACGCAGCCAGCTGCCAGCGCTTTAGTCGCTGGCTTAAAAACAAGATGGCAGAGGAAAAGGTCACATCTTTAGCAAATAATTAATAATAATTAACCTATTTTGTAATGATGGCTGCATTATTTCACAGGTGTTTTACAGTAAATGTAAATGTGTTTGTCCTCCAGATTCAGTTATGTTTTCCAGAGGAGGGCATTGTATATGACTACAAGCTTGATGATGCTGGGATTAGTCACTTGGAGGATGACGATGAAGATGACAAGGACAGAAAAGTAAACATATGAAACATATGAAACATACAGATCTTGCATATATGCAGCCAATACTTGCAGATCCATTTTTGCCCGTTGACCTATTAACCTTACTCACTCTGTGCACTAGGTCCAGTGGGTGAACTGGATGAAAGACTCAAAGAGTGTTGTAATCACCCCGGAGACAAATTATGCTGACATCATCATTCCCACTGGTGACACAGTGAGAATGGCATTCCTGATGGATATGCTTCTGACCAACAAGAAACCTGTGAGATTAGCTTGTAGTTGAACTTTAACTACACATCAAAACACTTTCCCATAATCCAATTATGAATTCTTTGTATTTACATTTCTTTCATTTCCTTTGAAAAGTCTTCCTTACTACTACAGTTATGTTTGTGTGTGTGAGCCAGGTGCTGTGTATTGGGCCCACCGGCACAGGAAAGACCCTCACTATGTCAGACAAGCTGCTGAAGAACATGTCCACTGAATACATCACACACTTCCTCATGTTCTCTGCCCGCACTTCAGCCAACCAGACTCAAGATTACATCGACAGTAAACTAGACAAAAGGTACACATACTGTCCATCCTAATACACATTATTTACAAGACAGCAATACATTTGTAATTTACCATTTGTGTCAGACGAAAAGGTGTGTTTGGACCTCCAATTGGGAAGTATTTCATCTTCTTCATCGATGACCTAAACATGCCCATGTTGGAGACCTATGGTGCCCAGCCTCCTATTGAACTGCTGCGGCAGTGGATGGACCACAGGGGCTGGTATGACAGGAAGCAGATAGGTGAGATGATTCCAGTTTAATTTGATTAACTCTGATGTGTTGTTTTGTTCATTTTAAAAAAAAGTGTTGACTTTAAAATGTTTTTTATTAGCATGACATTTTCTACAATGTTATCCCATACCTAATATATGAATTGCTGCCATTATATTACTTACTGATTTGTGTTCAGTTGTTTTGGCTCAGAAATGTGAAACACTCATCAGATTGAGCTTCTCTCTTTCCTGTTCTTACTTCACAGGCACTTTCAAGCACATAGTGGACATCAATTTTGCCTGTGCCATGGGGCCCCCAGGTGGAGGCCGGAACCCCATCACCCAACGTTTCACACGTCACTTCAACTTTCTGTCCTTCACTGAAATGGAGGATGCCAGCAAGAAAAAGATTTTCTCCACCATACTAGGCAGTTGGATGGGTGAGTCTGTGTTCAAATTTAAGGTTTAGTGGTGGGAAACGTGTTTGTAGAGTAGAGAACACTTACATTGCAGAAAGACCTAATCAGAATGTTTTCTCTTTCAGATGGAAAAATGAGTAAAAAGGAACCAGGCAGTAAGTCAGGGACAAAAAACGGACATAGTTCAAACCATGTAAAATATCATTTAATACTTAGCATAAGTTAGTAAAGCCTCTTTAATATAAAAAGACAAGAGAAAGTAATTTATAGAGCACATAAGGAAACAACAAATGTTTATCAAAGCGAGTGAAAGTGCATCTGATTAAGGTATCTAAAGTTGTCTCCAAATTCCACAGTAAAAAGATTAAACACTTCTCTTTCTATCCTGTTGTTTTGTGTTTTTTTTTGTGTGTTTTTTTAACCAGAACCAGTGCCAGCAATCCAGCCACTGAATGAGTCTCTTGTAGACGCCACAATCCGAGTCTACTCTACTATCACATCCCAGCTCCTCCCAACTCCAGCCAAGTCCCATTATACCTTCAACCTCAGAGACCTGTCCAAAGTCTTCCAGGGCATCCTCATGGCTGAGGCTGGCATGATGGAGGTTGTCAGATGAGCCAGAATCATGTTAAATAATCATATTATGATGAAATAGAATATGGAAAAGTCCTAAATATATCAGGTCTAGTCACTTTATCCATTAGGTACTTACAATATGTGCCACAGTGGAATGTGGAAATTCAATATAAAGGCCATTTGAAGTGTCCAGTGTAGGCAGTGTAATGTTTAGGTCATGTCTGCAGTGCCAGATGATATGTGCTACAGATATTCTTGCTTTCCTAAAATAGTTATGTGTGAAATTGTTTGAAATGCAGAGAAAAGGCTGAAAATTCTCCCTTGTAAAGGTAGCTTTACTTTTATGATTTTTTTTAGGACAAACTGCAGCTGCTGCGGCTGTGGTACCACGAAAACTGCCGGATTTTCCAGGACCGTCTGGTGTGTGCTGAGGACAGGGACTGGTTCAACAGGCTCCTGAAGGAATGCATTCAAGAGTTTGGCTGCGATTTTGAAGAGGTTGTACCCTGCCAGCCGGTTTTGTATGGAGATTTCATGATTCCTGGAGCTGACAACAAAGTCTACACATTTATAGATGACAAGGAAAAGGTGAATGGAGCCAACAAATGACTATGTTGAAATTATATATATATATTAATTATATATGTGAAGAGTTCATTTACAAAAACATATATTTCCAATTTTAGTAATTTTCATAAATCATATTTTTATTGTGTATTTCAGGTAATATCAGTCAAACTGCAGTTAGGCTGTTTTGAGTAACTAAAAATAGCACAACAAAATACTTCATAGTTAACATCACAGGCTTTTCAGATTCGTCCAAATGATCTATCTTTAAAAATGACTTTGAGCCCAAGTTGAACTGAAAATCGCTTTCAGACATCACATCTGAACATAGACCTGAATACTGTGCACTGATTCGCTGAACAGATTTATCAGCATCTGTGTAAGAACACAAGATCACAATGTGCTGTGTGTTAAGAATAACACTTTTTGCAGATGAGCTCTTCATGTTCTCCTATTGCTATACAGCTAACCAGTTGATGATATTTCATACCTCTACACTATATTGTCTAGTTGGCAAAAGTGATGGAGGAATACATGGAAGACTTCAACCAGAGCAGCACAACCAAGATGAAGCTGGTGCTCTTCATGGATGCCATTGAGCATGTGTGCCGTATCAGCCGTATCTTGCGCCAGCCTCTGGGCAATGCCCTGCTTCTTGGAGTGGGTGGCAGCGGACGCCAGTCACTCACTAAACTGGCCTCATATATGTGAGACTCCCACACTATGTGCAACTGAACCCAGTTTTAATTACTCTTCATTAGGGTTTTTTTCTTCATTTATATGCTTTTGTAAATGATCACACTGCTCGTTCTTGCAAGTTTTCTATACTACTAACACCAGTATGTCCCTATAATGAACTAGTGGCCTCATCATCACAATGCATTTTTCTATATTCAGGTCAGAATATGACTGTTTCCAGATTGAGCTGTCTAAGAACTATGGTCAAACAGAGTGGAGGGAAGACATCAAAAGCATCATGCTGAAGGCTGGCCTTCAGAACCAGCAGGTCACCTTCCTCTTTGTAGACACACAGGTGAGCAGTAACACCCTTTTACCACCATCTGTAGTATATGTGTGTGTGTGTGTGTGTGTGTGTGTGTGTAATAATATAACTATTTTGCAATTTTTTTCTCAGTCTGAACAGAAAATGTCAAAAATGTAGCTCTAAATGATTTAAAGTATGTGTGAGTAAAGCATCTCTATTCTCCCCCAGATTAAAAGTGAGTCATTCCTGGAAGATATCAACAACATTTTGAACTCTGGAGATGTTCCTAACCTTTATGCAACGGATGAGCAGGAGCGCATCCTGATAGCTATGAAGCCAGTGGTGCAGGACCTGGGCCAGCAGTCAACTAAAACCAATCTTATGGCTGCCTACATTAGGAGAGTCCGCAGCAACATCCACACTGTTCTCTGCATGAGGTAGTAATTGTAAAAAGCTTTGTTTACTTGTTCTAAAGCAATTGAAATCAAATGGATTATTTTCTTTTTATATCCTCCCTCCTTATTGTCTCCCCCTTCCCACACCTGTCCTATTCATCCTCTGCAGTCCTATTGGTGAGGTGTTTCGAGCGAGGCTGAGGCAGTTTCCCTCACTGGTAACATGTTGTACGATAGACTGGTTCAGTGCCTGGCCAGAGGAAGCTCTGCAGGCTGTAGCTACATCGTTTCTTAATGAGCTGCCTGAGCTGGAAGCCAGCCCCACAGCCATGAAAGGACTGGTAAGGATGCTCTGTGTGTGTGTGTGTGAGAGTGAGAGGTTTTTAAAATGACACCGGTAACACAAAAAAGGAATGCAGTCTTTGAAGATTAATTCTCCTCTTATAGCATTTCTGATTTACATTCATATGTAAGTTCTGAGTGATTCTAAAAGTTTTCAACTTTCACATTTTTTGCAAATTGACTTCTTAACAATGTGATAAACTAAAACCACTGACTGCCTGAAAAGTAAACAAAAAGTGAAATACTATAATAACCTCATTATGTGTTGCCCCCTTCTAATCTATTCCTTTTTTCCAGACATTGATGTGCATGAAGATTCACCAGATGGTAGCCAGGAAGTGTGAACAGTACCTGGCTGAGCTTTCTCGACACAACTATGTCACACCTAAAAGCTACCTGGAACTGCTCAAAATCTTTTCAGATCTCACCGGACGCAAGAAGCAAGAACTGTGCGGTGCTCGTCAGCGCATGAAAACTGGTCTTGACAAGGCAAGGCACTGGAAAAGACAATTAATTACATCTTTTATGTATTCATTGATTTTGCACTATTAGGTTACACAGATATGTCTCCTCATTCAACAGAGTTTAACAGAGTGATTTTAATCTGTGTACTAAATTTGCTCTGTCTCTTATCTGTCTGTATGCTTTATGGTGACCCTGTAGCTCCTTAGCACTGCAGAGGATGTAAGTAAGATGCAGGAGGAGCTGGAGACGATGAGACCTCTTTTGGAGGAGGCTGCTAAGGATACTGAGGTTACTATGGAGACGATCAAAGTAAGGAAGTAATAATAAATTTAGAAACAGATGAGCCATACACAAATACCATATGCCGTTTTCCTGAATTCTCTGATGTTACATATTATATCCATCTCTCCATGTTTAGATGTATACTTTTGACTTATTATACTGCACATTAGGCACATTTTTTGACAACAATACAGAAAAAGTGACAATGGAACAAAAGATGGGGGTATTTTCTGTCCTGTAGTCTGCATGTCCATATATGTGCTATGTAAAGCAGTAAATTCTTTATCCCATGGACTTTGGCTATAATTTTGATATTGTATGTTGACAGAAAGACACTGTAGTTGCAGAGGAGACCCGGAAGTCAGTGCAGGCCGAGGAAGCCAAAGCTTCAGAGAAAGCCCGTTTTGCAGGGGCCATCGCAGCAGACGCCCAGAGAGACCTTGATGAGGCTCTACCAGCCCTGGATGCTGCTCTCACCAGCCTCAAGTCACTCAACAAGAATGATGTCACAGAAGTCAGGGATTTTGACTCCAGATATTCTTCAGATACTGCATTGTTAGTTTATATGTAAAACATAACTTCCTGATTTTATTTTCCAAAGGTGCGAGCCATGCAGCGACCTCCCCAGGGGGTGAAGCTGGTTATTGAGGCGGTGTGCATAATGAAGGGCATCAAACCCAAAAGGGTACCTGGAGAAAAGCCTGGTACCAAGGTTGATGACTACTGGGAACCTGGCAAGGGTCTGCTGCAGGACCCTGGCAAGTTTCTGGAGATCCTCTTCAAATATGATAAGGTAAAGTATATATATCTAGTGGATTTGTTGGAAGGACACCGTATGTATGGTGTTGCCTCCAGAACATTATTACAGATTTGATTTTAAACTCTACAGTTCAGTAAGATGTGTTAAAAGCAACTTTTTACCTGTCACTAATCATTTCTGCAGGACAACATCCCAGATAGCGTGATCACTTTAGTCCAGCCATACATAGATAATGAGGAATTCCAACCAGCCTCCATTGCCAAGGTGTCCAAAGCTTGTACCTCCATTTGCCAGTGGGTCCGAGCCATGCATGTGTATCACTTTGTGGCCAAGGCTGTAGAGCCTAAAAGGGTAAAAACAAATTCTGAAATTCATGCGATTGTCTTAAGTATCCATGTGAAACATTTTGTAAAACACTGTAATCAGAGTTACATTTATTCAACTAGCAGTGTCATCCAAATCTTCAATCTTCAAAATTGAATTATTTGTACAGCAAGCTCTCCAAGAGGCCCAGGAGGACTTAGCAGTGACCCAGCGCATCCTTGATGATGCCAATGAAAAGCTGGCAGCAGTGGAGGGTGGCATTGCCACATTACAGGCCAAGTACCAGGACTGCCTGGCCAAGAAAGACGAGCTGGACAACAAGTATCAACTGTGTGAGAGCCGCCTTGTTCGAGCAGACAAGGTCAGAGAGAAGATAAGATAAAACTTTATCGATCTCCAGGAGGGAAAGCATTGCAGCACAAGAAACAGACCAGAAAAGTAGTTAGGAATATATAGAAAATATACAATTGTGTAATATATACAATAAACTGGAAATGTCAGAATACAATAGAATGACAAAAGAAAATGCAGTGTAACAGGAAGCACACCATCTAAGCATCATCGACGCTTGTTGTCTGTCCCATGCTGATGATGCATTGATTCCCTCCAGCTTATAGGCGGACTTGCTGATGAGAAGGTGCGCTGGAAAGAGACAGTGCAACATCTGGATTACATGGTTAATAATGTGGCAGGTGACGTGCTACTATCTGCAGGATACATAGCGTATCTGGGACCCTTCACTGTAAGTGGTTTGTAACTCAACACAGCTTTTACAAATCATTAAACATGAAGATAATTGTTAAGATCCCCAATACTGGTTTTTAGTAGATTAACACTAATGTCTTCATGTTTTAGTGTTTGTTCCTTTATACATATATTTGAGCTAATTAGGGCAGCATTATTGCATTATTAAGGTCATTATTTTTGCGTTTAGGGAGAGTACAGGGCAGCCATGGCAGAGGAGTGGCTGCATTGCTTCAAGGAACTGAGTGTCCCACACACTGATGAACCCAACCTCATCAACACCCTAGGAGATCCTGTAAAGATCCGCTCCTGGCAGGTCAGAAGCAGCCTGCTGTTAGGACAGCTGTTATAAAGTCAGATCATCCGTGCTTAAATCCCTCTCTTGTAAAATTAACTTAATCATTGACTTTCATTGTCATAACACTGAATAGATATCAGGTCTGCCTAAGGATAACCTTTCAGTGGAGAATGGTGTGATTGCCCAGTACTCTCTGCGCTGGGCTCTGTTCATTGATCCTCAGGGACAAGCCAACACATGGATCAAAAACATGGTGAGCTCACCGTTTTCTGTGTACTGATGTGGCCATTACTGCAGATGGTGCCAATGAGACATTATACCCTTACATCACATGTACTGTATAGTTTGGAATTATACATAATTTACCACTATCATTAAAAGCCAGTGCAGCACCTCCACTGCAGGTGTTTGATATACTGTTAGGTTTAGCACTTACACAGATACCTGCTTTGGTTGCTATGCAAACAGTGGGTATATTATTGTGCTTACCTCTTATATAATATCTCATCCACACTTTCTCTGGAAAGCTTCTCAGTGCCTGTAAATGTATTCTAACCCACTGCTCATCCCTACTTCCTGTTCTCATCCAGGAGCGGGACAATGCATTGGAGGTTATGAAGCTTAGTGACCGGGACTTCCTCCGTAGTCTTGAGAACGCCATTCGCTTTGGTAAACCCTGCCTTCTGGAGAATGTAGGAGAGGAACTAGACCCTGCACTAGAACCTGTCTTGTTGCAGCAGGTGAATTCACACATATACATACAAATAAAACTCTATTTATAGCAGTGTCATTCAAATATTTACTACCACACACTGATCTGCTTAACTCACATTTTTGGTTCTTAAGACATTTAAGCAGCAAGGCAGCACAATGCTAAAGCTGGGTGATTCAGTCATTCCCTACCATGAAGGCTTCAAGATGTACATCACCTCCAAACTGCCAAATCCACACTACTCTCCAGAGGTTTCCACCAAAGTCACCCTTATTAACTTCACCCTGTCACCCAGGTAACACACAGAATTTATACAGGTTTTATGCAGGTAAAATGTTCATAGTTTTTCCCATCATCCATTCCTGAGATCTGACTGAAAAACTTTATTGCTCACCTTGATTGTGAACCAGATGTGTATTGTGTGTTTTCAGCGGTTTAGAAGACCAGTTGCTGGGCCAGGTGGTGGCTGAGGAACGTCCGGACTTGGAAGAAGCTAAGAACCAGCTGATCATCAGCAACGCCAAAATGAAACAGGAGCTGAAAGAAATTGAGGATGAGATCCTGTTCCGACTCAGTTCCACAGAGGGAAACCCAGTGGACAATGAAGAGCTCATCCAAGTGTTGGAGGCTTCTAAGATCAAAGCTGGAGAGATCAAGGTCAGACAGTCTTAACAGTCATGCCACATATGATATCAGTCAGTTAACTTGATATCACAGAGTTTACAGAAACATGGTCCTAATATGTAAATAATGTAATATATATATATATATATATATATATATATATATATATATATATTGTATTTTCTACTAACACAAGCTGGTTTTGCTGGCAGGCCAAAGTTATGGTGGCAGAGAAGACAGAGCAGGACATTGACGCCACCCGTCTAGAGTATGTGCCAGTGGCTGTACGCACACAGATCCTCTTTTTCTGTGTATCCGACCTGTCCAATGTTGATCCAATGTACCAGTACTCTCTGGAGTGGTTCCTTGGCATCTTTATGGCTGGCATTGCCAACTCTGAGAGAGCAGGTAGAAAGACAAACTATTAAATTTGTTTATGCTCTCTGGTTGCAAGATTGAACACAGAAATGACTGCACTACTGTACATGGCTTAACATTTAGAACGTGTAAAAAGAAATCCACGTTTCGACATGTTTCTCACAGACACAGTGGAGAAGAGAATCGTCAGCATCAATGAATTTTTCACCTTCAGCCTGTACAGCAATGTGTGCCGCAGCTTGTTCGAGAAGCACAAACTCATGTTCGCCTTCCTCCTCTGCGTTCGCATCATGATGAACGAGAACAAAATTGACATGGTGAGCAAAAGAATTTGCAGTCACGCACAATCTCACTTCTAATTTCTTCTGGGAACTTATACGTACAATACAGTCTGTGTCTCTCTGTGTGTCAGGCCGAGTGGCGCTACCTGTTATCTGGAGGGATGCCCATTCGAGACCTAACCAACCCGGCAGTAAGCTGGCTGTCAGAGCGTGCCTGGCAGGACATCCTGGGCCTCAGCGCTCTGGATAACTTCAGCAACTTGGCAGAGACCTTTACTGAACATCTGCAGGGCTTTAAGAGAATCTTTGACAGCAACCAGCCTCACAGGCAAACAGAGATAACTGCTGTGTTAATAGGCACTATCTTTTCTTCATTTGTACTGTGTTAATATCTAACATGCTGTGCATGTGTGTGTGTTTGTTTGCCTATAGAGAGTCCCTCCCAGGTGAGTGGGACACAGAGCTGGACTCATTCCAGAAGCTGTTGATCCTGCGCTGTCTGAGGGCTGATTGTCTCATTCAAGGCCTGCAGGACTTTGTCTCAGCTCAGCTGGGACAGCGCTTCATAGAACCCCAGGTATAGTCCATCCCCTCTCTCTCGCCTTAATGTTATTTTAAAACCAATATGTAAGACACACAGAATCACTTTTATATCTGGTACAGTCTGCAGCAGCGCAAAGCTATGTTAGCTATGTTAACGTCATTTCTGCTCTTTGCTCTACAACATATGACAGCAGTATTTATAGCTTGCCCCTTCTTTCTCCATCTATTCGCCTAGACGTCAGACCTGTCTGTGGTCTTCAAGGACTCCACCCCGTCCACTCCCCTCATCTTTGTCCTGTCCCCTGGCACTGACCCTGCTGCTGACCTCTACAAGTTCGCTGACGTCATGCAGTTCTCCAAGAAAATGAGAGCCATCTCACTGGGCCAAGGCCAGGTCAGGGCCTAGTGGGATGCCTGGGAATTCACTCACACTCTCACACTCACACTCTCTCTGACCCAAGGGAAAAACCACCATAAATCATTTTCTCACAGAAAGAGGTCATTCTCTTTTGTCTTGTTAAGAATGGCCACATCGGTGCTAATTGTTGTGTCTATTTCTGAGCAGCAGCCAGGACAGTGTACCATACTACTTAGACAAACGTTGCATTCCAGGACACTATATACAAGCTTGATCAACAACTATAAAAGCCAAATGTGTAGGTGTTAGAACAAATGCATGACTCATTGTCCACAAGCATTTCTCCCAGCAACATCCTCCCCCTATGGCTGTTCAATAGGTTTTAGTGTGCATTTATCACATTACTTACAATCCTGGCTCTGAGGGCTCCTAAGCGTTCCTGCAATACTCTCAGAATGCCAGAGTGGCTTTATGGAGAGGTTCTGTATCCCAAAAAACAAATTAGCAAAATAATCCATACGGTACCCAGTCCATGTATGCTGTCACTTATATGAAAGTCTTGTGTTAAGCTTACATGTTTGAGGCGTGTTTTCACATTCAGGGCCCCTGGGCTGAAACCATGATGCACACTGCCATGGAAAGAGGTCAGTGGGTCTTCTTCCAGAACTGTCACCTGGCGCCCAGCTGGATGCCTTCACTAGAGAGACTCATTGAGAACATCGACCCAGTAAAGGTAAGGAGATACACAAGAAGATCAGGGACATACACCAACTTGGGCGCGCACACACACACACATTCACAAGAGCCTAAAGACATACATTAAAGCACCACATTTTTTCCTCTTTCCTGCAGGTACACAAGGACTTCCGTCTGTGGCTCACAAGTCTTCCTAGCAACAAGTTTCCAGTGTCTATTCTCCAAAATGGTTCTAAGATGACCATTGAGCCTCCGAGAGGCATCAAGGCCAACCTACAAAAAACATACCTGAGGCTCACCAATGATTTTATCTCCTCCTCTACCAAGGTCTCTGCTCCTGCTCATTATATTTGCATCTTTACTACTTGAGTTTGATTGAAAGCTGTATTCTTGGATCAGATCTGTTTTTGAGAAGCTCACCTCCTCTCTCTTCTCCAGACAGCACACTTGAAGTCTCTGCTCCTGTCTCTCTGTCTGTTTCATGGAATTGCACTGGAGCGGAGGAAGTTCGGCCCACTGGGCTTCAACATTCCCTACGAGTTCACCGACGGAGACCTAAATATCTGCATCAGCCAACTCAAAATGTTCCTGGACGAGTACCAGGATATCCCATACAAGGTGGAGGAGCGAGAGATTCTGTCTTTATTCAACCTGTTTATAAAGCCACATTATTTTCAGTCTCATTCTCTTCACCTGTCTTTTTTTCCTCTTTTTTTAAATCACTTTGTTTCTGTCTCCTTAATCTGAACATACCATGCATGAACGATGTTTATTGCTCACTGTTTATTGCTATTTTATTGTTTTATCACCTTAGGTAAGCTTAGAGAAAAACAGTGTGTGCGTGCATTTGTATGCACTCATCTGTCTGTGTCCTCTTTTTGTCCTCCACTTTTGTCCTTTTGTCCAGGTGCTTAAGTACACCGCAGGGCAAATTAATTATGGCGGCCGTGTGACGGATGACTGGGACAGACGCTGTCTTCTAAGTGTGCTGGAGGATTTCTACTGTCCCGCCGTGCTCACTGATGATCATATCTACTCCTCATCTGGAGTCTACCGGCAGATAGACACAAACTTGGATATCAAGGTTAGATCCTGTAAAAGCCAAAGCATTCAAAATACCACGATAAGAGCAGCGTATTTGACCTTTATCTGCATCAGTACAATGATGGAAATGGAATTTTGTTTGTGCTGCTCAGGGGATTAAACGCTCACGGAGCATTTTAAAAACAATATCTATGTTTTATTGGAACTGTTTTGAAAACATTGAAAACATGTCAACTTCTGTCCATTGTGTGATGTTGGTTCCCAGTGAGTTCAATGTTATAGAAAATGTTTTCTCTGTTCTTAATGCCTTTCATGCACAGGAAACCTAATACACAAGGCTGTATTTGTAATGCTGCATATGTTTGTGTGCATTTACACATGTTCATAATGTACATGTTGAGTCTAGATGCGTCTGGATCCTGGGAAAATCTAAAGAAAAGTATAATTGTAATTCAAATTTAAGCATTTAAACTAAGATACTTAACTTACAACCAAAACCAACGTGATGACACAATGTTTGTTTTGGTTAGAGCTCATACAGCTGTCAGTGTGTCTTAGTGAGTTAATAACCTGTTGTCATGGCAATTCTGACCCTAGGGTTACTTGACATATATCCGTGGTTTGCCCATCAATGATACACCTGAAATCTTTGGTCTCCACGACAACGCTAACATCAGCTTTGCCCAGAACGAGACCTTCGCCCTGCTGGGAGCCGTGGTTCGTCTCCAGCCTCGAGCTGCATCTGCTGGGGGCAAAACTCTGGAGGAGGTACAGATGTCATATCGTTTAGATTGCCTGTAGTCTTTTTGTTATCTTTATTATTACTAATTACAGCATATTGTATTATGTACACTATGTACACTAAGGTCGAGGGGCTGGGGACAACATAAAAACTGTTCTTCCATGAATGAAGATCTTAGTGAAACACGCTTAACTGAATAATGTTAAATAGGAATTGAGTTTTGATGTGTGAAGAGTTGGATTCAGTGTTTTTTCTAAATTCCTGGATCTGTCTCTTCCTCTACAATAGATAGTAGAGGAGATAGTGACAGGCATCGTTGAAAGGATCCCCCAGCCTTTCAATGTCCACGAGGTGATGGAAAAGTACCCAGTCCTCTATGAAGAGTCCATGAACACAGTGCTCATCCAGGAGGTCATCAGGTAACATTAGGCTGTTACTGTAAGATAACATCATTAAAAACCACACTACAGGAGTCCTTGATAAAATAACTGTTGCTATAAGCTCATGATCAGGCTTAAGACGTGACCAAATGGAGGTAAATTTCACACAATTAATCACTGTTTATTTTAAAAACCTGCTTTTGTGCCAGTAATGTGCCATACAGGGATTAGCTGCAGCAAATTAAACTCTCCTTGGATTCGTCTTCTCTCCATCTGTTACTTTAATGATTAGCGTATTTGAAATAATCATCCAGGGAAGACAAATGTTTGCAGTTTGATAATTGTTTGAGAGCAGAGAAAGAAACTGCCATCTGTGCTGAACTAAAAGCATCTGTCATCATCAGCTCACCTCACAGTCAAATGGGCAGAATAGATTAGTGATTCTGCCAAGTATAATTGTAACATTATTTCACTTTAGAGGTATAATATATAATAATAATTGACTCTGTAACCAGTTATGCAGTGACAGAAATTGTACCCTTCAAAAAGCACAGTCTGTAATCATTCTGTAATTATAATAGTTTCTTTTGGTTGTGTGTGAACTGCTGTAGCTGGGGAAGTCGGCAACTTCTGCAAAATAAGTTTGGGAAGCCAGAGACCTCCGAATCTGTCAACAGTATTATCAGCCTCTTGGAACATATACTGTGTTCATTTTGGGCTGCCCTTATATTTCTATTGAGACACGTTGTCCTTATGTAATAAACAAGGCCTTTGCAGAAAGCCGAGTTATATTTTATTTCACTTTGTACAAATTATCCCTGAAGCATATTAAGTAAGATTACTGTCAAGCATATGACAGTAAGAGGTGTGACTGAATGCAGCAGTTACTGTTCGTATGCAGTATCAGTAATCAATACTGTGTGGTCTAAGAGTGAAGATTAGATTTATTTCACTTCCCTATATATAACAGTAGGCTACACA
Source organism: Pampus argenteus (assembly GCA_036937835.1). Classification (NCBI taxonomy): domain Eukaryota; kingdom Metazoa; phylum Chordata; class Actinopteri; order Scombriformes; family Stromateidae; genus Pampus; species Pampus argenteus. The sequence goes on along the minus strand of CM072863.1, from coordinate 20,644,693 downwards.
GATAACTATGACTTCCGTAGTATTTGAAATCTTAAGTACTTGCGTAACCTTTATGACTTTCAGATATAACAACTTACTGGCAGTCATCTCTCAGAGTCTCAGCGATATTGTGAAGGCTCTGAAGGGTTTGGTGGTGATGTCATCTGAACTGGAGCTCATGGCCAGCAGCCTGTTCAACAACACGGTACCTGATATGTGGAAAGCCAAGGCAAGACACACACACACACACACACACATACAAACACAGACAAGCCAGTTATTACTCTTCGGATCTCCTTGTGAATACCAGGAAGCAGCATCACAGCCTCTGTATAACACTGTTCTACATAACATTAGACACAACCAGCTAACGTATTAGTAATTGATGAACAATAAAGATTGACCACAAAACGGGATGCATATGTGAATATATTCACTTTTGATTTTCATTTCCTTAGATGGCATGAAGTTTACTTTACCTTTGTATTTAGCAATTCAATTCCAGCTTCACCCTGCAAAATTTTAAAGAAAAAAAAAAACCTTGACCCACACTCGCTTACTCAACAACTTGCACAAACACAAAACCTTTAAAAACTGTCTGCGAGGAGATTTTCTTAAGATGATGCAATGTACAGAATAGTGCAGTTTGTGTTGACTCGGACTGATGTTGACATCCATGTGTGTGTTGCAGTCTCTCCTATATGACATTTTGGATTGATTCATGTTGCAGGATAGCAGATGAGCATTCGGTGACATTTCTTTATGTGATTAATCCAGGCTCTGCTTTCTAAGACTACACAACCCTGTGTGTCTCTCTCCCTCTGCAGGCCTACCCGTCTCTGAAGCCTCTGGCCTCCTGGGTGTCTGACCTGCTTCAGAGGATCAATTTCCTGCAGAGATGGATCTCTAATGACATTCCACCTGTCTTCTGGATTAGCGGCTTCTTTTTCCCTCAAGCCTTTCTCACTGGAACCCTCCAGAATTATGCCCGCCGCTCCGGCACTTCCATCGACACAATTGGATTTGACTTTGAGGTCAGACAATAAGCTGCCGTCTGTTTCTGTCCCACTAGCTAGAAACATATTACCCCAATTATGAATATATGAATATCAACATATACTGTCATTTGTTCCTATTAGAATTGCTTTGAAACTTTTATTTTTTTTAAATCCTCCTCTCCTTCAGGTAATGATGAAGTCAGTGTCAGAGATAACCGACAAGCCAAACACGGGCTGCTACATCCACGGTTTATTCCTAGAGGGGGCTCGCTGGGATAACGAGGTGGGTCAACTCACAGAGTCCAGGTCCAAGGAGCTCTACACGGAAATGGCCATCATCTGGCTGATCCCCAAACCTGACCGCAAACCCCCGACCTCTGGAGTCTACGTCTGCCCCATTTACAAGACCCTCACACGTGCTGGTCAGTGTCTGAGCATCACGAGCTTCATATATATGACAACTAATCTCATTTGACAGACGAGTTGGTGCTTATTAGGGTGTTTATTTAGAAATGTGTGAAATTATTTCCCATGTCTGGGAAGCTGCCGCTCAGGTTATGAACTCTTGTTTGTCAGTGTGACGAGGGTCTCGCTCTAGTGTTTCTCCTTTTGGTGGTTTTATTACTCACCCAAAATAGACACCAGGCAGTGTCTTGTTTCACGAAGCTTCTGAATGTGCAGCTCTGTATTTTCCACCCGCAGCACGCAGCCAACATCTCGCGCTGGCATGTTAGACTTCACTCAGGACAGTGATCGAAAGAAACAAACATTATAAATGTCTTCTCCTTCATATCAGTGTATCGCTCTGTTTGCTTTTACAGGGACACTGTCCACAACCGGTCATTCCACCAACTACGTGATTGCGGTGGAGCTGCCAACAGATCACAGTCAGGGACACTGGATCAAACAGGGAGTCGCTCTCATCTGTGCTCTAGACTACTAAACACTCCATTTAGTCAGTGTAATAAACTGTTTTGTACAGCAAAATATGCATCAAATATTGTCATGTAAGGTGATTTATGATAAAATAACTGCTCCTGTAGTAACATAAAGTATCTTTTCATTGACCACCATTTTTCCTTTAGTCTTATCAGTATTGTCTAGAGAAATCTAATCATCAGCACTGACTAAGGTTCACTCGCTCACTCAACAGTGAGCCTGAATATGTGTCCTGCTCCTTTAAAGGCCCGTTGAGAAATATGACTTAACTGAAGGAGGGTGGTGCTTAGACCACAGTGACAGTGACTGGCCATGTGAATGCAACCAAAGGACTCCAGATCAAAGGGAAACTGAATCCAGCAGACCCAACAGGATCCCCTCCTCTCTGCTGTCTGTTCAAGGCATTTCTAACTGGAGTTTATTATGCGTGTGTGTTTGTGGTTCATATGCGCTGAAATATTTGGATTTCCTTAAAGAGACAGCTTTAACCGGTAAAGTTGACGCCTATTTTTTAAACAATTAAAATAGGCGCGTATTGAGTTTTTTTTAAGAGAAGACATAGTTAGATTGTGGTTTGTCAGCCAGATCCTGCTGTAGATACAGTGGAAGTGTTTGACTGTGCGGCGTCCTCACGGGGGCTTTACAGCCCGGGACAAGGACTCTTCACAGCTTGACGCAATTACCGGAGGGCAGCAGGCGTCATCCTATTTACTTTAGTGAATTACTCACGCTTTCTTTCTGCCGGTGTAATCATGCTACAAAATGGAAACGGAAAGGAGAACGGGCTGCAAGAGCCGAAAGCTGAAGCAGAACCGGACGGATTACAGCCCGCTGACCCCAACGGCGACAGAAGTGAGGCGGACGCAGAGAGCACACAGTTCCCCCTGCCCGGTTACCCCAAACTGGACATCAAGAGAAACGCAGTGACGGACGATTATAAGATCTCCAGCCAGGTTCTGGGTTTAGGGATCAATGGCAAAGTCCTTGAGTGCTACAATAAGAAGACTGGAGAGAAGTGCGCACTGAAGGTATACTGGAGTCACCTGACACATATGTTATAAACAGTGAACAGTAGCAGCCTTTAATAAAAATACACTTGAGCTGAATGAAAGGTTTGCTTTTAGATTTTAGATCACAAATAATGACCTGTATGTGCCTCCAAACAGTAGCCCACTGATACAAGGGACTATTAATAACTGTTATATATGTAGTCTAAATGTAGACCAGTTGATCAGATGGAACAACAGGCTCCTGTCCTGTATTCAGATGGTGAATATTCATAAAGCATACACCTTCAAATACAAAGAACTTTTTAAGTTATAATTGATTTATTGATTATTTTATTGATGGGGTGCCATCTTTATATCTTGATACAAATTTGCCAAAGAGAGACCAAAAGAAGACATTTCAGGTTGCATCTCGGCTTTGTGAAACTGGGATCCACACTTTAATAAAACAGCTAATCGATTAATCTAGAAAAAAGATAATGAATAATAATAATAGTCATAAATTACAGCCCTTGATATCATAATCTGTTTGATCTGTATTTTTATTATGTAAGAGTTTGAACAATATAGCTTCAAGTTTCAAGAACTTTGACCTTTATGGGAGGTCAAATGTTATTCTGACTAACTCAGGATTTACCAGAAGTGACTAATGAAACCCATGTTTGTGTGAATGAACTGAGCTTACTGTCTGTCTGTGTGTGTATTATATATTTCTTACGGAGTGTTCATGTACTGTATATGTACCCGCTGCTGCTCACATTGGGCCACATGTTACGACATGTTACTCTTCGTCAGAGAGACACACGTGGATGTTCAGAGTGACACCTTATTCTGGGAAGCGTTGGAAACTTTGGGCGCAGCCTCACGCACACGTGCGCGGGTCGCCGAGCTGTCACCTGTCACTACTGGGTCACAGACTCGGAGAGATTTACTGGCTTACAGTAATCCATCTGGAACCGAGCTGCCAAACCGGGCAGCAGCAAAGGCACAAGCAAAGCTGCAGAGCTCCGGGCTCATGGGAGGCTAGAAAGAAACAGAAGATGAGAAAGAGAGATAAACTGAAGCTGAAAATAGGCAATCAAAAACAAAACAAAAAGTTGAAAGGCCAGAGAAGGATAGGATGCTTGATAGCATCATGTGGGAACGGAAGACAGGGGGAAAAATGACTGCTTAGAAATGACAGCAGGGAGAATGATAGAAGTGGGCTCAGAATCAGAATCATCTTTATTGTCATTGTATTTTGTACAACGAAAATTGAGGGATGCTCCTGCAGTGTCACCAAGAAAATAATAATACAAAAGAAAAACACAACAATATAACATATATAATATAACAACACAGTACAGTGCAATTTAAAGAAAACAGTGCAAATCTACAGTACCAATAAAGTGACGGGGTGCTTAAAGATTTAAGGTGCTGGAGGGTAGGATGAGGTACATTGTTGGTTGTTGTGGGGTTGGTGGTTTTATGAGGGTCCGTGTGTGTGTGTGTGTGTGTGTGTGTGTGTCCGTGGCTGTTAAGAGTCCTGATGGCCCAGGGGAAGAAGCTGTTAGTCAGTCAACACCTTTAGGCTACTCGCTGAATTCACTTTGACATATCTATATTTTTTTCTTCTTTGTCAAAGCAACATTTGGAAGAAAACACTGGGTTGTTGACATGGTGCCATAACACGGGAATGCAACACTTTTTTAGTGCTGGACAAGTTTCAGTTCCCATCAGCAGGTGTGAGATACATCACCAACACAGCACAGTGAGCTGAAAGCCTCCCTCCGCTCTGCAAGCAAGCTGTTAATATGTTTTAAAGACAAAGGAAACACTCATGAAATCCCAGTTTATTGAGTATAATGTAAAACACACACAGTTGCTTTGCAGAAACCTGATAGAGTTCATGCTCTACTGTATTTCCATTCAGGATGATTTATACTGGCAAATATAAAGCAAAAGGAATGTTTGATGTAGAGGGGGTGAGGAGAGTTGACCAGCTCACTGGCTTTTTAATCAAGTGTTGCTCTGAGCGTTAAACGTAATGGATGGCTATAGGTTTAATCCACTTTGCAGCAGAGCTGGAGGAGAGCCATCCTTTTAATTCTAATTCACTTACAGTCATCAGGATTCTTTTAACTTGGATTTGTCTGCCTCCTGGGAGCAGAGGGAGAGCCCTGTGTTGTCTCAAGCGCCGGCATTATTTGTGAAAACCATCACAAGCTCGTATTTGGTCTATGAATGTTTAATTTCAGTGTCTGTGATGTCCTCCAGCCTAACGCCCAGGCTTCCATTCATAGTCAAAAAATGTTCCCATCAGACCGTTTAAGTGTGTTCATTCAGCCGTCTGGGACACTCATCACAAATCTGATTCCTCTGTGACCCACAGAGACCAAACTGTTAAAGAAGTGGTTTGCTCACACAGACACTGCACACACGAGGTCTTTGTTGTGAAAACTGTTGGTTCTCATGCAGGTTGGTTGCAGGCAGCCGGTGCTGTTAAAGAAGTTAATCAGTCTCCATTGACTCTCTGCGGCTTGTTGAGCTATTCAGGATCATTATCTGCTGAGGGTTCTGGGTAATGATTGCAGCAGGAGATTTGTTTTTTAGCCTCATTAACTTTTGTGATTATAGATTTTTGTTGACTGTTTTTTTGTTCTTATATGAAATACGTAGGTTGTAGGTTCACTTTTTAAAAAGAGCGTTTTAATATCGTAGAATACAGGACTTTATACATCATCTTTTTTTTTTTAAAAGCAGCAATAATACAATCAAGTTCTTAATGAACTTTGGCTGTAATCTAACAACAGGTATAGGGTAATCATTACACAATCCACTGATTAAACAGCCTATTTTGCTGCAGACTTTATGAGCAGAACTTTATTGGTAAGGAGTTGTAAAGATAAACCAGCTTTTTATCCAGATATAAAAAGCAGTGCTGTGACAGACTCTAATATTTAATACAGTGCACAGTATCATGTGAAGGTGTGTGTCCCTCCGTGTGTGTTCCAGCCTCCAGGGACGGAGATTTGATAGGTTTAAAATAGTGTGACGAAGCAACTGATTGGTTTAGAGCAGGATCAGGGGCAAGCGTGTGTTTAGTCTATACATATGAAAAGAGTCCATGAGAAGATTAACTCCATCTCTCAGTCATCCTCTCTGTGTTTTAATGTGTATATTTAATCCACAACATACTCTTTTATTACAGCCAGTGATTCCTGCCAGTGCAGGAAATGAAAGAAGCCGACTCACACGCTGTCTGCTCAAATTATAGTCATAAAGCTATAAATGACATAGCAGAAACAAACCTGCCGCGCTGCTTCACCTAAAATTCAAGTTCAAGTGGGCGAGGCGGAGCAAAATAAAGGCACATATAGACATATAGTAGTAGAGCAGACAAATCAGCCACCGGAAATCCTCAATTTCTACTTTCAACACTTCTGTGCAGTGAAACAGTCCAACCCTCACTTCCTCTTTCACGTTAGTGACAGCTACAGATATGAGCTGTTGTTTGTGGTAATTTTACTTTGGAGTTTCCATGTATGGAAAATAATTTTAACACCCGCAGTGAACACACTGATTCTGATTTTTTGGTCAATATTCTGTCCACATTTTAGTTGTATTTTTTTTTTTTTTTTACACAACACAGATTTGTGTGTGTGTGTGTGTGTGTGTGTGTGTGTGTCCTTCCGTCCCACCGTCTGTGAGTCAGTCCCTTCAGGCGTGACCAGGCTGGCCTTGTGAACAGCAGGAGATCACTCCATCACTGTCAGATCCAAAAATACACTCTGACTGAAGATGTGTGCTATGTTAAGGTCCGCCACCTGCTCTATGTGTGTGTTTGTGTGTGTGCTTATGTTAAACACACTTTCTGACCAGGTTTTCTTCAGGACTGTATGTCCTCAGCTCACACAGAAGTGAAGACAATCAAAACATAAAATGATATTATAAATACTGTAGTGTTGTTTGTGTTATGTCATAAGAAATAACGGTTAAAGGTGCATTCCAGCGATTTAGTATGTTACTTCCATAAAGTTGAGGGGACTCACAAGTGTCAGATTTTAAAAAGATTGGTAAAAAAAACAAAGTAGATGCTGGTATTATGACTTTTAATCTCAAACTCTCAAAACACTGGATCCTACATTCATCTAATTGCAACATGAATTCATCTTTCATTCATTCATCCTGCGTCCTTAACGCCTGCTGTGAGCTGAGACGACCCTGATGACATCATCGAGGTTATTTTATAAACTTTGAATGCAACACAGGCTCAGTTTGTACTAAACTCAAACTAGTGTGTTCCAAGTATGTATTAGAACAGCGCAATAACACGATAAGATCATATTATCATCTATGATCCCTCTGAAAGCCGATCATTGTTTGGTAATTATCCACCAGAGATCTATTGAACTCGTCAGTCCTGCAATATACTGAAAATGTATTTTCTGCTCACTGCATTCCTTCTGCGTCTGTCAGATCCTCTACGACAGTCCCAAAGCGCGGCGAGAGGTGGAGCTTCACTGGAGAGTATCAGGGGGGCCGTACATCGTTCGCATCCTCAGCCTGTATGAGAACATGCATCATGGGAAGAAGTGTCTGCTCATCATCATGGAGTGGTAGGATCTTCTATTACCAACCCTGATCTACCCGACAACCATTAAAATTTATTTTATTTTTTTTCATTACTCTCCAGTTTAAAGGAACAAGTGCTTCTTTGTGGTATTCAAAACCTGTTAATTATCCAAACTTATGAAATGTCACAACTTTGGATTCCTGCCATATTAAATTAGGCCTCAATCCAAGTTTCTCTTTCTAAAACAGGTAATTGGTCACATGACATCTGTAATTCAGAAGTCACATGTTTGAGAAGAAACAGAGAGGATTCATCTAACATATATTTACAAACCTATGCTAGACTGGATGTCTGCACATACATCAACTCATGTCCTTAAAAAAAACTTTTTTATATCACACAGATGATCAGTATACAATGATGCAGACTAAAGGTGATTTTCCACAGGTGGTTTCCTGTTGTCAACTGAAAACATATGTTGTTTTTCCACCATGCTGAGAAGGCCACAAAGTGAACACTGATGCTGTAACCTTCACAGATTGGTGTCATTATTAAAGAATAATATATATATATATATATATATATATATATATATATATATATATATATATGTGTGTGTGTGTGTGTGAACCACATTTATTATTTTGTGGAAAAGGAGCTGTAGGAATATGGTTATGAAATCAGAAAGGTTGTAATATTTGTCTCGACTAACGCAACCGTTGTTTTTTCCACCACGTTTAGAAGGTGAGAAGTTATCTGTGTCATTATCGTAAACGGTTTAAGACGGGTATTTGCTTTGCACGTATAGCTGATCTAACAGTTATTACCAAAATGTCTAGTTTGCCGTTCACATTTCCATTCGTCCATTTTGAACATCTCAAGGAGTTTAAAATTCAGTTGTTGCAAGAGAGAAAATAATTCCCCACTCAATCTACCTTGTATGAATTGATGTTAAGAAATATTATTCATTGAATTGGGCTCAAGAAATAATATTAATCCCAAGTACTAAATCGCAGTTGCGTATAGGTAAGTAGCCCAAACGTACCCACTAACAAGAGCCCACATGACCACAGTGTAGGTATACATACAACACTAACCAGCAGCATGGAAGCCTCCAAATGCTCCAAATGTTCAAAATAGACACGTTGACGTGGAATTTTTCATCTTAAAATGTGCAAATTTGACATACTTCAGTAATGTGAACGCCCAACTATGAAATGTAGGTTGGATTTTGGTCCAATCTAGACTCCACAGTCATAAGACCTGAAACACAAAGTGAAGACGTCTGCACTGATGGGACAGATAGAGGGACACAATTCCATCTGGGCTTTACATGTCATGACCTTAACGACTGACATAATAATACACAACAAACATGAGTGACTCCATTGATAGGGCTGAAGCACTGCTTAAGTGTGTGTGTGTGTGTGTGTGTGTGTGTGTGTGTGTGTGTGTGTGTGTGTAGATTCAGTAGAAAGAAAAACCACAAAGAGCTGAGAAGTGATACTCATCTCATTATGGGGATTTTAAACAGTGACTACAGAGGTTTCATCATTTATTCATCATTTATTGACAGAGCAGCTGTTGTATTGCATTGTATGTAGTGGACTCATGTGTGTGTGTGTGTGTGTGTGTGTGTGTGATCTCTGTAATCTCTCTGCTTCCTGTACAAGTGAGGGTCAGAGGAGGCCACAGATAGTCGAGTCAGCGCGCGGCTATCTCTTCATCTGTGTGCTCATGCACCACAAAAAAATAGGTTATTTAATGCGTGTTAACGTGCATCCATGTCACGTCGAGCACAAACACGTCTTCGTGGAGCACGAGCGGAGCGAGAGTTTCAGGCATCGGCTGTTTGGTGTGTGTGGTTGTCAAAGTGAGGCGTGCAAAGTACAAACATCTGCTTCATCGACTTCTGAAAGTGAACATTTATGAAGGTCATAGGTTGCGGTTATGAGGCGCAAGCGAAATAGACATACTTCAGTATTTTAGAATGAAATAATCGCATATATTTATTGCTTAAGCAAGAAACTGAAATACAGTATATGAAACAAACAGCAGCCACTTTCACTTATCATTTCTCTTTGCTAGACTGATGACTGAGTGGCATTGGTTCCTTTTCTGGAGTTTCACTAAACACGTAGTTCCCACTTTCTGCCCAAATGTAGCAAACATGTGACATATATGTGTGTGTGTGTGTGTCCAGTATGGAGGGGGGCGAGCTCTTCAGCAGAATCCAGGCCAGAGGAGACCAGGCCTTCACTGAGAAAGGTGAGAACTGATGGACGGATGGATTTTGGATTATCATAGGACAGACTATTTGTCGTGTTCCTTTCTCTTGCTGCTTCGGTGTCTCTTGTTTTGTAATATTGGAATTGTTTCTGGTTTGAGAGAATGTGTGTTCCCTCTTTTCCTCCCAGAGGCATCTGAGATTATGAGGGACATCGGCACGGCTATCGACTTCCTCCACAACATTAACATTGCACACAGAGACATCAAGGTGATCGCGATTACTGCGAGAATCATTTAGTAAAATAACATCGTCACTTCTGGGCCGTTAGATGAAAACGATATTTTGTCTTCTGCCTCCTTTAACAGCCGGAGAATCTGTTGTACACGTCAAAAGACAGAAACACGATCCTCAAACTGACAGACTTTGGCTTTGCTAAGGAGACCACGCTACACAACCCTCTACAGACCCCCTGCTACACACCGTACTACGTAGGTAAGTTGTTTTATTTTAATTTTCCAAAGATCGTTGCTGGGAAACAGTGTCATGTTTAGTTTAAATGACTTTAACAGGGAAGATATGAAAGCTGGTGGGTTGGTTTGTCAATGTAGTATAACACTGATCTCCATTTGTATATTGTTTCTATTTCTGTGTGTGTGCGTGTGTGTGTTGCCACTGATAAGCTCCTGAGGTTCTGGGTCCAGAGAAATATGACAAGTCATGTGACATGTGGTCTCTGGGCGTCATAATGTACATCCTGTGAGTATTGTGTGTGTGTGTGTGTGTGTGTGTGTCACCACAAATGCATTTGCATGACACACTCTATACCACATATAAATACCTTCAAACAAATTCCTGGTGAATCTTTGCCCTCATCGTGTTTGCTTCTGTAGGTTGTGCGGCTTCCCTCCGTTTTACTCCAACACGGGTCAGGCCATTTCTCCCGGGATGAAGAAGAGGATCCGGATGGGTCAATATGAATTCCCAAACCCAGAGTGGGCTGAGGTATCACAGGAAGGTAAGAGTCCCCGAACACCAGCACAGGCCCTGTCCACACTCATCTCTACATGTTGGGCTCCTATCTGAAGTCACACAGCGTCTTCTGATCTTTTTTCTAAAATGTGTATACGTTGGAAGAAAATTACTAGTACACACTACACTTGTGTTTCACCATTTTTCTGATGGTTTAACAACAAATGATTATGCCCAAACTCTTCTAAGAGACATCTTAAGGTCAGCCAGCTGGTGTTCTGTTTGACACCATGTATGTTATAGTTTTATTATTTCCACTCACTCTCTCAAATAATAGTATTTTGTGTTTTTGTAGGCCAGCCTGTCCCTGAGACCAGGAAAGCTTTACAAGACACAAGATTAGCATGTATGTGTGTGTGTGTGTTTTGCTTCCTATAATGTAATGTAATGTTATCTTTGCTTTGCCTTCTCTTTCCCAGGGAAAAATCTGATCCATCAGCTACTGAAGACAGACCCTAATGAAAGAATGACCATCACTCAGTTTATGAATCACCCCTGGATCAATGTAAGTGTTACAAACAGACAACCACAGTAATTTTGCAATACGTCTGTGCATCTGTTTGCCCATATCCTTATATCTGTGTGTGTGTGTGTGTGTGTGTTTGCTCTCTGCAGCAGTCAATGGTGGTTCCCTCCACTCCGCTCCACACCACCCGGGTCCTGACTGAAGACAGAGAGATGTGGGAGGATGTGAAGGTCAGAAATGCAATGACACTGACCCCCTGTGGTCACTGGTTGACATTACAAAGTGTCACTTCTGGGTTATCAAAGCTTTAGCATCAAGTGTTACAGGTGTAAAAAAATAAGTCCAGGTTGAGAGTCCAAATTGAAGCAGCAGAGGCTTCATCGTCCTGATTTTCTTTGAAACTCCAATGTGTGTCAATCTTTCAAACTCAAAACACTTAGTTTGTGTCGACATCATCATCAGGGTTATTCTCTGAGAGGCACAGAAACATACCTACAAGCGTATTTACAGGAGTAGTGCTTCTCATAACTTGTAGATTGATCTCCATGTGTAAAATCTGTGGACTGCCCCTTTAATCTAATAATTAGCACTTTAAAGCAAAAAAAGGAACAACTGTGGATGAAGAATGTTTAAGCTGATAACTGAATGAAACTAATACAAATGTTTCAAAAACCATCGTGATGGTTCCCTGATGACCACCGGGGGGCAGCAGTGGTCACAGTCTGGTCTATACTGAGTGTTAGTTTAGTTTAGCCTTTAACATCCACACACACACACACACACAAATACAAAAGAGCTCGTTTGTGCCATTCTTCTCTTTTCATTTGGTGTGTTTGCTCACACGGAGTCACTGTGGGGTGAGTTCCACAGCGCCGTGCAAAATGTCTCAATCAGCCAACACTGCGTATCACATCAGATACGTCCAAATGTTCTTTTACAACAGCTGAATCGATGAGTTTGAAGAGATAAGGCATGAAAAGACCTGTCTCGAAAATGATGCACACACACACACACACACACACACACACACTTACAATACACCACTGTGAAGTTCTGCAATATACGTGGTTTAGTTGCGTAAAGATTTGCCAAACAACAACTTCCTCAAAAAGAGGAAGTTACATTCTTACTACATTCGAGGCATTATGGATCACGACCGAACAGATCAACAAATCAAACAAATCGTTAAGGAAGGCGACACTTGGCTGTTAACGTTTTCACGTCTGTAGGTCTAGGTAGGTTTTTCTATGACCCGAATGAATGAATATATTACTGAATAATATGTATAGCTGCACTATATACAACAATGGTTCAGCCTAAGTGCGCTCATCAAGGCCTAAAACCTACATACATGACATAAAAACACATACAAGCAGACAGGCCTGCAGTGAGAAGAGATGTTGATTTCTACCACTGGCAGGAGACACATGTGATGTCATGTTTTTTAATGTCCAGCTGTGACGGATCCATTCCTTCATCATATGTGCCTTCTTTCTGGATTTTTGCCTGCTGGCTAATTGTTAACTAGCAAATAAACCTGCTGTATCCTACCTGTCCAGCACCAAACAACAGACAGACAAAGTTAAAGACTAACCGATTAACGTATCTGCTAAAGAGCCAGATATTTCCCTAAGGAGTTGGTGGAGACCAAAACAGAGTTTGTACCTGTACTTGCATTGATCAGGTGGCCAGAAACATGACTTCAAATGTATAACTATGTTTCTCCTTGTCTTTTTAATGTGATAATATGTCATATTTTGTGTTAAGGTTGTGGCCAGATATCAGTTAATGCCAGTTTAAAGCTGACATGCACTGATTAGACACAGTGAGGTCAATCATTAGAAATTGAGTTACATTAGGAATATGACTCTATTTTAAGGTGTACTTATTACAGATTTGTGCTGGTATAGTACACTCTCTGCCCTCTGCGATATAAAGCAGCAGTCTAATGCACTCAACTAACACACCCTGCTACTCTGACCCCCGCCCTGTCTCACACAGGAAGAGATGACCAGCGCTTTGGCGACCATGCGCGTGGACTACGACCAGGTGAAGATCAAGGATCTCAACACCTCCAGCAACCCCCTGCTCAACAAGCGACGCAAGAAAGCCGCTGCGGGAGCCAAGAGCGGATCCACGGTCTGCCAAAGTCAGTGAGACACCGAGGCCCCAGCAGGCAAAAATCCAGAAAGAAAGAAAGCACAGATGACGAAGGAGAAGTTAATTTGTGCAGGCATGGATCCCGTAGAGACCTGCTCGGGACTGTATAAAGTTGGACGTGGAGTGTTTTGGATAAAGGGACTATATAAGAACAACAGTAAAGTCACAGCTGGACATTAACACGTCCTATCAAGACATGTCATCTCCTGTGTCTCCTGCCAGTGGTAGAAATCAACATCTCTGCTCACTTGCAGGTCTATCTGTTTGTATCCGTTTTCACGTTATGTATGTAACTTGTAGGCCTGTTCCTGTTTTGTAAGAGAGTGTCTGAAGAAATTCGTTATGTTAATGTGTTGCTAATTTGAGTGCTGGTTTCTCTATTGGAGGTCTCATTTATATCTATGCACTAGTGTGTGTGTGCAGATCGCACGCAGACAGACGAACCAACTGTGGACAAACTGTGAAACTAGAACACTCACGATCCCCTTGTGTCGTCTTAATACCGTCTGTCTTTTCGCTGCCTGCCTTTCAGGGTTTAAAGCAAAGTCTGAAACTGACTGACTGTATCTTTAAAAGTAAACTATAACCTCCATGATGACCTACAGTTCAACCCTGAGAGTGTTTTTTTTTTTTCTTCCATTGAAGCAACAATAAAATCAATCAAGTGATATATATATTTGATGCTTTGTGTCCGTGTGAGGCCGGAGAACTTGACACAAACAAACAGTGTGGTAAGGTTAAGGTGGTTGTGTGACATGGTTGAATTGTGACACTTTCTCTTGAGAAATGTCTTGTGTGTGTATGTGTGTGTGTGTGTGTGGGGGGGGTGTTTATAGGGGTTGAGTAAAATGCTTCCAGTAAATAGAGGGCCACAGTTTCCCTTTAAACAAAGACACGACACTTTGCAGCCTTATATGGTTGTAAATAAAACGTTCTAAAGTAAAGACAGTTTTTTTTTGGTTTTTTTACTTTTGGCTTTGGAACTATTGTTTTGTTTTTTGCAGTCATGCCTTTGAGGCTTTGTGAGGCTACTATAAATAGCAGCAATGGAGTAGTTACTTGGGATGCGGCCATCTGACTTGGTGTTCTACTGGAAAAGGTCAACATTATTATGTTTTGGATTATATACTTGTGTACCTTTCCCCCACTTTGATCACATGGTCCCCTTGCAGTATTTAGGAGGGGCAGGGCGGAGCAGATCATAAGAATTACTTGGCTTCCCTGCTGTAAATATGGGATGTCAGCCATAATCAGAAGGGGCCCAAATAGAGCGGAACATCTCAGCTGTTGTTTGCTGCCCCACCTCTTAAAAAAAAAACAAAAAAAAACTCCAGAACGTGTTTTATGACACGCTCCGACTGACATATTTCATAAGCGGGTTAGTGCAGTATTTTTCCTTTGTTAGACTGCCATTTTGTACAAATAACTCCAGCCATGATAAAGCATGCATCACTAATACGATGACACAATAGTGTCTTACGTTTCCTTATTCGTATTATTCCAGCAAAACGGTAATTAACCCTCTGTGTGCAGGCAACAGGTTCAGTCATGGAGCAGATTCAGTTTTACAGATTCAGACTGGGGGATATGTTTAGAATTTATAGATTTATGAATTTGCTGGTTTTGTTTGAATTTTTGCATTCATTTAGGGATTGAAACAAAATGTGAGCGAATAAAAAATGTTTGATGCTCTCTTATCAGTAAAGCCCCGTACAGACCGCCGATCAGAAACGATCTCTTTTATTGATTATTGTCACTAAAGGCTACAGTCAAAATCAGCACCTCCTGATATCAGACATCATATGTTGAGCTGTGAAATATCCTGCCAATGTAAGACCATTTATGTGGGATGTTTTTTTTTTACATTTTTAAATGAAGGAGCCACAATATTGTAGCTGGAGACATTAGGCCCTATTAGTTGAAGTTGTAGGCAACACAGGACAGTTAAAAATATGTTATCTTATACTGGGCTCTGCCTGAGGCTTGGGTGGGAGGAATACAGGGGGGAGTAGGGTGTAACAGGGGGGGTGATCACTCTGCCCTTTAGGGAGGAATGTGTTGAAGGTCTTTCTGGAGCCGTCTGACCTTCAACTGTTTCTTCCCCTCTCTGTCCTTTCATGCCTCTTCTCTCTGTATGTTTCATGGTCTTCATCGTGTGTAGGTCTCCACATCTCCCTGACGTCTTGCTTTGTATGCATATATATGCGTGTGTGTGTGTGTGTGTGTGATTGTCTTGTCAGATGTGCAGTCGAAGGCCTTGTGCTTGACAATTAGTGTCATCATTATCATCGGCTGCTGATAAGGGTATCATTACTATCACTGAAATAGCCTCAAATCCTCACAGACAAGTCACATGATGTATATTTCTGTTACTCCAGGGAGTCACTGTGCTGGGATGTTTGTGTTTGTGTTTGTGTTTGTGTTTGTGTTTGTGTTTGTTCTTCCCCCGCCCATCTACGTACATACGATTCATTAGCATTGTGCTCACAAGATTACACAATAGAGAAATGACCTGAAATCAACTCTGTCAGGTATTTGTTTGATTGAATCGATTGATTGAATCTTGTTGGACCTTCTGTCTCCTTCGGGCCTCTTGGTGGTCTCCATCGCTAGCTAACTGTAAAATTGTAGAGATGTGTTATTAATTTGACAATAATGATTGTGATCTCTGATCAAAAGAGCTTAATTAATACACGCCGATGCAAAGTTACTGAACTAGTATTTATTTTACGAGGACTTCAGTAGATCTAGTTCTACAGGTTAGACTGTACTTGGACACACACACACACACACACACATATATATATACATCCTCTTCCTGTAATACTCCTGTATAGCCGTAAGCTTTGCATCACAGGACCTTACAATGAATTCTTCAACATTTTATTCAGACTTACAGTGTGTCTTATAAGTTAGGTATACTAAATTACAATATATTCCTATATAACTATTATTGGAGCAGAATTGCCTTTTTTTTTTAAATATATGTGTGTGTAATATAACTGAAATGCCTCATGCTGTAATGTGTATACAGCATGCTAAATTTAACCATCAATGTCATGGGAAGCAGTGCAACTCCAACTCCAGCCCCTGTCAGGACTTATGTGGGGACATTTCCCAGCTGTCAAAGTGTGGGTGGGGTATAGGAGGGCACAGTGGGCAGGTACTGCTGCTGTTATCTCATTCCACTCAGCCTTCCTCCAACACTCAGGTCTCTCTGTCACACACACACACAGACACACACACATACTCTCAGTGGGGGTGTGTACAGTGAGCATCAGTGTATCGGGGCTGCTGTTGGACGCACGTACACACCGTCACAGACTCCATCGCCCATGATGAGAGGCTGCTCCAGCCGGTCCAAGCACGCACTGACCCAGGACGGAGCGGGTAAGAACGAGACGCTTTTAATAGACAGTTTGCAGCTTTGTGTCGAGCAAGCCCGAAAGACGTAAACACGAGTGGACGTGAAGGCTGCGCGTTGGCGCCGTCACCGAGACCTTTACCCTACATAACAACAACAGGCGTCAGTCTTTGGCTTTTTAATAGTAACCACGCTGCTTTATAACAGCGACACACTGTGTTGTTGTTGTTGTTTTTAACACAGAGGATGAAGAGTAAAGGCGGATGTTTTGGGACTAAAATATAAAAAAAGGGCTTCGACTGCAGCTCATCTCGCAAAATACATTTCAGTTACTTCCTCTCTCTCTTTTTTTAATCTTGTTTAGCATACATTGATCATGTATCCGAGATGATTTTGCAGATGATGATGCTTTCCTAGTTTGTTTGTTTGTTTGTTTGTTTGTTTTTGCTGTGAGATAAACACTCAGCTCCTAGCACTTAGGATGCTGCTGCGGTGCTTCTTGCATTACATGTATGTCTTATAAACACTGGGTGGTGCGTTCACGAGCCTAAACGCGTCTCTCTGTGTGTGTGTGTGTGTGTGTGTGTGTGTGTGTGTGTGTGTGTGTGTGTGTGTGTGTGCTAGATCGTGGTTTTTACTGTGAAATGTTGACATACTTATGTTGGGAAATGAGTGTCCAGCAGAGTACAAGCTAAAAGCTGTTAGCTGCAGTCACACTGGCAGCTGCTTGGAGGAGGAGGAGGAGGGGCTCCCAGATCTGTTTCCTGTTCATGATACATTCACACTCACTGGAAACTATCTAACATAAGCTGGTGTTTCCACATACCATACCCCAGCATTGTGCAGATAAGATATGCTACTTCAAATACAAACACATGTGTGCCTTCAGGAGTTAATGTGCCATTTATTTGTGGACCTGATGAACCTGGCATAATATTATAGTCTACCAGCAGGCAGGGAATTTGATAGAGTAGCAGCTATTTAATTAGAAAACCTCCATCTCACCATATTTAGGTCACAGGCTCTAAAGCCTAATATAGCCAGTGCATCAGATAGTCCATAAGGAACATATATATATATATATATATATATATATAAACAGATGAACAGATAGGCCTGTTAACTTTATGAGGTATACCTGCGCAGGGTTGTGTAAACCAACACAACAGCTCTGCAATAAATCCTGTGTTTGTAAAGATTATAATCTTTGTTGGAGCGTTATGTGTGGTGTGGATTAATCTCTGGTTATGTCTGAGGTCATTTTGGGTGTCGTTGTTCTACTGGGCCGTATTATATTTATATTTTACATTATGTTCACCTGAGATGGGCAGAATATTAGAAACATATTACACGTCTTTACACAAACTCTTTTGACACTTTACTCCTAAAAGAAGCATTGTGTATATATATATTACAGGTGTTTCTTATGTACTGGCAGTGTGTATGTCTTGGTGTACACACATACAGAGCGAGAGAGCGAGGAAGCAATGCTGCCATCTCATGGACATTGTCGCCACATGATGAAATGTCAGTAAGCATCAGCTTCTGTGTGTAATAAAATTTTAACAGTTTGTATCGTGTTCATTGAGGTGCCCCTCGTCAATGATTCAGATATTAGCCCACGGTGGATCATAGAGCTTTCTTATCCAATGTTTTGAAGAAAAAATATGGGTGATATCTGAAGTGTATGTCCAAAAAAATGCTACACAATAAATAGTCTGTGTCATTTCTGCTCATGTGGTTGTGTTTTTTAAATTTGTAACGAAGTGTTTTGGATATGCAGTTCGACATGTTTGACATGTCCAGGCCACCGTACAAAATGCCTATTGTTGGGATTACCTTTAATTAGAGCTGAAATGATCAGTCAATTTTTCGATTTGTTGCCAAATATTGAAGCAATGCACCAACTATCGTTTTTGAGTCATTTTTGGGAAGAGAATTTCCCAATTCTTTGTGGTTTCTTCAGTTCCTGACTCACATACTAATGATTTAAACCCAACGGGACTGGTTTTGGCAGACTCTGGACTTCTTGGAGTAACAGATAATTTTGTAGGTTAACACCACATTTACCCAACACAGTCTTGTGAAACAAGTAGTGGGTCAAATTTTAAGCAAGCATTACAGCAAACAAGCAGGTCAAACAAACTACTGTCTTCAAGCAATACTGAAAATGTGGTCAGAGTGGCCCTGAAGGCCCTTGAGTTATTCTGTCTGGTTAGACCAATGTTCAGGCTAGTGTGAGCGACTAAAATTCAATGCACCAATAAGAACCAACGAGGGTAAAACTGTCCCACCTGAACAGGTACAGCAGGGCAGTGAGGGAGATGCCAAACAGTGTTGAGAAGAGGTAAAACCAGGCAAAAAAACCCCCAAAAAACTGTGTGCGTGAAACTTTAAAATCTATTTTCTAGGTTTGCTTTCTGAAATCTTATTTGTTGTTGTCTCAGTTTCTTTAATTTGGTGTGATACTAGTTGTGTTTTTACATGACTACTTTTTAAAGAATGACTGCACTACTAGAAGTCTGATGTAAAAATGGTTTATACACTATAGTGTAACTTCAGCATCATAAATCCAGGCATGGTATGTTTATTAATCTAATAATTATGAATCTAAAACAATTCGATGCACATTTTCAGCCCTCGCTTATGGTATGTTATGTAAAAAAATCTGTTACAATTTTTTTTCTGATATATTTTGAACATTTCGCTCACTTTCCTCCCATTTGAGAAAGAAATTCATGTAAACCATTAACATATATTGTATATTTAAATATTAAATACCAAATACATTTTTAAACTCAGTTCTTCCTCTGACAATAATCCTGCGTCTTTACGTTATCACCGTGTATTTTGTAGCTGAGCACAGCGCAGGTCATTTACGGTTGAGCAGCACAAGAGATTTTGCGCCCGTACTGCGGTCTTTACGGCAGCCGTTGACTTCCATTGTGATCAGACCGGAGCACGTGACCACTGCGCACAGAGCGAGAGCGAGGGAGAGGGAGAGAGAGAGACTTAGATAGATAGAGCGGGCACTACCGGACCTCCTGCATCTCATCCTCGCGCGCAACGTGGATGAAACGCCGGTCACCTTCAGAGCAGCATCACGGGGAAAAAAGGCTCCGTGTTCCCGCCGCGGCTGCCTCCACCTCACCGCCACACGGAATGGAGGACAACACACCGCCGTCAGATCCGCGGGAGCTCACCCAAAACCCCCTGAAGAAGATCTGGATGCCGTGTAAAAATGGCCTTCCCGAAAAACACATTTCTCAGCGAAAGGGTGCGTATGACGACGTGGTGTTAGCATCGTGCTATCCCAACGGTGGTTTAACGACTAGCCACCAATATTTCTGGTTTGCTGCGTCAGACCAGTTGTTGTTGTTCGCAATTATAAGCAGTCGGGCGGTAACTTCATCAACCAACACCTGTTTTGTTGGTTTTGTTGCCGCGGATGTTAGCGCAGGTGCTACTTGTTCAAGTGTCTTGCTGCTTGAACCTGGGACGTTCATGTCATAGTTGCTACGCGGCAAGTCGAGCTTCAGTTGTTGGTAAACACTAATAGTATCCCTGCGGTCATATGAGTGATTCACCTTTTACTCGCATCGGTGTGTAAATGACTCTGTGTTTGTTGGTGTGTGAAGTGCTTAATGTCTTCATATATCAGGGGTGTCTGTGATGCTCAGTGTGATGCTCGGTGTCTTTTTAAAACTCTCACATGGACATGATCTTACAAGCCAGTGCAGTGTCTGCTCTCTGACCCAGTCACCTGTGTAAACACTAGCTCTCACCAGATGTCTGGAGCAGTAAAAAGCGCAACGTTTCACAAGTTTCTTGAGACGCAGCCTGGTGGCACAGTGACCTCTGCTCCTGGCTGACAACATTCTCAGAGTGCTGAAGTAATGCAGCAACTTTGTCTTCAGGGCAGATAACGCTGGATTACACACACACACACCCTGATAAGGGCAATATAGAGATAATATTAAGTCTGTATAAATGAATATGTGAGATAATGTAGGTAATGTCCAGTGTTATGCGTGATGAGCACATGACTGAAGCTTTCCTCCCTGTTTGTTGCAGTATGCATGACGAACTGTCCCACCCTGATTGTGACAGTGGGCCTTCCTGCCAGGGGGAAGACGTATATCTCCAAGAAGCTGACCCGCTATCTCAACTGGATCGGAGTGCCCACCAGAGGTACGATGAAAGAGTCTCAATAAACTTAACTGTACTGCGAGTTTCAAGCGATCTCAAGTGTCATTCCCTCGTCTCTGTCTTTCTTCTAGAGTTTAATGTCGGACAGTACAGGAGGGAGTTTGTGAAGATCTATAAGTCCTTTGAGTTCTTCCATCCAGACAATGAGGAGGGGTTGAACATCAGGCGGTGAGAGCAGCTGTCAGCCCGCACAGTTTGTTTATTTAACCTTTGGCCGCGTGACGTTTGTGACGTTTGTGTTTGTCTGCGATCTTTACAGACAGTGTGCTTCTGCAGCCCTGAATGATGTGAGACAGTACCTTACAGAAGACAAAGGCCAAGTTGCGGTGGGTGTCATGTTAAATGCTGCAGTAGTGGGGTCTGATGTTACAGTGCACCATGCTAAAAAAAAAATAAAAATAAATAAATGTTGTCTTTATGCTACGCAGGTTTTTGATGCAACAAACACCACCAGAGAAAGGAGGGAAACCATCATCCAGTTTGCAGAGCAGAACGGCTTTAAGGTAACGTGTAGGATCACAGCTCTGCGAGGGGACGCTGCGTTCGTTAATGGCCACACTAAGCATGATTGTTCCCTCGTCCTCTCTTCTCTCAGGTGTTCTTCGTAGAGTCTGTGTGTGAAGACCCAGATGTCATAAAGGAGAACATTGTGGTGAGTGGCTGCGTTCGTCTGTTTATTGACATTAGGACCATCCCCTCCTCCTCCCCGAGGTATCCTCAGTCATTGGCTGTTTCTCTGTTTAGCAAGTGAAGCTGGGTAGTCCCGACTACACCAACTGTAACACCAAAGATGCAGTGGAGGACTTCATGAAGAGGATCAAGTGTTATGAAAACTCCTACCAGACACTGGATGAAGTCCTGGACAGGTGAGGTGGGGATGCGGGGCCGGTAATATAGTGTTTTCTGTCATTTGAATCATTTTATCACACTAAACAATCCTGTTTTTAATTATTAAAAAGCAAATGCTCACAGAAGGTTTGATGTCTCTGTCTGTTTTTAGGGATCTCTCCTACATTAAAATCATGGACGTGGGTCAGCGTTTCCTGGTCAACAGGGTGCTGGACCACATCCAGAGCCGGATCGTCTACTACCTCATGAACATCCACATCACGCCGCGCTCCATCTACCTGTGCCGCCACGGCGAGAGTGAGCTCAATGTCAAGGGTTGCATCGGCGGAGACTCGGGACTCACATCTAGGGGCAAAGAGGTACGGAAAATCAAACGAAGCGTTCCCGGCAAACGGGTCATTCTCACCGTAAATCTGGAGTTTAGTTTTTTTCCCCTCCGCCCACGTGCAAGTTCAGTTTCTTCTTCTCCTTTTGCGCAGTTTGCGATGAAGCTGAGCCAATTCATCAAGACGCAGGGCATCAGCGACCTCAAGGTGTGGACCAGTCAGATGAAGAGAACCATCCAGACAGCCGAGGCTCTCAGCGTGCCGTATGAACAGTGGAAGGTCCTGAACGAGATTGACGCAGTGAGTGCAGGTTTTGTTTAGTTTTTTTTACTGTTTGTTGTACAGACTTTAGTTTAGACTTTAATCGGTGCGTGATTTCATCTTTAGGGCGAGTGTGAGGAAATGATGTACGAGGAGATCCAGGATCATTATCCTATGGAGTTTGCACTAAGGGACCAGGACAAATATCGCTACCGGTACCCGAAAGGAGAGGTCAGTAACTGAAGTGTAACGTTATGTTCTGTCTAACGATGTGATTGTGAATGTTGTTTTTCTAGCCGTTTTTATGTGTGTGTTAACATCGGGGCAGCTTGTGGACACTGAGTCTTTGTTTGATATTTGGAATGCAGACTTGGCCCCAGTCTGTGAAAATAATGACACACACACACACATAATTAAACCGCATCCAGATGGCTACTGGTGACTTACTCTGCTAACGAGTCTCATCATGGACGAGCTGCCTCGACAGATTTGGCTAAACACCAGATTACAGTAAACAAAGACTTTACATTAGTGTGTGTGTGTGTGTGGGTTCAGGTTGTTTACTGTGGGCCTGAATGTCCGCTGGTCTGTTCTCACCTTTAGTCCATCCCATTACCTCTCCATTAATTTCACACAGGAAGATGGATGCAGACAGTGCTGATGTAGAGCTTTAGTTAAAGCCAGCGTTGGTCTAGACAGCCTGTATGGATTTTTCCACTCATTAAAATGGCTGTTTGCCTGCGATTGGTTATTCAGTAGGATGTGTTCGCGGCTGTCCTAACATCGCGTGAAACGCGTGCTTGTCTGTGGCTACGATTGTGACTTTTCTCCCAGATTAAATTATCCTATTTTGCTTTCTGCCTGCGCTGATCGATCTTTCTCCGCGTCTCTTGTGACTCAGTCCTACGAGGATCTGGTGCAGCGGTTGGAGCCGGCCATCATGGAGCTGGAGAGGCAGGAAAACGTGCTGGTCATCTGCCACCAGGCTGTCATGCGCTGCCTGTTGGCCTACTTCCTGGACAAGACAGCGGGTCAGTCGCTGAAACTGCTTTTAATGAGGCACATTGGGGAGCAGGTACAGATTCTGGGCTCTTGTCCTCACTATGAGAACGTTTCACAAGCTGTTTGGTGTTTGTCTTCACACAGAGGAGCTGCCCTACCTGAAGTGTCCGCTGCACACTGTGCTGAAGCTGACGCCAGTGGCCTACGGTGAGTCTCTTACTAGCATATAATGCACATAATGAATCATCGATTGGCTTTCTCCTGCCTGAACTAATAAAACAAATCTTCTACCTGTATGCTCAGGCTGTAAGGTGGAGTCCATCTCCCTTAACGTGGAAGCAGTCAACACACACCGAGAAAAGCCAGAGGTGGGTATAACGACACACACTCAAACACAAAGACGCTTCGCAAACAGATATTTCAAACACGAGATATTTCAAGCACTAGACTGAATTAGTGTTTTTTTTTTAAACAGGTTATTCTGATGGCCACGTTTTATTATAATCAGCGGTATAAGATAGCAATGAGCTCAGAGCAGGTGTTTGTGTTGGATTAAAGGTTATCAGATGACAGAAACGGTGGCTAAATGCTTGTGTTGCTCCTCCCCACCATTCACACCCTTTAGGTAAACATGTGTTTGAGTGGAGTATGTGATCAGTTTTACTGATAAAAGTAGAAATGTTTTCTGCAGAATTAAAGCGCGTCATCTGACTGCACTTCCATATTTACAGTATGCATGCAGAGACGTGGTCTCCCACGTGTTTTGATCCCCTTCCCTTCTTTATGTGTTTTTTTTTGTTTTTTTGTTTTCTGTTTTTATCGAACAGAACGTAGAGGTGTCGCGGATGTCAGAGGAGGCTTTGCTAACTGTGCCAGCCCACCAATGAGGCAGAGCCCCCCTCACCCCCAACACTCCCACAGCTTCCTTTTTCATTGCACACACTGCACAAACGCTCCCAGCCAATCTCGGCAAGCTCTTTTTCTTTCTTTTTTTCTCTTCTGCTCTTCCTCTTCTCGCATTTTTAAGACATGATGATTATTGTAATTAACTGGAATCCAGTTTTTGATTATGAATCCTACGACACGGCTCGTGTGTCTCACGTGTTCTCCCATTTTTGGAGAGCGAATGAAAAGCCGGTGGAGGTTTTTTTTTTTTGGTTTTTTTAACTGATGCTGTACTCCCTACTGTGAAGCAATGAGACTCCAGCACCTTTCCTGCTGAAGCAGTGATCTCACGTGTAGTTTTTGTTTTCTCATCATTCTTGTCTGACTTACCAATGTTCATTTTGACTGGTGTCTCATCACTTTATGTTCCTGTTTTGTAGGATTAAGAACACTCACTGCACAACAAAACAAAGCTGTGCATTTAATACATTTTGCACATAATGAAATAAATTCTATGTTTATTTACTCCCTAAATGTTCTCTATTATAACTTGTCTCTAGTTTAAGACTGTCTAAAACAGATTTTATTATGCTGTCTACTGTAGATTGTGGAAGTACGGAAATACTGTTTATTGTTTTATTCAACAATGTGAAGGTTTTTATGTTCATTTAACTGATCAGAATTCAGAGAAATATATTTCTGTTTACTGTTTCTGAATAAACTCCACTCAAACAGCGCTGCTGCATTTCATGTATCTGTCCCACACTCCCTCTGTGCTCCACTAGCTTGGCATGAAAAGCTGTTTTCCTCTTTTAAACCTTAAACTTAGGATCTTGGGTTAAATGCATTATACCGAGAGTTAATAAGTTAAAACTCATTAGACTGCTGACTTGGATATTTCTAAGATTAAGAGTCATGCTATTTCTCTCCTTACAATCTACAGATTGTGCTCCTGCTGCTTTTCTGCTGTGCAAACTGATTACTCAAGAGAGATTTAACCATTCATTCATATGCAAAAGTCTCCACTGGGATGCTAAAAGAAAGTGCTGCCTTTCATCCGCCTGAACAAAACACTTACTGTGTCAAAGACACATTTCTCTCTGCCAAGAGGAGTGATAACAAGCTGTAAGAGCCTGAACTCATACTGAGTTTAAAAGCTTAGGCATTATCTTGGAAATTTATATTGTGACATAAAGAAATAATACTAAAAGCCCTCTGTTATTTTATTTACAACACCAAATACAGATACTTAAATATGAAGAAAATCGCAAATTAATTTTACGGCTAAAAAGATGGATTGTTGGATCTATCGGCAATAATGTGAAGACGTCGACATAAGCAACTGCACCAGAAGCCAAATACATTTTTGTACATGCATAAAATAAAAAAATAAAAAAATGTGAAACTGTCATGGAAGAAAACAAATAAACACACAAAGAGGAACAGTCTCCAACATCAGAAGCTATATGACTGTGTGTGTGTGTAGAGGTGTTTAACATTTGGTAACTAATTTCAAACAAAAAAAAACAACCAACAAAACACGTATATGTGTTCATAAGCGATCTGACACTGATGCGTTCCTCTTTCCAGAATGTGAACATCCATCGTACGACTGAAGACGCTCTGCAGACCGTCCCCGCTCACCTCTGACAGGCTGCTGTTACCCAGCGAGGCTCAAGTCACACTTTTTTTTTTCTTTTTTCTCCTCCTCATGTGACATTGTGTCCAATGTGCACAACTTTCTCACGTCGCCACGGTTGAAGTGTCTCCTCTTCCTCCTGTAACACACACACACACACGCACACACTATAACGTTTATGTCCGTATTATTTTTATTAAAAAGCATTTGAAGGAGCTCAACTTGAACTTTTGCTGCACAGCAGTCGATCAGCATAACCGGTCCGGATGATTTATGAATCAAACACTTGGGTCACAGCAGATCCCTGTCTGATTTGACAGTCTGATTTGTTACTGCTATATTTAATATGGTTTCAGTGTGTCGGCATTGTGCAGCACTGAAGGGTACTGTAATATATATATATACTTTGAAGTATTAACCATGTGGTTTTCATCAAATGATCACGTGACTTCCTGCATGTGTTGCTGTATTGTGCAATCATTGTTTCATGTGAAGATGTTTTTTAGTGATAACGTGCAATTTGAAGGTTACACACCTCTGTAGTATGAAGCTTAATTCAATCAAGTGAATGAAAAGACTGGATCAATATTAATATGGTGAAAACAGTTACTTAAATGATATATTAATGGGTAAAATGGCTTTCTTCAGATGTGTGTGTATACAGGAAATATTCTGTCATCTCACCTGAAACAGATGTAGAGTACTGGTTCTCTGATTCTACACACAGACCTTTGAAATGAAATTGAAATACTATTTTTTTTTTCTTTTGAAGAACATCGGGTACATGTGGCATTTGATATAATAATTTTTAAAAAAATGCAACTTTAGCTCCAAGCTTTTTTTTTTGGTGTTGATGCGGGTCATGACTTCAAAATGTATGTCCCAACTCCACTGAGATATAATAAAGATGTGTTATTTTTATACACCGGCCAGTCATTATTTCAGTCATTTGGGTTTTTTTTTTTCTTTAATATCCTGCTTTAGATGATGTGTTTATAGCATCTAAAATATTGAAAAATGTCAGAAATTGGCAAAATTTATTATTTTTTAATATTTTTGAATTTGTCAACTTAACACCCATCAACTAATTTCTTTTTTTTTATCAGTAGTTGAAGCATGTCGCTACAGTGATGATGGATGCATGAAGACTGCAGAACTCAGGAGATAACTTATTACATATCATTTTTAAGACTTAACAGGTTCCTCCTATTCATTTTGAAAGTAGCTATTAGCGTGAGTTGCTGAATCAAATAAAATCTCTGCGTCTCCTCAATATCACTTTAATGCAGCTGAGCATGACATTCATCTTCTAATAAAAGCCGTGTGGCAGGTTTGTGTATAATAGAATGAGGCTTTGCATGTACAGCAAATACTTCCGAGAAAAAAAATGCTGAATTAAGTTTAAATGTGAACATGGACTACATTATGAAACAAAGGTTCTGGCATTGTCTGCAACATTAAAGGTATTACTTCCTCTTCCTCACAGCTGAAACAACACAGCGGCCGTGCATGAGCTGAGATATGTGACCGAAGTGCGGACTACAACTTCCTCAGATCCTTTTATAGGTACAGCAGCAGCACAGTCGCTCAGAAAGATGAATAGAATTCAGATATGAACAAAAAACAGGTATAAACAACTGACCTTTATTATTTTTCATTTTCATACATGAGATTTTGGTGGCTGTCGTACAAACAGCTCATCGTGATAAATCACCTCGTACTTTTCTCAAACATGGGTTTCCTGAATAAAAATTCAGGAACAGATTTGACAATAAAAAAAAATTTAAAAAACCCAGACTCACATACACAGAATACAAAAAAAAACTCCGGCCGTTTTATTTGCGACAGCACACTCTTGCTGCCCCTGTATTCATGACTATCAACTTGATTAATACTT
This sequence comes from Pampus argenteus, assembly GCA_036937835.1. Lineage (NCBI taxonomy): Eukaryota > Metazoa > Chordata > Actinopteri > Scombriformes > Stromateidae > Pampus > Pampus argenteus. The sequence goes on along the minus strand of CM072863.1, from coordinate 20,616,898 downwards.
TAAGGACCCGCCTTTGTTTGGGCATTTGTTCGAACTGGCAGAAAAATGAAACTGGGAAATATTTCATTATATACATTCATTAATATTCATGAGTACAGGGGCAATACTTGAGAATGGGTGCAAACGGGTGTCATCGCCGGATTGGTCGTGTTCCTCTCATCTCCACGCTGATTGGCTGTTTCCTCCGATAGTTCTCCGCTCTGATGCTGATTAGCCCGTGAAGCTTTCCTTCAGCTCGGGTGGGAGAACAGGACGACACCGTCATCAGAACTGTAAAGAGGAGAGAGTCAAAATATTGTCCGTTTCTTTGTTTTGCTATAAAAATAAACCCCAAAAACATTTGTACGCAAATAAATCAGAGCTATGAGCGTGTCTTTTATATGCAGACGTTACATGTTAATATCAAGATTCCAGCTGTGACAGCAGACGACTCGTCTCTTACATTCTTGAGGAATTCCTCGGCGACAATACGGGCCCTGGCGTTGACGGACAGCTTCATCTCGCTGATCTCCTTGTCGATCTCCTCCATGAAGTGGATGACAAAGTCCACCAGCTTGTGTTTGTACATCTGCTCCGTGTGGAAGTTAGTGATCAAGAAGCTAATGTCATACCCCTAAATGACAGTACAAGAGAGGAAACAGAGTAAGAGACTGACATGATGGGAATGTATGTTTTATATTGTTTGTAAATAGATTCATGATCATATGTTATTACAGAGGCTTTATGACATATTCAATTTAAAAAGTTAACATACTGTATAAAATATTGATTCTATTATATAAATCCCCTCCTCTGACTCCGTCTTACCTCTACAGGTTTCCTCCTCAGAATGAAGAAGTTCTCCGCCCTCATCATCATGAAGCGCATGAACTTGTGGCAAAGGATCTTCTCGATCTCATCGGCCTACATTTGATTATGACAAAAAGTGTTTGTTAGACCGAGACAGAACACTGAATAAAAACCTACGAAACAATTCAAATCTGGCTGGTTTTTAATTACCTGTTTGACAGCAATGCTGACTCTGACAGAGTTGATGGATCCTTCGATCAGAACCTTCTCCTTGTCATTACGGCTGATCACCACGGGCTGAAGTAGCAGCTCCTTACTGCTCCTGTAACCGCGGCATAAATCCATCCATTACAAAAAAAAAAAAAACAGGCCTGCTCGGTTTTAGACTATTCCAGATACTGAGGAGCATCATTGTGCTTGAAAAGTAAAATAAAATGAGGGAAAACCCTTCATGTTATGGTGATTTGACTGCCAACAGGCCGCAGCAAGTCCCCCGCTGGCTGATTCTACATTTTCTTATGCAAGTTTGCACAAGTTGAAACATGTTTGACAGCTGAAAGATGATCTGCAAACAGCTCGAAGCACAGCAAGGCGAGAGTGGAAGCAAAGCATTGGTACATACCTGACCTCCACCTCTGGCTTGTTGTGACGCTCCACCACCTGAGAGGAGAAGTTCTCCAGACAGAGGGCCGCTTGCAAGGTGGCCCTCACAGCGTTTAAGTACGGACGCAGAGTCGCTGTCTGGAGAAAAGGATGAAGATGATCAATGGATGGATGGATCACACTGCAGGGAACATTGTCTTAGATGATATATTGGTTATTTAGATCAGGGAACAATGACACTGCAAACAACTGATCACAGAGACTTAACCAGCAGAGTCAGCATATGACGTCAGGTTGGATGTGGTTACAGCTCAAGCACAATATATATATATATATTTTTAATCTCTTTTTATTCACATTTAAAAGTCATTATAGCCAAATATATGTTAAACAGCATCAAAGTAATTCACTGAATGGTTTTGCCTGCATTAATGTTAGTGGATGGGATGCTTTCAGATGACCAAGATTGTATCTGAACGTTTAGCTACAGCTTTCTGTCGTTACCAACGATAATTATACTTTTTCTCCGTTAAAAAAAAGCACAAAGTTGTTGGAGAGCTAACAGTCAACCGAGTAACTAAGTGAGGAAATGAAAAGACAGCTCAGCCCAATCACTTTAGTTTCTGCAAACCGTATCGAGGATGCATCGTCCTCTTTCATTTCACCGCAGCTACAGCCACAAACCCCGCCTGGCACAAACACGAAGCTAACCAGCTAATACGATAGATGTTGCCATGGCTACACGGACGATATATAAGTCTAAATAAGTACAGAAAAAGACACATTTGGTGCAGTAGACTTACCATTTTTGTGCTGTGAAAGACGGAAGTTCCTCAGCCACGCCTGGGACTCCTCTTCCGTAAATCCTACAACGTCTAGTAGAGACGAGGTGCGCTCGTTTTGTTTCCAGTTTTTCTTTCAAAGGAAGCAGATCGCTCCACCCAGCGTACACGCTGCTGTTAGCGAGTACATTTTGTAGAAAACGAGCACACCCTCCGGCGCGTCCACTCCGCTCTGTGAGCAGGAGGTACGACGCTACTTTATGAGCCAAATTTAACAGTTTGAAACACGTTTTTAAACACAATATGAAAAACAACAACGTTATAAGCGAGTTAAACAACTGAACTGTAGGCTTTGCAGCAATATATTAAATTTTAATGAACCTCGACACAACATGGTTTGTTCCGACGCTACCATGCTAGCATTAGGGTCACCTATTTACAACTCACCTCGTTTGTTTTGATAGATAGCGATATTTAAAACAAGGTCTTTACTTGTTTTAGTACATGTTATGTGTTATACATTTTGTTTATAAAACTGTTATTTTGTTGAACATAGGTTATAATTTCATCTGACTGGATTCATACAACCGTCCCCCGTCTTCTTAGTGGATTCTCCCATCATGGACGCCATTCACTGACGGTAAATATCCTTTGCTCCTAAACATTCAAAGATACATTTCACTGCTTACATTTAATATAATTTAGCTTATATACATATATATTTAAACTTCCACGTGTACAATGTATAATTTCTGAAGCATGTGATTATAACGACAGTTATTACATTTTTACAGGCATTTTCGCATCTTGGGCCCAGCGAGCTCTCGCTATATGTAGGCAGACGTGTGTGTGTGTGTGTGTGTGTGTGTTTGAGTGTGTGAAAGAGAGAGAGAGAGAGAGAGAATGTAAATGTGTGAGCTGCTGAAAAGTGTCATGTGTTTTATTATTGTTTATTAACCACTATTATTATTGGTCTGTTTGTAACAGGGTATTCAGATGCTGTCAGGTCTCTGCAACTCAGCATCATGAGTGAGTTGAAGGACTGCCCCCCACTGAAATACTATGACTTCAAGCCTGTCGAGCATGTCAAGGTGTGTCCCCGCTACACTGCTGTGCTGGGCCGTTCAGAGGACGATGGGATCGGTATTGAGGAGCTGGACACCCTACAGTTGGAGTTGGAGACGCTCCTGTCCTCAGCCAGTCGCCGCCTCCGAGCCCTGGAGGAGCAGCGACAGGTAAGGATAGGAAAGATAGATCTCCTCCTCCTCCGCCTTTGTTGTGGTTGCTTTTTGGTGACTCAAAACCCTTCACTGTGTCTCAGATCCTCACAGACTGGCAGGACAAGAAGGGGGATAAGCGCTTCTTAAAGATGGGGAAAGACCCGGACCCTGCTGCATCATCTCGCCACAAACCAAAGAAGCAGAAATTAGACGGCAAAGGTGGTCATGGTCCAACTCCAGGACCTGGCAGGCCAAAATCCAAAAACCTGCAGCCTAAAGTCCAAGAATATGAATTTACAGACGATCCACAAGACATTCCCCGCACTCCTAAAAATGATGCACCCAACAGGTCAGCAGCAGTACCTCTTCATAATACTGTATATCTCGTAGAGGTATGTGACGATTAGTGACTTTGATGGTATGATTACGGTGTGAGGAGACATCAAAATTTCAGGGTTTTAACATTATTATGCACTGATGTGTTACTGAGTTGTTTATTAAAGGTATTATTGTATTTTTTCACAAAATTCTTGGTATTTGAAGCTGCTACACCAAGCCTGTTTTTGTTCCACCTGCACTCAGAAACACTTGGTGACAGTGACATCGGTCAAGTTAAATCATGACTTGATCACACTTAATTGAAGTTATTAGTGAGTCTGGCTTCAAGCAGGAGTGTGGTACTAACTTTAAGATACAGCAGAATAATTGATTGTCTCTCTGGGAAGGTATGTTTATATTTGAAATGTTTTTTTTGTTTTCAGGTTCTGGGCGTCAGTCGAGCCATATTGTGCTGATATCACAAATGAAGAGATACGATTGCTAGAGGAACTTCTGAAACCCCCAGAGGATGAAGCAGAGTATTTCAAGGTATGACATAAAAAGCACCTGCTATGTTATATACAATATTACTGGGGACAGACTAGACACAGTTCTGGATGTAAAAAGTGTATCATGTTAAATGTGTTAACTGTAGATTCCAGCATTGGGGAAACACTACTCTCAGCGGTGGGCTCAGGAGGATCTGCTGGAGGAGCAGAGAGAAGGAGCACGAGCCAACGACAAGAAGAAGAGCCTCATGGGAGGGCCGCTGTCTGAACTGGACGCAAAAGGTTAAGAGAAAGCTGCAGCCTGTGCCTTAAATCAGCAAGGACTAGAGAATGTTTGCCCTCGGTATCAGCACTATGATGTACTTTATTTACCGCACGCGCATGATCAGTCGCCCTCAGTGTTTATTCTATATGTTATAGATGTGGACTCGCTTCTGAAAAAGTCTGAGTCCCAACATGAATCTCCAGAAGATGGTTGTCCCTTCGGCCCTCTCACGCAGCGTCTGCTCCAGGCTCTTGTAGAGGTCAGTGTACTGTAGATTCTTCTGTGAATCAAGGATACACACTGATTAACAGATCAAATTATGGTTTTAAGTGTGACATGACATCTGAAATATTCTTGTTTTATTTTTTGTAAAAAAAAAAAAATACTGGAAATTGCCTTTAAATGGTGATATCTTTTCGGGTTCTTCCAGGAGAACATTATATCCCCCATGGAGGATTCTCCTATACCAGACATATCAGGAAAGGATGCCAATGATGGAGCTGGGACTTCTCCTCGAAGCCAAGGAAAAGCTTTTAGGTATTTGTGGAGCACCTCACGAATGTATGAGATATTAGGAGCAATAACACTATTACACACACGCCAAGGTCACATCCTCAGGATTATTTCTGGGAAGGGTCTTTAAACAGATATTACAATAAACTCACATGGAAAAAATAGTTGACAGAATAAGAATTGTTAATCTCAGAGGCCACAGTATAGTATATTGGTTGGGAGTTTGGTTCATGTATTTGTTTTGCACCCTGAGAAAGGAGACAATTCCTTGAAATTTGCTGGCACAAATAAAGTTTATTGAAGGGATGTTGAACTTATTGCTTTCTACGTTAACTCACGTCGTCAACCTCCACTCTCCAGTGTTCCTCACACACGTTCTCTGGAGGCACGGATCAAAGAAGAGCTGGTTGCTCAGGGGCTGCTGGACTCTGAGGAGCGACCTGGACCAGGAGGAGACTCTGAGGACGAGGTCCTGGCAGAGCTTCAGAAGAGACAAGCAGAGCTCAAAGCCCTGAGCGCTCACAACAGAGCCCGAAAGCAGGAGCTGCTCAGGTGAGGACACATTAACCCTGAAGTAAACTGTACGTATTATCCATGATAAGCTGTTGACATGAACTTTTGATTTATGTCTGCCTCTTAAGGTTGGCGAAAGAGGAGATGCGGAAGCAGGAACTGAGGCAGAGAGTCAGGGTGTCTGACAATGAGGTCATGGAAGGATTTCGGCGAATCATGGCCGCTAGGCAGAAGAAACGCACTCCGACCAAGAAGGAGAAGGACCAGGCCTGGAAAGCCCTAAAGGAGAGAGAGAGCATCCTCAAGTTGCTGGATGGATAGAGGAAGCAACAGGAAAAATGTGGGAGGAAGAACTTTTTTTCCCCACTTATTGACACAGATTGTAACCCTGTGACGGCTGTTACACGGTCAGTTTACAGCTGTACCTCTAAAATGTAAGATCCAGTTTGCTGCAGGTCTGTGTGATTTAAATAGGGGCATTTCTGTAGTAATTGGTATGTCATGTACAGCAGAAAGCTTATGTGATAGTAACATTCAGTATGCATCGGAGACTTTTCCTCCTTTTCTTAAATTTTTTTTCTTTGTCAGTTGAATTTTTTTTTATGTTGCTTTCTATTTTGTTTACCATTGTAATGGTATTAAAAACAATACACGTCAATGTTTGAATAAATCACTAACAATTAAAGGCTGATATTGTATGTGTACAAAATACACAGCTTAGAGGAGATATGCCTTTACGCTAAATTAATCCACTAAGTATGAATATAATATATATATACTGTCACCACAGTTTACACTAGCATGGCTGTACTCTTGTTCTTAGATGGTGGCTATGGTTACACTGAGTCAAATACCAGGGGGTTTATTGCATTACAATAATGTGCATTAATATTACAACAATAGAAAAGGGCAGCAAGACACAACCATATAAGGCTCTATGTTGTCCTCCTTTTTTATTGGTTCACGTATCTTATTTTTTGTGTAACTTCTACATCTAGTCACACTATAATGTTCAACTATACACATTTACACAAGATTATGCTACCTTGTGTTTAAAGGTCCATGTCCTGAAATATAGGTGGACATATTTGTCCCAGCTATGCCTCATATTTTCTTCCCACCACTGTGAAAAACTTTGCTAAACCACCACTAGATGGCAGTCAGTGCCTTCTTTTTTTTTCTTCTTTTTTTTTTTACATACCAGACCAACTGTATTTACATAGCCTATTGTTACAAGCATTTCCACTATTGACAGAGAGCCATTGTGGTGTGTGTCTTCACTTGATGATATCTTCATCCATATTGATCCCAGGCTAAATGACATGAATAGACAGGATTAAGCTGCTGTGTCTCACAGCCTGCAGTCATGTGTGAGGGTCACACAGTTCAGTTCAGCATCCAAGAGGATTTGACCAGTCAGACACACTGCTGTTTCACCACACTGTCACATGGCCACAGCAGCTACAACCACAATCCCACTGACCTGCTGACTTGACACATAATGACATGTAAGGAGACGTGTTCCCATCAAATGTGCTCCAGAAATATATTATGACATTGAAGTAATATGACTACAGAGTCACCTTCTATACTTTAAGTCTGTTCTAGTTGTTATAGGCTGCTGTAGTCGTGCCCAGGTTGTGACTCAACCCACAAATATTTAAAAGTTCAACCTATATTTATCATATTTATCGCTAATATACACATGCAGTGGGCTTACCGCAGGTAAACATATAAACGATTTAATGCAGGCTCATTTATTAACGATTTTAAAGATTTAAAGTGGTCTGATGTACGTTATGTAAATGATGTGAACATTGCTTTGAAACATATCATATGGATAAATACAGTAAGTGAAGTTGCTGGATGATCATGATTCATGCAGAAACAGGTCTGTAAGAGGAAGTGGTGCACAATGGATTGATGTTGAGTTGAACATTTTAATGCTTCAAATGGACAAAGTCAGGGTAGCTGCTCATAAATCATGGTGTTGTTTTTTTGTTTTTTTTTAGATAGAAGTCTTTATTGTAAGCTGAGAAATCAGATTACTAACATGTAGCATTGTTAACAGTATTATGAGGGTTCAAACACAGCTGTTTATGCGTTTGATAAGATTAACCAAGACACAGTTGAGGAGATGTTGCTCTCTCTTTCAGATGACACATCTCTTGGCGTATATAACCTGGCTGAAGCGGTTTTTTTTTTTTTAGATTGCTAGCTAGGCCACTGTACAAACCAATATGTCATATTTTGAATAGATGCCTACTCAGCGGGACCTATCTGGAGCTATAGAAAGAGCCTAAAATCATACCCTTATCCAAAGATGGATATATGGAATATACTCCCAGTACTGACTAAGATACTTGAGAAGATTTTTTTTTTAATGAAATGGATTACTTACAAAAGCACACTTACGCACCAAAGCAGCTCAAATATTATGATTTTTCAACCATCTTGCTTGGATGAAGCGTTACCTCTTGCAGTATTTCTGACAGCAAAAAAATGACTCAACTTTGTTCTATGTGTCACCAATTTTTTTTTTTCCGTCAGTAAGTTTGTTTTTATTATAATAATATAATATTTCGTATAAGAAGCAGCTATACCTTGCGGTTTGTCTGCTTACACATGGTTCAGCCGTATTTTATGTCCAAGCAGGATCACATTTATGTTATTTGTAGCCATTCAGCAATCTATTAAAGGTTCTTTTGTATTGACTGTAACACCTTTTTTACTCCTTATAAATATGTGTGTGTGTGTGTGTGTATTGTGTTGGCAAGACCCTTTTTGAAACACTAACTGAATCCGCAATAATATACCCAGACCATTTTTTAAAACACAAAAAAAGTGCTCATGTGCAGTGCCCTTGAACGCAGCTCTGTGCTTGCAGCCAGGCTGTAAGCTCTAACAATGGCCCCAATCATCATGTAACCCCCCCCCCCTTCAGTTAAGGCCGGCGTCCTCTACGCAAATTCATACTGCCATGAATCCATCAGTATGAAAGCTTTTAATAACATGCATGCACCTATTGAATCCTCCTCACAGGTGAATGAAGGCTGAATGAAGGCTGAATGGAGAGCTGTGGCGGCCCCTCGAGGTTGGGCGTATCGTACTGGGCTTTTGTTGCATTTGTTGTCATTAGACCTAAATTGAAGGGCAGGTGGGTTTTGTGTTGATACCCTGCCCATACACGCTCAATGATGCTCGTCCGCTGTTTGCACATCCTGTATTGAGCTGTTTTTTAAAGGCTCAAACAGACTCCCTTTGACAGCCCAGGTGGTGTGCCGGGGATCTGTGAGCCTCTAACGTCGGGCCTTAGCTCCTCTCCCCCACGTAAGCGCTCTTCTCTCCCCATGTGAAATTCAGCTACTTGGTGAGCTTCTTCGCTCCTCTCTGCCATGGCCTGTAAACCTTTACAGCTGTTTGAAGAAGAGGGCTCTCCACTGGAGTGTCTGGGTGAACAACTTGAGCATTAAGTATTGTGGCACAAGATGTGCAGCGGCTGCATGTCTACTCAGGCATTAACGAGAAGACTAATACAGTGTAAATACAGAGCTATCGTGTGGGCAGGCTGTGTGTGTCATGTGTTAACGTGGGTACACACACACACACACACACACACACACACACTCATCTATGTTACCCCCACTTTCCAGATCTCCTGTCAGTGGGGGCTTTTCTGTCCATCAGCTCTTTGTTTTGTCAGTTTGTATGTTTCTTTCTCTAGGGCTCTCCTCCTACTCCACCTCCATCCCTGCGTTCCTGGAATTGAGCATGGACAAGCACACACACACATAAGCACACACACACACAGAGAGAGAGAGAGAGAGAGACAGAGAGAGACAGAGAGAGAGAGAGAGAGAGAGAGAGAGAGAGAGAGATACAAACATAAGGGTAAAGGTATTTAACAAAAATCTGATGATCGTTTGTCCTAATGCTATGTCAGCTTCCTCGCTAATAACACATGCTGAATTGAGAATTGCGTGTGTATGTGTGTGTGTGTGTGACAGGGGTACAGACAGAGGTTGAGACAGCTGCTGGGACCGGCTGGTCCACTAAGAAGAGCCTCTGTCCATCCAGGCCACGCCTCGGCTCTCCTCCTGCACAGAGAACTATTGTCTTGAACGCTGCTGCTTCCACTATTCTGATGTCATGGTTCGTCCTTCCCCGGAGCGCTGCTGTTGTTGCTGTTGTTGTAAAACTTGACAGACCTTTTAGCCCAAAGTCAGGAACACGAACTACTGCATGGATGTTTGATTTAAGGGGCAAGGTGAGACGGCCGAATGCTCTCATGCTGTCACATTTTTGACCCCTCTGTATTAACATCACACTGCTTTGAATCCTATTTGCTTCTCATTTGCATGGCAGTTGATGCTTTTCTTGTGTGTCTCCTGAATGCAAATCAAACTTTTTTTTTTTTTGCCTCATTCAGCCCCACCTGTCTGGACTTCGCTCATCGCTGAAGGTAGAGATAAAGATTATTGGGTCCCCTGTTCAGCTTATCATGACTACAGGGTAGTTTGTACACGATAAGCACAATCAGGCATAGAAACACCATTCACTTGCAGGATTAGGGGCAACGAACCCAGTCAGATAAGACATGTATATGGGTCATAGGGGCAGACTGAAATATCTAAACTACTAGATGGATTGCCATGAAGGTTTGTACAGGTATTGATGATCCCCAGAGGATGAATCCTTATTGTCTTTGGTGATCTCCTGGCTTGTCTTCTAATAACAACTAGGTTGACATTTTTTTTTTTTTTTTTTTGAAGTGAAATATCTCAACAGCCACTGAATGGATCGCCATGACGTTTTGGTAGGCCTACGAATTCTGCACGGAGGATGAGTCCTACTGATCTTGGTGATCTCCTGACCTTTCGTCTAGCGCCACCAGCAGGTCAAAGTTTTTTTTATCGTGTGAAAATATCTACAATCAGTCAGATAGACTGGCACGAAATTTGAAATAAATATATATATATGGTTTTAAAATAATTTCCTAATGACTTTAATGATCATCTGACTTTTATTTTAGTGCCACTATGAGGTTGATATTGGTGGCGTAGAGTGAAATAACCATTAAACTGGTTACAGACCATAGGTACAGATGTTCATGTAAATAACTTTGGTGATTCCCAATGATGAAGTCAACATTTTAATTTGTCCAGTGCTTTGGTTTATGACCAAACGCATGCAAAACTAAGGACATACCCATCAGCCTCAGGTGCGCTCTATTTTTAACTGCTAAGCGTGCTAACATGCTAAACTAAGATGGTGAACATGGTAAACATTACACCTGCTAAACACGTTGCTATGCTGTTGTTGTCCATGTTGCCCGAGCGCCGGACGTCTCGCAAAGCCGTTGTCATGGCTGCAGACTCGTAAGTCTTGTTCTCTATCTTGTTGTAAGTGATTATATTCATGGCAAACGGAGGGTTGCAAGCAAAATTGATCCCAATCTGTTAACAATTAGTCACAATTAAGGACTGAAGACCTACAGTCTGACACACACGAGTCACATGGTTGTTGGTTTTTTTATGAGAGTTTTCTTTGTAAGGGCTCAAGTCACACCAACCCCCATCTGAAGCTAATAGGAGCCAAATATTTTTCACCTCTGCCTCAGTAGCAAGTCTGAGAGCTGGCACGGTGCCACTGCTATTTGACTACACTTTGTTAAAATCACCGAGAAGAAAAGAGGGAGAGATAGGTGGATACAGCGCGCCATGTTTGTCATTGGCAGTACATTTGGACAGCAGAGGTCAAAGCCCTTTAGAAATATGCTTAGCTTTGGCGATAAGTTCAGATAACAGAGGTATGTAGAGGGGGGACATGAGCACATATTTCCACATATATTGCGTGCAAATACTGTTTGCCACTTCGGCGTTACTATAGAGTGAGTCGATTGGAGCAGGTCAACTGTCCTCTCCCCATCGAACAGATAACATTCCTGGGACGTCCTCCAAGCTGGAGAATGGTGGGGCAGAAAAAAAAGGACATCACCGGCATTGTGGATAATAGTCATTGAGGAGCGAAGGAGTCGCAATGAAAAACACTTCTTTCACCACCCACCACTTCTCTGTCATCCACCCTCCATCCTTTTCCCATCGCTCTTTCGTTTCTTCTGCTCTGTTATTATCACCCAGATCATTATCAGGCTCACTCTCCCCTCGCTGCGATGGAGAGGAGGGCCGGCCGCCCACATGGCTTCGCTGAGAGATTTCTAACAGCAGCAGCACAAGATGGGGGGGGGGGGGGGGAGAAAAGCAAAGACAAGAGGCCCAATAAAGTCCGTCTAAATATAGACAGCAGGGCCTTTTTTCTCTTCTCCTTATAAAGAGCTGCTGATGAATCCGGGTGGACAATTCCCCTCAGAGCTGATCACTCCCTCCAGGATCGGGAACATAACTGTTGGTGCATGGAAACACACACACACACACACACTCCCATACACAAACACACAGGGCGAAGTTCTTTTATGAGAGGGAGTTAGTGAGGTTTTTTTTTTTTTCTGTACAAGAGAGAGCAAATCATGTTTGTTGGAACATACTAAAATAGGAGAGCTTAGAGGAAACCTCCAAAAAGAAATGATGAGAAATGAGGAGCAGGCAGTGAGTGATGGGATGGGATGTTCCTGGTCAAGTTCAACACACGAGAATAAGAGATTAAGAAGTAAGATACAGATGAACTTCATGTGTTGTATTTTTTCCTGAATAGTGATCTTTTTCCAATCCAACAGCACCTCTAAATCCTACAAATTAGGGGGGGGGGTTTAATGTTATATTGTTCAGGCCGCAAGTCACTTGTGAGTGAGTTGGAAAAAAAAAAACATACATATATCAGCCCCTGAGTTGTATTAGTGAATCAGAGATATCGGGAATTTCTAAACTTCTTACCATTGTGTGACCGAGTCTGAATTTGAGAAACACTTTTAAAAAACAACATTCTTTGCACCTGAAATGGAGATGAAGCGCTTCGCTGTTCAAAAGTGAAAAAACGTCTTCTCAGTTGCAAAGCGCTCAGCAGCGGTTCAGCGACATAACGGTGACCTCTTCTCTTAGGACCTTTTCCCTCATGATAAATTAACAAATCCAACAGCTGCGTCATCAGTGTGAGTGATTCACTGCCCTATCTGAGGCACTGTTGCTGTCCGTCTGAAGTGCAGTTATTGCTAACAGCATGTCCTGTTTTCTGCTGTTTTTTTGTGTGTGACATCAGCAGCTGCTACAACCCCCCCACCAAGACCCCCGCCCCCATTCATTAAACTAAAAAGGTAATATACAGGTCATGTTCTGATTAACACACAGGCCACAGAGAGATGTCTGTGACAACAGGAGACGCAGAAACAGGTCACATATAGTACATGTACTGATGCAGAGACACAGATACAGTGTTAGCTACGCTCTGTGTGACGCAAACAAGGTGATTTTCACAGCTGTGCCCCTATGCTAATGGTGACAGCAAAGGTTCAAGAGTCAAATAGGTGAAAAAAGGTTCACTAGTGTTTTAAGATCCTCTTTTACACCTGTTGCACACTGTCTCCTGCAGTGTGTGTGTGTGTGTGTGTGTGTTTCCGTGACCACACACACACACACAAACAAGACGCTTGTGTACACGCACGCATTCAAAATTGACGCAAATATAAAAAGTGTTTTCATTGTGGTTGTCTGAGCCGGGATCGCTCGCCAAAAGGCGAGCTCATAAAACGCAAATAACATCACACACGTTGAACATGAGCACTTATTACATAAGAGCTCCTCTTCCACACAGACACAGCACAGTCTGACGGAGTCAACGTCAAAAGTGTGCATGAGAGAGAAAATGGGTATAATTCATGCGTAACCTCTCAGTCGTTAAGTGTACAGCTGAAGTGGATCGATCTGCGCGCGTGTGTGTGTGTGTGTGTGTGTGTGTGGGGCTGTGTCAGTTTGTGGTTGTGAAAGCCCCACTGAGAGAGGAAGCTCAGCTGTCAGTAGTTGTCAGGCCTCTTTTTCTTTGCTGATCCTGTTGTAGTAAACCTTCCCCCTCCTTCTTTATTTTCCTCTCCCTTCCTTCTTATTCTGCCCCCCAACAGCAGCTGGCGGGGTTTGAGGTCGAGGTGGAGGCGCTTCTCGTTAGTGCAAACATGTTGCCCAGAGATAAGGAAATGTGGCACAGAACCAGCAAAAAAAATCCCCCCCGCCATCCCCTGGGCTGAAACACATACAAACATACATACACACACACACACAGCAAGAATTAAAAATATTATGGCCAAAGGTCAAGGCTTTTATTTTGTGATGTAAAGTTTAGAGCTTGTTACAATATTATGACCTCATTTCAACCTTGGATCCAGTGCTTCTGGCCTCCTCACCTTCTCTCTTGTCCTCTTGTGCTCTATCTCACCAGTTTTGACTTCCAGATCACTGACTGGTCAAATGGCTTTCCCAGTTTGATGTGGAAAAGCTTGACTGGCCTGCATGGAGCCCTGACCTCAACCCTTCAACAGCTATCACCCAAATCACTGCCCCGAACTCACTAACGCTCCAGTGGCAGAATGGGAGCAAATCTCAGTTACAGTTAGTTATAGTTATAGTTATATATGAGCGTAATACTCAGGTGTCCACTAACTTATATAATATATAAGAATTTATATATAAAACCAAGCAGACCCACTCGCATCACTGATACTGTGTAACCAAACTGTGGAAATTGTCAATGGTTTTAAATATCTGGAAACACACATAAATCACAAAGTGAGTTTAACAAACAATGTTGCTTTTTTTCTTTTTTTTTTTGTAAGAAAGCTCGTCAGAGATAATTTTTTAATTGGGAAACTGAAGGGTTTTGTCATTTTAGACCATGAAACACTCAAGATGTTACATGCTTTTGCTTCGTTTCTAATGCACTTTAGTTTATCTTATCCCCCTTCTCTGTTATACACCGAACACACTCGTCTCCAAAGCACACACACACACACACACACACAGCAGTTGAGTCACTGTTTGGCTTTCCTGTCCCTTGTCATGTATCATTAACTAACTACAGCTCAGCTAAACTGCCATGTGTAATAAATGTATGACAACTGCCACAGGTGAGCGACTCAAGACATTGTTATGGCAATGTTAGACTTGTTATGTTACCGATGCTACATTAGCTGCTTACACAGCTTTTATTATTATTATTATGCATCATCAGATCAAAGCTAATGTATTGTATGAGGAAAACTTAATAACTTACCGTAAAACCTGTTTCTGACATTTTTGGGGGGTCGGTGAGTCATTTCTATGTGTGCATGCCAACACTGTCAGACCGCTGTGGCGTCGTGTAAGATGGACACGAGGAGAGGCTGAAAGCGTCTGCGGTGCCTCGGCTCTGCTTGCCCTTGGGAGATGTGGGGAGGTTTGGGGGGTTTGTGGGATAGGGGTTGTAATGGATGGGAGGCAGGGGGTGTCTGAGCTTGTGATTACAGCTCTGATGGACCTCCCCAGGCTCTGCTTGACTGAGACAAACTTAGATCACATTACAGAGCTGGAGACTTTGGACGCTGAGTGAAAATAACCGCTGCTGCACTAATAGGAAACACATTTATGATTTCACAAACAGGCTCACTCATGCATACAGATTAATGTATGTATGAACTAGAAACTCGCATATCCACAGATGAGCAATTCATTAGGATACACTTAATCACGTCACTCAGGGTTTGCAACCTGTTCCAGCTGTCTGTCTGTCTTGTCAACTAATCAGTCCCTCTTCACTCCTATTTACTCTGGTGAACTACACCACAAGTATCAGCCTGCATGGGGCTATCAGCTCTGCCTCATCTTATTATCAGCCCTGGTGGAAGTGCCAGAAGACGCTGCAGGCGTGAGAGTGGCATGTTGGTTCATCAGAGCAGCTGATAGGATGCAGGCCTGCTGTTGGATAAGCACTTGTTTCTGCCGGTTCTGCCCTGCAAACTCACACTGAGTCACAAATATCTCAGTGTTAATCACACCCAGACTCTAGAGTCCTGGTTGAAGACTTTCTCGTAACACTTTCATTGGCTTAGGTTAACACCTTACACTATCCAGGTATCATCAGGCCAGGATCAACATACAGTAAACACATCCTGCAAATCAGTCTGTGTGAAGACTGAAATGTTTGCCAAAAAAAACAGGCTTAAACACTCTGTAGTGTGCCAAGTCGTACTGGTTGAACCAGTTGAATTCTTCTACCATTTGAATGATCAGGTTGCTCGGCTTGTCGTTGGCACCTGTGCACCCAGTTCAACTGATTTAGAATATTTATTTCCTCATTTCTATTTACCCGTGTCCTCATTCACTGTGTGTGTGTGTGTTATATAGGAATTGCTGTTTCTGGAGTTTTTAAGTTCATGCCAATGTTTTTGCCTCCTCCTCTGCTTCCAGTAACTGATTTAAAGCTACAGTATGTCATCGAGGTAAACAATAGCTTCTCGTGCGACATTCATCGCGCCGTGGCTCGGATCACATTTAATAACAGTGCTCCACAGGTGTCCCAACTGTATGGAAATACTTCTTCAGTGACTCTATCAGCTACCGTTTTTCTGACCTCCAGTTCCCCTCAAATCTGCTTCTCCTTAGTTAGCTGTGTAGTTAGTGTACTAAACAATAGACTGTCTTTATTATACTGGCTGTCTTTACCTCTGATCCAATCCTGACTCTCTCCAGACCTCTCCGTGTTATCTGAATGGGTTATTAGCGCGGGAGAAGACCACTGGAGAGAGCATGTGATGGGTTTTGTGGTGGTGGTGGTGGGTGGGGGTCTGGATAAATATAGCCTGTATCTGAGCCCATATCTGACACCACAGCATTGACACTCCCCAGGCCCAGACAGACCCACGTGGGACCGGACTCTTGACAGCAGATTTAGATTTATATTCCTATTTAACGAGGGGCTCGTCCAAGTGAATGAGCTGTATTAAATATTAGTAAGTGATCCTGCTACAAATATAATGAGCTCATAAAATCGCTCTATATTTTACTTTATTTAACATACAGCATTAACCTCCAAATGAGATTAAAAAAAAAAGAGGGTCTCCCAGACTGCTAATGCTCTGCACCACTGTGTCTGCAATAGGACGTTTTAAACAGAGACAATATTTATGCAAGCACCCAAATTATGTAATATGGGTCACGATACGTTGCGATACATATTGCAATACATTTATTGAAAAAATTCAAAATAGAGTTTAAAACACAACTAGCTGTGTACAGCCTGAGTAGTCTAATATGTACGTCACATTATGTTGATAACTCAGAGGACGAATGGAGATGCCATGACGTTTCAGTTACGACACAATAAGAATACTTAATATGCACTTTATTTTAGAGTATAGTGGAAAATATTGCAATACTCATCTGTATTGATTTTTTTGCACAGCCCTAGTTGAGTTCTATTAGCTCCTTTACAGCATGCTTAAAATATTATGTGTGACACATAAAATTAGTCTATATCTTAGATTCTGATAATTGATAAAAAACCAACTCAGAATTTTATGAAGTTTAATAAGACTAGGTATGTAAGTATATGTGCGGCTGTGCTGAGCCACATGTATAGGCACATATTATTCTTTAAAAGACATAAGAACAATTACACGTTCTCCTTCCACTGATCATATACAAAATAGTCATCATACAATTTGCAGATTTTTCAATTTTCAATTTGCAAAAAATAGTTTTTAACAGCCTTTGGATGAGAAGAAAACTGATTTGAATCAATGTACTGTTTGACTTCCTTTGTGAAAACAAAGACGTTAAGCTGTACATTTGCTTTTATGAATATGAAATATGATATGATTAAAAATACCTTTTCATAAATAACTTGATGATGATGTAATCAGAATACCTATTTACATCACGCTACCTCAGGCCAACATACGTATTACCAAGTAATCAAGACACAAAATGTGTTTGTGCCTAGTTGTTTATTGGATTAGAGTTGAGCCGAAGCCTAATAAGGCGGGACTTTTATTGTGACAGTTCTGACAAGTCGCCTGACGTCATTAGATTGCATGATGAGTGAGATTTGACTGAGCCAACTTGTATGTCGATGTGAGAGAGGGACTAGTGGAGAGACTGAGAGATAGGCCTTATGGTGACTCAGCATAACAAGGTCCGCCGGGCCTGTATGACCTCGTTCATCAAGCTGACACCCGGCTCCGTTTCTGCTCCTCTCTGGTGGCATTCACAAGAGAGAAAGAGAGAGAAAAAGAAGAGATGGAAGGAGGTAAAGAGCGTGAGGAGAAACAGTACCGCGAGCAATGAAGTGGGAAAGAGCGGTAGAGATGCCAGGGAGGGAAAAACAAAAAAACAAATGACAGGCAAAGAAGTTGAGTCAATAAATGTGAGTGTGAGAACACAAGCAGAGAACAGGGAGGTGAGCTAGAGGAAGATAAACAGTGACAAGGAGAAGAGAGGAGAGGGGGACCAGAGCTGCTTCTATACACTAACAACCAGAAAACACAGCAACAGCAGAAACATCAATTCTGTTGAAGGCAAGTGTGTTTAAACATCTGTGACATGATTCAGTTATAACAACCACAACTTGTCCTTTTTGTTGTCATCTTCTACAGCACACTAACACACCACGCACGGCTTTTTACAACAGTTTAAAATAAAAATACAAAATTTAAAAAAAGGAGCACTTCTTTTCCCCCAAACATAACTCCTGAACACAAACACACTCTATTCACTGAAAAAGAAATATATATATATATTAGATTTATTTTATACATCAAGACATCTTCACAGAATCGTGTTTAAAGGAGACTCCAGTCATTTTACACATAGAAGCTATTTTACTCCCACTGAGAAGTGTTACACAACCTGGGAAAATAGTTATGTTATGAAAATATTATGCTGTAGAGCTGAAACGATTGGTCAATTAATCAATTAGTTGCCAACTTTTAAAGGAACTATTTTGATAACTCTCTGCTTCCAAATGTGAATATTTTGCCGTCTAAGACAGTGAACCGAATATGTTTGACTTGTGGATAAAACAATAGACATTTGAGGACATCAGCTCAGGCTCTGGGGGAAGAAAATGATTAACATTTATCACCATTTTCTGACATTTCATTAATGAAAATGATTATTAGTTGCTGCTCCATGTGACGGTGGAGGGAACTGCCTGAAAAAATAACCCCGGTGACGTTATCAGGATTATCTCAGCTTGGACTCAGACATGTAAAACTTTAAACAGAAAGCCGACTTTATAAATTGAATGTAAAAGATGTGGGCGTTTACCGAGACGGAGTCTAACAAAAGACAGTTAATATTATTTTCTCTTTTTTTTTTGCCTATGAATAATCATGATTAAAAAAAAGATACAAAAGGCATGTAATAAAGTGCAAAAAGTGCAAAAAAATTTCATGAGTAAACGATGAAGCACCACAAAAAAACACCTATTGAACTCAGGGCCATGTTGAAATCATTGCTGGGTGGTTAAATTACACCCTAGGTAAGAACAAAAAGATAATCGATGTGTTTTTGTTTCCAACAACCTTGTCTGTGTTTGGTTCTCCGGGTCTAAGTGGGATTTAGATGTGACACATCATCTTAAGTAGCTGATGTAAGCAAAAAAAAACAAGTGTTGCCTGGAGCTCAGGGTAACACGGCTTCAAACTGTTTTCTGATAAACTCCCTTTTCTCCCCTCTTACACAAAACTCTACATAACAAGCGTGTTGGCCGAGGGAACACCCAGCACCCCTGGCAGGTGGTGGTGTTGTGGCTTGATAAAAGTCTGGGCCTCCGACTCCCCCTCCTACAGGATCTAACAGCACATACAGCCTTGATAACAAGCGCACACACACACACACAACTGAACCCTGTAACCTCTCTTCAGGGTTTTCACAGTATTGTCACAGCAGGATCCTGACTTCAGTTGTGTTATAAATACAGTGACACAGCAAAAACACAAATACATTGTGGAGAGAGACAAATTTTTTTTTTTTTTTTTTTTTTTAAGAAAAAGTCTGGAGGCGTTTTTTAAAGTACAAATTCTTTATTTTCTTTTTTTTTTGGTATGGCTTCTTTGACTGTAAAAGACTTTTTTTTTTTTTTGTTGGAAAAAAAAAATCTTTTTGATGCAATCTGTCATTGATCTACAAACGGGAATCTACTTTAGTTGCCGCACTGATATGGTGACGAGACAAAAACATCGTGTGTACGATCCCCGTGGATCTGCAGATTAAATGACATCAGTGCCACAACTATAATCATAGTACAAAAAAAAAAAAAAAGGCTATTTTAACTTAGTACCTCTTATAAATACCTACATATAAATATTGTAAATGTCCTTGATGACTGAAAACATTTTAAAATGATGTACATGAATGTCCTTTTTTTGAGAGCAACAGTTTGTGACAATCTCAGTGAGAAAAAAAAACAAAACAACAACCAAAACACTGGTTTCTGAGCTCAGTGTCAGCTACCTTCTAACATAGATACATAACAAGCTTGGTCCCCACCACCCACATACTGCATGTGATTATCTACATCCATCTGAAATTA
Organism: Pampus argenteus; assembly: GCA_036937835.1. Classification (NCBI taxonomy): domain Eukaryota; kingdom Metazoa; phylum Chordata; class Actinopteri; order Scombriformes; family Stromateidae; genus Pampus; species Pampus argenteus. The sequence continues at coordinate 20,596,875 of CM072863.1, read as the reverse complement.
TCAAAATCAGAATAAATCAGATTAATGCGAACAGCCAGCAGAGCTCTCTGCATTTGGTTCTGTGGTGGGGGGGGGGGAGCACTTGAAAAATCAGGAGATCCAAAAAGTAGTTGTTTTTTTTTTCTTTTTGAAATTGTATTTATTAAGGCCTCTTTAATTAAAAGGAATAATAATTAAAAAAAAAGCTGTAGTCTTGACATCACAGTCCAGTGAAAAACAATGTTCCACTTTCCATTTTGTGAAGTGAAATTTCTCGCTGTCCTCTGCGAGGTTTTGTTCATGGGGTAACGCTTTACCTCGCTGTGGGTAGCACAAGGATGGGTCTACAAATTTGCTGGGAGAATATGCAGTTTTCACCTTGCCCTCCCCCTCAAAAAAAATATCTGACTGTCCTCTCCAGTGTCTTAAAGCAGCAATGCCCTTCATATCCACTCCAGATACTCTGGAGTTGGGAGGAAAGAGGTGTTACATGTCCCACACAGCTCTCAGAACATCAATATGTACCAGGGACTCACAACTTCCATCGATTGAGCCAAAAAAAAACAAAAAACACATGGTAACATTGATAATAATGGCATATAAACAAACATTGACGATGACTTTAATACAATAATAAAGGACGATACAAATAATAATAATAATAAAAAAAAAAGAAGTGTCAGCTTCTGGAAGCCCTTGGAAGCGACCACATACTTTATGCTTATTAGCTTCCCAATCTGAACCTCAACAGTCCTGTAACCCCTCCCACATCTTTACTCTTTAACCAATGAGCAAAAGACTCATTGACTCAAAGACTCAAATCCTGATCATATAGTGCAAAAGTCCCACCCCTTTTTCCTGAATTCCCCTGCTGATGAAACAGGGTCACCCCGTAGGGCATTTTTGCCATCCTCTGTCCGAAGGTCTGCGACCGCTGCTCTCTCCTACTCCACCTGCACCACGCCCTCTTCTCCGCTCACTTCCCACCTCACTGCATGCGGTCCGGCTGGATGTGCTGCTGCGGGGCGTAGTGCAGGAAGGTCGGGGCTGGGCCGGCGGCGGAGGGGAGGGTGGGGTGTATGTTATTGGGGGCTGTAGCAGCTGTGGCCGGGCCGGTGGTGGCTGTGGGGCTGCTGGGGTAGCTGTAACCCAGGAAGCCAGCAGGGGAGGCGGCGTACGGGTACTGCTGCTCGAAGGCCGCCTGGGCGTACTGGGAGTAGGCTGTGCTGTAGTCCAGGTAGGGGCTGGTGCTGACAGAGGTGGAAACCTGAGTGGGTAGCACCAGGCTGGGCTGCACAAAAGCTTGCGGGTAGACGTACTGCTGGGCCAACCTGCACACAGACAGACACAAAGACCAAACAAGGGCGTCAGACAGAGGGGCTGCAGCAGCGATAGAGCACAGACATCCCAAAGCCTGGATTCTATTGTTTACATTGCTCTCTGAGGGGCGAGCATGTTGGGAATATAAACTCTCTGTAGGTGTTCTGAAATTTACAAAGTTCTCACACACACACATATATATATATCCACTGTTATTAAGAGACTAAATAAATGAGAGGCAGAGAAGGTTAAGAAGCAAAGGTGACTCAAACGTCTGTCTGTGTCAGTTACTAAAACCTACAAAACCTGTTAGGTAGGGCCTCCTGAGGGGGGGGGGGGGGGGGTGATGGAGTCAGCCGTTACTGGCAGGTTTTCAAGCTCAGACATCGGCAGAGTGTTTTAACAGCTGCTGCTCTTCATTCTCTGAACACACTAAAACACACACACACACACACACAAAAGGGAAGTGTGCAAAGGCAGTGCAGAAGTTGCACAGTCTTCTGGTTCTCACTTGATGTATAAATCTCACACAGAGCATCACAGATGATAATGCTAACTGGAGAAGATAATGGTAGCGGGGGAGCTCATCAGGGCTGGGTGCCAGGCTCTGCCAAGCCCCGTGGGGCCGCTCTCAGATGTAGCTGATTAGAGCTGTGGGGTCTGGGGACTGCTCTGCCTCTCCTTCTTTTTTCTGTCTTTGCTTTGCCACACCGTCCGTGGAGGAAAGGAGAGGGAAGGGAAGGGAAGGGGGCTTTAGAGTAGTCTATTTTTACTCTGGACTTGAAGTATCTCATGAGTTTGTTCTCTGCAGGGCGAGGGTGAGGGGGATGGGGGGTGTCAGAGAGAAGAAGATGCCCCCCCCCCTGCTTTTGTCCATGGGTGATGTAACAATGATTTTTCTAAGAGCCTTTATCCTTGATATTACAGTTTGGGGGAATACATCCACACACACCCCAAGACAAAGACAAGATAGTCACAACAAATGTCACTTTGACTTATTCTCTTAAGCTGCATCTCAGTACTGATAAAAATCTCCATTTTCAGTCGGTTTTTTTAAACCTACAGATTCAGTCCAGGAGAAGAACAGGATCAGTAATGAGATGAAGTCAACACAGCAAAAAGATGGAAGCATGCATGAATAGGAATGTCATCACGCTCTCAAAACACACACAAACACACTCACACACCCTCTCCAATCCCCCGCACCTCCTCTTCCACCCACCCACCCACTCACACCCACACACACACACGTTACCACTGCAAACCCCAAACCATGCCATAATAGGGAAAGAGTCACACCGCAATCAGCATAACCTCTTCAGTTCATATCACACACACACACACAAAAAGGGAAAAAGATAAAAAGGCACTCCAATCCATCACAGCACACTGCACTGCACTCTCAAGCCATCACTGGCACCTTGGAGAGAGGCGGGCTGAGGGAGGACATTTTCTGTCAAAGCCCTCCTCGGGACTAGTCCTGTACTGTGGGCATCTTCTGATCCTCTCTGCTGGTGCACTGGTCAGCTGGCAGCAGACAGCAACCATGGCGAAAGGGTTGGATAGGAGGATGGCAGTGATTATTGTCAGTAATAACATAAAAGAAAAAGGTCCTATTGTGTTATTATGTCAATACAGGGATGTAATGAAGAAGCCGTGCAATCTCTCCATTAAAAACATAACTGTCGTATGTATATACACACACACACACACACACACACACACACAAATAGAACAGAAACCTGTACGAATGCTGTGTTTTTTAAAGCATGAAGAGAATATTAAAAAAAAACAACAACAACAGTAGAGTAGAAAGACATCTGGCAGGTATGAGTGAAAAAAAAAAAAAAAAAAAGCAATAGTGTCCCGAACACATGAAACCAGGCTACAGTATGGCAGGAAGCATAGGCAAATGAAGGCAACCCCCAACCATGAGCGCAATCTACACTTTGCCCTTGCAGTGCTATTGAGCTACTTACAAAGAAGCATTCACTGTCACACACAGCTTTCAAAGATGACTATACATTAATGCTGTGGGGCATAGACGCTTTCACTCACATCGTGTATAATGAGTCTGCCTTCTTTGTGGCTTTGGCAGTGTGTCGCCAGAGGCATTTTTGTTATAATCTGGGCTTAAAATCAAATGACCGTATAGGTATAGTGGAAAGGAATATAATGAAAATAATGCAAGCCTGAAAGGGAGACAAAGTGCTTCTGCATTATATCTCTCTATTGTGCTCTGATTTTCTATTTAAAAAAAAAAAAAAAAAGAGTGAAAAGAGGCCAAGTTAGGAACTTTAGGGTCATAGCGAGCCACCGGGGCCACAGACATGCCAGCTGATAACTGGGTTGTGGGGTGGTGGCAGTGGGGGAACGTGGACGATGTCCAGAAGATCATAGATCAGCTGGTTTTGTGCTGACGGCCAGTCTGTGTGCCACTCTGCTGTTGGCAGGCAGAGACACACGGGGACAGACGCACTCGCCAGAAAAACATTGGATGCTATAATAATCATTGCAATTAATGGAGGCTACATTATGAGCTAACGCGAGACGCCCGGGCCGTATCACACCGAGCTGCTAAACATTTCTGAGCGATAACAGAAGTGACCTTCAACGCATGACTCACTACGAACACATAGTGTGAAAGCAGTGGTCGGGGTGGGGGTTGGTTGGTTGGTTGGGGGGGTCTAACAACACTTTACACCACTTGTATGAGGACTTGATATTCCTTCTCCCTTTGTTCAGGAGGATTGTGAATATTCTTTGAAAGCAGGAGAAGAAAAAAGAAAAGCTGTTTTGTTTGACACCTGTAGAGGTGTTTCCTAGGGAGCACACTGCCTCATTAAGCATTAGTCCCAGAATACACCCAGGGGTACCCTCCCCCTTAATCCTCTCTTTAACCCCCTCCACATACACACACACACACCTTCCCAGTCTCACATCGGTGTCAATTTTCAGTGTCTCCATCTGATACACTGGTAGTGGCAGCATATTGAAGTTAAACCCAGTGGTGGAGGAACAAAACAGGATGAAGAGGACATGGGAAAGTGACTGGGCTGCTGATGGCGTGGAGGAGGTGATGCATGAGAGGAGATGAATCTGCAAGCACACCGACAATCAAAACAATGTTCCTGCCCTCAGTGACCTCCTCCGGCCCTCACCAGTCCAAAGCATCTGCTGACCACAGCTATATATACACACACACCATATAGCTATATAAACATACATAACAACGGTAAGTCTAAACCAGGCACACCACCGCTACATGCATTATACTCCAGCCCTGCTTAAAATCCTACTTCAGACCATGTCCTCACGCCATATGTTGTCAAGAGGTTTGGGGAGGTGGGGGTGGGAGAGGCTGGAAAGAAAAGCCACTTGTGTGCTGTGCATCTTAGGGAAGCCTGCGTCTGTCACCCGCCATACAGAGGAAACTCAGAGGCAGGCGGACAGGTGCTCCGTGTGCCTCTCTACGTCTCTGGGGTGGTGGTCATGGGAGATTAAGGCGGTGTAAAAAGGCGGTAATACGAGCCAGCACCTGTCAGACGCATGCCTCACAGCACCACTGTGCTCCGCGTTTCAAACCCTCAGGGTTTTTGGTGCCGTCCATGATTGCTATGGCAGCAGGACATGCGGAGGGACTTTCCAGTGTCCTCCTAAAGTCTTAGAACATTATGGGATGCCAGATTTATCATTGGGACCCCGTGAGATCTTACTAAAAAGAGACATGGATGATAGACAGTTTTTGTCCTAGTCCCTCTGGACTATCCTGGGATTTCCATGAGTTTTATCAAAAGCAGAAAATTCTCAAATTTAAACAAGCAAATGATTGTCATTAATGCTTGATTAATGACGTAATTAGCTAATTAACTAATTAAGTGTTCAGCATTAGCCATAGTCTAACACAAAACATTTTGTTGTTTTTAAATCGAGTTCGTTTTATCTGTATATCTGTTCATAAAACCACTCCATAAAGTCTACTTACACACTCCAGAGTGTAAAATATGACCGGCCGTGAGCCGTAGCTTGAGCGATGATATGCGAGAGCTGCGGGGGGTGAGGAGAGTCATTATGGCAGTGAAATGCTCATTAGTTGCTCAGCAGACCGTGGCTCCTAGACGCTATCCAGGCTGTTTCTACAACACAGACACTTCCAGGAAACCTTCTCAGTGACAGAGCTCGCTCAGAGCAGGTACACGAGTCAAGAGGCTCCTGACAGAAGTTAACAAGCGAGTCACACATTCACCTCTGGAATGTTCGTCTATTACCACAAACATGTGAACAATCTCTCCGGCCAGCAAAACTCAAATATGCTAATGGACTACTTTCAGGAGTTGCATGCAGACACAGAAACTGGCATGTACTTTCCAGAGGCCCTGTTTGTCAAAGAAATAGTAGCCCCAACAACAAGCGCCCACTCCCCGCTCACTTACCCATACTGCCTCTGGAGAAGTGCTGGGTGAATGGGCTGCACTCCGATGGATAAGCCTGGAAGATAGGAGGCCGGCTGTCAGACACACACACACATTTGCATTTACAGAGGAGGACCAGAGAACAATACACAGAGGGCATGAGGAGACAGAGAAAGAGCCTGTTTCAAACCTACCACGAGCAACGGGTCAACGTTTTCAAATGTGCAGTAAGCAACTGTAGAAACATGAATGTATTTGGGGAAATGTTGGTATGGAAGTACAAAGAAAGCAGTGACTGAACCCTGGTAGAGCAGCTCACGGGTCTAGTTTTTTTTTTTAAACTTTCGTAATGTTATGTGATGGACACGTACATCATATGTTCTTATCAGCAATAATTTCTATGATTTAATGGAGGAATAAACCCAGCCTTGAAGTAGAGTATACTTCACCTGTCTGTATGCTACGTGGCTTGGCACCCAGGTAGGCCAGGTTGACGTTGGCCTTCCTGCCGTCAATGATGGGGTTGGGATCCTTGCAGGCTCTCTCAGCTGCTCCTCGGTCTGTCATTGTTACCTGGTGAAATAATCACACACACACATACAAACAAAATAAATCAGTCTCTCTCATGTTATAAACCGACGGTAGCATAGCGTCTCCGGCTGGTGACACATCAACTATCCAAGTAAAAAAAACGGTTGAAACACAAAACAGGCCTCGGTCGGTTGGTCTTATCATAAATACCACCCCCCCACCACCACACACATACACACACACAGGCCGTTCACAGTTAATGTGTTTCTCTGAAGGAGAAGGGAAACTCCAAAACAAAGCACAATGATTAGGCTTTGAAAAGTGCCCACAGCAGCAGTAGCCAGCCTGTTGACTGCCACTCAGCCAGAGGCAGACCTGCTGAAATATGGATCTGGGAAGAGTAACAAGGAGCTTATCCAATTAGGGACAAAATATTAAGGAGATTGGTATTAGTCCACCCCTCCTCTATCCCTCCTGGCATTAGACTAGCCCTTCTGTTTTGATTGCCACGTTCTGCCAACTCAGAGGGTTCAGTCACCTTGCTGGGTGGACCGAGCAGAGAAATGTAGGCCACAGGCTTGCATTGTTTAAGAGGACGTATGCCTCTTGGCATATTGGAAGGATCTGGAACAAAGCCTACTCCAGAGCTTGTGTTGTGAACACACAGGAAGCAACAAGACTGTGTTTCTGTGTTTACACTGTGAAGAGCCTTGCTGTTGGTGGTGGTGGTGGTGGGGTGGGGTGGGGGGTTCAAGTAATCCACCTCTGAAGTGTGTTTAGAAAAAAAAAAAGGTGAGCTCAGCTTTTGGGTGTGTGTGTGTGTGTAGGGGAGGGGGGGCTGAAACACTCAGAAACAGAATAAGCAGGTTGCCTCATGCCACACACAAACACACACACACAAAAAAAAAAGAAGTTTGCAGAGTATATAAAGGGGTGTGTAGCAGCGCCCTCATCACTGAGCCTGTTCAACCTGAAACACCAGCCTCAATACTCAACGGTTTTATAGCAGCTACACAGTTTTCCCCTCGGAGTTAAGGACGGCTTCCGTGTAAACACTGAGCAATTGTCTTACAATTCTGCCTTTAGAGGTAAACATGCACACATAACAACTTTCCATTCCTTCTTTGGCCCGACAGTACATTAGTGCTGATGTGTCTTTCCAAGGTTCTCGTAAATATTTGCATTTCTTGTGCTGCTTCTGTTCTTTGTGTCTAAAGGGAGAATGACTGTCTTTATCTGCCTGCAATGGGATAAGTCACCTATTAGAGAAGACTTAACCAGACACCAAGAGGTTCCTTTTTTTTTTTTTTCCTTTTTATTACACCGACTGAATAAGTAGTTACAAATGACTAATGCACGGGTAAACAGAGCTTTTCCTTCCACACACATACACAATAAGTACACAGTTTATGTTTTATGAAGTACTTTCCTTGGCTTGGGCTGTAGGTGATAGTCTATTTGTTTTTGTTTAAGTTGAATTTTTTTCTCTCTCGGCAGCCAGAATTTAGTGTAAATCATGTGCTACGGCCCGGCTGGTCAGGTCCTTGACAATAGAGGGCAGGGTGAGCAAGGTCAACCTCCCCACTGCTCAAAAATAACCATATAAAGTAAGCAAGAAGTGCAGACTGTCTCTCTCACACACACACACACACACACACACGTATATACGCCATAAGCCAGGCTGTTCAGGGGTGAGTCAGGGGGGACTTCTTTGGGGGGGTTTAGTTGGGGGACATCAGACATATGTTGAAATATAATCTTCTTAGTTACCCATCAACTTGTGTGATCCCTCATCCTCATTAAGCTAAAATAACAGCCAGTCAGGCGAAAACAGAGATGCTGTGCAATTATATGTTTAAGCTTCAGTGGAGGATTGACTTTGACATGGATCTGAAATGTAACCAGTATTTTTATATTTATATTTAGTCACATACATAAAGGAGAAGAAGAGGAGGAGGAGGGGAGGGGGGGTTACATTAGCACATTAAAAAGGTGGTTGTCATGCAGGCACATAAGCACTTCAGGCATGTTTTAATGACAAAAAAGCAGGGTATTAAACTGTATCGCGTAAATAACGCAAATAAGCGTCTTGTAAAGGGAGGTTTGATCATGAGAGCAGCGTGGATGTGACGGTGCGTGACTTTATCTCGAGCTACTTACAAAGCCGTATCCTCTGGATTTACCGGTCTGTCTGTCCGTTATCACCACAGCCTCGTCAATGTCTCCGAAGGCCTCGAAGTATTTTCTGAGTGAGGCATCGTTCGTGTGGTAGGGCAACCCGCCCACGAAGATCTTGGTGAAAGTAGTGTCTTTCTGAAGCGATGTGGGATGCATGACGTCCAGGGCTCCGTTCATGAACTGATGCAGAAGCATTGGTCAGCCGGTAGAAGACCAGGGACACGCTGAAATAACTCACTTAGCACTTTAACAGTGTCCCTGCATCCGCGACACAAGCTCACTATGACGCTACGTAGTGCGCTGGAGTTTCTCCTCTCGTGTTTACGACCTTCGCTCAAACTTGTAGCAACCTGACGGCATCTAAGAGTCACGGCGCGCGAGCTCCTCCGGTGGTTGCTGCTTTACACCCTGTGTGACACTGTGCAGGGATGTTATATACGCCTTAGACATAGCCACGCCCATATAGGATTCTGGCCCAATCGGTGTAGACGTTAGCCAATCAAAATAGACGCTACCGTGTAAATTTTGCAATAAGCTCCTCCCATTGGCCCGCCCACCCGGGGCTCTGCTGCACCTGCTTTTGTCTTTTATAGCACAAAGAAAGGCAGAAACTCTTCTGTACGGCGGAAAGCGCGGCTCTGCCAGCCACATGGTGCCCTGAACTACTGTAATGAGGAAGTTTACTGGCTTGAATGAAACAAGGAGCAGTTTCAGTACAATTCACTCTTCATTTCAGATTAAAAAAGAAAAAAAAAAAGATCTTAAACAGCTTCTCTTGAAGGAGTACAGTACTATGTAGATGAGGTATGATAACAGTGCAAATATAGCATTGTAATTTGGTCCTTGTATTTTCTGCTCTCTTTTACATATATGTCTGTCTTTAATCTCAATGTTAGGAGTTTTTTTCTTCTTGCAAGCCCTCATCTCACCTGTAGATCTTTTCTTATTGTGTATGTCTTCTCTTTTGTTATTTATAATATGCATAAATAAAGAACTATTATTTTACACTGACAGAAAAGAACAGTGGTAACATCACCGGTCTTAATGTTCATGTTTGCTTGTAACCTTCTTTTAGTAATTTTAAAGTAAATGTTCATATAATCAACATACTGCATTATAGTCTGTAGCAGTGTGGTACAGTAGTACATACTTAGCAGTTGCTGTAGTTATTTGTGCTTTTTGGAAAGCTAATATCAAAGTCATAAGGCAAGTTGACTCTTTGTGAAATACTGACTAAAGTCCAACGTCAAAATTCACTGGGTTTCTATAATCATAAAAGCAAATGATTAGCACATTTTGAAACAATAAGGGTGTGTGTAATATATGTAGAAGTTCTTGTTTTCCAGTTGTTTCCTAGATGTCTGAATACTGACAAACACTGATAACCTCTGTGCAGGAAGGGGCAGATCCAATTGGGTTGAACGCAACAGGTCACTGACAGAAGCTTGACCGTCCAAAGAAACATTACTATCCCAATGTTTATAGTGCATCATAACTATGGCGCCAGTTCAACATATTCATGATCGTGTGTGCCGTTTACCTGGAGCACTTTCAGTTCAAATAGTTTAAAGGATGGCAACTTGTAGAACATTTCAAGAGCAGTGAGGTGAAAGGGAAAGGGAAACAATAAACACATTTGGACTTAACAGTAGAGGAGACAGCGCTTTAGATGAGTGGTAACCAGTGGCACCCCATGGAAGTTGAGAGGAGCCGGTGAACTGTGGCAGCACATTATCTTCCCGCCCTCGGTGCCTTGGAGCGCCAATGCTAAGTACCAAGGGTCAGACTAACAGTGAGGTGATACTCTAATGACCTCAATAAAAATGGCTTTTAATTCACACCTTCTGCCCTATGAACTGGTTCACTTTTCACACATGGCCTTTGTAGCTGCCCACACAACCTCATTCATATCCTCTTGATAAACCCCACCCCCTATTTCCAGCTGTGTATCCCTGTCAAAAGGGCTTAAACCTGGATGAAGAATCCCACTGTCTTGCTTTGATCTCATGTGTCCCTGCTTAGCTTCCGGTCCTCTCTACAGACACAGTAACTGAACGATGCTCCACCTGCTGGTTAACTTGGATTCAAACAAGCAGACAGAAGAGGCCATTGTGATACAGATGTTGCTCAAAGTTTATCTTTTTTTTTTTGTTTTGTTTGATTTTCTGATCATTTGCACATGTCAGGGACCCACATGATAATTTTACAGCTGAAATATGAGATAGTGGTCACGTTCATGGTTTAGCATGCACAATACAATAATACATCCAACGAAACAGGTTATATTTTTTTAACCTACTGACTCCCTCAAGTGGGAATAAACATGTTCAAATCTATAAGTATGCACTTATTTATTTTACAATCCGCATTTAATCAATGGGGCCATGGAGTAACAGCAAATCAAAAGAGAATGAAGAGTCTTTGGAAAGCTGTAAAAAAAAGTAAGGAACTGGACACATAAACAAAAACCCAAACATCAATATGAATGACTAATAAAGCCCTCCCCCTTCTGTGATGACCTCTTAAGACCAATTGTCACGCAGTTGTCATCAACGCCAGGTTGGGTGGGCCCCGCTGATTGGTCCATGCACAGAAGGCAGCACCGCGGCATTGGTCCAGGTGCCAAAAGGAAGGAGTCTGTCTTGAGCGTATACACACACTAAAGCAGCAGGTCTTCCACATTTCCCCACAAGAGATGCGACTTGGCACGATGAATCTAAAGACAGGAGGGAGCAGTCAGTCACAGAGAACATTTTTATGAGTTTTGTTTATTTCAGAAACTGTGTCCCGTTTTGCACAGACTGAACAGTACAATGTCACTCTTCAGCACACAAAAATAAATTCATTGTGAGCTATTGCTAGGCTATGTTCAATCATTTTGTAATCCTTTCTTTGCTATCTCTATAATTTAATAAATAACGGTCCATAGACATGTCTTTGAATACACTACTCAGTTTCACCACTTTTACTTAAGGTCACTACTGCAAAAAAAGCCAGGAGGCTTCATCCTAAATAATCCTGATTGTACAGGTGCTTGTAAACACTACTACAGTAGAAACCACACAAGTCTTCAAAGTGACTTCACTTAGTGCAGTACAGCACCATTGCATGCATGTCAGGGACTATGGGGTGCCCTGAAAGGCCTCAGTGCAAGTCACAAGGGTACTGAGGAAGTGAGGCAGCCCCATCCGGCGACCAACCATTCAGGTTTACAGACAGCGGCTGCCCTTCTCTCACCATTTCTTGTTTCGAGGCTTCAGCTCTTCTGCAGCGTTCCTCAGAAAGATGTAGTTCTTTTTCTGGGGGTTGTAGTACTCGTGGCCCTGTGGGGTTTCGAAGCGGCAGTTAGTGACTATATATTGGAGCGAGATCATCAATAAAGACCACAGAGAAAAGTAACAGTAAACATGGTAAAATACAAATATCTGGTCAGAACTTTTGTAACGACTTTTGATATAGTCTTCTACCTTCGACCAGTCGTAACTGGAAGCGTATGCAAAGATGTTGCCATTGTGGTTGAAGCAGCAAGCCGTAATGGGCTGGTCGAGCTGCTCTGAGGTCTTCAACTTTGTGCGGGCGTCTTTGTCCCAGAAGCTGAAGCGTCCGTCTGAGCCCACTGTAGCCAGAGTGCCGTGGACAGGATGGAAGGAGATGGCGTTTACCTGATTAAAGGAAAGAGAAATGAGTAGGTGAAACGTGGAAATATGACTAAGCTTGTTAGTGTATGACAGTTACTATACAGAGATGACAACTACGAATGACAGTTTTAGAAATGACATACAACAGTTACCATGTCAATCAAAATACTTCAGGTTCATTTGCAGGTTGTGTGGAGTACTATTGCATGAGTTGTTGAAAAGTTGTATAAAGTCCTTTGTTGCTTTATACAGTCTGATAAATTATCTCAATTTATGTCACTTTCACAGTGTCAACACTGTCTGAGAAGGACTTACAGCATAGATGTCCTGTGGAGTGGTTGCGTTGGTTCCATTGGACCTGTGGCACTTGAAGGTGAAGTTGTCTTTGGCTCTGATAAAGATGATGGAAACACATTCATGTCATATTTTGCCTCTGGTGTTCGACAGCAAGAACAATGCCTTTAATTATGTGAACACAATAATAATAATAGTAGTTATTGATAAAAACAACTTCAAAGATTAATTCATTTGTTAAAAAAAAAAGATTTGGGCACTCACGGGTTTGGAGGGTTGATATAGTGGATGGCAACACGCCCCTCAATGCTTCCCAGTGCAAAACCTGTTGGCTTGTTCTGCTTATCTTTGAATATGGCAACACAGCGGTGCTACAGGATGAGGGCAGAAAAATACACTGGATCAAAGGCCAGTTCTATATGAATAATAATAACATACTTACTACTGTACAGCTTGTATTAAAGAAAATGAATATACCTGAGGATATAAATACCAAGCTATGTGGCGCGATGTATACAGAGAAATATTAGAAGTGGGACAAAAGGAAGAAAACAAAAGAGAAAATAGTTAACCTGATGTTTAAGAGGAGAGTCTATTCTGCGAAACTCAGAGGGCTGGTTCTCCAGCTGGTACACTATCAGGCCTCTCTCTGCAGTGGCAACCACTGCCATGGGGTACACCTATATAACACAAAAGGTATGAAAATACAAAAACACTCTCGAATCCATCATGCGATCAGCATGAATTTAAATACATGTCGTAATTCTCTAAAAGCCACTTACAACGTCTGCACAGTAGCACCTCTCTGGCATCTGCAGAGACATCATGGGATTGGGAGAGCGGGTGTCCCAGAACTGGAGTGAAAACCAGAAAAGATGTCATGTTTCTCAGTGCTACATTAACCACTATGAAGTTTGACGTAACACCCCTTTGATTACATTAATGGGCTGAATGCTGTTTTGGAAGTAAGCATAATTTCATATATTTACTATGAAATATATTCTTATATATTATAAGTCAAAGTTGTAGTCTGTCTGGAAAATACAGGCACACTGTGGCAACTTTTGCAGCTAAACACCTTTCCCAATTTTCTAATCTATTTAAGATTTTTAGATAAACTGAGGGACGACTTTTTTTTCTTCACTGGAAACAGAACAGCAGGATGATTTTTTTTTAGGTAATGTTCGCGCACATGTTTAAAAGTGACTCCTTTAAAAGGCGATAAAGTGCAAGTAAAAACGAAGTAAATGTTTAGCATAGTGACAAACTTGTTATCCGGGTCACACAAAGGGTGCACACCTGTCATTTATTTGTATGAGGGAAGCAGTAGTAGTAGTTTAGTTGTGAGATGTGGAAACAGGTATGAGCTGGGTATCAATACTGCAGAAAATAAGCATTAAAACAATTTCAAACATTCAGAATCGATATGTATTGATATTTTTGTCTTTATAATCTCCACATATGGGAAAAAAAAATATATTTTCTACATATACTGTATGTATTTTCAAGAACTAATAGACATGTTGAGGTGTCTGTTGTACCTTCAGTGTTTTGTCCCAGCTGCCAGTCATGATACAGCTATAGTTAGGGGCTTTTATCCAGTGGATCGCTTTGATTGGACCGTCATGCTGTGAAGAGAAATTATGTGCTGTAAGATGATTCCGCTTCAATCTTACGACAACATAGTTGATCTAATGCTTCTCGTCTAACCTGTGCAATCTGCATTGCTTGATTGCTGTTAAGATCCCACATCTTGGCCGTCTTGTCACAGGAAGCAGTGAACACTTTACTCCCATCCTGGTTAAAGAGAACAGCGCATCATAAATGATTGTATGGCCGAGCAGACAGTGTCTACAGCAGGGCTAAAAGGACTCTGTATGATGAGACTTACATCGCTCCAGCACGCATCCAGCACTGGACCTGTGTGCATCTGTTGGGCTTTGGGGACAGTCTGTCCATTGTCCTGCACCTCCCAGCATCGGACCTGAGCTCAGAGAACAGAGCATTAACTTGTTTGTTATTCATATTTTGGGTATATACACTTTGTGTAGATTATGTATGTATCAATAAATGTTGTGTAGATTATTTAGGTATTGATAATTCATACACTCAATTCTGACATCCATGGACAATCATTCTATCTATCTATCTATCTATCTTTAGTCGTTGGTTTACTAAATCAACCTAGTGTAAACAATAACAAAGCCCTCACATCATTAGCCCAGGATCCCCCGATGAGGAAGTTCCCCGGCATGGTTGGGGGACTGAAAGCCAGACAGCTGATGCTGTCATCAGGTGGTGAAGTCACTTCAACATCCTGTGGGATGAATCAGGAACATAAACAAAGACCATATTAAGCAGTGAGGTGAACAGGTGAGGGCTTTTTAGTGACCCAATAACAATTTAAGAAATGATTTATTCATAACTTCAGATACTTTACCTTCATGGGATTATGGCTGTCTGTCGTTGTGTTTCCGAAGACACCAGTCCCTCCTGCCCCAAAGCCAGCGGTTGTGCCAAACAAACTCATGGTGCATTCCCGTTATTCCTGATCTGTGTCTGACAGAGAGAAGAGAGAGAAGCTCACTGACCAGCAAAACAACTTCCATGTGGCTGTAGTGACTGAAGGGTGCAGCATTACTATCAAAAAAGCGTGTTAACAGGTAAACAGACACAGTAGTAAACCAGACCTTTATCACAGCACGCAGTTATTATTAAATATACACCATTATTATTGAGGTTACATATTAGCCCTGACGGAAACCAGCTTCATCGATAACGTTAAGAAACAGACACTGGCTTCTTAATGCTAGCAAGTTTCTATTTGTTTGTTATTTGTTATATGTGTACTTTAACCCTGTGTGAAGCGCGTTTTTTAGCGCATCTACCATCGTTACTGAGGTAGCCATATTTCAATGCTAGCTAACATTAGCATCCGCTGTGTTCGGTTAGCTGTTAGCTTATAAAGTTTCCCACATGCTACATTTAAACATTATATAATCAACATCCCTGCCTCATAACTACACGCATATAAATACCTTCAATCCTCTTAACTATAACTGCAGGCTGAAGACGATGAAAATGCCAAATATAATTTGGCGCATCAAAAATGTGGCGCTTAGTCCACCGCGTGTCGCAGTTTGGTGACGTATGTGACGTATGTGCCATACTAAGACTTACCGGCAGGAGGCGGTGTGTGACAAAAAACGGGATAGAGTAAAGATTGGAGTTATGTGTAGTTCCTCGTTTATCCCACACGAGAAACTGCACCTAACCAATACAATGACTACTGAATCTATTCACCAGAGAGCATCTGATTCAATTAAGAATTAAGTTAATATATGTATGTATGTATGTATGTATGTATGTATGTATGTATGTATGTATGTACTGTGTATATATATATAATATATGAGGTATGCTTGATATGGGAAAACCATTTTTCACATAGCCTTTTATTCAGCTGCTGTGTTGATCGAAACATATTTTTACAACCTTGAATGGTTATTATCATAGACGTAGAACTGTTTACAGATGTTTGTAGTGGATAGAGAGGAGTCTTGGGTTTATATAGGCCTGGAGGGATGAGTCATGTAAAGTGACCTCTGCTAGGAGAAAAAAAAACAAAAAAAAAACTTCTGGAGTGACTAGTGTCTGCTGCTAAGGTAACTTTGAATTACAACATTTTGGTTGTGTGATTTTAGCTTCAGTTGTTCCAATAAGTCCCTTTTATACAAAGAAAATAGAAGTTGGGTAATGTTAATAAAAGGCCAGTTCTTGTTGGGTGGCTATTGACACATTAACCTCTCCCTTTGAGTTGTATGTTCTGATCCAGTCACAGCTATCCTCAAACCTATAAGTAGCTAATGTATAATCTATACTTAAAAGTTTGTCATTCATCACCCATTAACCCTCTATTAAAGTAGTCAGGCATGTCCCTTCATGTGCCTGCAACCTCTGCCGTTGATCACCCTCAAACTCCTCAACAATTAGGGTGGGCCTGAGTTTATTGTTTGAGTTCAAAGATGTCTGTGTTGGAGACAGGATTATGGGATTTTCCCCCTTTACCTTTTGACTGATCATTTAGGAGGGGTTGGGATATACCCATGTGCACTGTGTTGCAGCTACTGAAACCTGAACAGTGATCATTATTTGACACTATCCGGATATAGATATAGATTTGAATATTAGACACACGCCATTAATGTTGTAAGACAAACACTGTCTGTCAGGCTATATACTGCATGCAGAGAGAGGAGACTCAATCATAAAATAACAATAAGATCACTTTGAATGGCTAAACAATCATGACCAAACAAAGAGCGCGATGATTGGACACTTGGGTTTAAAAGGTCCACACCCCACCCATCTTATTACCAAGATAGAGAGGTGCACTTCATAATAGGACAGTGATCTTTTGTTGCCCTACTTTCATTGACTTAGCCCGCACACTCTCCCACTCTTTCCAGTCTTGGTTTATCCCATTCGGAACCCCTCTCCTGCCCCTCCCCTGACACAGAGCCTCAATAAAAGCTGTTCCAAAGATGCCATCAAGAGAAGCGCACGGTTGTATCACCCCAGAGGACAGTGCACATCGGCAGATAACGTGATAGTGTAGTTGCACTCCCCCCGCGTATAGGAGGACTGTTTATGAAAGAACCGCATCCTCAGTTTTAATCTTTTTTTTCCCTCATTACAAGTTAGAGCCGCGCGTAAAACTTGGATAAAATGGTGACAAGCGCGTTGGCGACGTTAACGACCCTCCTGTCGTGGAGTCACTGTGTGTTGGCTACTCAAGTCGCCATCTCCAACTTCTCCATAGACAACGAGGTGCGCTCCAGCTTCATCCACCGGCGGCTGCGGAACCAGGAGCGCAGGGAGATGCAGCGGGAAATCCTCTCCATCCTGGGGCTGCCGCATCGCCCGCGGCCGCACGTCCACACCAAACACAACGCTGCCCCGATGTTCATGATGGATCTGTACAACACGATCTCCACAGACGCAGAGCCGCCCGGATACTCTTACTACAAACCCCTTTTACCAACCCAGGCCTCCCCCATGGTGACCCCACAGGACAGCCGCTTCCTAGATGACGCAGACATGGTGATGAGCTTTGTCAATCTCGGTAAGTTTTAAAAGCCTTTATTCTATAATGAAAGAAAAAATAAATAAATATAAATCATGGGATGAAATATTCAGTCCTGAGATAAACTCTGTATTTATATGTGTGACTGTCACACTTTTTTTTTTTAAATCCTTTTCTACAGTTTACCATGATACTTGCAAAAAGTCCTTACATGATTGCTTTTCTTCTTCTTTTTTTAATATTTATTTATGTATTAGTTAGTAGGATTCTTTGCAAGTACCTAACCAATAAAAACCCTAACTATATAACCAATACAATGACTATTTCATCTATCTATCTTGGTCAGAGATCATCTACTTCAATTAAAAATAACCTTTCAGTGCTTTCCATGTTGTTGTCCAATCCATTTATATGTGTGTGTGTGTGTGTGTGTGTGTCTTTGAGAAAACCAGGGTGTCTCTGACTTTTGTGGCTTTTGGGTCACTTTCTTCACTTGAAATCAGGCATTATACATTCCGAGCTGTAAATGTTATGACAACATGCCTGTATCCGATTTCCCCACAAACCCTTCAAAGCTCTGGGGGAGAGGCTTTAACGTGGCTTTGTTTCGCATGAGTTGGAATTGAACAGGCATTTCTAAACCCCCGGGGAGTGAGAGAGAGAGAGAGAAGTTGACAAAGATCAAGATACAAACTGCATCTAAACACATGTTATTGCTGCAGTAATCTCTATTAACGCAGGTGTGTGTGTGTGTGTATGTATGCAGAGCATTCCTGCATCTATGTGCCTGTTTGTATGTTTGTTTGTAGGGTGTAAGGAGGGTGGGGTGGAGGGCTCACAGGTGGGAATCAGGGCTTACTCTGACATTATTGAATTTATAAAAGGCAAATCCTTCCTTTGTTTCCCTTGGAGATCCTTACGGCAGCTCTGATATCACTATGGTGAAACAGTAGACGGCGCGGTGCCTGTGGCTCTTATCCGGATGTGGGGTTCCATCCAAAAGCAACCCTTGTCTTCTTCTTTACGCCCCTGTCCCGCCCTCGGGGCTTAGAGGAAGGTTATAGGTCAACGGTGAAGAGATGAAGTTTGTTCATCCGAGATATGTCTCCAAGAAACCTTTAACCTTCCCCGTTTGTTTATTTTGTGTGCCATTGATGTTGAACTTAAGCCTGCAAATGAAGAACCATCCCAGAATCTATTTATTTGTTTTGTTTGTTTGTTTGTTCAATCAGCTCATAAATAGTGTAGTTAATATAAAACATTTGGAGAAACATTCGGTTAAAAAATAATAAATGCATTTGAAAGTACGTAACATTTTATGTCTTCAGCTAATGAGATCTGGAAACATGGTTTCTAAAAAAAACCCCATAGCACATTTATGTGGTTCCACGTCTTAAGATTTTGATTATAAAGAGGAAGGAGGGGAAAAAGACACAATGAGTTTGTATTATTTCCTTCTCAAGCCCAGAATGGCCTCCTGTGCTGATGATTGGCATTGTGTGTGTTTGCTGGAGTGACTCTATCTTGGTGGTCCCCGGATGATCGCTTCAAGACCCAACTGGATTATGGTATTTCCCCTTCCAGTGTGAAGGAGAGCTGCTGTAGAGCTCCCAGTGCACCCAGGTACATCCCGCAGGTGAACCGCATTTAGTAAAAAAAAAAGCCAGACTGCTTTAAATAAATCTGCCACCTTTTTACTCAGTACACTATACTTTAAGTGAAAACAGTCTCTGTTAGACGGAGAGCTTTCTGACAAGTATTTTTCATTCGTCTGACATTATTTGAAAGCTTGTCATGTTGTCAAGTCTCCACACACACACACACACACACGCTTTACTATATCACATGCTCATACATGTAACACTGCTGCATATGTTTACTTCTGCTGGAATGCCAAACCGCACGCCGTACTCTAGAATCACCAGCAGGATGTATTCGTCTCATTGTCATGCAACATTACACGAAGCAGCTGCTATTGGACTGCAACGCTCTTTTCTTTTCTTTTCTTTTCTTTTCTTTTCTTTTCTTTTCTTTTCTTTTCTTTTCTTTTCTTTTCTTTTCCCATTTTGTGCTATTTGTTAATAAACAGATAGATTGCATGTAGTGCCGAGGCCTACACTTTTATCAGCCACTTAGCCGTTCTGCGGCTCTCTGCTCTGCTAACCATCATGTTGGACCTGCTTGTTTACTGAAAGTCTTCGCCTGGAGACGTGTACACATGCGTTCAGTATGAGCTTCTCTCTTCATTGACGAACACACACCTGCAGAGCATGGGGGGAAAAAAGGGCTTAATGACCAAAAATATCACTGGTTTTCATTAAGAAAGAAAGAAAGAGTACACAATGCTCTTCCAACAGTTGGAGGAGTCGCTGAAGAACAGAGAGAGTATTGTGTTGTTTTTTTTTTCCAGAACTTGTCCCGCTAAGCTGATCATACGAAGAATTTCTTTTGCCCCCCACCAGAAAATCTCATTAACCTCCTTATTATTTATACATCCATGTGCAAAATAATAGCTTTCTCTTCCACCCAGAAGCTCCAGCAGTAATCACACGGCGACGTCCCCACTGATATGATACTTTTACCTTATTTCTGTCTCACAAACTCTCTGCAGGGCTTATAACAAACGCACACAGTGCTACGTTCTGCAGCAGATTTATGCATAAGTGAGATGTTTGGTCATTGGAATAATCTGCAAGAAAGCAGCTTATGTTGTCAAAACCCACGGTGCAAATGGGCAGAAAATGTTTACTCGAGTAATACACTTAAAACTTTAATGATTTGAAAACTCCCAGATGAACAGACTGAGCATAGAGTGACATTAATAACACTTGAAGCAATGATTATTCCTCACAAAAGTCATCTCTTGTTGTTTTTGTGCAGACACTGTGATTCATCTTAAAACCACCCACGCTGATTTATATAAAAACAAAAAAAAACAACAACAGCAACAAAAAAAAACCAAACCGAAAACCCCACACTTACTATAAAATCGCAGTAGGTTAACGATAGCTCCGTTGCTGTGTGGCCCTGCAGTGTCAGGAGCAATGTAAAGTGTTGAAATGCCTCCCAGAGGGAAGTTTGCATATCTGAGGTCTGATCTCTGCAGCTAATGGTCCCTAACGTAAACACACCGAGTCCTTACAAGCAATTATTTCTTTCATAAAAACACCCCTCATTCCCTTCCAGCATTTAATTGCGGTCAAACAAATGACTCGCAGGCTTCAGAATGCACTGCTCTTAACGACGAGCGGGCTGTGTGTGTGTGTGTGTGTTTTTGTGTCGTCCAGAAGTGTGGGTTTTTGGGTTTTTTTTTTTTTTCGAAGACTGAGTCAGTTTACTGCCATGAAATAAATGTTTTCTTGTCTCGGGGTCATGAGCGTGTGGTTGTCCGTTGTGCTGAAACAATAGCGGCCCATCGGCAGGAACGCGGGGTGATGTCATGATGATGATGATGATGTCATGGTGTATGTCAGTGAGAGCAGGATGTGTTTAAAGGTGGCTAATCGCTGCTCCGCTCTGCACACCTTCACCGGAGGGGCCTCCGCTGCTCTTTCCAAGGACAAACACGTCGACTAATGCTGTAAAAACAACAACATTGGAAAGCTCCGGGGTCTTTCTGTCCACCTGGAAAGTCTGAGAAGTTGGAGAGCTTCAGTTGGCTCAGGACTGGGTGGAAACCCCACAGTGCCACGAGCTACTGCTGCTTTACTTCATCCTTCACAGTCAGAATGAAATCACTGGACAGTGGCTCATGGCAAAATGATCAGGGAGGTGTGGGTGGTACAGGCCCTGGTACTTAAAACACACTTTATGCGAGCGTGTTTGTAAAAGAACAGTGGCTGCTGTGGTTTTCCGGGCAGTGCCTTACCAGACCTTTTCTTGTGGTCAGCACATGTGTGCAATTTAAACAGGGAGCCATACTGAGCTCTCGAGTGTGTGTTTTTCTTTTTTTTTTTTCTTGCTCCCCCACATTGGCATGTATGGCAGACTTAACTTAAGTGATGTTTAGATCAATCACTTGACTGATGGAGGCAGGGTTCTTCCTATTTTTGTCACAGTACTTCCGAGATGTGGGCAGAACGACACACATCAGAAGATTGTTTGAGTCCGTGACAGTTTTGACAGAAATGGCAACCGCCGACTGGTTTATCATCACAGCGGTTTGCCTTTTTATTACAATGTAGAAACTTTACTGTGTGTGTGTGTGTGTGTTGTAATTGAGTGGATTATAAATGGAGTCTTTCAGGGAAGCACATCAGGGCCTCAATCAAATGTTGACTGACAACTCGTAACCTCTGTCAGTAAATTCTTCCAGTTTGATGGACACTTATGCATCTCTGTCTCTCTCTTCCTGACAGTTGATCAGGATCAGGATCTTGTGTACCAGCAGCATCGAAGGGAATTCAAATTTGACCTTTCCCGTATTCCAGAGGGAGAGGCCGTCACGGCAGCAGAGTTCAGGATATACAAGGATTTCATCCAGGAACGCCACGAGAACGAGACGTTCAGAGTCAGCGTCTACCAGGTCCTGCAGGAACCTCCAAACAGGTATGGGTGTTTTTTTGTTTGGTTTTTTAAATCCTGGATGGATTGCTATGAAATTTTGTACAGACATCCTGATGCATAGAGGATGAATCTTCCCCTGAATCTGTTTTTTTTTTTATCACTCTTGTTACAAACATTCATCATCATCGGGCCAATACATCAGGGGTTTATGAGAAGACCCCTGCAAAAATAATGACATTTCCCATCAAACCTCAGCTTTACTTTAGCACTTGTTTAGCATGCTGACACATTAAACTGAGAGAGTGAACATGGTAAACTTTGTACCTGATAAACATCAGCATGTCAGCATCGTCATTGCTAACATGCACACATAAGCATTTCGCTCAAAGCTTCAGTTAAAGTAAGCTGACGTGGCTGTAGACGCTTCAGTTCAGTTTCTATCTTAATGCTTTGAGTGAACTACCCCTTTAGAGCATTTCTTGAACAACCTACTGCATGTTTAATTGCTACGTGATATATGATCTTCTGTTAATGACACAGTACAATCAGTATGGTTGACGCTTCAAGCTACCGTGTGCCTTATAGTGAAAACTGGTTGTCAGGCTGTCGGGGGAACACACAGATCTGTCTGCTCTTGGCTGCGTCGGCCCACAGTTTCCCCCACTGGTTATTTCTGCTGCTGTTAGTGTCAGCGCCGAGGCTGTTTACACAGACATTAGTGTCTATTACAGAAACAGAGAGCAAGTTTACTCTCACACAGTCAGAACAGGACAGTCCCTGGGAGAGCAGCATTTATAACGCGCAGCTCCAACCTCACATAACGCCCCTCAACCCATCAACATGTCACTTCACTCCTTTTTCTCTCCCTCTCACAGGTGGTTATGCCTTCATGTTTCTGTGCGTCTGATCGTCTGTGGCTTTGTTGTCTCTGTCAGTCTGCCAGCTTCTGTCTTGTTACTCTAACAATGTTTGCTTGTTTCAAACCGCATTTGAAATTGGGTAAGAGCGTGACAGATTTACTGACTGTACAATCCCCTCCTGACAAATCAAAGTTCTCTCTATCTGTCCCGTTTACCTGCTTGCCTCAGTCTACTAGGGGGAGAGGGGGGTGGGGGCGTGGGTGAGTCAAGGGGGTCATGTGCAGGCAGCAGATTTAAAGTCCTTCATCGGTGACAGCAGGGCTGACGACGGTGTTGAGGACAACACCATTGTCATTCACAGACACTAATAAAGCCACACACCACACAGACGAGCAGGCGGCGGGACAAAAGACAAGACGTCTGCCTGAGGGTCTTAAACTCAGTCTGTAAACACACCTATTGTCTGTGAAATCTGTCTTAAAGACGACACATATCAGTGTAGGACTTTTTTTTCTTCCCCTTTGATAACTTTTCAGGGTGTTCAGGGTGTTACCGGTTGATGGGGATTTACACTACAAATCTTCTGAGGCTGAAATGGTATTAAAAAACAAAAAAACCATGCCTTTAAAGAACTGATTGTATTATTTTATTGGCTTTTGTGTTACAAAGTATATGAAAGTTGTTATATAAAAATGTGTTCATCCTGATTCTGTGTGTTGTATGTGCAGTCAGGGTTAATTCTGCTGTGTTGACTCTTTGGTCAACTTTTATATACAGTTAGTCATGTCTATATTTGGTTTCCTTGCAGTCAATGACTGTCTGAAGTTTGTAACCCATGAACATCAGCGGATAGTTAATATGATGGTGATGCTCGTGCACAGTGGTTCTCAACTAGGGGTCCTGGGACCCCCCAGAGGTCCCCTTGTGTCTCCAGAAGAATGGAGAATATTTTATTTTCACCGTTTCATTCATCTATATTCACATTTGGGTCTTAATCACGTCTAATAACCAAAACCTTCTCAGATAAGAGTTCCGTGACCTAACGTGTATCAATTTAAGGGTCCTTGACAAGAAAGAGTTTGAGAACCACTGCTGCAGCAAGCCTGTACTGCAGACATAATTGCTTCTCGCTTATTTTCAGGGCTTTTTGCCTTCAGTCTGGTCTTCAGCAAATGAAACACATTCTCGGTTGGACTGAAGTCAGGTGTCTGACTTGGCTCGTCTACAACATTCCACCGTTTACTCATAAAATGTCTCGGTTGCCTTTATGTATTATTTTTTCTGCTGTGTTGTCTTAAATTGGGTGAATATGTACATACATTTTTGTCCATCCTGAGTGAACAGTATGGACAGAATTTGAATTTTTAGAATAATTATTAAAAATACTTACAAGAACCTGCGATTTCAGCCGAAACATTGTGAAAAATAGGCATCTGATTAAAGGAGACTTACTTATATAATTACAGTGAAGTGGAGCTGCTGCTGCTGGATCAGCGTGAAGTGTGGGCTGCAGAGGAGGGCTGGCTGGTCTTTGACCTTACTGCCACTAGTAACCTCTGGGTGGTCGACCCTAAGCAGAACCTCGGCCTGCACCTGATCCTGGAGGACAGCCACGGTCAGTCACTGCCATACGTTAACTAGCAACAACAGTCTAAAGACTACAGCGTTTGTCTAGAGTAGTGGTTTAATGTTAGAAAGAACATCATCACATACAAACCTGTGCTTACACAGTATATTTGTGGTTGTTGTGGTCGTATTAGGATGTTAAGTAGAGTGTGTGTTATTGTCATACTCCCTGTCTCCCCCTGTAGGTCAGAGGAGGAACCCCCAGCTGGCGGGGCTGTTGACGAGCAGTGGATCCCAGGACAAGCAGCCCTTCATGGTTGCCTTCTTCAAAGCCAACGAGGTGCGTTTCCGCAGCATCCGCTCAGCTCACGGCCATAAGGGGCGCCAGCCGAACCGCTCCAAATCCCAGAAGACTGTACATGATGCACTAAAGGCAGTGGAGGCTGCAACAGGTGACCGAACCCTTCAGATTTCATCACTATGTCATGGCCAATAATGACTTTGACTTACTGACATTTTTATATACACTAAATTAACATTTGCCCGTTTTCAGTTTCAGATAATCTGGGCATCTCTAAAGAGGGGTGTAAAAAGCATGAGCTGTATGTCAGTTTCAGAGATTTGGGATGGCAGGTATAACACAGAACCTTCATTTTTATTTTGTTTTATTTAATCGCATTTCATCTACCAAACCGTGACATTAAAGTGAACTTTTGTGGTTTTATCCTGATCAGGACTGGATCATAGCACCAGAGGGCTATGCAGCGTACTACTGTGAGGGGGAGTGCGCCTTTCCTCTTAACTCCTACATGAATGCCACCAATCACGCCATCGTTCAAACTCTGGTAAGTCCCTGATGACAGGCCCTTTCAGGGCCCAGACTCTGCTCCACGTAAAAGCTGATTTATGTTTCTTCTTCTAACCACAGGTGCACTTTATCAACCCGGAGACGGTGCCCAAGCCCTGCTGTGCACCCACTCAGCTCCATGGCATCTCGGTGCTTTACTTTGACGACAGCTCCAACGTCATCCTCAAGAAGTACCGCAACATGGTGGTCAGAGCCTGTGGCTGTCACTGACCGCTCGTACCCCACTCCCCCCACATTCCTACGAGTTCTGTAAATCCAGAGGGACACTTAAGAAAGAAGGAAGCGGATGGACCAGAGACAGGAGATGATGGACTGTCACAGAACGAGCTTTAATCTGTGGGATTGTATTTATGGTTGACGGTGACCACCACCAATTAACAACAACAACTGGTCACAGAGAAAGGCTGAACGAAGGATTTTTTCCTACGTTGTTCCTTTCAGTGTGACTTGGAAAGGTGCACTAAAATGATCCAGAGCAGTTTCGAAGTTACTTCAGAGACAAAACATTTAACAAAGTAAAAAGGTTACTAATATTTATCCCTGTTAGCAGAGATCATATGACACAAACTGTATCGGCATTTGAATTCTGTCGTGACCATCGTGGGTGGAAATGTGCATTTCATAAAACCTTAAAGATCTCCATCTTTCTGTTGTGCCGCTACATCTGGTCTTTTGGAACAGCTGGATGAACTTATATGATATCTGTGTTCTCCAACAAACTTAACTGGTGTTGAACTGGTAATTCAGCAGACCAGTAGCGGACCGGATCAGGTGGAAGACATCTGGCAGCGTGTCTTGTGTGCTGCTGATATCGAGGAGCTCAGCGAGGAATGACAGCAGAGACTGTTAATAACAGTGTGTGGAATTGAAAGGCTCCTGGTGCGGGCGTATATATCACCGGGTTTGTGAAAGACATACAGTCTTGCAAGATGTCAGTGATTCATCTTCACGAAACAGACATCAGGTTTTTACACCATCACCCACACTCTGCAGCTGCATTCTGGCATCAGACCAGAGCTGCAGAAAGGGCGAAAGGAGGCTGTAATTCTTTTTTGTCAGATTAAAGTAGTCGAATAAATCGAAACTATCAAAGAAGACGTGGGTGTGATTTTTTTTTCTTTTTTTTTTTTTTTTTTTTACCTCATTTGACCTTAGTAGTGTTCCTTACCTTCAGCTGCATTCAGAACACTTGCTTTTAGATATTTAAAGTTCTCTGTTCTTATCACAAGTTTTATTTAATAGCCGTACTACAACTTTTTGGTCATGTCATGCTATCTTTCTCAACAGATGGAGAACAATTCCTCCATTTCCTGAAGGAGATCGAATGATATAACCAAAAGCTCCAGAAAAGATATTAGTTTTTGTTTTTTTTGTGACATGGGTTTTTATAAAATTCTTAAAGACTTGCAGGAAATTTTACAACATTTTTATTCAACAGAAAGCAAACTTGTCTCACAAGTTAAAGACCCAATCTGTTTGTACAGACAGCTATGTGATCTAACTGTGACATCAGATCACGTCCCTGTGGTTCAACAGTTCCTTCACATTCTGTCACATTCTGTCAAAATGTGAACCACGTATATATCACACTGCGCACCATTCACAGGTTGTGCCTTTAGAGTACTTAGGATAACACAAGCATATCTACTCGTAATATTGGGACAGTCATTTAAAAGGGGCATCAGTGCAAAAAAAAAAAGCAAAAGCTGCTATATGCTGTAACAACCAAGCACATAAAGGCATTCACACTGACATCTTCCAGCATAGCATATCACAACACCGCCCGAACATAGATTTATATGTTAAATAGAAAATAGAGGTAGAAGATTTAGAGCACTAAATCTTGCTGATATAATCAGAAAGACAGTTGATTGTCAAAGTGAAGAATCACTCAAACTGAGGAATATACTGTCAGACACGATGTTAACTGCGGTACAATTTGGAATAAAATCTATCTTGGAATGAACTCTTACATAATATTAGGTAGAAGAGGGATAAACTTTAAATGAGCAGTGAAAGCATCAGCAGTGAAAGACCTGAGGCAGAAGCTTTCTGTGCTCTTCAAGGAACATATGGCTGAGTCGTGTCAGAAATTGCTCACTTTAAACCAATATTCTTTGAGCTTATGAAGCTCTTTTCTCCAGTTCATTGTCACCGGAGCAGCTCTGGGGATTGTCTCTGCAGCAACAAAGACTCACGCTTACTGGTAATGTAATGTTTAACTTGAATTCAGCCCACAAAGTCAGAATTCGATCCCTGACTTACCTTGATAAATACAGTGCTAATATAACTTTAGCTTTTATTCCTTAGATACAGATTCAAAAGACTGAAAAGCACTGAAAAAGGATTTAGGAGGTAGAGAGAAGTCGTATATATATATGCTGAATATAGCTTAAGAGCTTAAAAGAAACTGACTTGCTCCCCTCTCTTCACTACATGCAATCAGTGCATGGACCTCGCAGCTCAGGAGCTGAATAGTGTCTCCTCCGGACTGGCCTCTCTGGCCCTGGGGGAACCTGGGGATGTGATGCCTTTAGGGACCCACACGCTCCCTCTGACTTCCTGGGTGAGGTTTCAGACTCCGGGGTGGCTGACGGTGAAGACTGTGTTGCTGAGACAGGGGTGAGAGCCAGGCAGACGTCCCCCACGCTGAGCTGGTGGCACTGGAGGCCACAGAGACGGGCGGTCTTCTGAGGGCTGCACGAGGACCAGCCTCGCCCACGCACAAAGAATGGATACTCCACATAGACATCCACCAACTCCTGGAAGAGGAGAAGAAGAAGACATACCAACAGTGTGATTGGAGAGAAAAAGCAGCGTGTACATTTGCCCACTAGAGGATGTTGTTGTTCCAGTTTGGATGGTTTACTTGAGTTCTGGTGAGAAAAGCCTTTAATGATTTCAGACCCTGTTTGAAGCCACCCACACACTCAAGATATAGAGACAGCTTTGGTTTAAATGCAGTCTGGTACTCATCAGCTTACTGTACATTTAACATGCATATTCTTGTCTAACTGAGTGATTAACGTCTGTAATTATTTTTAACCACATGCCGAATATTGCAGTATCACCCACACATTATTCAAACTCTGCGCAGTGGCTTTAAAGGATAATGATGCTGTCGAAACTAATGTCTCTATATTACCTCCTACTGAAGATGTAAATCTGTCACAAATATACATAGTTTCAGTTCTCAACAAGGCTAGGTTATCAGGTAAAAAAACCCAACTGTATTTCTCAGAGAATGCATTTGTTGGAGAGTGTTTTCATGTATGTGTGACTGACAAAAAAACAAAAATTAACATGTCACTCACTATGGCTCAAAAGAATAAGTTAAATGAGGCTCCCGCTATAGATGCAATATTTAGTTAAGTCAATTATTTGTTGTTTTTATTAAGGTTGCAGCAGTTTTAATTGTTGATTAATCTGTGTTTTGTCAATGCAATGCTAAAAAAAAATGTGGAAAAAGTGACACCATTTCTTGGTGATGTTTTTAATTTGCAATTTTTGTTTTGTCTGACTAACTGTCCAAAACCTGAAGATATTTCATTTACTGCCAATATACTGTAGATGACAAAAAAACAACAACAAAAAAACAATAAATCATCAATTTCGAGAAGCCAAAGAACATTCAGCACTTTTGTTTTCAATCAATTAATGGTTGCAGCTCTAGTTTTGGTCTTTTAATGGGCTTTGTTGACACTGAGAATGTCAACCTTATCCTTTCACATGTCATAGTCTAAGCTAAGAATTTGTACTGTATATATCTTTATACCCATTCACTATCTATAACTGATGACAGACTTAAACTGTCATTCCCAGTTGCAGTATTTGATAGACTTATAGAGACTAATGACAGTTGATGGTTGATTTTCCTTCTCTCCCACTCTCTCGTGTTTCACCTGGGACTGCTGGTCATGCAGCAGGATGAGGAGGCGTGAGATGGAGGAGGGGGAGGCTGAGGGGGAGATGCTCTGCACCGTGCAGCAGCTCAGGCGCAGGTCTGGACAGGCCAATGAACCGAGCAGGAAGTCCTCCGTCTGCAGGTGTTCCACCCTCCTCAGACGCCCGTCTCTGAGCTCGATCAGAGAGCCGGCCACAAAGTGAGGGAGCAGCCAGGGGAAACGGTTCGGAGAGGAAAAGGAGGACGAGGAGGCGTTGGTTCTCTCAGAAGAGGGGAGGGCGGGAGATCCTGATGCATCCTCTGTTGTGGAGGCGCACGTGTTGTTGAGGTTATCAGGGGAAACTCTTTTGAAGGAATGTAATGAAGGTCCAAAAACAGGATGTTTGAGAACCTTTGTTGATTTGTGCAACAAATCACGTTGCAGCATAAGGTCCCCATGTGGAGAGTGAGGTAGGCATGCGCTCAGTGAGGGAGGACTCGCTTTTTCAACTCTTGGAAAATACTCAACTCTTTTCTCTTTTCTTCTCACATAAGGTACTTTATTCCTTCCATTGCTCTGCCTCTCTGTGTTTAAACCCGTGTCCCTTAATGTTTTGAGCTGCTCCCAGCTGTACTCTCCACCCACACCATGGAAACCCTCAGTGACCGGGGAGACAGGGTTGAATCTGGAGGTGTGGTGTGGATGGCTAGACCCGAAGCTGATTTCTCTGTGGTGGCCAGGTAAATGGCTGTGGTGCTGATAGTGGTGAGAAAAGTCCCATGCAGGATGCAGGGGGTTGAACTCCCTCCACTCTGCCCAGCCACGATGCTCCCTGAACGCAGAGAGGATGTGAGGTTTGGACCTGGTGGGTGCATGTGTGTGCATCCAGGGCTGATAGAGGGCAGGAACCCGTCTTGGTACGGGTTGGAATGGGCCTGTGTGTTTTAACTTAAACTCACTGTGGCTGTTGTAAGGGTAGGGCGCCTTGAATGTTGCAGCATCACACTGTTGCTGCTGCTGTTGTTGCTGTTGCTGCGGTGGTGGTTGCTGCGGCGGCGGAGTGCTCTGTCTTTGGTCCCTCTTTTTGAATGGGAGGCTGTCCCTGTCTGGGACAAGAGTTGAGTTCGATTTGAAGCTCATTGGCTCACGCTGGCTGTCACTCACACTGGTGCTGCATGCCCTCCTGCAGAGGTTGAGAAGCTGTAGTAATCATGTGACGCAGATTCCATTAATCTCTTGGCAAGCATTGCACCTAGATAGGTCCAAGGTCATCACGATCTGAAATGTAGAAGAAACTGGTGAGCTTTCTATCCTCGCAATCAAGGCGGCAAACGGAAGAAAATTAGTTTTTATATTCAGACTCTCAAGTCTGTCTGTCATAAAGGGAGACCACCGATTAACACATCAAAGTCTGTAAGATAAGATAAGAAAATCCAAGCAAGAATTCAAAAATCAGCATATGATAAATGAGTTAACAGACTTAAACAGGCTTAATGGTTAAATTCATATTACTGCACATATAGGATATATTGATATTGTACATAAGTAAATTAGTCCATTCTACTGGGAGCAGTGTTGATTATGATATGATTATAATCATAAGGCATTTTTTGTAGCCTAATCAAGGTTACATAAACAAACAATACCTGCATCTATACGGTTCAGTGAATAGAGTGGAGTTGCACTGCAGTTTATATAGTTGTCAGGTTTTGATTAGGAGGAAAAACGTATAGAATGAAAAACACAATATCTCTGGTTCTGCTGCATTCGAGTTTGTATCGACAAAACTGCCCATTGTGATACATATAACATATATAATGCTAACTCGGTGAGATACTTCTCTAATAAATGACAGAAATGATCTCCTTCCATCTGAATCTGACTGCCGCCTGGTGAGTCTGTAAATATTCCTGTGACATCTCAACGATAACTTCACCATCAGCTCCAAATTAAAGCTTTCCTACCACCACTTGCTGCGGTATTGATTGGAGTTAGTTTGATGCACATCTGCAAAATCCTTTGTTTAAAAAAAAAAAAAAAAAAAAAAAAGTTACTATGGTTGGTGGTTGGTGAAAGAATGAACACAGAGAAGTAAAAGGATGGGGTGGGTGTAAAGTCAGAGGTTAGATTGTATCGCTAAACTTGCCTTCTGAAGGTGAATTTTTATGTTTCCATAGTAACATTTCCCACCAGAAACAAAACAAAGTGTGTGTATATATTCTTATGTGACTAAACAGGTGCAGGGTGTTAAACACACAACCCCGTGTCTACATCTTTCTCATGGGACTGAAGTGATCTCCAGTAACTCAAGCTATTGAAACCTCTTCATCCTCCTCGTGCGTGCGTGTGTGTGAGTCAATTTCGCCGAGGGGGGCTAAATATAAGCACCCCGTAGCCACACTCACACACAAGACTCACACAGACATATTATTGAGACAAAGTGATGCAAGGAGGTGAAGAGTAGCACAGGACTTTTACAGCCAGTCAATGCAAAGCTCATCTCAATGCCCATTATTATGTTTTCATCATAGCTGAGCATATCTTCCTGACAGGCATGTATGTGATATCAGCTGTTCCTCTATTACATAGGTATACGTGTGTCTGTGTGTGTGTGTGTGTGTGAGGGATCAGACAACACCCTCACACCCTGACATTCCTGTGCGAGCACTCACCATTATACCATGAGGCATAAATAGATAAGTATTTGTCAGCTAAATGCCTCCAGTATAAATGTAAATTCATTCAAATGACTCCAAGGTGTGGGCGACTTACTCACATCGACTGTCAAGCAGCTACAATCAGATCATGACCCAAACAGGCCTGGCACTGGAATCACCTTATGAGGCGATCAGTTCACTACTGGTCACTAATCTATTGAAATGAAATGTATACATAGCTGTGTTTAGTGTGTTTGGCACCGTCACGATAATGGTAATCTGCACCGAGGATTATTTGCATATCAGTAGTGACAATATTGCTTTGAGTCAGCTTGATGTTTCTATCTATGGAGCTGTAGCGCAACACAACCAAATTGAACCTCTGGTGTTGAATCCCACAGACCACAGGTCTCCTCAAACATGCATCATTCAGAGTTAAACTAACACACATAATATCAGAACCGGATCTTTTTCAGTGGAGTAAAAAAAACAAACATGAAATACTGTCTGAATTTCTCTCTCTTAAAAAAAAAAATAATAATAAAAAAGGAGCAGGTATCATGCTGGAGACTTACTTACATGTTCCTCCATCCGTCCGTCCGTCTCTCGTCTGTGCATCCAGGCTTCTTCATACACGCACGTCCACCCACGTTCACAAGATGAAGACTCCACACACACACACACTCACACACACATACACACGCATACACACACACACACCTGTCTGGTTTGTGATGTGCTGGTAGACTGCAGGTGAAAAAGGGAAATGGAGAGCTGAATGAACAGAAACATCCAGACAAGCTCACCAGACTGTCTATCAGACACACTCTCCACCTTTTCTCCCCCCCCCCCCCTTCTCCTCCTACTCACTTTTACATTTTACACTCCCACTCCACTCAGTCAGTCAGTCAGTCCTGTTAACCTTTCTCAGACAGATTTGATGTCTCTCCCTCCCTCCCTCTTGTTCTCTCTCCCTCTCTCTCTCCCTCTCTCTCTCTCTCTCTCTCTCTCTCTCTCTCTCTCTCTCTCTCTCTCTCTCCCTCTCTCTCTCTCTCTCTTTCTCTCTCTCTCTCTCTCGCTCTCTCTCTATCTATCTATCTACCTATCTCTCACAGCTGAACTTGTTCACCCTGTGTTTGCTGCCGAGTAGCACTCTCAGCCTTCTCTTTCATTTGTAATCACCCTCCTCTTCCTCTCTCCATACTCCACACACTCTCTCCCTCTCCATAGCTCTCTGTTGTTGGGTGTATAATTAGAAATGAGACTGCTGTGCAACTCCTCAGCTGATGGTAGGCGTATGACTGCCTGATGGCTTTGGCGTTTTGCCCGGTGTAGTGAAGGCGGAAAACCGTTACTTTAGACTAGCCTGGACACACACACATACGCAGAAAAATGAGCTTGCAAAACAGAAATCTTGCTATTGCATCTATAATCGCTGATAGCAGATCAGATGTGCTTCACTTATGACTTGTTCTTGTTAATTTTTCCTGCTGTTTCTCACTTCCTGCTTTCTTTAACGCAGATCCTCACCTCAGGGGGCACATGCGGACTAATAGCGTTCCCTCCTGAATGAGCGAGATGCCAAACAGAATGAATGCTTTGAAATTGCTTTTGACCCAAGTGTTCAAAGGTCAACATTAAGTATTCAAACAGAAAAAAGGGCGACCTTACATGACTGTAGAGACAACATAAACAATGGCTGCCTGCCTGCTTTCTCTATATTTACCTTCTCATTCCTCTGCTTTCTTGCCTCCAGATTTCATATCAAAGAAGCAGCCTGGGTCCCAGTTCTGGATTTTGCAGGGCCTCAGCAGGTGAACCCCCCAGTCATGAGAAAGCCCACACATAATTTAGTCTGAGGTGAAGATTTCTCACTTTGAGTCACATCATGCTTCCTCTGCCCACTCTCTCTCTCTCTCTCTCTCTCTCTGTATCTCTGTATCTATCTTTCAGTTTTATTGATGTGCACACACACACACACATACACATACACACCAATGCTGGAGAAAGTTTGTGGTATGGTAAGGTGGGTGCATCGCAGGTTTTGCCACAACTAGCAGATGAAAACCACCACAACTACTGACATTTACAAAGAGTGTGTTTTTATTGATTGAAATCGCCAGTCACTCCCACCATTTCCCAACGGCTACATTACAGCCTGTGTTTGCAGTTTCACTTTGCAGCTTGGCACAGATGTCAAATGTGAGTTTCAGTAGTGAGAGTTTCCATGCTTACTGAATGCACTTGTGGGCAAAAGCATATAAAAGTTTTGTTGTTCATTTACTGCCTGTTGTAAATATAAAAAAAAAAACATGTTCATATTTGCCAATGTTATTGCGGATGATCAACAGGTTAGATCTTGAATTGATTCTTGCAGTTGCTCACATCCTCATCTTATCCCGCATTCAGCTGAAGGAAGGCACTCTTTAAAAGTATTTCTCAAATGCCTAACCAACAACAAAAAGGCAATGATGTAATGCTGCTTTGTGAAGCCTCTGCATGCAAATATTATGTAATCTGCAAGTGAGGAACTGAAACTGACATCTGTTGTCCACTAGAGGGTGTCCAGGACACACAGATGTTAAGATGTTATACTGCAGTATGATGGTTCATTTCCTGCTCAATTATTCTCACCATGTGGAAATTATGTTGGTGAAATGTTAATTATCGTTCCGTATGAATTCTTTCTAAATTCTCAAGGATCTAACATGAGTAACAGCAGTTTAAACTGAATAGGGTTTTTTGTGTTGAATATTTATCTAAATGAATGTCTATGTCTATGTATGTATTTATATTATGTGTGTGTGTGAGTGTGTATGTGCGTGTATGCGCAGAGGAAGCATTGATATCGGAACAAAATATAGAAACCCTAAAAATGTGGTCAACATGAGCCAAATCTATTTCATAACCCACGTCTAATTGTACACATTGTATCGGGATTTAATGATAAAATTAATTATGTATTAAGTCTCTACTTACAGTTTTAAATAATAACTTGTACTTTGTGAAGAGGAAACCTGAAAAGGTCTTTAAATTGCTCCATGTGTTCTTTAATAATTATTAAACGCAGGATAAACACAATGTAACACATGAACAATGTTGTTGTTGTTGTTGATGATGCTGTTTCAGTGCCGTTCTGTTTGGGGAATAAGTGATAATGTCAGGCGCTTGTGCTGTAGATGAGATTTTTCAATTATAAATCTATCCTGACTGATTTATTGTCCTTTTTTTAATCACTTTATGATATATATAATGTTCAATACTGTTGAATTTTTTGGTACTATGCAGCAGCAGTAGCTTTGTGTCCAAGGCGAAATGTCTTTCTGGGACAATAATGTCTTATTTTATCTTATCAATAATAAAATGTATATTCTGTGTCTGTAAATGTAACCCTTTTTTAATTTTTCAGGGACATCACTTGACCCTGAAGGTGAAGCAAAAAAAGAGAGATAGAGGTTTCAAATCTGCAACAAAAAAAAAAAAAGGAAAAGGGAACAAGAGACAGAAATGGATGAGGAGGGGGGTGTAAGAAGACAAAAATAACAAAGGCATGTGTCTGTCTCTCCTTGGTATTTTCCACCCTGTTATATAAAATCCCTGCTTCCCCTCTTCACTCCCTCTCTCTGTCTCTCTCCCTCTCTCTCCCTCTCTCTCTCTCTCAGCTCCTCCCTTCTCCCCCCGTCACTGGTCAGCTGGTCGCCTGGTCGGCTCCACAAAGCCACAAACTTGCTTCATCCAAGTGGCCAAGAGTCCACACAGGGAAAGAGAGAAGGAGGGAAGAAGAGTCTACATCCGTCACTTCAGGGCACTTTGAGTGAGCAGCAGAGACGGGAGATGATCAGCAGCTCCCAGGGCTGACTGGCCATCAGGACACTGATCATCTCTGATTATATTATTCTGTGTGTTCCTGCCGACTCTCCAGCAACATGAGCTCCTCATCAGCCAACCTTCACAACAAACGGCTACCTTGTAAGTCATTTTTATAATAAAACTTTGCTGTATTGCGTCTATGTGAGACGTATTCGTTTGCTCCATTGACACAGTTTTTTATGTGGAGCATGATGTTAGAGAGGGGGGAAATTCTTCTCCATATTTGGGTGTCAGATGTCCAGGACACACACATATATACACACACACACACACACACATAGAACGGACATTTAAAGTAGAGCAACTCATACAATAACAGCTTGTGTGTGTGTGTGTGTGTGTGTACATGTGTTCAATTGTGCAGTGTGTGTATCTCTCAGTTGTTTCATATTTGTTTTCCTACATTATAATAAAGATGCCAAACTGATGTCAAGTGAGTAAAGTAAAGGCACAAATGAATACTATAGTCTTTCAATTTTCATTATTCCTGACACTTGACACTGACTCACAGTCCCTTAAGCTCTCTCTCTCTCTCTCTCTCTCTCTCTCTCTCTTTCTCTCTCTGTGTGTGTGTGAGACAGATAGATCTAATGTGGAAGCCAGTGTCTTTAATAGCCGTAGCTGTACTGATGTAGTCCGAAGTGACTGGCTGAAGTGCTGTGCCGGCCAAAATCAGACAGGAATGTTGAATCATCACACTGAGTAATGTGCACTAATACAAAGTGAATAGGTCACACTCTGTTTTGCACGGGAACATGGATGCATTCCATACACACACTGAGGCAAGCTTGGATTGGGGCCACCGCAGAGCTCCATGACAAAGATCTCTTATTTCTAATAGGATTGTGTGCCTGCAGATCTCATCAGACCCGACTGACTGCAGCGGGGTCTGCAGCTTGTTGCACAGACACACCGACCCTGACAGGACACACAGCACAGACCTGAAATTGAATTAGTCTCAGTGAGATCAGTGTGTGACTGCACGAGCCTAAAAAGGATCAGGCTGCAACTCCTGAGAAGACACGTCCCATCTGTTGCTCTGCCTGTACCACCCCCCCAAACCCCACCCCCCCGGCCCAAGTCTGCTGTCTCACGTCTTGATTATTGTGGGAATGTGACCAACTGACCACCTGTTCGAAGCATGTTGCATGCTTGGATTTTGGGTGCAGAAAGGATTGTTTCCATTTTCTCAATGAATTCTCTATTCAGTCCCTTTGGACATGACCTATATAAGATTGAGGACGTACGTACTGTTTAATGAGCAAATTGTAGGGCTAGAAATCCACCCATGATCAGTGATACACATAGTATATGTTGGAGCGTCAAATGCTTCACATTACTCAGGGATCAGAAATAAGTCTTCAATCTACATATTACTTTAAAATCCCAGCAGCTCAGTCACTGTTGTTGGGAGCCAAGAAGTGTTAAAACTGTGTTATGCTCTCTCAGAAACAACAGGAATACTAACAGGATCATCGCTTGCCAATGCGAGGAAAGCTCACATGGTGCAAATACGCAGATTATTCTATTACAAACAATGGCCTGCGGCATGTCAGCGCTTTAAGTTGATTCTATGTGTGTATTTGTGTGTGTTTATCCGTATAACAGCCTTGAATGGATGACTGAATAAGGTTCCCATCAATTCACCCCTCTTAGATGTGCTGCCCCCGGGGGATACAGACCAGCTCCTCTCATTAGTTCTCTAACGAATCTACTCACTGAGCAGCTGAATCCTCTGTGTGTAGAGTAACTGGCTCCAGGCGTATATCGAAGTGTTCGAGGCTCTACACACGCAGACAGCAGCAATGTATCATGTGAATGAATAGTCCTAAATGTGTATCTGTAATTGTATCTTACGGCCTCTCATAGTGGGTGGGGGTCATGACCCCTAGGTTGGTAACTAATCCTTCGAATGAAGTTTTTAAAATAAATAATTTTTCGCTTACGTTTCATTTTTTTCGCACTGTGATGTGATCATTGTTGACTGGTTACCGTTAACTACCAAGTCCTGCTGGATGTGGGGATTTATAAATATAACGCTAAAACCGCAGATATGTCACTACTCTGTCAGCTGGTGAAGCCGACTGTTTTCATCAAAACTCATGACAGTCTGCTTGTGGGCTTATGGAGGGCAGTGGGACAAGACACTGACCTACAAACGGTCCTATTGTCAGTCTGGGTGTAATCCAGAGGGAAACAGAGGGTTAACACTGATGTCATTGTTGTCCCGACAAACTGGGCTGATGGTGCTGAACGCTGCTTTGTCCCGGCAACAGCAACCAGATTGAGTGAAAAAAACAACAACAAAAAAACAAATTTACAGATAAACCAGATGGACTCACAAACACACATCAGCAGCTGCCATAAATAATTTATTATTCTTCCAGCTTTAGCAGAGGAAAAACCAGAGTAAAAGAAACCGTTTTACCAGCATGGCCACCTGTCTGTTCCACTTCAGTTCAACACTATGTCTGTTTTCTGATGACTGAGAGAAATAGATATGGGTCCCACGGTCACATGTCTACAAAACAGAAAACTGAAATAAATAAATAAATAAATAAATAAATAAATAAATAAATAAGGGTAATAACTTTACATGATGTATTTTTTTTTTTAAATATAGTGATATTGTAGCGCTGCGTTTCCTCCAGGATAAATCTTCTACCTTCTACCTGCCAGCCACCATTCCTTCATGAGATACCAGTAATTACTGTAACGGCTTTTGCAAAAGAGACTGATCCACTAATGACCATCTGTAGACCGTAAATAGCCTGCTGCTGCCGGGGTCAGTGTTGTGCTGGGAGGTATGGAAGGAGACGTTTAGTGAAAATAACAAGACATCCTCTTTAACTAATGAGCCCAGGCAGGATTCATTCCCTGCCTCTACCCATCCATCTCTACAAACCCGCACCATTGTGTTGACTCATTTTTGGCTAACCTCGATCCCATCATTCTTAGGAACTTTTTTTTTTTTTTTTTTTTTAAGATAACCTCCTCCTCATTCTTTCTGCTAAGTCTTGCCTGAACTTTCTTCTCTCTCCGTGCTGCCCTACTGCATTTTGAAGCCACTCACTTCGTCTTTCTGCGCCTTTTATTTCTCTCACTCTGTCTTATCTTGTCGCAGTTTGGATCTCATTCATGTGAAAAAAAATCTCTCTCCTCTTAGTGTCTGGTTAGAAAGGCCAGCCAGTGTGTTTGACGTGCCTGTGCTGGTTGATTCAGTGCCACTTTCATCTCGTCAACACATGGAAATATGCACCACCACAGCCGTATAAACAGCTATTTGTATAAGGAAACCGCTTGTCAGAAAAGAACCTCAGTTCAAATAGGATCTAGCTGTTCTATAATATGCTCTGACAACCAAAAACAACTGGATGATGTGGAGAGGCACTTTTCTGTGCTTTGTTCGGCCCTGACCTT
This sequence comes from Pampus argenteus, assembly GCA_036937835.1. NCBI lineage: Eukaryota > Metazoa > Chordata > Actinopteri > Scombriformes > Stromateidae > Pampus > Pampus argenteus. The sequence continues at coordinate 20,557,806 of CM072863.1, read as the reverse complement.
CCCCGTCCCTCGTCACAGGGGACGGGGCACAGAGACGGGCTAATGGCAGCCTGTGGGTGACACCGAGCCCTTCTGTCATTTAGCCTCCAGATCAATGTGTTGGCTGGTTGTGCAGTTGGTGCTTCTGAACCAGCGTTTCAGGGTCCCGCCCTTGACAATGAGACACTGGAAAGAGAGGCACATGCAGAACATGCAGATAGTGAAGAAGATATACAGAGAATGACCTGTTTTGTAAAATGTCTTAATCATCTGCTGGCAGCTGTGCCTTGGTCTTCTGAGAAGTCTCATTGTGACACAGTTTTCAGGGGAAATTTAAGAAAAAGCGTGAAGAAAAGTTGTAAAGGACTGCAGAATAAGGGGAATTTAACAAGGATGTAGCTCTACTGGCCAAATGAAAGGCTGAGTTCAAGAGTATTCACCCTCCGCTGCATCCAAACGGGTTTCCTGTAACTGGCATCATGTATAAGGAGTGCAGGCCAGTCCCGTTCCCGTACATCTCTGCCTTTGTCAGGCTCTGAATGGGCTCTTTCTCTCGCTGCTCCCTGAGCAGAGGATCTGGGTTTGTCTTTATGTGGGAAGGCAGAGAGGCGCGCAGACACGTCCGGCCTGCTTTGTCCGTCTCTGTCTGCTTTATCATTCTGCATGTCCAGCCGGTCCTCAGACCTCATCTATGACCTTTTCTTCCTCAACTCCCAAAGCAGACCTAAAGTAAGGAAGGAGTGGGAGACAGGAAGTAAAGAAGTAAAGAAAGAAAGAAAGAAAGAAAGAAAGAAAGAAAGAAAGAAAGAAAGAAAGAAAGAAAGAAAGAAAGAAAGAAAGAAAGAAAGAAAGAAAGAAAGAAAGAAAAAAAGAAAGAAAGAGGGACAGAAAGGACAGAAAGAGAGACAGAAAGGACAGAAAGAGGGACAGAAATAAAAAACTGAAAGGACAGAAAGAGAGACTGAAAGAGAGACTGAAAGAGAGACTATAACAAAAGAAAAACAGAAAGTGAGACAGAAAGGACAGAAAGAGAGACAGAAAGAGAGACAGAAAGAGAAACTGAATGAGAGACAGAAAAAAGACTATAACAAAAGACAAGAAGAAAGAAAAACAGAAAGTGAGACAAGCCCTCCTCCCTCCCTCTTGAAGCCGCAGGGCCTTCAGACGTCTTGTGGTATGAAACTAAAGCCTCGGGGTGGCGGGGCTCCAGCAGACTGGACATGTGATCTCATCAGCTATGGGCACTGCCCAATGCTTTTCTTGTTGTCATGTGACAGAGGATTTTCCCGTGTGAGCGGTTGCACTAATCAGAGGTCACCGGGGTCGTCTGCAGCAAGGGAAGCCGCATCGATCAAGGTGATTCGATAGAAAAAAAGAACTGGATAGGGAAGCAAAATCAATTTGAGGATATGCATCTGTAGCTAACCTTTAGCTCTCCACGGGCCTTTGCCTTTAAGTAGAAGCAATCAATGCTGTGATCAATCAGTGTTTAACTGAGTAGGGAAAAAAAAATACTATCCAGGATAAGCCCTTTGCTTAATCCTGTAGCCTGTAATGAAAAGCATCGTTTGCTCAGAGAATGTTGCAACACAAACATGCTGTCTAACTCACTGTCTGCTCTCCTTTAAAGTTCATTCATCCAAAAACAAATCTTGTGTTCTGTTTCCCATGAAGCCCTCACCCATTCACATTAAAAACATGAGTAAACAGGCAGCTTTACTGGCATTTTGTTGTCAACACGGCTCCCTTTGCTTTCTTAAGAATCTGTAAGATTGTGCAATAGTGCAAACAGGGCAAGAGAGCAAGAGAGTGGCCTGCACATTTACACACACAATATGACGACCTCACCCCAACATATACAAAGACAGGAATGCTGTAACGATAAATACCAGAAAGATGACTTGACACAGGATTTACAATTTGTAATCACTTGCCATTTCAGAATAGTGCCATCACTCCCCTTTTTAAGTTGAAACTAACAAGCGACAATTGTTCTCTTTGGATAATTAATTGGCTAATTGCAATAACAAGCAGCCACACCACTTTTCTGTCTTTGTTTGGTAATAAAAAGAAAAGATGAGTAAATAAATTGCTATTTATTCATGTTGTACGTCATTGTCGTAAAGCTGTGATACAGGCTATGATGACCTTTATGGCTCTAGACTGGAACAGAAATCAGTATGCAGGCTTGCATGCTTTTATATATATATATATATCACATACATATCACAAAGTGTTAATATATTGGGTATATCAGCGGCTTAATGGTTCAATTCATTTTCCAATGCCCTCAAAAAGCACATGATCCAGAAAATGGCTCATTTTCAAATATGAATAATCAATTACAACATTTACATGTAAGAAAAAGCACAATGATGCCTATTCATCCAGTATTTTTTTACTGTTGTAGATTCTCGTGTTTTCAGTCTAGTTTCTGGCCTCTGTCTACGCCCACATACTGTATGTCCATAAGTGATGTCAGCTGGTCCAGCCCTGGGGTTCGAGTTGTCCTCTTGCTCTCTGCCCTCCAAAGCTGTCTGCCTGTCTGATCCCAGAGTTGGCAAGGCCCCTGTGCCCAGGAGACTGGCTGTCAAACAGGGCAGAGCAGAGGTGCAGTGACGGGCGTGTGTCACGCCTTCACCACAGACATGTGCCTGGGCTCAATTCATGGTGGGGCTCACTCGCTAAGAAGGCAACTTATTGCTACTTTCAGGTTTTCAGTAGTATTTAACAGGTTCATGGGTGAGTGGTTGTGTCTCATTGTGTAGCACGAGACAACAGAAAATCCCTGGAGCAAGTATTGTAAACATCCTTCATAGAGCTGCTGTGACTGCTGCTCTCAACATAGGCCAGATAATCTTAACGTTATTCTCACTTTAGACAAGGCTTGAAAACTTCATCCCATTAGCTCAATCCCTGCTTGCAGGTTGTTGCCTAATGGCTGGTCAAAACCCGCAAACTGCAGTTCACCCCTCTAATCGAATGTTGGACATGCACTTAGCTTTATTACAGTGATTCTGATAATGGCATGGTATCATAAACGAGGTTACCTTAGCAAGATATTTGACAGATAACCTTTGCAAAAGCAATGCGAAACAGCACTGATAGACTACAGTTTGTTTAACCAGTGTCTTAAACCAACAATTTGTTCTGTCAGTTTGTTTTATCAGACAAAGCAGTGTGTTAACTTGTGATAGCCTGTATGTGATTTTATCGACTATCCTTCTGGCTATCAACATTTGACAGTACCAGAGTCGAGGAACTTCTCGGTGTTTTGTGGCTTTTTATGCTGTGTTTTCTTTGAGGCTTTGAGGTATAAAACATAACCAGGTATGAGTTGATATTTAAACTTCTGTCGTGATTTCCAGCGGAGACCGAGCGTGGCCAGAGGCTCCCAGATGTGGATGCAGCGCAGCAACTCAAGCTGAGAGAGAGGCAGCGTTTCTTCGAGGAGGTTTTCCAGCATGACGTAGACGTCTACCTGTCCTCGGCACACCTTTGTATCAGAGATTACAAGAGACGTGAGTTGGACCAGTATTGTATTTTTCTAAACTCGTACGCATAATGCACATACATAGAGTGTAGAGATGCATTTCATTTCAAGCTTCTCCTCTCCGTGCAGCTCCTATTGGAAGCATCTCGTCCATGGAGGTGAACGTGGACATGCTGGACCAGATGGAGCTGATTGACATCTCTGACCAGGAAGCTTTGGATGTCTTCTTCAGCTCTGGGGGGGAAGAGGGGGTCCTGACCTCGCCACTGCCTGGTATGGAAACTTGGAAGATGGACAGAAATGACATAAGATGAAGCGTCAAATTGCATCCCTAACAATGTATTTTAATATATTTTTTTTAACCACAGTCCAAGGAAACAACAACAATGAGGAAGGCATCAGTAACGGACTCTTTCGACACGTCCTTGAAGGTCTTGAAGCCAAATCACGCATGTCCTCCACATCTTCAAACTCCTCCTCCGACAGCCAGACCACCAATGCCAATGGAAGAGATACCCCCGTAGTCGGGTCAGACGATGAAGAAACACACAGCAGCACAGTCAAGCGGAGAGCCGTGTCCCCAGAGATAGATATGGTAACAAGGCAGACTCCATCATCATCTTCATAGGACGCACCCTCCCCCCCACAATAGATCTCCACCTGCTGGACAGACGTTAACAGCCTGGCTTGGGGTGATGAGTTGACTTTGGGATGTGAGCGAGTGAAAGTGACCTGTCATCTGCATCTGTCTTCCACACAATGGCTCCTGTTACTGCTTTCAACCGTTGCTTTGATTCATTGTAGGTTGATTCTGTGTGTGTGTTTGGAGGCGGGGACCGTGAACTGTAAGTATGGAGACCCACCAGTTTCCATTCCATTGTTTTGGTATGTTTTAGAGGACAACTCTGCTCCCCTGTTTCTCACCTCACCGGACTTGTAGTTGATGTATGATGATGGCGTTTCTAAATTTTGTACAGTATTAACACAACCCAGGACAGTAAAACAATGAACATTTCAACAAAAAACTCTGATCGTTGCCCTGCAAATGCAAATCTTCTGTTTTCTAGCTCTAATTTCAAATTAAGCTCTAACAAGATTTTACCAATAAAAGAAAAATAAAAAAAACCTGAAATATTGTTTTTCAATGTGTGTGTGTGTTTGTGTGTGTGTGTTTAAACAAGTCCTCTTCCTGACAGCCATTTAATACAATGCTTGAGGGTGTCCAACAAACACAACTTGCAGTACGGCCTCTTTTAAAGCTGTAAAATGTCAAGTTGCAGACTGCTGGCAGCACATGAAGACAAGCAGGAAGGTTTTTTTTTCAGATACTACCTATTGGACTAAAATGCTAAGTAAACGTATGTAAGTATTTGCAGCAAAATATAGTTAACGCATTACAGTAAAAGTAGTAGTTTCCTCTGACTGATATATTGCTATATATGACAATTATTGTTATGCATCATTGTTAGAGCAGTACGTTACTGTTATAGCTGCTGTATGTCAAACTAGTTTTAAGTACTTTTACAGTTAGCTAGTTTACTTCAGTGGTATCCAACCTAGGGGTGGGGCCCCTCCAAAGAGTCAGCAGATAAATCAGAGGGCTGGTGGGATAATTAATGATCTTTGATTTTTGGTGAAATATTGGATCATTTATTTATATTATCATTTATGTGAAACAATGTGAGAGGTTTAGAGGGAATAATCACTGTTTGGTGGAGCTGTTAACTAGTCATAATCATCTGAAATGTGACCCTGACTACACACTGAATTATGTAAGACATAGAAGCCGAAATGGTTGGAAACCACTGGTTTCGTCTTTAACAATGAGTTGTATTTTAAAAGCTTATTATCTACTGTGTCAAATCATCTAAAAAAGCAACTAAAGCTGTCAAATAAAAAGTAGTTGACTAGAAAGTACAGTATTTCCCTCTGAAATGTAGGGGAATGGAAGTATACAGTAGTATTTAAATTAGTAACTCGAAGTACTTCAAAATTACACTCGCGTGAATAAACTTTGTTCCTTCGCACTGCTGCTTAAGTATAAGTTCCATAGCAGTGATGTGTTTAAGGTCATCGACATACCTAACATGCTCTATTGATTATCTTCATGCCAGTAGGTGTGTAAGCAGAGAAGGGAGGGTCTTACTGTCCTCTTCTCAAATGTCACAGAAGGCAGTCCTCAAACACTCAGAGCTGAATCTACTGAACAAGCATCATGCGCGTCTTCTTTCTCCTGGTATGTAGCAACAATAATGAACTTTTTTTGAATTAGAAATGTATACTACAGTATAGTATGTAAATGTACTATTACAATATTTGAATTTGTAAAGATGTCAGTTTCTGCTACAACACAAGTTTTACCTAAACAAGAATATGTCTTCTTTCTTTATTTTTAAAGTGAACATATGATACAGTGTTATCTTAAGTAATAAGGATAATAGTTAAGTAATAAGTTAAAAAGTTTATTACATTCTCTATAAAATCATTCTCAAGCCTGTTTTTTTTTTTTAAGTTAATTTTTTTAACTTACTGTACAACTGGTCTTACATCTTAGCTCAATGTCTTTATGTGGGAGAGTTTAGATCACTCAGTAATTAAATAGGCATAGTTCATTAGGCATATGAGGTGGAATAGTACCAGAGGTAAAAATAATCATGAAGTGTTTGTGAAAGTGCACAATACAATGCTGCAGAAATACCTTTGTGTACACTTCACAGGAACCGGTTTGTCAACTATGCAACAACAATATGTCTTGATCAAGTTTATTGCCCATGGGAACAGTTGACCCCATCGCCTTGAGCAATCATTACTGCTTTGCATACAGTGACTTTTTTTTTGTTGTAAAGACTATGTCCTTCAGGTTTGGTTGGCTGCTCCTTTTTTTTCAGATTTGTTATTTATCAAGTGCGTCATGCTCAGACCTGCTAAACCGTCCCCGAAGAGCTTGGATCATAGATTCATTTTCAATTGAGGAGGGCCAAAAGGGGCCATTCCCAATGAATCTGGGCAAGGTGAGAAAGACAATTAGTCACATTTTGAAAGATCAAATACTTAAATTCATCTATTGATAGAACTATTGACAATAGGAATCACAATTACAAAACCATTTATGCTGTCTGTGATGAGTTGTAATTTGACACCAGCAATATTTCTCTTCAATTTCTGTGTTTTTTATTTCACATTTTAAATGGTAAATGCAAGGTCCCAAAAGTCAACTGTAAAGTGTTTGCTGTGGTGTTGTAGATTCGTCTTGACCGCCAGTATCTAGTATACTTTGAACTCCATGGGGAAGGAGTGGATAAAGAGCCAGTAGGACTCCTCTCCATTGACAGAAAGACTGGCACAATGTACATCCACAAGCCTGCGGACTATGAGACCAAGCAACTTCTGAGGGTTAGACTCTACATGTATTACATATCAACACCTAGTTATATCTACTCACTTCTTTTCCATACTGGTGCAAACTACTTGTTTTGATCTCTGTGACTTACTTGGAATTATATCTTTGAATTTGTAGCTGACATTTGAGGCCAAAAAGGAAGATTTATCTCCTGACACTCTATTAGGCGTTGAGATTACCATACGGGACATCAATGACAACCCCCCACGCTTTCTGGCAGATCTGTATAACATCAGTGTCAAAGAAGACACCGCACAAGGTAAAGAATATAATAAACCATATGGCTTTATTTATTTATTTTTTGCAACTTTTCCTTTTTTTTTTTGGAAGCAGTCTAAAGAGTTTTGTCATTTGCCAACAGGCTCCAATCTCATGACTGTGGTAGCTGCTGACCTTGACCAGGCTGGGACACTAAACTCTACTTTCCACTATGAAATCAAATCTGTGTCTCCAGATCTTCCAGACACCCAATTCTACATTGAGGAGTCTGGAATGATTTCATTCAAAGGATGTTTGGACTATGAGGCAAGTGTCCCTATATATCAGGATCACGTGATATATATATACAGTACATAATATAGATTGAGTAATAGTACCATTCACTGTAGTATCTATGAAAGTATTTACAGTATGTTTCTGTACACTATGTGGTGTAAAATGAGCTGCAGGGTGAGTGTGTTAAAAAAAAAAGGATGTAGAACAAATTGATGAAGCTACTTTGCAAGAAGACAGGTGCAGGATACATTGATCAATATGGAAGAAAAACTATTCATTCAAAATTCTTTTGCTTTTATTAAGGTGGCTAACAAGTTTACTATAGTGGTGGAAGCCATAGACCACGGTGAAGTAGTTAGTCTCTCCGGTTCAACCACTGTGGTGGTTCACGTCGAGGTCGGCAACAACAACCTCCCATCCATCACCGGACAAACAGTAAGCAGTTAAAAACGAGCTTCACACACTTGCCTTTAATCGTTTACAGTGGTGTACAGTGTCATTATGCCATCTGAAAATATGACACAACACAACAAGGTTAAGCCATTTTATGACTGTTATTGGAAGTTTTATTCTTATTAAAATGTTATTCATAACCAAAAAAAAATATATATATATGATATTCATTTTACACTTTCAATAAGCCATATCAGCTATAGTGAGTAACATTTGTCTTGACTTGATACTTGTGTAAACACATTCACTAAGAGCTGTAAATACTAGTTAACTAGATTTCTCATTTTATTTCTATGAACTCTGCTATAGGGCACCGGAAAAGTAATGGAACGAGACACTGGCACCTCTCCTCTGCGGCTGCATGTGACCGACAAAGACACCAAATACACCCTGGCATGGAGAGCCAAATACACCATCCAAGGTGACGAAGAAGGGCTATTCAAGATAGAAACAGACCCAGAGACCAATGATGGCATCCTGACGGTAGTAAAAGTAAGTGCTGCCTGTCTGCATGCTTTGGATTTCAGTGACTCCCACTTCTAACCTGACACGCAACTATAAACATGTTTGTGACGATATATACCTGCTCCTGTTGTAATTTCAGCCACTAGACTTTGAGAAGGGAGCAGAGAGGGAACTATCCATCTCAGTGGAAAATGAAATGCCTTATTTCTCCTGTAAAGTGAAGGAGAAGACTTCCTCAGGCCTCTGGAAAGTTGACACCGTCAAAGGCGACGATGGAGTTCAGCCTAGCTCTGTAAAAGTCGTCATTGAAGTCGAGGACACCAACGATCCTCCATTGTTCCAAGTGGGTGTCAAAGACGCCAAGATAGAGGAGAACGCTCCCACTGGCACCTGGGTAGAAAAAGTAACCGCTGTCGATCCAGATTCCAAACATGAAAAAGACTTTGTGTGAGTCAGATGTTTCAGGTTTGAACATGTTTTACCTCTTATCTGTGATTATCCACGTTTGCAACAAGTAGTATTCAACTTCCTTACCTCTAGGGTATTATAATGACTATAAATGACAAAAACAACAATAAATAAATAAATAAATAAATAAAATAAAAAAATAAATAAATAAATAAATAAATAAATAAATAAATAAATAAATAAATAAATAAATAAATAAATAAATAAGATTTAAATCTGGTGAGTGAGAAAGCCAGGATCTTTTTCTCAACCAAGCTTTGGTTGATTTGTTTGCTTGGGATCATTGATTGATGCAAAATCCAATCATCACCAAGTTTTATTTTTTTCCAACAATAGGCATCATGTCCCTCACACAGGCAGTTTCTATTATTACTACTAAATTGCCCTAAGGGCCCTTGATGAAATGTTGGGCTTTCTTCAACAGCAAGACAAGTTTGCAGCTGTACTATAACTGCCTTTCAGGTGGGATGAAATAATCTTTTTTCATCTTTTGTGGAAACTTCTTTGTTTTTCCCATGACTGTAACTCGCCTTGAATAGCGTTCCCAAATACATATTAATATTTCTAATGCACATTGTATTTTGTGCACAGGTACTCAATAGGATATGATCCTGAAGGCTGGCTGACGGTGGATCCCCACACTGGCGACATCACTACGATCAAGTCACCAGACAGAGAGGCTCCTCATGTCGTTAACGGTGTCTACACCGTCTTATTGCACGCAGTGGGCAATGGTAAAACTCCAAAGTGTTGCTGGTTGGCATGGATACACACCAAATATTTCTTATTTTCATGACCTAAAAAAAGGTTTGATTCAAATCTCAAACACTTTTTGTGACGCCATTCTCTTCAACAGGTAAACCACCTCTGACAAGCACAGCTACACTCAACATCCATGTTACTGACGTGAATGACAACGTGCCACAACTGACATCATACAATGTGGGTGCGTGTGTGTCAGATCATCCCACAACCGCCAACATCTCAGCCTTCGACCTGGATAAAAGTCCCTACGGAGGTCCTTTCACGTTTAATCTCCTGGGGGATGTTAACGAAAAATGGACGCTGAATCCTTCACACGGTACAGTCAGCTATGCTATGAAGTTGAATATCACAGCAAACATTAAAAAAAACAAAAAACAAACAAACAACCGTTACATTTTTTGTTACTCTTTCTCGTAGGTTACACGGCTGGCTTGGTGAAGGATCCTCGTGTGTATGCTGGCGTACACAAGGTCGACGTAAAGATCTCTGACCTGCAGGGAACGTTTGCCATCTACAATCTCACCGTGACCGTGTGCGATTGCTCTGTGACGCCTGACTGTCGAAACCGCACACAGGCTACAATAACAGCCGCCCCTAGTTTAATAGGCATAGTGTTTGCCTCGCTATTTTTACTCCTGCGTAAGAAACTGAACATGATTCACTTCTTTGTCCCAGCAAAAAGACACATAGTTTGTCACAAATTTTAGCTCTCAAATCCACCAATCTGCGGACTTCAATTTGTGTAACTCCGCAACTTTATTCCCCATTAGAAAACCACTAACTTATTTCCTTGTCTCTTTCTCACTGGCAGTTCTTCTACTGTTGGCAGTCGTGTTCACCTGTAAAAAGGCGTTTGTCTCTCTGCCGTTCAGCGATTCCTACGGAGAAAGCCTGCTAACGTCAAACATCGAGAAACCAGGAACAGACTGCATGGTGACTGCTCAGAAACATTTGAAAACAAAACCAGTTATACATTTGCAGATTTTCATTCATAAAAAGCTAAAATTTCTTTTTTTTTTCTTTTTTATCTTTCAAGATACCTGATAATGTTCTGTCCACTGCCACGAAGAAACAGGGTTCATCTGATGGGCAAAGCCTGCTTAATGGGGTTAAAATACAGAATCAAGCTTTAAACAGGGTGGGTACTGATGAAAGCAAACCAGGAAACACTGTCACTGAAAACATGCTGACCAATTTAACAGGTTTAAGTCATACATAACCAGCTGAAAACATTACTTGTAAAAATAGTTATATTGAATAGTAGGTGGACATACAATAGTTTGAATCAGCTGTTCATCACAGTTTCTCCTCTCAGTCTGCTCCTCAGGATATGAAGCAGTTCAACAGTAGCAACATGAACCAGGTAATATGCTCCCATTAAAGGTCCAGCCAAATTGAAAAGTGAATTCAACTATTCATGTTCATCTTTGTTCACCTCCTTTTTCCAATCATAGACTTCCCCCGATTCCACGATGTCCAGGAATTCTCAAATAGCCAACGGAAGTGGCCTCAACCACAAGGTAGTAAAGATACACTTGTATTGGTGGACATAGAGTAATTTAAACCAGCCCCTTTATCACAGTTGCTCATAGCAGTCTGTTCCTCAGGGTATGAAACAAACCTTCAACGCACACAGCTCAAATTACAAAATGGAAAATGTTTCCCAACAGTTCAACAGTAGCAACATGAATCAGGTAATATGCAAGAAAAAATCTAATATCTTTTTTCCAATCATAAGACTTTTCTCAAATCTATAACAAACACAATTTTATTTTGAGACAAAAGCAGGAGAAAACTAACTGCGTTTTTACATGTGCAGTTTCAGAACAAGGGCACAAGTTTCCTCTTCAAAATGAACTCTGGTGTGTCAGATACGGTTCTCCTAACGTTACTTCATCGGGTTGGTATTGCACACACACACACAGTATCTGCTGTCTACTTAAAGAGTAGTGCTGTGATTAGTCAGATCTACTCTGCTAAATGACCTTAAAAGTGCATTTATGTGCATGCCACAGTAAATATTTGTTTGGACTCCGTCTGCAGAGGCTGTGCTTGCTTGACGAGATGGAGGAAGATCTAGCAGACTATCAACCTCATCCCTATGCAGATGAAGGGGACTCAGTCAGCGTCTCAGAGCTGGAGAGCATTAGCATTCCTGATGATGAGAATGCATTCATGAAGTCGTTGACAGACCTGGACATCAAGTTCAAGAAACTGGCTTCCATTTGTAAACCACAACAATTTCAAAACTGATCCCGCTTTGTTCTGTAAATATCTTTGAAACTGTAAAGTTAATAGATGTCAAAGTTTTATACATTTATACATTTTTTGGTGCACTATTTTAAAGGTTTCTCTCATCAATAAGAATTTAGTACCAAAAGAAAGCAAGTTCCACTAATCACATTTAATAGCAACTGTTAGACATTTCTCCACAGTGTTCATTTTACAAGTAGGGGGGAAAATGAAACAAAAAAAACAAAAACTACAGCCATTTGTCCTTTCAATTTTGAAAAACCATCCTCTATAGTAATTTGGAGTTAAACTTGGACAGTCAAGCAGACATAATACATTCAGACATTTAGCAAAAAAAAACAAAAAAATAAATTACATGTCTGCCGGTCTGTTCAAAGACAAATTCCACATTACATGCTTCCAAACTAACTACTAATGAATACATTTGCTTCTAGCGTACAGCTGCTGGATTAAAAGAAATTGTTCTCCCATTCCATATAATAGAAGGTCCAAAGTACAATATTCCCATATATGCACATTTGGGATAAACAAACAAAAACAACCTCTTTGCTTCAAGTGCTTCAAAAGGGGGGAAAAAATAGGTACTTTTTTAAATAAATAGAAAACTACAATATCCAATATTTACAGAAATGTTAGAAAAAAAACAAAAAACAACAGAAGAGGCTTCACACCCTCCCACTACCAACTTTTGGGAGGGGTCGCTGCTCAGCGGTGCTCTGCCCTCTGCGTCCTCGGCCCCTGAACCCTCTGCCTCTCAGGAAGCGGCCGGGGACTCCGAATGTTTCCATGTTCAACTTTTTCTCCTCTGCCCATGTGGTCCTCCTGAGGATGTACACAAACAGCAGCTAAGATTCACAAAGCCCCCCCCTCTCTATGACAAAACAGCAAAGGTTGAATAATCACCTGGGCTTAAGGTCTGACGAGATGTTGTCAAAGAAGCCTTTAGCTTTGTCATAGTATTTATCTCCAGGAGTTTCCTCCTCCTGCATACCCTGGCTGTCCTCCCCAGAATCTACTTTCTCAACTGCAGCACAAACGCACACACAAAAAAAAAATAAAAAAATTATGTGTTGCGTTTATTGGATTATTGATATTGGAAATCGCACATCTTTTGAAATAAGTGTACATACCTACGACCTCCTTCGTAAGATCGTCTTTAAACTGAGCGTTTGCAGTCTCAAAGTCAAAATCTGACTCGAACTGCAAGGTTGTAGGCTTTGAGTTTTTCACAAGAAGTTGGCCTCTGCTTCGGTTCCTGGACCTGCGACTGCCTGCATAAGAGCGCCCAAAACAACGTTTAAGACACAAACAAAAACCGGTGTAGCAACCAGACCAACCATTTTATCACATTGTGGGCGTTTCATTTTGGAACTAACAATCTTACTGATTGATGAGACATGCGTAACATATGTTTGTGCTGTTTGTCTGTCCTCAGACATTTCTTGGCAGCTGAAAGTGTAGTCAAAGCCAGTACAGCTGCTCTGCCAATAAGAGACTGTTTAAAAAACCTGTTATTTTTGATACCTTGTTTTTGCCTTTGTTTCTGGTTATCAGTGCTTTGGCCTTGAGTCTTGGCTGCACTTGGCTGGGATGATGTCCGACCTATATGTAAAGAAAAAGTAAATTATATGTTAATGTTCATAATTTCTGTCAAAATAAATAAAAAATAGAATGCAAAGCAAAAAATAAAAAGTGAGTGACTTTGATGCTGAGACACTTGTAAGCTTACTGGTAGAAATATTCTCCTTCTGAGCCTGAGAACCATCCCGGCCGGAGCGCTGGGCCGGTCGGACAGTCTGTCTACCCTGTGGCTGGGTGGGGGTTTTCCCCCTTTTCTGGGCAGCACTGGCCAACGGCACGGTCTGGACAGCCTGCTCGACGGTGGGAGCTCGTTTGGCTGGAATTCCGTGAAAACCTGGTACTGCATGAACAGAAACATGCATGATGGTGAAACACTGTTTCAGTAGAAATCCTAAATATACCATCATTGAAACATCAGAGGGGTAAGAAGTCACTTGACTATACCTAGACCAAGTGCTGCATTGTACTGCTGGTTGAGTAGAGAACTAGCAGCCAGCTGATTGTAGGTGGGCATCATGTCCCTGTATGGACTCCAGCGTGGGTGATATGCAGCAGAGGAGCTTCCAACAGATGACTACGAACATTTAAGACAAATGCTTTTGTTTCACACAGTTCTGATGACGACTTAATACCAGATACCTCAGCAAGGTGTAAATGTATAAAATATAGCAGCTAAAACACCTTGAGCCACACACACACACACCTGTACAATAGCAGGGTCACGAGGTAGACCATGGTGTAGTTTTGGAGGTTCGGACACAGTGATATCTTTTATGTCACTTCCTCTGAAGATTATGTATTCATAAATTTCATCTTTGGGTGGCACTGGTCTATCAGTGTGCCGGTCCTCTGTGCCATAGGATTTAACTGTTGGAAAAGAAAGTTAATTAGAGGAGAAAAAAGTTGTTTAGTTTCCAGCATACTTACTCCAGAACTTAATATACAAGATAATTGTTAAAGCTACAGGTGTAGGCCAGACCTGGGTCACACTCTGCAAACAATCAACCTACCTTTGGCTAAAGCAACCGTAGACCTATCTGTGTCGACGGAGGACAATATCCCTTCATAACGAATCTGTGCCTTAGATATCAAACTTATTTTACTGCCAATGTAAGGAGTTCCTCCCCTGGCACTCATATTTGCAGCATAAAACAAAAACAAGTTTTCAATTCAATCAGCGGTTAAATCACAGAGCATTAACTCACGGCACAGCTCAGACATTAACTAATCAGCAATGTGCACAATCAGCGGGCACCTGTGCGATTTATAAGATTGGCAGTGACGCTGCTGGTCACCTGCTTATAGAAAAGGGTTAGTTTCATTATCCAGCCGGCGCACACCGCGGGGGAAACAATAGTCCGCCATCTATTTGATTATTTGACCACATGACAACTGATTATGATTTACCTGCCCCACTTTACCTTTTCCACAAACCCAAAAAAATAAAAATAATAAACCCATAATCAAATATTAAAATAATGACAGATGGACACAATGAAATGACGATCTAAAAATAACAACAAAGAAAAAAAATACACAAGAATACAATATATAATAATAATAAACATGTTCTATTTTAGTTTATAGTTTCACTTTCCATTTTTAAATATTTAGTAGTCTGAGAAGTAATATAACAAAGTTTATTTGCCATTTAATTGTTTTAAATGTCCAACATTCCTCGCAGGTCATTGACATTGATTAATGACGCTCTCATCTATAGACTAATACGTAGCGCAGGTTTCAATGAAAACACTACTTCATAGTTGTCTCCATATATTCAATAAAGGCTCTGTAAACTGGTTTTATATGTCAACTCATACGTGTAAGTAAAAGTAAACACACCATTTATGTTTGAACTTTGTGCTTTTCTCTAAAAGGTCAGTGTAGGTGGTGTTTGACAGGAGTGTTTCCTCTCTAAACGGAGGGTGTGGCGCCCTCAAACGACTCTTTCCAAACAGCAACTTCACTTGCTTGCAAAAACGGCGGAGCCATCTTGCGCAGCGTATCGACAGCGATTAAACTCTCAAGTTCGACCTGTTGGCTTATTGCGAACCACATTTTTACTTTGCTAAAAGCCACACGACCCAATTATGAAACGGACTCGTTATAGCGACAGCGTAAATACGCCGGCGACGATGTGACATTTGACGAAAACATTTCAACTCCGCTTCGATGTTGTTCCGTCTCCTACATCCGTTGGAATGACGGTTGAAGCCATTGGTACCGCCTTTTAGAATGCCCGACAGCCAATCACAGCTCGTCGACACGCTTCCATGAAGACGTTTGAGATGCTGTGCGCATGCGCCTGTCAAGTGGTAAATACCTAACTTCTCACAAGCTCGCAGCAGTGTGAAGATGGCGGTTGGCTCCGGCCCGCTGGATAAGCCTTTGATACACACAGAGGTGAATAAAGCGGTAGTTTGTCATCCTGCACGGTCTGTAGACTCACAACTGTCGACCTTGTGTTACAATAATCACTGGGGTAGGCTCAAGGCATCCAGTAATTACATGGCTATAGTTCCGGTACAAGCGAGCTAATGTCCAGCTGGGACTTGGTCAAGACGATTGCTGAGCAGGTACGCTGTAACTAATGTTGTTTTGCTCTTTAGTGACTGAATATACACGGAAAACAAACAACGGAGCAGAGAAAACTAGTAGATGTGTCTTGCCCCATCACATCCAAGACTGTTGCTGCTCCTTCTAAACAAGTTGCAGTGCAGGGGGTCTCATCATAACGAAGTCCCCATGGTTCAACTACGGACTCCACCACGGGACTCGACCCTGGCAGAGCATTTGTTGTCAGTGGCGGTTTAACTTAACTCCCCCAAATCAACCAGGAGAAAGTTGTCTCGTTCTCGGTTTTCAGGGTTTCAATGGGAGCCAAACTATGACCTCTCACAGTTCAGGAAGCGCTGTCCCCCCTGTGGCGGGGACGACGTTGTTGACAAGCGGCCCTGTGACATCTGTCACAGCTGTCAGCAGTGGAGCCGTGTTGTCAAAAGGGATGACCGGTGCGATAATGCCCCCATCGTCAAACAGTGTAATTCAGACTCCTCTCATGAGCTCACAGAGCGTTGCTCCGGCCGTGAGCCCGGCGGCTGGACCCACCGTGACACTCGTCAGGCCGCCTATGCAAACTTTGAATGGGAACAATAATGCGAGTCCTGCAGTGGTTTCTAACGCAACAGGTAGCAGCAGCAGCAGCAGCAGCCAGCCATGCAACTCTGTGTCTGTCAGCGCAGGGTCGCACATAATCAAGGCAGAGCCTCCTACGACAATAATACAGTCAGCACCGCAGCAGGTTGTCACTGCCGGTGCCATCAGCGCTCCACGGACTCTGGTTGCCGGTCCAGGTGGGATCCGACCACCAACACCTCACATGTTGGCCCCGAGGCTTCCCCAGACCTCCCCGGGACAGCCTAGTATACATAACATCCAACTACCCCCGGGTGAGTCAACTCAGAAGTTCTTTATACGAAATAAACATGTAATTAATATTATATGGATATATTTACTATCATTAGTACAGAATATATAGAAAGTGTGTGTCCCCTTAGAAGCATGTGAGCAGCACAGCCACTGATGTAGAGCTGTAAGGGTTATATTCTTAATCAATTAATCTATCCGTTCAGTCTATAAAATGTCAGAAAATGGTGAAAATGTGGTTCAAAGTGACAAATATCTTATTTAGTCTACAACAGTCCCGTTTATGTTCAGTTTTACTGTCATAGAAGGCTAAAGAGTCAATGAAAAAAATGAATGGAAAATATTCACATTAAAAAGCTGCATCGACTAATCACTGCAGCTCCACACTGATTGGTTATGATGAACAGTGACTGATCTGCACAATAAATCATTAATGTACTATAATGTACAACATAAAGTGATGCTGTTTACTTTGCATAGCGGTTGCGCTGTGCACTGTTTAATTTATGTAGGAGGTTATTGATTAACACCAGCAATTTCATGTGGTAGTATAATTATAATCAAGTTGTCTCGTATATTTTCTGATTTGCTCCAGGGATGGTGCTCGTAAGTAGTGAGAGTGGACAGCTGCTGATGATTCCTCAACAGGCCCTGGCCCAGATGCAGGCTCAGGCTCAGGCTCAGGGAGCCATGGCACCTCGGACTACCACGCCGACAAACACGCCTCCTGGCCAGGTGACATCACACAGTTTGACTCGGAAAGGCCTTCGTATGGGCAACCGTTAGATTAGATGTACTTTATTCATCCCACAACGGGGAGATTTAAGTGTTACAGCTGTTATAAAACAAAGTAGAGAAGGTTAAAAACACAAGTCAATAAAAACTTTAGCTCTCACTTTAGTGTCAAGGTCGGCTTTATAGCCCACGTTCAGCTCGCCTGCCTCCTACAACACAGACAAGCACCTGTTGAGCAGAATATAAAATGAGATGTAGCTCATTCATATACACAGAATGTGACTAGTAGTGTTTTTATATATTATTGTATTGTTTATTAGTCCTCATTTTTACAAACAGATTAAGGAGATGTAGCCTTTTTATGTTTAGGAATTTGGATGTAATAGGTCGATTCCTTTTTTTTGTGTAGTTTTTTTAAGAAACTTTCTTCCTGTCAGGCTCCTGGAAACTCCATCATCAGCAGACAGCTGGCTCCCACCACCATCGTCCGACAGGGCTGTCCAACTCCAACGTCACTGTCCGCCACCACCACTCTTCACAGGCCTCCTATTCTTCAGGTGAACTCATCTGTTTGTATTACATCTTTTCCGATAATGTCTATTTGGCCTCGTGGAACATTGTTTTATGTCCATTACTTGCACAAGCTGCAGATGTTTTCACGTGCACATATTACTAGGTACTTAAACCCCTAAAGCTAATAAATAAAAGTATTAGTTTTGATTGTTGGACATTTGGACTAATTGCATAGCTATGACATTGCTGGATCAGCCCTTTGTTTGAAAAAAGCAGACATCAGATAGGAGTAGTTGAGTTATGACATGAAGAAATGTGGTTCATGCAGATCTCTTCTGCTGACAACCTGTTTTAAGTTTCACGCTTCATGCTATAACATGTGTCCGCAGATTTACCAGTCGTAAATAAAATGATCATAAGACGATCGAGCCATATGAGCACAGGCTTTTCCCCTTACGTCTTTGAAAACAAACAGAGGAAGAGCATCTAACCAACATTCAGTGCAGCAGAAGAAGCACACCTGTTTCCTCTTATGAACTTTAAGTTTGTTTGATGTACTTGAGCAACTTTCGAAGCAGCTCTATAACACGCTCGGTATTCTCCCAGAACATTTCGATAACCTAAATAACATGTTATCATGACGATTTCTCTCTTCCTAGAGCTCAGTTGGGGCTGCAGTATCAGGAATGACCCCGAGGACAGTCGGCCAAACAGCTGGGACCACAGTTACATCAGTAACAATGAGCAAAGTGAGTTACGGCAAGGGATCAGATCAGATCTGTCACGTGACATAAAGCATCTGTTTACCTGCAAACGACACTAAAAATGTCCCAATCCTAATGTGATCTGTGTTTCTGTCAGGAGACAATGGAGAATGTAAAGAAATGTAAGAACTTCCTGTCTACATTGATCAAGCTGGCATCCACTGGGAAACAGTCAACAGAGACTGCAGCCAGTGTGAGAGAGCTGGTCAAAGACCTGCTGGTGAGTGATCCGAACAAACAGGAGACACAGTCAATATATTATTAAGGAAAGTAAGGAGTGTAAAATCTCTGATGAATTGAAGCATCGTCTTTATCTGGAAACCTTACAACTCTCACTCCAGCTTCTTATGTCCATATATTGTACCAGGAAGGCAAACTGGAGGCAGAGGAGTTCACCAGCAGATTGTACAAAGAACTCAACTCCTCACCCCAACCTTACCTTGTGCCTTTCCTCAAGGTAAAACAGCTCACATTTTACTGTCTACACTTTCCAGCAAACATCCGTAGATTGTATGGTACACTTTCTTGGCCTGCAGGGAACAGGAAGTCATCTTTGTTATGTATTTTGTAACGCTTGTCTGCAGAGAAGCCTCCCAGCCTTGAGACAACTGAATCCAGACTCGGCAGCCTTCATCCAGCAGAGTCAGACCCCCCAACCAGTCTCAAATCCAGTCTCCTCCACTTCATCCACCCCCACCACGGTGGTCCTGGGCAGCCCTGCCCCTCGCCTCACTGCTCCAATCAGCAGGCCTCAGCTCCAGCCAGGCGTCAGCAAGCCAGGACAGACCCCCTCACTGGTAAGTCAATGTTAAAATATCGACTCAGGTGTCATCTAAACTCAAATATTCCTAAACATAAGTATCAACTCCAGTGATGCTGAGGAGAATAATGACACAATCTGCATTTGAAACGTTCCCCTTCCAGGTTCTCCAGCCTCAGCAGCAGAGAACCATGTTGAGACCTCAGGTGACCTTACCGACGACCCCCATGGTGACCCTCAGGAATCAGGCCCCCGGCCGCATCGTGCTGGGACAACCGCAGGTTCAACTTAAACAGCTGCATCCAGGTGAGGACGCCACTTTTAATAACACCTCTAGTTTTACGTGCATGTGTGTGTTTCACTGGGTGGCCAGTAGTATTTACTGTGATTTGACGGCAGTCCATCTATGTGTCGCTTTGTGTCTCTGCCAGTTCCTGTGAGGGCGGAGGTGTCGCTTGTTTCTAAACAAGTCTCTGCTGCAGCCTTGACTCCGGCTCAAAAGAACAAGCTGAAAGAGGCGGGTGGCGGTTTTAAGTAAGAACAAAAGAATTCAATTCAGTTTCACCAAACATATTTAATTTTATAATCACACAGGTTTTAGTATTAGCATTATATGTTAGTGGAAAATTTACTATGGTAAAATAAAAATGAAGGTATATTTAACTCTTATTTTTGTCAATGTACCTTTAAAGCTGAAGAAAAATGATATATAGCAATATGACCGGGTGAGTGGGTTCAGTATCATCAATGGTAATTGCATTAATGTATATATACATCTACAGAGATGACGACGACATCAACGATGTGGCCTCCATGGCCGGAGTGAACCTATCGGAGGAAAGTGCTAATATCCTAGCAACCAATTCAGGACTAGTGGGAGCGGTGACACATTCCTGTAAGGACGAGACTTTTCTTTCCTGCGCCTTGCTGCAGAGGAGGATGCTGGAGATCGGTGAGACGCTGACACTGTTGTTGGCTCTACAACGTCCATCCGTCTCTTAAAGCTTTAAGGAGTCTCTGTGTTTCTGCTCCAGGCAGGAAGTTTGGGGTGACAGACCTGGGTGCGGATGTGGTAAACTTTGTCTCCCATGCTACTCAGCAGCGACTCCAGAACCTGCTGGAAAAGGTTTCCCAAGTGGCCCAGCAGAAAAATGGCAATTTCAAGGTTCGTTATGGATACGGTTGCATTAGACATTTTTGATCTTTTGGTTTCTTTCACTGTAATAACGCTGCGTGTTCAACAGGAGGATGAAAACTATGAGCAGAGCAGCGACGTTCGCAATCAGCTGAGGTTCTTTGAGCAGCTGGACCAGTTAGAGAAACAGCGGAAGGAGGAACTAGAGAGAGAGATCCTCCTAAAGGCAGCTAAGGTACAAGCAAATCCATCCACAGCACATTGTTGAAATTCATTAAAGATCTCCTCGGTTTGAGTAGTTACAAGTTATGAAGACCCACAGATTAATAAAGGCAGGTGTGTAATAATTGTTGATTACTTTGTCCTACGTTTAGTGTTTCGGTGTCTTAAAGCTTTTCATTTGACAACAGGTCGCCTGCGATTGATTTGGACTTGACGCCTGTAACTGAGGATGTAACTCGAACGACTTCTAACAAATTTACTGCGTGATAAATCAAATGGCGCCAGGGGACAAATTTATAACACCAAATAAAATTCCAGTGACTACGTGACATTAAGAATAAAATGATGCATGGATTTAATAAATGACCTGGGCATAACAAAATGAATTGAAGTAATGAATAACCTTTCAGCTCTAAATGTAAATATTGATGCATATGTGATATTCAGCAGACGTCTGGCTTAGCATTAGCCATGAATGTTATCCGTGTTATTGTAGACATTCATGCAGATTGTATTTTTAGATTACGTCATATATTTTCTATCTTTAAGCAGTATGTCTAGTACTACACAACCTGGTGTTTTGGTGTTCGTCCTGCAAACACCAGTTATTAACGCGTCTTGCTTCTTGCAGTCTCGAGCTCGACAAGAGGATCCAGAGCAGCTGCGTCTGAAACAGAAGGCAAAAGAGGTAGAATGAGAGGAGGAGGAGGAGGAGAAGTCTGTGTCTGTATGTTTTTATGCACTGTATGATTGATCTCCATCTTGGTATGTGTGTGTTTTTCCAGATGCAGCAACAGGAGCTGGCTCAGATGAGACAGAGAGAGGCCAACATGACGGCTCTGGCAGCCATCGGGCCTCGCAAGAAGAGGAAGATTCTGGACTCCTCGTCCTCCTCCGCTGCAGCAGAGGTAACGTCCACCACACTTTAGTCGCCCTCATTAGTTCTGCCGAAATTCAAGTCACGTTTAATCAGCAGTGAAGGGGCCTTTATAATGTGACATTCTCACTTATGATGCTACACGTCACTGTTGACCACCAGGCCTCCTCCTGCTCTACATTTTTGATTCTCTTAGCGATGGCGTATAGTGTACATATACAGTACGTGTATGTATGCGTATATATATATAATTCATCGGCTGTGTTCTGCTGTGTTTAGCGTTAGTGTTTGGGAGATTTTTTTCACTCCCTGCCGCATTCGTTGTTTGGATTCACTGGGGAGCGCCGACAAGAGCAGAGCCATTTCTGTGAAATAAGTGTCTAACAATTTGCTGCAATGAATGGCCCTGTATCCTCTAAGTGTCTGTGGCAGGAATGGGTAGATAAAAACAACTAATGTTCAGGTCTATTTGTGCACTTGCCCTGGCCTCCCAGTCGCTGCTTTTGTCCATGTAGACTTGTTTATAATGTTCTTTATAAAATACAGAAAGCCGTCTCACAGTTACATCATACTCTTATATCTTATATTATCATACTCATTACCTTTGATCCTTTTCAGCCATTTATATATTATTTTGACTACTGTAATTTAATCATTTGGCTGATACTTTTATCCAGCTATTCTACCTTTTACCCACAGCACATTCTTCCTCCCTACTCTCACCCTTTTTTGTTTCTCTCTCGTCGCAGGTATCAGGAACGGGTCTCTCTCTGTCTGGTGGTGCTGGTTCGTCAGGCTCCAGACCCACACGGCAGCGCATCACACGTGTCAATCTCAGGGACCTGCTCTTCTGTTTGGAGAACGAGAGATTTACCAGCCGCTCCCATTTCCTCTACAAGGGCTTTCTCAAATAGGCTTGATGTCAGAGAGGAGGAGAAGGAGGGAGGGGGGGGTGAGGTCTGTGGAGAGATCAAGCACTCCCACCACAGAGCATGAGAGACACTTAAAAGTGAAGAGCAGTGGCACATGTCAAGGTTGTTCAGATATATCTGATAACCTGAAATACATAAGTAGCCATAGACGGCCTCTCTACCTCCCTCCTCAACATAAGGCCTATTTTCTTTCAGAGCAGTCGATGACTTACTGTACAACTTTTTTTTTTCTTTTGCAAAAAATGATTATTATGAAGAAGGTTTTCATATGATCGAACGACATATTGTACAGCGATGCACTGTAACACAGTAGTTTATTTTCTGACTGTTTGTATGTGCAGTAGGCTTTAAAGCAATGGAAATCAACAAGTTTGGTTTTTTTTTGTTTTTCTTTTTGAATAATGATTTTATTTTTTGTTTGTTTATTGTTGTTTTTTTTAACTGAATTAGTTTGAACTCCAAACTGTGTCACCTACTGAGTTGCCTTCCTGACTATAAATAAGCCATAAAGCCACCCAGAAGCAATTAACCCTGCTGTAACTCACGAAGCAGTAACTCGCTCCGTATGTCATCTCCATTACTTGAGTTTTTTTTTTTCTCTCTCCAGCATATTTATTGACTAACCTCAAGTTTAAATTAATGTTTTGTTATTTATTTAATTTCACACCTCAGTTGTTTTCATGTAGCTTCAATACAAAAGGAAATGTGTGTTTACCAGCGTAGGTCATGTTTAAAATCTGTTTTTAAAAATACTTTAGTTAGGTATATAGATTTCAGTGTGTGAAGAGGTTTTTGTTTTTTTATTGTTTTTAAAAAAAATCTGTTTAAATTGTTCTCATTTAAAATAGTTTGACGTGTATTGATTTTAATACAGGTTTCAGAAGGCTTTTAACCTGTTTTGCTATACCAAACATACATCTACCTGAAACTGATTTCTATTTTTGTAGCTGCCCACCAACACACCAACTTTTACTCTCAGTGGTGATTGACAGTCATTTCTCTAACTGCTTATATTTTCGTTCGTTACTGGACAGTTTTAGACTTTGATTTTTGTTTATTTTTGGTATCTATGACTTAAGAAAAATAGTTTCCTCATGTATATTTGTACGTGTTACACCTAAAGTTTTACACACAGTTTTGTATAGACTTGAGAATTTACCCATCCATCAAAAGGAATCTCTATTGAAAAGTTTGAATAAATAATGATTTTACAGTAAACGCTTTTGGTTTGGTGTGAGCTTTAAATGTCAGTGGGTCACCAGCATTGGTTTAAGTTTCATTTGTAATGCACTAGGGGGCAGCATTGCATCATTACAACACCTGCTTGTGTGTTGTATAGTGGCACTGAGGATATCAAGTGAGAGGCTTTGTACATGAACGAGCTGAATGCCTTTAATTCCTTCTTACTCTACCTGTACATTGATAATTCCACTTAATCCTCTAACATCTGTAAAGCCACATGCAGCACATAGTGTGTGGCAGACACACAACTCCCATGAGCAGAACACACAGCTCTCAACCCAAAAAAAATGAAAACACACACACACACATTCTTCTACCAGTGCCCTCTTCTTTGTTGGGCTGTCTTGTTTGAGTCCGTCTCCATTATCAGGCCTCACACATGGTGCATTGGCAACAGCTGCCACATCAGCTGTTAACATTCACCACAACCATAGCCTGGAAATAATTAGGCCATTCTGCCATTGGGAGAGTTGCCTGATGTTACAATGATTGGGAGCAGCTTTCATTTAAGCAGCGACCCGAACAGGAACAATAAGTGTACATTTGGAGCCATCAGTGATGATCAGCCACAATTTTATTTTCTATAATGAAAGTACATTAGGGAGCCAGTAGGTGGCAATAGCTCATTTGACCACATTACAGGAATTCTGCTGCGGCTGACACAGACTGAAACAGCATCTTCATCTTCTTCTTTATAGTTAATATTACCTAGTTTACTTATTGCTCACATGTTGCACAACATTTGGCAAAAAACGAGAAATGTATGGATTGTTAATATTATCAAAGCATTGTGCAGAGCCAGTTAAAAGTCTGGCTTTGTGTTGCCAGTACGGAACCAGCGTGACCCGACAGTCCGTCATGGCGGCTCTGTCTGATGGCAGCGGTGAAGCAGGTAAGGCCTCGCCCCTTGTGCCTCAACCCAATCCAATATTTTTCCTGGTAATCCCCCTTCCACTCCTCAACACTGCTGCTCTTTCAGAGTTAAGTCCACATAAGCTCCCACTTGAGTGCCAGAGGCAGAGCAGCGACAGGGATGGTGCGGTTGCCTAGCGACGTCTCAGTCACTGCACCTGAGGGTGTTGGGTAAACACCCTGAGCTTGCCAGAGGGAAGAAGAGAGAAGTAACATCAGTGTTTCCCTCTGTTACGTTTATTAAAGGGGGCTGTTATTAATTTGTTACATTCGGTGTTGTCATTTTTGCTTTCACCCCAGGGCGAGATTATATAATAATTCATATCTAAAGCAAGTTTATACGTGTGTAAGTGTGCCTGTGAATGTTCGACTGTTCGTCTGTACTTCTGTACTTCGCTATGGGTGATTTTTGTCTGATTCCAAGACTGGATCTGACTGCTCTGATAGTGCATCTCAGCAGGGTGTGGTGTTCCTCTTGCATATTTATAATACATCTCTAGTCTAGCATTCGTTGCTTGTTTACGCTCACAGAGGGCCTCAGTTTTAATGATGGTTAGAGGCTGATAAAAGCTCTTCCAGCCTCCATTACTTATAAAAGGTTATGGAATCCTTTATTATAGTAAGACCCCTATAGCTAGACGAACACGAAGGTTGCGATATTTGTTTCATTGACATTATTTTGCAAACCAATGAATTTAAAATTCCACTTGTAATCCCAACATATTCACACTGTGAGACAAATGCAACACTAAAAGTCAGTTAATTACTTTGATCCCTTTCAACGCCTCCTTGCATATTGTTGATTAAGCTCTAAGCTTATGAATAAAACTCTCTCCTAGGAGGAACAAAAGAATGTGATTTGAATGAACTGATGTGGCACACTGTGATTCAGTCGCTGCACTTTATCATCCATTAAGATCCACAGATCCAGTAGCCTATAACCACTTTCATCCTGAAACGAAAGAGAAATGATTTTCAGCCTCTCCTGAGGAATCAAACCCTGGAATGTAACATGCAACAACAGTTCATTAATTTACGCCCCCTCACAAGTTCATTTCCTGTGCGTCCCTGACCCTGTTCCACCCAGGTTAATGCTGACTTTAGGACTCTTTTGTTATGGGGTCAACCCGGGCCGTCTGCTTTGGCCTGGTGATGCTATAATAAGGCCAGTGTTTACGACCACTGCTGAAATGGGTTTGTAAGCACGGCCGGACCTGTGAGATATTGATGCAGGGGTTAATATCCTGTTGGCCTTTCTAATAGAGCTGAATCAGGCCAAGCAGCAGGCGGTGTCAGTCCACAGGAGAGGAACATCTCATTTTACAAAGTCATCTCACTATATGAGGCGAGACAGAAACCAAAATGTGTTGAGTGTACACAACTGTGGTTCACACAGAGAAATATGTGACATGCATTGAACACACACCCGGGCAGAGACTGGAACAAACATGCTGAGGTGCCAGACTCCACCTGTTTCTATCACACAAGTTGATGTGAAAGTCACACACACACACACACACACACACACACAGCTTTGTAAATCCAGTGTCAGGAGATATAACACTTAGACATAAACAAGTCTAAAAAAGCTCCTTCATACGTGCTCACACATAAAATCCAATACCTCAACAAAGTATGGTCAGCATGTACTGTCTCTTCTGTATTTTGTATATATATAATATTTATATATATATATATCTTTTGCAAAAAATCTATTATTTTTTCAACCTTAGACATTTTTTAAACTTCAATTTTAAAATTTTCTACAGAATCCTTGAATCTTATGCCAGATTTCAGGGCAATCCATCCCTTCTAATATGCTGAAAACCATTATCTGCATAGCACCTCATACTAAAGCAATTAAAAAGTGCTTTACATAAAAACAAAATATACAGCAAACAATGTGCTTATAAACAGAAGCATACATACACATACAAAAATACATACTGTACAAATACAAATACTGCTCCATTTTTTAGATGCATAAATACTGAGTGACTAAGACTTGCTCTCTGCACATGGAGGAAATTACCACAAAACATAATATAGGCTACAGTGAGTTTATGGGTTGGAAGTCATCAAAAGATAGTGAGATGAGAAGCATTATTGTGGCAGCTAATGTTATGTTATCTTATGTTATGTTGTGAGAATGTAGCCAGAGGGAAAAGAAGAGGACCCAGAATGGAGCCCTGTGAGACACCACATGCGAACTCTTGTCTGTTATGGTGGAAGTGTGATAATGAAATTGGAGAACTGTGCCAGACAGACCCACAAACAGTTTCCTAACGTGTCTAGCAGTTTCCCATAATCCACTGTGTCTATCACAGAGCTTAGGTCAAGGAGTATTAGGACTCCTTGACCTAGGAGGTTTTTTTTTTATTGTAACTGTTCATGTCATTAATATATTCTAAAAGAACAGTTTTGCTGTGAGACATGAAGAAAGGAAGCCAGACTGAAATTTATCATATATATTATTATTATCTGTAACATAGCAGTTCAGTTGCTGATATAAAACCTTCTGAAAAATCTTACTCGGTAAGGTGAGGTTGCAGATTGTCCAATATTTGCTAAGAGCATATCAGTTGTGGGGTTTTTTGTTTGTTTTTTCTAGAGATGGTCTAATTGCAGCAGTTTTCATGCGATCATGGGAAATCTTTCTGCAGTTTATTATTGACAAGATGTCATCTGTTAAAAACAATAAGAACAGATTTAAAAAAGGATGGTGAGAGTGGATCAAGGAGGGCTAGTGGAGGAAGTTAGCAGGCTAATTGGGGTATTGGAAATTTATTGCATTTGGCAGTTGAGAAAGTATGAGAGGAAACGGCAGGGAGGGGCTAATGAGTTCATCAATGGATGTGAAAAGGTGTTTTGGATTGTTTTTATGGGTGTTGATAAGAGTTGAAGAGTAATTCTTTATTTCAAGCTTTTGTTGTATTTCCTGAGGGTATTTTTGAAAATGTCCCGGTCGACATGCAATGTTGATTTTCTCCACCTCCTCTCAGCTTTTTCAGCAGTTTCTTTTGTTCTGCTTTACGATCTCAACATTTCTCCTCGGGGCTTTACGTATGCTACATGAGATTTTGTTTAGATCTTAATGGTGCAGCGCTATTGATACTGTCTAACAGGAGAGAATCAAAGCGATAGGCCAGGTCATAATGGCGACAAGGAGGACTTTACACTAAGAAAGTGAGTTTGAAAAGACTGCAGTGATGTTTATTAGAAATAGGCCTACCTAGTACATTGAAGAAAACAGTCATCCTGACAGTAACCATGGAAATGACAAGGTCAAGTATTTGTCTGTGCTGATGAGTTGGTTTCATAACATGTTGGTTCATAGCTCATTAAAACAGATGCTGTGGTGAAAGCTGTGGAATTATCAACAGGAATGTTGACAAATCACCAGAAGATATTTGATAACAGATCTGCAAAATTTAATTTAGGGTTATATTTAGGTGGTTGGTATATCATCAGAAGCAGGACTGACATGTCACACTGTAGATGTCAGACCGGGACTCAAGCAGACTCAAACACGGAGGTGTCAGTGAGGTGATTTATTTGGCATACAAGCTTAAAAAAAAACACTCCTGAGGAGGAAAAACGCTACTCCAGTATACAAAACTATTGAAATCAAAATCACTCTCAAGAAGGAAAAATCAAAAGGCTATAAAACAATAATTTAACTAATATTCAACAACAGTAAAACAAAAGCTAGACTAAGTAAATAACAACAGAAAACCACTCTCTCGAGGCAGGAAAATAAACACATGAATAAACACATGAGACAACTCACTTCAGCACAGGACAAAGGGACACACACAACTTATATAGACACACAGTAATGGGAAACAGGTGGAGACAATCAGGAACCACAGCAACAGGTGACACACATGGGAAGGGCAGCTGAGCAAAGTGTTTTGTTTCAGTAATCAATAGGTTTGCTGACCATTAATGATTTATTGGTCAAAGAATGGACATTCAATAAAGCTAAATTAAGAGCATGCAAGGTAGTATGATTGAGAATGATGGGGATGATCAAGACTAGATTATAAATGCCTTTGTATACATTAACTGACTTTTCAGTAACCCTAACAGGAACGGGCTGTTATAGTGAGTGGCACAAGGTCAGATGTATTATGACTGAAAAGTGTTAATGGGGAATCGCTATGAAACATATGTAGCCTATATTATGCTTTATGAGTTTATGAATATTAAGCCTACAACAAAGTCATCAAGCTGCGACTCATCAGCTTACGTTACTCACATGACCAGACAGGTTGTCGTTCCTCCCCATCATGTCACTGTAATATCATCATAGCATTTACAAGACTAATGCTGTTACACACGTGCGGAGTCAATTATTTATTTATACTAATGACTTTGCTATGCATCCATTATTCATAGTAAGCACTGGTCTGTCTTCCTGAAGTGATGATGACAGAAGGAAATGGAGGGGCAGATGGGAATGGGAGCTTGATTGTACCCTAAAGGACACCAGAGACGGACTTGGCTGCGAAGGAATCATCTCCTATCATTTAGAGATGTAGCCATTGTCTTGGGGAAGACACTTAACCTGTGGCTGAGGTGAAAAATTACACCCAGTTGATTAGAGTAGCCGCTCTGCTCGAGGATGCAGCTCAGATTTCCCACTCCACTCCACTCCAAGCATGTAATCACACCGAGAAGTCGCTCTCCGCAGGGCCGCTCAGCATCAGGAGTGCAGGTTTCAGGTACTTGACTTGAGGATGGCTGCCACCAAATAACAAAAGAACAATCCCAGGATGCGTTTTTTTTTTTTCCATTATTAGAAGCGTTTCTGAACATGACAAGTGTATTTGGCCTGTTGTGTTAAGTATCAAAGCTCTTAATTAGAAGGTTCATTAGTCAGTGGTATGAGAAGTATTCAGACCCTTCACATGCTGTAATTTACTGGCTGAGTATAATGAGTAGCATTATCACGATGTGGAAATGCTCGATAATTTAATGTATATGATTGCATCCTATTTTCTCATCCCATTTGATCTTATCGTATGTATAACTTAAAAAATGTAATCTGTGAGATAGTAATTGGATCAGGCCTGTATGTTTATGTCCATTTCTTAAATAGATACTCCCCTACAAAAAAACAACTAAAACGATCTTTGCAAATGCTGTTTGATTGTGGAGATGTAGTGTTTCAGGCCTGATGGTATGAGCTAGACCAGTCATCCATATCATGAATGGCTGGTCGTTAAACAGGAGATATTCAATCCCCCCCCACATGTAGCAGGAACATCAAATTTATTGTGCTGCTGCTCATTTCAGACCGAGTCCTAAAATAGCAGGAAGCCCAGAGTGGTGTCAGCAGAAAATGAGGCAGCAGAGTCAGCCTTGTCCTGGAAGCTGGAAGCAGTGGGCATCAGAACCATCATGCTGTGGTGTTTTTCAGATTGTGCTGTTCCCAGCATCACACCAAGAGTCTCACTAGCTATATGGAGAAAAAGTGAAAAGAAGCAGGCCGTGTTTGAAGAGGAGAACTTTATTTACAACAAGCCAGCAGCACAGCTCTCAGTCCGCTGTATGTGCGGCATTTATCAAGGGGGCAACCTCAGTTTGCTTTCTTCTTTCACTCTGCATTTCAAAGCAAGTGAACCTCAGCTAAACCCATGAAGTTAATCTTTTTATCTGGCGACCAGCAATGACCAAGATGACTTCTTTTTTATTTTTTTTAGCAACCTGATTATAATTTCAGAATAGTGGCGCCCAACTGTGATGAATCTCTTATTAACACGAGTCCACTATCCTGCCAAGTCTGGAGGCAAATTCATTATTGTACCAAAGGTTATCTAGTCCGGTATGCTCAATCAGCTCTGCTCATCTCTACCTAAATCTCTCTGTTGCCTACTCATTTAATTTCTGCTCATAGTAGACACTACGTGATTAATTGCTCTTTGTTTCACTTCCTCATATCTAACCTTTTGTTTCAAACCATTTTCTAAATGTTATGCATTGTCCCTGCTGCGCTTGACTCTCACTTCCTTCGTCCCTCCCTCTGCTGACCCTCTCTTCCAACCTACTAATCACTTCTCTGCATGGCCTACCTGCATCTTGCCAACACCTCATTTTTCTCCGTCTCTCTTACTGTCTGCCTCTCTGCTCTCTCTCTGGGTGTCTCATTAAAGGCGCTCTATCTAATGAGATTACGCCGTGGGGATTAATGGTGTGGCTAATTGATAGACACACAGCCGGAGAGGATTAAATTCCTTTAAGTCCCCAGTGGGTTTTTCTTTTTTTTTTTTGGTGCTTTAGCTGACTAATTGAAATCACAGGAATGGACACAAATATAGTTCTTGACCCCATACACTGCTCTCAGAGATGCAATAAAAGGACGAATAGCGGGTCGTTTTATGACGAAAATGAAGCCATATCTAAACAATAGGGTCGCAGATTAACTGCATAATTCCAAAGTCTGTTCCACTTAATGACTCTTTCTAACGCTTAAAACGTGTTTCCACAGTTTAAAATAAAGGAAATGCAGCCATTGAATTTGTAAATACAAACTAATCATTTCATGAATAAATAATGGTTTAAAGGCGGTGGATTTAAAGACACTATGTATAGAATTTTTTAATTGATTATAGCATCTTTAAATTATTCTAACAAAGACAATCTGAAAACTGATGCAGTGTCGGTTGTTTTCATCCCATTCATCATCAGTATTTCCTGCTTAGTACATGTGAGCGCGGGGGAGTGGCATGCATTAATATAATACACCTACATGTAGCGGCTTTAACAGTAGGTTAGACTGTGGCTCATTAGTATTTAAAGCTGTTTGAATGACATTTGTAAATGACTACTATTGAACCAATCAGGCCACATCACACACAGCACCTGAAGATGCTTGATCCAAAAACAGATGGCACATTTTCAAAACATGTCTTGTTTATTTTCTAAAGCACACATCCAGTATTTAGATGAATGAATAAAATAATTCCAGTACACTTAATAATAGAACAACTATCAGCAGGCATGGCTAATGGACCTTCCACCGTCCCGAGGCCAGAGGCAAGTGGGAGCAACACGTCTGTCAAGGACAATACAGAGTGAAAGCAGAAGGCTGTGTTTTATATAGAAAAGGAGTATAACAAAGCGTTTGTAGAAAACAATCAGCAAAATGAAAACAAAAAGAACAAAACCGAAATAAAATAAAAAAAAACGTGTAGGCAGGCATCTTAAAAAAATGGAATCATATGCTTCAACAGAAGAGAAAAGAAAATATCCAAATATTCAAAATGAACGGGCCAAAAATCCCCTAAGCCCAGCAAAGAGCTAGAGAAAGAGAGCAGCAACGTTTATGTCATCAATACTTCAAAAATAGGTATCTTACAGTATTTTTATTTTCTCAGTGTCTTTATACAGAGTATATTCTTATAGTTTCTGATGACTATTTTCACATTCTCACCACATAGTAACAAGTGCTTTGAGTAAAACATTTTGGAAAAAAAAAAACATGCACCTTTTAATAGTTGTTGTTGGCCTATAAAAAACGGGAATGTTCCAAGGCGACAAAAAACAAAAACAAACATTTCAGTACATTTTAGAGGCCTTCGTTCCAAGTCATTTCAAGTTCCACTTTCTTACACTGTCTGACTAGTCAGATCATGCCTACATAAGCTTTACATTGTGGAGAAAGCAACACAAAACCATACAGGGCAGGCAAGCGTCTCAACATATAGGCTCTTAAATTCATGAGTCCACACCACAGAGGAAAGGCAGGCATTCTCCACTAAATTAGAAAACCCCCACATGTATAAAAATGGTCTCAATACAATGTCAGCGTGTCGCCGCGGTTGTGTCGACAGGTGATGCTTGTGAGAGTCAAACTGAGCAGGTCCTTGGAGAAGAGGGGTGTCCTCACCTAAAACTCTTACCACCTTCCTTTAGGCCATATTTCATTGGGTTATGATATCTGATAGTTTGCCCTGGTTGTGTCCTTCCATCCTGGGACTGGCTGCTGGGGTTCATCTGCACCACTGAGAAGGGGGAGAGGAGAGTGACAGGCAGGGCTGGGTTGAGGAGCACAGGGGAGGCGGCGAGAGAACGTGCCTCCACTGTACTGCACGAATGGCAACCGATCCTGAGATAGCAGGAGTCTGATACAAAAAACACACCACAAAAGGCACTTTATAAAATGACAGTGCTTCTGTTCTAAGGAAATTCAAGTTGACAGAGTGAAAGAGAGAGTCCGAGAGCATCTCCTCCCCCCCCCAAAAAAAAACCAAGCAAAAAAAAACCCCCAAAACATTCTCTTCAGTGTGAGACTAAAGCAAGAAATGGTATCATTTTAACAATCAATCAAAGCACAAATTCACTACTTGTGTCTCTCACGACCGCCTTGATTCGTCCCCAGAGAGCTACGGGTCCAGCACGGTGAGAGAACAGCAAAAAGAAAAAGATAACATCACACTACAAACTCGCCACGAAAAAATATAAAGCCAGAATACAGTTGCGTTGCAGCAGAATTCATGTTTGTGGCCTCGGTCGTGTGTGAGCAAACTAATGCAGCCCGTGTAAGGGTCCATTCCTCAAATGTGTACCGTGGAGACTGCGTCAATGTTGGCAGCCCCTGCCCTGTGGATTTGAGGGGCATCCATCCAACCGACCCCACCTCTCCAGAACCCCCTCGACACATACCCACCATCCCCCCACCCAGCCCCCCTCCCCACCAGCTCCACTCTCAGTCATCGTCCCCTCCTCCGTAGAGGTCAGCCAGCTTCTTGAAGCGCGGGCCCCAGTCGTTGAGGTAGTCGTAGTCCTGGTCCCCTGAGCTGGTGGAGTTGAGCGAGCTGACGGAGCCGGCGGTTGAACCACTGCCCTCGTAGTCGAACACCAGCAGGGAGTCATAGGGAGGAGCTGTGGGGTCGTTGTCTGCTGCCCTCAGACCCTGGAGACACAAAGATTCATTTCATAGATGGTAAAAAACTCAGGAATATTTCAGCCCTGCAAAATTCATGTTGTGTAAAGCTTTTGTATGAGTCACAATGAGGTAACAATAACAGCGTGTACCCCCGCTAGACTGTCTAGCTTTTAAATAGAAACAGAACCTACAAACAAATCCAAACCTACGTCATTAATGAAATCTCCGATGTCTCCAGGGTGGGGCAGACTGGGTCTGACGGGATACTGCGACTCAGCGATCACGGGCCTCTCGTCCACCCTGCGCACCCCCGCCGGCTTATTGATGATGTGGTCCAGAGACTCGGGCTGCTGCAGCTGGCTCAGGTCGTAGTCCTGGACGAAAGCCACGGAGGAGGAAAAACAAAAACAAGATCCAGTTTGATGATGACGATTATCCCAAATTGTGAACCTTTTCCTAATGTTCCTAAATATACATTGTGTTTGGGATGGAGCACAGATTCCACGTTGGGATGTATAATCTTGGATCAGGACCTGGTGGCGCTCACAGACTTTGATCCTGCTGTCAAATCTGTGCTACGGGGCTTTTCCCACTTCCCAGAAATCTTTAGTATTGCAGACTTTGCTTGAGAGAAATCCCACAATTCATAGTGTTCTGATGTTGAAAACAAAGATGGAAGAAGCTGTACCTGTGCTTTGAACATCACCAATAATACTGCATACATAGTTATAGTTAGAGTTATCATTAAATCCAGAAATGAACAACAATCACTCAACTTTTGTGAACATCTGAAAGCTCGACACTTTTCTCTCACATCACTGTTAAAGCACGCAGAGCTCCTGCACCCGTTGACTCATCAATACACACACACACACACACACATAGACAAACTCAATTCTGCTTGCTAATTATTCTAAACCGTACTTTGGGCTTGCTCTTTAATTTATATTCATTGCTGATTTTTGAGTCTAATCTAAGTCTGATTTGCTGGTACAAATAACTACACTGTATGTTATAAATAGAGCCGGCTGATGAGTTCTCCTTACTGCTCTCCCACAGCTGATAAATAATTGCACCACTAAATCCTCACAGGTGCTAAAGATTAAAAAACATGCCTTTATACACTGCAGCCATCTGATGGGTAACAGGTGATGGGAAAATGGCAAATTTTAAAAGTGGCGTAGTTACAGTAAATATGCATTTGTGAATGAATCAGAGATGCTGGAGCTTATCAGTGTTAAAGGCTCTCGTTTATCCAAGAAACACTATTAGATAAGAGGAGGCGGGTGTGCAGCCAGTGTATAACTTATATAAAAAAAAGCTTATCATATGCAAAGAGTTGCACAGTCGACGATACGTGGAATTCAAGCTAAGCAGCATATTCAGCCCCAGCACTTGTTTTACCGCAGAGGGCAGATTGCAGACTTATGCTGTGCTGACAGCTTTTGAAATGACTTTGGTTTATATTATATACATTTACTATCTACGAACGATACCTGGTCCTCCTCTCCTCCTCCTTCCTCATCGTACTTGAGGATGTTGTCTCTGACGTCGTCTTCAGGGTCGATCAGCAGGGGCTTAGCCTGCCGCTCCTTCTCTCTGCGCTTCATCCACACCACAAACAGGAGAACCATGCCTGCGAGAAGAGGAGACATGAGGGGCTTATGGTGGGAAGATAATCTCTAGTGTCATTAAAATGTGTCATTTTTTTAAAGCTCTTCTCCTGAAACTGCCGACCAACCCACTGTCGCACTCACTGAGCAGTATGATGATGCAGATGAGTATAGCGATGATGGCCCCCGTGCCGAGGCCGGCGGCCGCCACAGCCTCTGTGGTGCTGCAGTCCCCGTTGTCATCACAGGGACACACTTTGACTCTGATCATAGAGCGGTTTGACAGAGGAGGGTTCCCCGAGTCAGACACAATGACGGGGATCTCGTACACACCTGCCTCCAGGTAAGGAATCCTCAGCCTCAGCTGAGCATAGTTGCCTAGGGAGCGGCGATGATGGAAAACAAACATTTGAAATGGAGGGCAGGGCATTGAGAGATGGAGGGGGAAGAAAAGGAGGAAACAGACATGAAGGAGAAGAAGTAGAAAATAAGTTTACAGTGCAGAGAACATGTCATCATGTGTGTAGGTGAATGACATACCAAATGAAAGCTGCAACCAAACAAACTGCGCTGCAGTCATTCTGACACGCATGTATGCAATGAGGCATTACAGATATAAAAAGCCCCACAGCATATAACCTTCTACGCGTCTATCAGTCAAGTGACGACAAGAGGCTCAGAGGGAGAAGAATCCAGGTATGTGATCAGATTTGTCCTCAAGACAACTGCTGTGATACATCCATCTGGGTGGATTAGTTGACAGATCGGCTGCTCGGGGGACAGGGAGATGAATGGATCTCATTTGTCACAAACGATAGATCGTACGTCAACACTGGATGGCACCCACGTCTCTCACTGTGAGCTTTGCGAGACATTTTGTTAAACTTGGACTTCTCTCGCAGCTCGAAGCGAATCCCTGGTCTCCCCGATTGATGTCGCCAGTCATCCTGCAGAGGGATTTTGCATCCCATCTGTTATGTTTATGGTTTAATTCAGCTGGGGTTGGAGAGCGTTCATATATCACTCCCACATACCTCCTAAATTTGTCTTTACAATGGCACATTTCAAGGTACAATATTTGCAAATTGAATGTACGTAAAGACAATGTATAGCATTTAATTACCGCTGAGTCTGGAAATGGTCCAGTTGCGGCGCATGCTGGCGGGAAAGGAAGGCAGCTCGAAGACAAAGGGCCCCACATTGGGGTCGGCGTCAGCGTCCAAGGCTGTGATGTTGACCCTGGAGTTTGGGCGCGCGCGCTCGCACACTTGGGCCTCCCTGGGTATCAGCACCGGCGCGTTGTCGTTCACGTCGATCAGGTAGATCTGGAGGGTGCCTGTCCCGCTGGCCTGTGGCGACCCTGAGGGGAGGCGAAAGTAAAAAAGAGGAGGCAAAGATATCAAAGGACGCAGGAGGATAAACATTAGAGACGGCAAGTTAATAATGTAGCGATCTAGAGAGCAGCGAGCGGCGGCGAGGCAGAGGAGCAGAGATGAAATGTTAGGGAGACGGAGCAAGAAGCAAGAAAGCGGAGTTGAAAGGCAGCGTGATGAAACAGCTACAGAAGATGGCAAAATAATCCCTCCATTTAAATCACATTGTTGTTAATTTATGTGTGGAACTGAGTGAATGAGGAGTACAGGTAAAAAAAACAAAAAAAAACAAGAAAGGTTTTGTTTACTGAGAAGGGTTTGTTACAAGTGGAGGGACAACACTGTTGTACTTTCGTAGTGGAGGACCCAAACAAAACAGCCAGAACAAATGAAAGAACACATACATTTCATATTTTTCCTTGTGTTTAGAACTGGCTGCTTTGTGAAAGGCTGAGGCGAGACTCATATTGGAGGGGACAATGCTCACATAAAGATTGCTGTTATCTGCACTCTGCAAGCCCCCCTGGGAAATGACTCAAACTCTAACTCTCACTACACCCAGCAACACGAGCTCATCATAACTTATTCAGGATTTCTTACTGCAGCCAGACCAGAACAGAACCATCAGGTTGGGAGACATGTTTTTTTGATGTTTTATGCATTGTTAACACAAAGCCTCTAATGTGCTTTGGTTTACAGCAAACAGTAACTGGACTGTTGTTTTCCTGCCATGACGAGGTGCTGGGAATAAGTGCCTCATTGTGCACTGCTTGCCTCCGAAATCAAAGTGAACTAGAAACTCAACAGTGCTGTCATAAAAACAGCTTGTGATGAGGTTGAACTGTAGTGCGAGGTTTACTACTAACTTTGAGAACGTCTCTTTAAGAATGCATTCGTGACTGTGTGTTGATTAGAATAGGCGCCCACGCTGTATAATATATACGATCGTAACATTAACACCTTAAATGATGAAGAAAGTATATAGGGAACGCTCTGCTGAACATGACAAACTGCAGTGATATATCTGTGGCCTTGATATTCAGTTGACAACCCGCCTGCACACAGACTGTCAGCAAATGCAACTAAATTACTGATGCGGTGCAGCATAAATAGAGTTTACACCAGTAGCTCATCAGTGTGGTACTTCAACTTTTTTTTTTTTCCTCTATCAGACAGTAACTCTGTGCATCAACTATGTAAAGGTCTGCTGCCCCGGGCCCCGAGGCCTATCGACCGTCTTGTCGGTTATGATTGGCTTGGTGCTTTTAGCTTCTTACGCTTCGCTTGAGTAGAATAAGTAAAGAGAATTTCAATCAAAGTGGAATATATCCCCTTGTTGACACTGGGCTGCAGAATCAATAGGCAGTCAACACTTTGAGCTTAAGTTGGTGCGCTTCAGGGCAACCGATTCTTCATTTCTCACTGGACTTAAGACACCTGGGTCCCTCCTACTTAAACAGAGATAGCTATAGCGCCTCGATTTGTAGCTTTGCACATAGTTGCAGAAGCTAAAGGCTGATACTCCAAACCTTCACTGACATAATGAATGCTTGTGTACTGTATATAGTACGGTGTATAAACACACTGTCTTTCACAATACACCCACACGATGAGGAGATCTGGCAGCGAGGATATAGTTGCAGAAGAGCTCGAATCTACTGTTGTATTTACAACTTTGATTCATGACATTCGCTGCCAAAAAAAAAAAAGTAAAATACTAAAAAAAATGTCTATTTCAGTTTTGTCATAATAAGTTTAGTAGTGCCAACTTCAGTCATCCGTCAAACCTGTACAAATGAGTATTAGCGTTGGTCAAATACAGAAGAGAAAAGAGAGTTGACAGATAAATATAAGGCAACCGTAATATGTTTCTTTAATATTGGGTATTTTCTTAAGTTGAAGGAGACAGACTGAGGTGTGATCAAGGGGAGTGAAAAGGTTACATACCCAATATATACTGTAATATATAATACATGACGGGATCAGTTTTAGATAATCAGGCAGCAATTATAATAATTATATTGCATACCATATGTTCTATTTCTAATCTGATGATGAAGGATGAAGAAAAATCACAATGCTTATTCTTTTAGTGTATTCTAATCAGCATCAATATATAGCTGATGTACTTTTAAATGAAAAGCAAGGAGCAAACCAAAGTCATTATGACTCAGAGTTTGGGGACCAGGAATATAAGCAGGGCTTAAAAAAGCGCAGCTATTTTTCTTGGAGTTTCCTTTTTATCTGATCATAACAAGATTACCAAACATATAAGTCATTCTGACTTACCAGACTTACCATTGTCGAAGGCCAGGAACGTGGCCTCATATATGTTGTTTTTGACGTACATGGACTCGCGGTCAAGCAGGGCCATGGTGGTGATCTGACCATTGGTCCTGTTGATTTTCAGCCAGTTAGCTGGGTCTGATAGCTTGGAGTACCTGATCACACACATGCAACACAGAGGCAGGGACACATACACGGGGGGACAAAGACACATACTTAATTAAATCCTCAACCCACATAGACACAAAAACATATTCCACATATTAACTTTTGCAGCCAACTGTTACTCGAATTCCTCTGAATCTTTTATTTGTTGATCCAAAGTACCCATTATCAGGTTGAATGTTCATTACCATAATAAGCAATAGCAGCCAAGCACCTTTTGAAATATCACAGTGACATGGAGAGCGGAACATATGTTCACCGAGCTTATCATGGCAGCAGCTCATTAGCATGAAGACCGATGGAAACCCGAACCCGTATGCAGAACAGCCAAGCAACGCTCTTAACAACTTTCCTGCTCTTTGTACCCACACAGCTGTCACAGCAACTCTCACAGTCGTCACCGGTCGATACATCAACAGAGTGGAAAGTGACAGCAGCAATTATAGTCTATAAATTATATGGTGAGTCTTAACTATTGACTGAGTGGAGGAAATGCTTCTTCTTTCAGTCCTAATGAAAAATGGTTAATTATGAACGAGCGAGAAGTCTCACTGCTACGTCGATGGTCAGCGTGTCACCGCTATGGCAGAGAAAGTGAAGACAGATCAGACGCATGTTTCTGAATGTAAGCATGGTCGGTAGAAAGTGTGATGACGAGGATAACGGGCTTAATTAAAGCGCTGACACTAGTTAGCAAGAGCCTAACATGTAATGAGAAGTCCATCTAATGACACACGCTTGTGTTCTGGCACACACTTAGCAAACAGCAGAATTAGACAGACAGAGGTCAGACTGACTGACAGGAACATCCCTCTATCATGTGTGTGTGTGTGTGTGTATATATATATACATATTCTTTTACAGTTTGCCTCGCAGGTCAGATTGTGGTGTTGCCTGGCGCTCTCGTTTCCTTCCTGTACCAACACGCTGTCACTGCAGCTCGCAGATCATAGTGCATGTGATCTTGCAACTTGCAATACTTGCAATCCTAAATCCTAAACAAAGTGCTTTATATGCATCACTCATTTCTAATTCACAAGGAAAAGTTTTTTATTTATTTATTTATTTATTTTTTGCAAAATCTGCACCTCTTAAGATTATTAATTACTCTTTTTATAAGTTGTTTGTTTACGATGAACATATATATATATATATATATGTGTATATTTTACTGCAATTGACATATAATGTGTTAATTAGTGAACTTTAAAAGGTAAAAGGCAAAATCATTAAATCCTTAACCTAAGCCCTAAACAAACCCCTTTAGCAGGACAGACCAACTAACAAAAAAAAAATAATCTTACACACACACACACACACACACACACTCTCTCTCTCTCTCTGTCTCTGCTGCCACTTAAATCAAATTTAACTGTAAAATCAGCTGGCAAACGGCCTCACATCATCGTCTCTTCTCTGAAGGAGAGAGAAAAAAAAGAAAAGAAACACAAGACATTCAGCAACAGAAGAAAAGCCGCTGGCTCCTCTCCCATCTACTACTTACTCACGCACAGGCCTTTCACTCATCCTCTGCGGGTGCTCACGTGCATGCTCTTGTGCGTTTTGGGAATGTATGTTTGTGCATTTCTATGCCTTTTGTTGGTGCTTGCATGCGCAGGAGGGGGTTCGAGCAAGGTCATCTAAAGGGAATAGAGAAGCAGCAGCAGCAGCGGCAGAGATGAGGCTGTCTAAGCATGAGCTGACTGTCTGTTGG
Organism: Pampus argenteus; assembly: GCA_036937835.1. Lineage (NCBI taxonomy): Eukaryota > Metazoa > Chordata > Actinopteri > Scombriformes > Stromateidae > Pampus > Pampus argenteus. The sequence continues at coordinate 20,516,892 of CM072863.1, read as the reverse complement.
CAAGCTGCTTTGGTGAAGGCAGCAGCTCTGAGCTCCCATCAATAACAGACACACAGACTGACAGGGAAGAAAGTGACAGGGTCAGAGGGAGCAGGAGAGGGAGGAGGATGAGAGAAAAGCCAGAGTAAAAAGGAGTAACTTCTCTCAAAGGGCATAGGAGCCCTCTTTGTTTGCATGACATGTATTGCATCTCTACTTCCTTCTCGCTATCTATTCAGAAACATTTCCAATGTGTTTGTTGGTGGAAGAGGCCGTCTCACTGACATTAAGAAAAATCAATCTCTCTCGCTGGAGCTGGCTATGGAGTGGAACGGTACCGCTGGACCTCAGTGGGCATGTGGGAGTTTCTGTCACACGGGGTCGATGCCTGGATGGTACGATGCCCACTGTGTGTCATCCCAGTTAGAAAGGATGGAGGGAGGGATCAATGAGGAGGAAGAGAAGAAGATAGAAATCCAAGAAGGGCAGACATTATAGGATGACCTCTTCATACCAATCGCCAGGCAACGAGGAGGTAACTGGTCTGTGGGTGTGCGGGTCAGTTGAGAAAGCCAAATAAAAATAAATAAATAAACAGTTACTGATTAAATGCTGGTGACACACAGATTCAGTGTTAGATACATACACAGGGTGGAAGTAAATAAATATTGGATATGCCTCATGATGTGTGTCATATCAAGTAGCTTTTGGCCCTCAGAGGAGCTTCAGTCTTGCCTCAGACTACTGTAATATAAATCTGTCATTACACAACAGCAGGTGACATGAGCAGTGATTGCTGTCAAACCATAACATAATCCATCCTACATATGATCTGACAGGCTTTTTTGACCCATCTTTTCTTTTCCTCATTTGCTCATTAAATTATGTTGCTCTAAATTTTCTTCATTATTTATGTCACTCGATGTAATTCGTTTTTTGAACATTTTGCATATTTTTGTTTTATCTTCAAGAGTTTCTAGTCTTTCTAGGATCCGTTGTGCATATAACCATACATAGGACAGCTATTAATCACAAAAATTACAAATGTAGGTATATGTAAAGTACATGTTTGTATTAAAAGATGTTATAATTTTAACTATGTTGCCAAAAAATCCTTTATAGCAGGTTTAAAGACATCGATTTTTACCATCACAGGTTAAGGTGGTCGTGTAAATGCTGATCAAGACGTCCAAGTGTACTTACTGTACATTGTGTCAGTTTGTCACATTATGAGTACTGATGTATCAATAAATACTATGAGTGAACCCTCCATTAAAGTACCTGACAATCTGCTGGGTGAGATGGTCAGGGTCCTGAGCGGCAAACACGGTAAGAGTGGTCCCCGCCGGAACACCCTCCTCAAAGCGGATCATCTTGGGGTTGACGGGGAAGACGGGCGGCTCGTTCACATCTTTAATGGAGATGGTGACCCCCGCTGTGGACAGGAGCGACGACTGGATGCCGCTGGCCAGGTGGGCCTGGTTGGACACCACCACGGTCAGCACAAAGGCGCGGTTCATCTCAAAATCCACCGGCTAGAGAAGAACCGATGAGTTAGGAGAGAGAAGAGAGATACAGACTAAATAAAGAGAGACGGGATGAAAATGAGCTGAATGCGAGATTAGCTCTTAGTGTGTTACAATTTGAGAAACGACACATCATTCAGGGGAAAACAATGTGCGACCGAAGTACTCGGCAGTCGTCAACAGCTGGCACTTCAGAGCAGGTGGAAACATACCAGATGCAGAGCACAACTCTGAATAACAACGGCAAAACAACACTTTCAATCTAAAAATATCAGATTTACAGTCATCTCGGGATATGTGTAGAGAAGCCAACTGTAGTGCTTCACTCTTACCTTGATCACCGTCAACATGCCCTCATTGGTGATGGGGTTGGTGCGGATGGTGAAGTGTCCGGAGGGGTCCCCGCTGACGATGCGGTAGACGGCGTTCCAGTTGGGGCTGTGTGGTTGATCCTTATCCCCCACCGTCAGGTTGGTCACCACCACATTCACCTTGTTCTCCAGCACCTCCCCAGAAAACTACAGAGCGGGAGGAAGGGAGGAAGAGAACAGGAGAGAGGGGGAGGAGAGGTGACAGCAGGGAGGACGGGAGACATAACATTACACTGATGTTGTTCCAGGAGTCGACTAATGCATGTTAATAACTTGATTTATTGAGACTTGAAACTTTTACGTGTGCCATCATCAATCTTTTAGCATTTTTTCCCCACATAATTGTTGTTATGAAAACAAACTGCTTTTAGGGTCATGCCGATAATACTCATTACATTAAAAACATGAATGGGAAGCAGAAGATTGGGAATTGGAAACATGGGAGAGGGAGAGGGAAAAAAGAAAGCAGACAGGAACAAACATATTTGTTTGAATGTCACTAATAGAGAATCATATCTTCCATTATGTAAATGCAGTCCCTTATTCCACGCCATGTCTGCTCATACGAGACTCTTTATTTGAACTAATGGATTTGTTCAATTAAGTGTTTATCCATTTAATTTAGATTCTGTGCATTTACCAAATCTAGGTCTTAATAAGCAATTAGATAAGTACTGTAATTAAAGCAGCGGTAGGAGTAATCTTTGGCTAATGATCTTCATTATATTGCAATCTGAAACAACTCCCCTCCGAACTAACTCTGGAGGAAACTTGGTGACAGCTGCAGAACCTGGTGAAGAATTTACAGCGCAATAGTCTACGTGTCCTCTATAGGGATTTATCTGGCTACAGAGGGATGTACACTCAAAGATACACACACACACACACACACACACATACCCACACTAAAAGCTCTCATTGTCAAACGATAATCCGTGTTTCCTCTCGTGAAGCGTTAACTTGTTTATGGAGTGTGTCTGCCAGCTGCTGTTCACTTTAATGGCTTCATCATCGTGGGATTGAAGCAGCGTCCAAGCCCCCCAATTCCTCTCTTCCTCCTTCCCCCCCGTCCCCCACCCCTCTTCTTCTCCTATCCCCTGCAGTACAAGCAGGCCGATAAGCACAGAACAAATTAAATATGCACTGTCAGTCTCTGGTGTGTGGGCGCCTCCATTTCATTTTCACCCGAGCTTTAGCACAAACACCACCAAACCTTCCAAGCTTTTTGGTCGTGCTGTCAGACAGCCAAATGGAAATATGCTCTCTTAGAGGCATACACAATGCCGATGACTGTAGGGAGGGTGCTTCCAAAATGGCAACTCTCTCTAAAATGCAATGTGGACCCAATGATAAGCCACTAGAGACACAGACCTCCTGAAGGATTTTGTATTTGTAAAGAAATGGGGAAATGAGTGAGGCAAATAAGAAAAAAAATTAAAAATGTAGGCAAACAGGACCTCGGTTTATTTTATCAGTGAATGTAAAATTTAAATGAGACAAAACAAATCATAAAAACCTTAAGTATGTTACGGTATGTCACAAAAACTGTTGTTAACATTACAAAGTATGGCTTTACATACAAACGTTATGTGCTCCGCCTATTTAAACCATCAACAATGAAAACCCAACAGAATGAGAACAACAATAAAAATCCCATTTTATGTACCGAAAATGAACAATTCCTAAACAAAATGTGTAAAAGAGGCTAGTCGCAGGACGATGGTGAATGCTGAAGCGTAGTGTAACAGTAATGACCCGGTTATAAGGCTAACATCAGCTAACATTAGCCACCTTAGTGTATCAACCTGAGCAAGGGTTTGTTTTATTGCTTATCAGTTCAGTTGTTTTTAGTTTGAATGTGTTATACCTTCCTCTTGTCTTGCTTTAAAGAACCTGGGTGGAACAACATTACTTTTATAACTATGACTTTTAACACCATTGAAAGCATAAACATCATCAGTGACCCTGTATTAACCGGGTCTTGTTTTATGAACCTCCATCACACACGTATGAAGGACGGCACTAAACAAAACCCAGATAATACAGGGTCACTTATGCTGGATCACTTCCATTCATTGCCTTCTCACCTTTGAAACTGTCTATAGACATAACTAGCCTTCTGATATTTGAGCTGCAGTCCAGCCAAGGGAAATTAGTGAGGATATAGCGCTGTATACACCCCAAACCATCTTAGAAAAATTAATCTGCACAAAGGTATGCTGCACAGCAGGGGAAATATACTACCTTCTTACTGAAAACCGACTCAGCGAAGGAAAATGTTCCCTTTTAGATGGCAGAGCTCAACATGACTTAATGAGGTCTAACTCTCCATCCTATAGGGGGTTGAAAACAACACCGGAGGGTAATGTCAGTATTACGAGGGAATAAATGTTCCAGGACATCAGACAGACGTCAGTCTACTTAAGATGGCTGCTATATCTTCACTATGGTGTAATAAAGCTATAGCTGCTGGCAACAGCTCTTCACCCTCAATTTTTCATGTTATACAGACATGTCCATCTGCCTTTTTTTTTCTCGTAGCCACAATTCAAAGACGTGGGGGTGGGAAGTGAAGTGTTTAGAGTAATTTCAGGCACTTTAAGTCTGTCAGGTGTTTAGAAGCCGCAGCTCTACAGGTGAATCATCAATAGCACTCAATTCAGATCTGTACGCCTGCGAGTCTGCGAGTTCAGGCTTTCAAAGCAACTCTCCTGTGATTGTCCTGTGACAATCCACTGGCAACACTTTAGTGATACACTTAATTAGATAGTTTTGATTGGATAGATTGTGTGTCTTTTTGTTTATCACATATTGATGAACATAGAACTAACATTGCCCATTCAGGCCCATGTGGTGAAATGAATAAAACATTTGGCTTTCCTTTTTTTTTTTAAAATTAGATGCAATACATCAGCTTGGTTTACGCCACCCGCAAGCAATTTCACTTAATTAACGTGCTCGTGTTTTCTCTATGCCTCCCGTAGAGAGCAATGAATTCTTCTTGTGTCTGTCATACACAAATAATTACTGAACTGCTACAAGTCTAGTTGCTTGTGTGGGAAGCAAAACATAAAAAAAAGATTGACAAAGCAGTGGAAACAGCATCTGGTGCAGAACAATTTCTCATGTGAGTGTGTGTGGCTGTTTGTGTCTTTTTTTTTTCTTTTTTTACTCATTACCATTACCTCTGAGTCACACACCAAATATGCTCATATCTGTTCATTTACCAACAAGCTCAGGTATTAGTCATGAGTGCCACAGGGCAAGTAATGTGTGAGGCCCTGCAGAGTTGACAAAAGTGACATTTATTACAAGGTGTTTGAGCATACATGTATGTGCATGTGCACTGTATGTGTCAAGGACACATGTGTTTCTGTGTGTCTACTGAAGCAGAGCGTAGCAAAGAGAAACGTTTGCTAGCAAGAGAACCGTGGTCCAGAGCTCCTCCCCAGTGTAGAGCGGTGACAGAGCCAGAACTGCAGATGGGGACGGAGCAGTTCTGAGTAGAGCGGCAGCCTTGTTCGGGTGAGCTCTACCCCTGACAGCTGGGGAGCTCTTATCAGAGCATGCGGCTGGAACTGTATTGGCACACACGCCGACGATGGCCCCGCCGAGGAGACGGGGATCACAGTGTGTGACGCTAACACACTGCTCGCTCTGCCTCTGAGCTCTGCTGCAGACAGCGTCTGTCTCTCTCTGGAATCTCAGAAATCCACATAAAGAGAAACTCCAATCCTGTAGGTCTGTCAGGCTGTGGTCACTGTTTGAATCTGTTCTATGACCAGGGCTGAGAGTAGAGTGCGTTCACGCAGCACACAGAGCTTCTGTTTTCAGTTGATTGTTTCGTTGTCAATAACCTCTCATAAAGCAACACTCATTCTCAAAAAAAAAACTATCAACTCTTACTTAATCACACTCACACAATGCCACAGGAAAGTAGGCCAACTGCAGCCTGGCTTCCTGTCAGACCAGTGTGGAGGTATCAGGGACGGAGGCCAGATGCCTGCAGACAAACCCTGGCCCCCTGAGGCCCCTCTGGCTGGGAAAACAGAGAGTGGGATGGAGGAGAACTCATTTCAAACTCACTTTGAGTCCCAGTCTCTCTCTTCACCTTTTCCTGTCTCTTTATAGGTTATTCTCTCTCAGTGTCTTTTAATCCATGTTGTCTTTTACACACGTTTTTTTTTTTGTGTGCATCTGTTCTATTCTACGTCTCTGCCAGTTGTTTCTGCATTCCTCTCATCTCAGTGTGCTCTGAAGATGTATTTCAGTAGAGGTACTATAGCATAATTTTTGTCTTTGACAGGGACCTGAAAATGTATTTTCTAGCAATATCTGAGAGAAGTCTTTGGTTTGGAGATCTGCTGTACCTGTTTTTGCCTGTAAAGAATAAACCATTGTGTTATATGTAGTATAATGGCTCTATGAGACACTGGAGACACATAGTGACTAAATAGGCAATTGTTAAAATGGCAGTCACAGGTTCAAGCCCTAAGGTAAAACTGTTTATTTCTAACCTCTGACATGCTCCTTACAGAGAAGAATAAAATATCTATGGGGGAGTGTGGGACTCACCGTCTTTTCTTTCAGTTCTGGGGGATTGTCGTTGATGTCAGTGATGGAGATTAGGGCTGTGGCTGTGTTGGACAAGCCAAAGTTCAAGTTGCCGTCCATGTCAGTGGCCTGGACAATGATGGTGTACTCGGACACTTTCTGTAGAGAGAGGGACAGACAGATAGTAAACGCGATTAACGATTAGCTTTTCAAATTCTTCGACAAACCGGGATTCTTTCTTTCATATACACTGTATTTTCTTATGTGACAATGGTATATTGAGACGTATGAGTGAAAGAGTATGTGAATGAAAATTTCTCCAACTCCCACCCATACATACACATTTTCCCTCTTTTCGCCGCTGCCCACTCACTGAAGCAACAGATTGACTAGAAACTGCTGGAACACTTTATTTGATCAATACCAGATAGTAAACAGCATTCACACACACACACACACACACACATGCACAGACACACACAGAATAACAGGGAGGGAGCAACGTGTTGGTAAAAGGCTCATCCATTAATGCCTAAAACTCCTGGCTTTCCACTGTGGGAACAGACCTGGATCATCACTCATTTTAATGGAGGCGCTGCTACTTTAAGAAGCACCACAATGCTGCAGATAATACCAGGAGGTGAACAGGCCTTATTTAGTTCAGTTACAGTGAGTTGGCGTCGCCCCAGGGTGTACTGCAGCACTAGCTGAAATATTACAGAGCCGTGACAAGAGACGCCATCAAACATGAGGCTTTTAGACTGAAATAGCATCTACAACAACGAGGCAGAGAAGCAGTGCATCCACATCCCAGCGTGGTGACTCTGTCCATGGTGCTGAAAGTTCAGTCTGTCCTCCGGACGCACCACTGGAAAGACTGTTCATGTGTGCATGTGTGTGTCTGTGCACTTTTCCATCCTGACCAATGCTAACGCTATAAGCCTCCCGCTGCTTTGTGGTCTTTTTGTCTTCCTATTAATCCATTCGGCTCAAGCCTCCAGTGCGTCAGTGTGCAGAGAGGCAAAGAGAATGGACATCAAGGGCAGACTAGCGTTTTGTTTCTGCTGCTTTGTTCAACCTCCACATTGCATCCCGTCGCTGGTTTGTTGATGTTTGTTTTTTGCTGGGCTAGTTGTGTTCATCCTGGGGTCACACTTTGTACGTACTTGACAGCCAGTGGCAGTGATGTCAGGGACTGCCTGGAGGAACAAGAACAAACCCACGCAAAGGTTTAGCTTTAGATGTGGGAGTTATTGCTTCATGCTTAAGTAGCATCTTCTTTGCTTTTTATATTTTTTTATTTATTTATCAGAGTCTTGTCGCTTTTTTTCTTTTTCCTCCCATTGTCTGGTTCATTGTGTGTTCTTTGTAACTCACATTGTGTGCTTCTTTTGATCTCTTGCTATCTTTCTCGTCACATCTTGATTGCTCACTGTTCTCCGCCTGTCTGTTCCCTATCTGTCTATCTTTCTGCAAGTCTCTGTGTATCTCTATATCTCCTTTCTTTTTCCTTTACCCCCCCAAGTCTTGAAGGATGCAGCTGATTGTTAAATCAGTCAGACCACTGAGGCCAGTTAAAAAAACACCCAGTTTGGAGTCATTTAGCATCTCTCTGAGTCATTATGAAGTGCACAGACATGTTAATCTGCACCAAACCAACCCCATTAATGAAAACTCAATACTGGCTGCCCTTTATTAGACTCATAATGAAATATCAATATCATCTCCTCTCATAGAGCGCTTTAGTAAATAGAGCCTCCTATGAATGTGTCTCTCTGCAGGCTCATTTAGATCCGGTCACATACATCAATCTAGAAATAGCACCAGATGGCTGTGGGAAGCTAATAGGCTCGAGCTTTGATGGACGCCTCTTTCTTTGGTCAGGTGAAGAGAAATGACTGGAGCTGAGCCAGCAGGTGGAGCTCTCACACAGTTGGGGATGTGGCTGATGGGCCCTATCCTGCAGGGTTATATCACTCATCTGAGAGTAGTTGGGAGTTTATGGCCCTTCTAGTGCACACATACACATCCGCTAACGCTCCAGTGAGTGGGAACAGGTGGGACACTCAGACACTTACACACACCGGGTACATAGCAAACACACACCAAGCGCACTCTGCTGTCCAAAAGTGGGTGCCCGAATAAGCCAGTAAAGGGCTCTCTAATGAGTCCTATAGAAGTGCTGAACAGAAAATCTCTCTGTTAAGAGTCCAGTGCTGGCAGGAAATGCAGTTTCTTGTCTCACTACCAACAGCAACGGGCCAGAAAGCCTTGAGCCTCACAGACTCAATCTGCAGACAGTGAAAGTCATCAGAGGCCACAGACACACCTGTACGATGAGCTCCCCCAACAATAAAACCCAATCCCTTTCTTTTTTTTTATAGCAACTAAATTAGGTAGTTTACCATCCAGGAGGCTGAAGAAAGAAAACAGGAAAAATGGTTTCAGGCTATCAACTCACTCTACTCACCAGGTCGTGCCAAGCAGTGGATAGGACAGGTGGGGGAAAAAACACTGGCTGCTCATGGTGTGTAAGCAAACGGATTTGTGCTCCAGTGAGACTTTGTTAGCGAGGATAAGGCAGGGAAAATAATGGAAAGAACTGGTGAGGTGATGTTGAACAAGAAAATGGAGAGGAGTGTTTTTCTGGCTAAACACTTACAGTGATGAATTAATTATACCTGTGAGCTGAGTATACATTTTCACTTGGCGTGCTGTAAAGGACCACTCAATGAGAGTAAAGAGGGAAAGGCCAGATGAGAGAAAGAGAGAAGCTTGGTCTTTACTTGTTTGCTTTGTGGATTGTGTTCCGGCCTGCCAGGCTCCTACTGGCCACAGTCATTAGCTTGTCACTTACAATTTGTCTCAAACGGCCCAGCACTCGTGGCGACCGGCTACGCCTTTTCTTTCTACTACTCTCTCTCTCTTTCTCTCTCTCTCTGTACCTCAGTGACCCTCAGTGTCAACCCTTCACTACGGTTTCAAATCACTGGAGATCACTTTAATTAAATACACCCGATCTGATTTGATGCTATTTGATTCAGTTGAGTTCAACTCAGTCTTTCAGTTCAGTCCACAGAGCCATTAATGGAAGTTACAAAGTGTACAAAGTCATGTACTTCCAGTTAGGGAAATTCTGACTGAAATACAGAACGCGGCTACACACCTTTCCCTGTGAGTCCTAAAAATATGCAGTTTTATTTCCATCTTTATCATCCATCCCTCTCTTCACCCCTCGCAGGCTTGCTCTCTCAGGTTAGGTTGAGGACACAAACAGCTCTCAGACTAAAACTGGTTTGAAGAGGACACAAAACAGCGGTGACTTATTGCGAACAAAGCGCTGTTTGCTGAAAGCTTTTCTCTGAATCCCACTGTAGAGACAATCACTGAGATACATAGATAAATCCGAAATATAAACTCAAAATTCACTTGATTAGATACGCCTCCACATCTACGCAAACAGCTCAGAGTCACATATTGGATAAATAAAGGCTGTGAGTCACATATGAATAGAGCTGCTAGACTAAAGCATGAAAACTGGGCAAGAGTTTTAGTTAACCGTCTGAGCATTACAATACAATGGACAGGATATGATTCATCAAATACAAGCAAGATGAATGTGTTGTTACCAGACTTTCTGGCTCTAGCATGTCTCAAACAGACACAAAAAAGTAATGCTAGAAAGCAGGCAAAAAAAAAACAGGGAAGAAAGGAGAACAGAGCAAAAATTATGTGTAGAAGACACCTTGTTACGCCTTGATCTTCTACAGCAGCACATCATGTCAGGTTTATTCTCTATTTCAAAGAACACAAAAGGAGCCTCCAGAGTTCTAGTGAAACGTTAACCTAACATTTTGAAAAGGGAGCCACAATATACGAAACTTTATAGATGAACCCTGTGAATCTATTTCACTTACAATTCAAGAATTAAGAATACCTATAATTCAACACGGGAAGTGAGAAGGAGGATATTTGGACAATGAATCAGCATCAATCTTCTTTCTAACAACGTGACAAAAGCTTTAATAAGAGAGAGGGAGGGAGCAGGAGAATACAGTATGAATACAGCTGTGAATGTGGTTAGCATAACAGCGTCTCCGGTATTATCTGATACGGTGTTAAAAACTATTTTATCCAGTTACTTAGAGAAGGGCATAGAAAAATATGTGCATAAGGTTTACAGGGGAACACTGACATCAATCACATTGTTATAGATTTTAACAAGGACTTCATTTTTGCATTGTATGAAGGCATGCTTGCGCAGATTCTTCTTTCAAATCATCCTCCCACAGGGTCCTAAGCCTTTAAAAAACAGGCTGGTATAAAAAAAAAACCAAACATGAATCATTTTCTTAGCTCTTTTGCCTGAATGTCGGCTACAAGCAGTCAACATCCACCTACATGCATCAATAACTTTACATTCAGAGCTTACAATCCTCCAGTGACTTCTCTGTCTGGCTGCTAGCACTCAGATGCTAGTTGCCGAGTTAACATAACTCAGAATCTCTTAGACAATAAAGCTCCAGGCACATTTAGGATGCTGGCTCTCATGCCTGATTCCCCAAAGTCAGGCTCTGCATATCCTAATAGAGCCAGGCTGTGGGCACTCATGTCCTTGAAACAGCCCAGGCTATGTCCTAAATGACGGCGAGACAGCCCAATGTAGAGCCCGGTGGACAGCCTGGCATAGAGCCGCACCGCGCTGTGCCATGCCAAAACAGACCGTTCCAGTCTGAGGCTCATGGGAGATTGAGACAGCCTGGAGCAATGAAAGACAACAGCTCTGCCTGCCAGTGCAGCCGCTGCCACGGAGATGGGGCACAAAGGGAGAACATCCTCGCCAGCTGTGGCACCCTGACATCTTCAGACCCTGCCGAGGGTTTAAATTCTCTTTCACACACTCTAGCAGCGCGAGAAACGTGCTTCATTAGAAATGTACTTGATCCATGACTGACTGACAGAAGTAAAAACATATAGAAATAAACATAACTGTATAAACCCTAAATTAAACCTTCTTCGGTAGTAATTCTTATCTTAACCGCAAAAACAAAACTCAACAACCACATGAAAAGAGATATGAGATTGCAAAAAAAATAAAAATAAAAAAAAAAGTCAAAAACACACAGGTACAGTATATAGCTTAGCCCTGCTTGTTGACCTGTAGGCTGGTGCACATGTGAGGTCAGAGGAGGAGAGGCATTGTGGGCACTAAATGAGGGAGAATAATTGGTATTCAGTGGTGTCAGAGGTAAGTGATACTGGGCTAACCTCCATGTACCCCCTGGTCTCCTCAACAGGAGAGAACCTGCTTCACCCCTTAATTAGCACATGAATATTCTAATTAGCCACCAGCATGGTAGATGAGTGTGAGCTGAAGTGTGAGAGGAAGAGATGGAAGAACAGAGAGAGAATATATATATGTGTGCTGCAAAGATGTTTATAGGGTGCTCATTGTCTATACAATAGGTGTACATATGTGTAGCAGGACGTGCACATGGCTGCATGGATCCAGTGTGACACATGGGATTGAATTCATCATACGTGCTACTAACGTGTGTGTGCTCGACACACGCTTCACCGCGTGTAAACAACAAACGGAACTGCATGGGAGTGTGTGTGTGTGTGTGCGAACGTTGCGCCCATGTGTCTAAGTGTGTTTGTGCGTTTGTGTTGATGACCTTGACAGCAGGTGGGTGAACTCCCAGGTGTGTCCCAGTTTTAGTGGGAAGATCAGAGGCAGGTGGGACTGAGCCTGGCTTGATGTGTCCAGATTAATGAGCTTTTCCTCACTCACGTCAGCTGCTACTGCTGCCGCCTGGGCCAAGCTGGAAACAGGGACACAGAACTGGCCCGCATTCACTAGACTCATTTATATTGTCCCACAAATGTATCAGGCTATCATGCATTGCCAGCTCTGAATACGTTTTGGATAAGGAACGAGCACTGGTGTGTTGTATTCTTTCGTTATCAAAACCTGGTTTTGTTTTTGAGAATTTAACCGTAATTATTCTCCAAAAACGCTCACGATACTGTTGGTAAAATCCAGTTTTAATTTTCAAAGTGTTGCCTGGCTGGGATTAGTGCTCAGATGGACCAGAGGGACTTAATATAAACATTATGAGACATACTCAACAGTGCATTTATGTCTGTAGTAAAATCGGCCAACTAAATTATGAGGATGAGGTTATCCTCATAATAGTGCCATATCAATTCAAATGTTTCTATGATTTTGCTAGTTGTATTTTTAGTTTTTCAGTCTTGCACCACAGCGAAACTAGAGTACGTTTGTGTGTATCTGTGAACGCAAGACTGCAAGATGAACAATCTGCTATGAAACACTACAGCCTACAGTCACCTGATGCAGCTTGGGATAAACAGAAGTCGACCCTGCGTGACCTCCCTCATTAGGAGAATAAGATGGAAGACGGAGCAGAGACGACGAGTGTTGTTGGTGGTGCTGGTGTGTGGGTCGGCAAACAAGCACAGCGAGCAAAAGACACACACACACACACGCACACACACAGAGGTAAAACAAAACAAATCTAGAGAAAGCTCTCCTGACCTCATCAGCAGAGAGGTGTCGGATTTGCGTGGCCATTATATTTGCCCTGCTCTACGCTCTGAGGAAAACATTAGATATTATCCTGTCATTTATATTTATACACAATAAAAAAAAACAAGCAAATAACAGTTTTTGTGTTTTATTTGACATTCATGCTGCTAAATGTGCCCCTGATTTTGTTAAGGTGTAGTTATATCCAGGAACTGGTCTGGGATTTGGAGGCTGAGATATTTATTTGGTTCTTTCATAGACTTGCGCTTCTACAAAATTGGTACAGATAAGAAATATATTGTGTTTCAGCAAGCCAATGCTTTCTTTTACATGAAATATAATTTAGTTTGTTTTGAGAGTGACTGGATTTTCTGTTCATTAATTTTAGTAACCTTTAACTTATTGAAGCCTGCATTGTTCTTACTGCCTCTAATGCTGAACTAAAGCAGCTTATTGCTGAATGTCGCCTTACTAGTGAGCAAGTAACATTACCAAGCCAGCTAAGAAGACATGAAGAACATTTCTTGGAAGGCCTGTTCAGTTGTTAATAGCAGAAGGCCTAAAATGTATGGCTGGACGTAAATGAGAGGTGACGCAACACATGCAGCTGACACTCACCTCTCTGTCCAGGCCGGCCGCCACTGTAACTATGTCTCCAGTCTTGCTGTTGATGGTGAACATGTTGGGAATGGGGCTGTGGGGTGTCTGTGAGAGGATGCGGTAGCACACCATGCCATTAGCTGTGGTGGAGTCGTCCGAGTCGCTGGCTGTCACCTGCATCACAGACGAGCCTTTGGAGAAGAAGTTAGAAGTTAGTTAGGAAGAATAAAGAGCAAGAGAATGAAGGTAGAACGAGCACTAGAGGAGGTCAAGTCGGGGGAAAAAAAAGCAAGACAAAAAAAAAACAAGCAGCCGGCATTCATTAAAATACAAAGATGTGCTTTTCAAGGTCCTTCACGTACACATACGCCCGGAAAAATTTCAGCTTAAACAGAATTTCTTGTTAGCACATTACTGTTAATGAATTTGTAGAAAATATCAAAGAGAAGAAAGAGGATGCGGAGAAAACACATTTACAGAAACAAGTCAATCACGCTTTTGCAAATTGCTGTGACATTCTCTGGCAGGCAACTTTTAGAGTAAAAGCTATTAGAACAGAGCACAAAAAACACAAACACAATCCGTTGAATAAGCCCCTATTTTAAGCTGTGGTGTTTCGTCCCCTGTATATAGCCAAGCTAGTGGGACGAAGTTTCCACCTCTGCAGAGTCCATTTAGTAATGAGCAGCACTGGGTCTTCTGCCATTTCCACCATCCATTATTTCAGCCTTCAGCGGTACCGTGGCCGCCCTTAATGCTCCGATGCTCTCTCCCTATTTGTCTTAGAATCATGGATAAACACGGCCATTTAAGGCAGCCGGCACAGAGGTGGTGAGGTGGAGGGAGTGTGTGTGTGTCTCTGTGTGTGTGTGGGAGGGAAAAGAGCCCGTGTTTCCTAACAGGTACGTGTGTTCATCTGTATGCATGTGTGTATGTCCTCACGGCATGTATCAGTGTGAGAGAGGCCCTATGTCCCCGTGTCTTTCCTGAGCAGAATTATTGATTTGCGCGAGTTTGTCAGCTGAGCTCGCAAATTCGACCAAGCAATTAGGAGCACTTTGTGCTGGAAAGAGGAGAGATCACCTCGCCTCTCTCACAGGGTTCTGTGAAAATGTCACTTTCCATCAGGCAGCCATTTACAGGCTGCTACTGCTGCCAAGAGAGATAGAGAAAGACTGTCAGTTCACAGGAGGGGGGCGGCTGAGAGAAGAGATGGCTGAAGCGCTAACATGCTTGAATGAGAAGACGGTGTATGTAGAGAAAAACTTAAAAGGAGGGAGACAAGCACATAGGAGCTGCAAAAGAGGAAGTGTGGGTCATGTAACACCTTGTCTAAATATATTCAAAACCTATAATTTTGAAAATATTTCTGGTGGATTTTAAATATATACCACAGTTTTCATGTTGCAGCGAATAATGCATAAACACTGTGGTTGCCTCAGTGGGCATGACGGTGGGTGGTGAGTGGACATGCTGAGCGGACACTAAACCTGAAATGTTCAATTATCACATTAAAAAAAACCTCATCAAAAATTGATTTACAGCAGAGGTACGAAAATCAGGTTTTGCTTCGCCACCGTCCAAATCATAAATCATAAATATAGATGTTTTGGATTTGAGCAGATTCGGCATTCCCCCCGTGGGTCTGAACAGTTACAGGTGTCTCCATTCCCATAATTGGGTCTGGATGGCGCCATCATTCCTGAGACAGCCTGCGTGGACAGGATAATTGTAGCCCAGAATTCTATTTCAAACTTCATTAAGTTTCAAAGCAGGATTTTCTTACTTTGTCCAGTGAGGAAAAGGAAAGTACGCAAGGGAAGACAGGAAGAAGAAAAACAATTACTGCTACTCCACCGAGGACAGCGTCGATATATAATCAACCTTTTCCAGTCCCATGAGGAGGGAGAGGATGTGATGTTGGATCACATGTCGCTGCTTGTACTGTACCTTTCATTTCACTGAGGAGGAATTCAGTGATATCGTGATTGTGTGCCCTCAGATTCAAAGAGGGTTGGCCATGCCTGAAAGGGTTAATCTCTGAGCCGGTTTAATTCCTCTTTAATTTGAAACACTAATTCCAAATCCTAATTGCTTTTCCGCCAAAATCGCTGGAGCTGAAAATCTAATTGGTGGCAGGCACGCATGTTTTTGGCCATTTTGAATCACGTGACTCGGGATCACTCGGTGAAGTCTATCTGCTGCCTAAACATTAGTCAGCCAGAATCAACATCTGCCTTCCAATTAGAGGGAAGGAGAGGAGAAAAAGAAAAGAGGACAATGGATGGAGATAGACAGAGAGAGAGAGAGCAATAACAGGGAGACACAAACAGATGCAAAGCTGAGGAGGAAATTGCCAAAGAAAATTGAAGATAAGAATAGAGATGAGAGGGTTTTAGACTAAAAGCAAAAGTACAAGAGGGCAGGGGATGGATTATAAGAGGATAATAACGCTCATCAGTAGTGGGAAGATAGCGGTTGCCTTATAGAGGGAAAGAGTGGCAGCGAAACAATAGATGGAGGAGGAGGTGTCGAGGTTGAGAGGTAAGGTGTGACGAAAAAGGTTAAAACCCAGTGAATCGTTAGGGAAATGATGAAGGGGAAAAAAATAATTTGATGCAAAGGCCAGATCAAAAATAAAAACCATGAAGCTCTTTTTGGAGTCTTGATTCCTGTTAGTGCACAACAGCCATGTCTGTAGATACCTGCCTGCTTACTCTTTATTCAGGTTCACAAAGGCCCAAGCTGGTGCCAGTGTGACGGACAGACAGCTGACCCTCCTCAAGTCTAGTCTATCAAGCAGAGAGGCAACAGAGTGGCTAAGTGTGGAGAGTTATTTCTAGCATAAAAGATTCCAGTTGCGGTGAAAGTCTCGTCATTTTCTGCATAAACTGGCAGATGGAGCACTTTCAAGGCAAAAGAGGGTTCTCCATTGATTTTACACATGGAGATCAAATGACTTGTCATGGTCAGTACTGTTCAGTCCGTGGAACCATTTGAGGAATGTGTTTTTGTGGAGGAGCTTTACAGTAACATAAAAATACCAGAAAGTAACAGGTGATCAACAGAGTCTCAGACTGTGCTTGGAGACATTTCTTCACAATTCAACAGAAAATCAAAAGTAAATGAAAAAAATGAAAGAAAAGAAAGAAAAACGGGTCCGTCTTAAAAGATGCAGTCGTTGATCAGGGTTCAAACTGGATTATGGGAAGTGTAGGAAGAGATTTATAAATACTCTGATTTGTGCCTCTGATTGGCTCCTTCCATAACATAAAACACCAGTAGATCTTTAAGTTTCCTCATGGAGGCTTCACTACACTTCTGAAACATGCTCCTGGATTTTTCTGTGCTTATTATTATGATCAGCTAAACAATATTAGTGGAGCAGAGGCTCAGAAGTGCAAGTGGCTCTAACACCAAACACCACCTAACACCAGATAGAAAGGATTCCTGGCTCTACATGACTTTTCTGTCTGAACAAAATGAAGGACAAATATAAAGGCCTCTTGTGTCAATAGAAACTATTCATGTGACACTGATTGACACTATGACACACTGTACGCATGCAGTTGATACAGCAAGCAGCACATGAGGAACACCTGCTGTGTCTCACACAGTCTTTCGCTTCCTTGCACCTCTACTCGCCTGCATCACTCACCTACAGTGCCTATCCCTAATTAACCCCCACCCCAAGGCAAGATAGGGAAAGTCTCTCACATCTCTCTGCAATGTTAGCAAACTATTCAAGAGAGAGAGACACATACACGCACACACACAAGCCTGTCACCCTTCTGGGAGGGCAAATCGACTGTGAGAGAAGGCACTCAGCTGCTGGTTTTGATCTTGCACTCTCGTTTCAGGAGGCCTTTTGGAGAAAGACGGTCCATAAAGGGGAACAACTTGCTGTCAGAGTCGGGGGAGGCGGGGGAGAGAAGGAGAAGGACAGGACATCACACGGCAGATGTTCTGAGCACGCTCCAGACTCAGAACGCAAGAGCTTTCTGAAGAAGTCACGGCGTGTCGACAAATCTTTATCTGAGGCCACTTAACGAAACTCAAAGATCGTCTCATGTCACAGTCTTAAAGATTTTATAGAGCGTTAGATCATTTTGGTGACTTTTTTTTTTTATTCTATGAGCGTGTGCTATTGGTTAGCTTCAGCTGCAAGATTTTTTTTTTATGATACTGGATACAGAGAGCTATTAAAAAGAACCTATTTGCACACATTTAACATGTTTAGTAGGTTTCCAAGGATAATCCTCCTAGTTGCAGACTGAACCCATTTATTCCTCATTAACACAACACAAGAACTGAATGTCATCAGATCAGCTCAGTTTGTTATGTACTGTTTTTGTCACGTTTGATTACGTGCACAAATTAAATTCTATTAGTCACAGGTTCATTTGGTACTGAGCCGGGTCCCGGTGGCAGAAAGTGACAAATGAAGCCGTTTCAAACCACGGTCGACGGTCTGATCCGATCTCTCACTACGTAACATCTGGTGACGGTGATAAGGGTGGTTCCCTGTAGGTCTCCCTCCATTGATGGCTTCCACACAGTGTTAGATGGAGATATAGTGTTGTTATACTTCAGAGAACCTTTGATATGTGGGTGTGTTGATACAGAAGGTGATGCTACCAATAGTTTAACTCATATCCCTGAATCCCCCTGTTTGCTGGGCATTTAGAAAAAACATGATTACATCTTACATTTTCTGATTTTTATTTCAGAATATTACAAATATTAAAGAGGATGCATCATTTCCAAGCGTCTGTCTGTAGCTGCTGTCTCTTTAAGCCCTCTCGATGAGCCTCAGTTATGTCTCCTTCAAATATTTGAACCGCTTCTATAAAGTTGGACTATTCAGTGTGCTCGTTGAAGACGGAGAACTTCTTTTGTGGTTTATTTCAGTTCATTCTTTATGTTATGGTAGAAAACTATGCAATGAACATTTCCACTTTTAATGCATCAGGTTTCATCTTTTCAATTAACTTTTCATCTTCACAATTAAAACAAATGCCTTGAGTTCATGTTCTCTTGGGATGATGAATAGACCGCATGCCATCAGTGAGTACATTTAATAAATTAGAAATATTTCATTTACATTTAAGATTAAAGTTTTGATTTTATTAAAGTGAAAAAAATCCACTTAATTCTAGTGGCAGATCATTTTTGTTTTGTAAAGGTTGTTGACGTCTCTGCATCTTCTGTCGTTATAACCAAGTGAAGCCGGCAGAAGTTTTTTAGTTTAGTTTCATAACTAAGAAAATGAGTTTTTAATGGCGGTGAAGTGACCTTATAATACACATTATGGCACTTTATGAGTGTGTTGAACTGTTTATTACCCTGAAATTTCATATGAAACGTTGTGTGCGGGCACATGCAGCGAATAGCTGTGTGACAATATTGCTTTATGTGTCACCATTGCTCTGCCCTGCTGTGGGCAGTGGAAGACTGAGAATTGAGATATTCTAGCGGCATCGCTGCCCAGAGCAACACCTGTCAGCTGCAATGCTGCTGCGACAGGTTTCAACTCTGCACCTGTCGCCAGAATGGAAAGACAGCATCACCTGAGGTAACACCCTCAGGGATTTTCATGGCCTTTCTTTTCCACAGAATGAATCCAAACCACATGCAAATGCTGTCAAGCGCAAACCAAGCGCATTGTGATTTGGTGTTTTTTTTTTTTTTGATCATCAATTAAAATCTAAATTCATATTGTGACATTAAACTTTCATAAAAGCATTAAATAAAGGACCAAGTGGAAGAAATTAGAGTGGTTTAAGAACCAAGGAGCAGTTAGGACTGAAAGACTAGAAAATATAGAGAATCTGAGACTCTCCTGTGATAAAAAAATAAGTGCCTCAGATTTGTCTCTATTTCTTTTCCTCGCTGTTAATATTTTGGTTGTTGCCTCAGGTTTTGCGAGTTATTGCAGCAGAGTTTCTGGTGTATAAAGGAACGCACATACAAAAGAGTTTAGTTGAAGTCAGAACTGACATTAATTAATATACCTTACCTCAAGTGCATATTTCACAGTTGGCCATTTATCCATTTTCTCTAACTGCAGGGCTGCTGGGTATAAAAAAAAACTGACTTTAGCAAAACTGGAGCCATTATTAGTAAATAAGAGATTTAACTGACAGGATATTTAAGGCTTAAATGAGCCAGAAAAATGTCTCCTCAAACCTACAGTAGTAAATGGGAAAGGTGCGTCCAAACTTTTGACTGAACACTAAAGAAGAATCACAGTCACAGGTTTTTTTTTCCCGATTAAACAGGCAATTACGCCAACGTGGCTTTGCAGTCTGCTTTCCTAATTAAAATGAATCAATTCAGAGACCAATGATTATGCGAAAAGAAGACAAACAAATTGTTTTTTTTGTTGTTGTTTTTTTTGTGGTTTTTTTTTTTTTACACCAAACTCTCGGCACCTGACACTGTGCTCCATAAACAAATGTTGCTTGGTAGTAACTGCTTAATGAAGAGCGGAGCAATTATGCCGTACAAAGTGTAATATGTTTCTTGTTAAATAGGATTACAGATAGCATTCTTTTCAAAACAAAAACTGAATTCAAAGAGTTTTGTCGTCGCATGTTCTCATTTTAAACTAAGCAGGGAGTATCAGAGTGAAAAATGAAGAAAGTAGCTTTTGGAATGTCTGGTCGCCCACGCTAATTAGGAGCTCTGTATATAGACCCACGCTCCACTGAGGAGTAACCAGCATTCACACGCACACACACACACACACACACACAGTCACTCATCCATATACACACATACACATCCACACCATGCTTTCCTATATTGTTTACAAATCCCCCTGAGATTAAACTTTGCAGCAGAACAATATTCTGAACGCTGTGAAGACAAACACGGGTCCTCGGGGTCTGATTGTTAGTACAAGAGTTCTTCCAGTTGAGACACGAGAGTTGCTTGAACATTCTGCTCTCGTCTCTGGCTCTGTGCTGACCGCAACTCTACCCCCACTGAATCTGAGGGAAGGTCTACATGTCTCCATGCTCTGCAGAATCTGATAATGATGAATCCAGCTAAGATACTGGAACACAAATATCTTATGAACTTGCCCTCGCCAGAAGCAACTGAAAACTCAAGATTCACGGCAAATCCGCACCTCAATATGTAGGTTGGTCACACAGGTCTAAAGTTACTCAAGGTTATTGTAAGTAACGATTCGATCATTAAGGTTTTCTGAAGGAACATCTGAGGACTGAGAAAAAGAAAGTGCATCTGATTGGTCAAGCTGATATCAGTTTATAGCAAAGACGCAACAACAACAATACTTAAGCAATAGAAAGATTTGCATCATTTTCTTTCTTTTAAAAAAAAATTACTTTTAGTATTTTAAACTCAATGTTGCTTTGCATTAATCAATCTAACTCACAGCTTTAAATGGATTATTGCATAATAATGTTCTGTAAAGGAGGATGAGGATATAAAAGTGCTAGTATAAGTGACAGCTCTAAGTTAGTGCAGTAATTTAAATTGTTACATAATACAATCGGCAAATGATTATTTTATTTTATCTTTGGATATGACTCATCCGCTGAGAAAAGTACAGTTGGACCTCATATCATCCTACATGACACTATTTAGTGAACATGCCTGTAGTCGCAAAGCAAGCTGTATTGTTGTCGTGAAACTCTTTCATACACGCAAACCCTCATGTATACAAATCCAAACAATATTCCATAAGGAGCAGCTTCGAATTGATAATAAACAAGACCACACCGATGCGCTAAAAACCTCTCTGATAAACGAGGTTTGACAAGATAACGAAAGTAACAAGAATGAAAAAGACTAACAGAGACGACAACTCAAGAGAACTCTACATTAACACAGACTCACTCAGGTTTCACTTATCTAAGATAAGTCATAAATTTCAAAGCACATTCCTGAGTTGACTAACATTATTAGTTCCTATTTCCGCCAAGTCTTAATAAATGTGTATTGGGCTGTATAAAAAGTCTCCTACATTTACTTCTACATTTCTGCAATAGAAATTGACCGAATTAATAATTAGATTTTTTTTTTTGAAATTTTTCACCTTGTGATAATACTGCCATTTACTGACCATGGACAGCTGCGTCTTTTAACACTAAAATATGCATGAAAGACTGTATCCTGTGTTTCATGTTGTGAAAAACTCCGAAGTCAAACAGCAAAGCGGTATTTAAATTCTTTAGTGAGCTTATTGAACCCAAACGTACATTATTTGTGATAGTTGAATTAGTCAGGAAATGTCATGTTGAATGCTGATAAACCATGTGTTTTTTTCCTGAATGTTTTATACAATTCACTTTATTATCTACAATTTATGTTCAAAACATGATTAACGGATTCATAGTGATGGTGACGTATGTGAATTTTGCACAGAAAACTCAAAAAATGTAATTCTCTAAGAGGATCAGGAAATTATGAGCCACCACCAGGAAATTAATATTCATTAAAGGTTCTGCGGGAGCGTGTCAAAACCTTGTGAGCTGAAAAAAACGAAGACAAAGTTAAGTTTGTTAGACATCTTTGTTCTTTTCTTATAAAGTATGCACATATGCATATGTCAGTATCAATTGAAGAGTCTTTTGTTTTTGTAACAATAAAGCAAAGTTTTGTCGTCCGTCTGTATCCCCGCAGTCGCCTGGGTCCGTAGTGACCTCGCAAACGTCTTCATTGGTCCACCAAAAATTGATATTTCATATTTGACCAGCAACCTTTTTCTGTGATTATGAGTTGATGCTGAAGAAGATTAATTATTTCTTTAGAGAAGTAGTTTCCTGTAGCGTTACGCCATTCTTTTATAACTTTCGTATTTGCGTCACTAATATCAACTCAGAGACCACTTATCACACCATGCAAATCTCTGTTATTCATTATTTTATTCACCATATATTCCTCAGGCTTTTAGCTATATCTATAAATGTCCTTATTTATCTAAGAAATATTTGTCTGTATTCTTTGAAGCAGAAGATAGAGATCAATGTTTTGTAAAAGCACCGCAACCATGAGTTTAACTGATTAAAAGCAGCCTAATTAAACATATTTATACTCTCTGAACGAGTGAAATATTAATAATACATATAAATACTGTTTGGCCCCCTACCCGTGATTTTAAATTCTTTCAGACTCAGACTCTCTAACAGTAGGGAATCAATTCTTTTTTTGATTTTTATTTTTTTTTCTCCTTACTTACTTTTGTAAAAATATAATTCCCAGTAAACAAAATCTGGTGTGCTGTGTGAATTCTGCATACATGAGTAAGCTGGAAGCTGTCAGTAAAAGCTGCCACTTCCATGCAGTTGCTAGCGGTTGGTTAGTTGTACATATTGGAGGATCCAACCTGAAGAAGCATATATGTATACATCAATACTTTGATTAGCTCAGTCTGGATAAAGGTGTTGACTTAGCAACTAAGCTGCTAACACACTGCTGACCCAGCTACATGAATAATGTAGGCATATGTAACCTGCCTGGTAACCTGGGTTACACATATATGCATGCCATAGCACATGTGTTGTTTTATTTCATTTTCTGTTTTCCTTCTTCCAGAGCTCCTGGTTGCCATCTATTTCTCTTCAGTATGAAAATCAACTTAAATCTGTATGAGAAACGAAAACCATCACACTGAGCAACACGTATTGATTAGTTTCATGCTGCTGCTTGGTGATGGAGTGCACACATTTCAAATGACCCTGCAGCGGTTTCTACAGAAGGGAACTCTCACCTGGTTTGGATCCTTCGGCCACAGAGCCGTTGTACACCTGGTTCTGAAACTCCGGCCTGTTGTCGTTCATGTCGATCACGTAGATGTACAGATCTATCGGATTCTCCACCTGGTTGCCATTCATGTCCACCGCATGGGCTCGCAGCTGTGAACACACACAATTTCACACAAAGAAAGAATTGACTCTCCAGACTTGGTCTGAACTGGAACAAAGCACATTGCTGCACAACTTTCACTTTGTTAATTAGCGACTTCATTTAACTGACAAATATTCTGTTTCTTGTCGGCCAATGGGGCCTGAGCATCCTGTTGGTATCTTGGCGTGGACCACAACAACACAGAAAGGGGGAAAAGTAGTGAAATGTTCCAGACGCACAAACAACACCTATTTTGTTGTTAGCACAGCCAGAGGCCCAGAAAATATCAGAGAGGTGTTGCTGCTCAAGCTGCGGCTTCTTTTTTGTTCAGGGGGGAGGGGTGTTTGTCTCCGTTTGTTTTGACAAAGCCAGCCATTTGGATGGAAGTCTGACTGATGAGCTGCTCCTTGACAAAACAGTGTGAGAATAGAGACAGCAAAGAGGGAATGAAGAGAAGGAGGAGAGGAGAGGAGAGGAGAGGAGAGGAGAGGAGAGGAGAGGAGAGGAGAGGAGAGGAGAGGAGAGGATGAGCTTTAAGTAAATGAGAGACGAAAATACAAAGAGGCAGTGTAGGGGTGGGCGGGTGAACACAGAGGACTGACAAAAGCAATCATCATCTACACTGGGATGTCTTAATCTCCATCGCTGCCGTTCCACACCCTCTACTCCCCACCAATCCCCACTAATGATATTGAACATAACGCGAAGCTTTGTAATAGCCCTGGAACCAAAATGGCACTCCACACTGTGATTTACATTACTATCATTCAATTGCCTGGAAATTCATATCCGTGGCAAACATGTTATTGAATCACAGCTTGGTTTGGTAAGAGGAGAAAAGGTTCTCATTCAAGCTAAGAGCGAAAACACTGGCAGCTAAATATTTTGTCTGCCACCGCACAGCTGAAGAGTGTCTGCCTGCCAGCCTGTTTACAGGAAGTCGTGATGTATTGTGCGGTGATATGAAGGATTGAATGGCGGCACCTGCATTGAAACACGACTAATCACGTCGGTTTTTTGTGCCTGCCTGTCAAGGACGTTACAAGACATACCCGAACACGAGCCGCGCTTGAGCATTGGCACACGCACCCAAACACCAATTCAGACACATGTTGACGCATATTAACATGGACACTGATGCAAGCCCACACACACATGCACGCTGGGGAGAGAGACACACGAGAGAGGGGCTATCAAAAAGGAGCCCTCTTTAGCCGCTTAATGATCCTCAAGATGCTAGTTTTCCGTTGGCTGAAGCACAGCAAACAAACATGGAGAGGAGACCCAACAAACAAACAAACCCAGTCTGTTTTCTCAGCTGTGAACGCTGCACGCTGAAGGATGTGTGACTGTGATATGTGACTGCTTCAGCTCATGTGTGATTGTCTCTGTGTTTGTGTGTGTGTGCGCAAGATAACGATTGTTCAATGTTTTTGTGTTTATTTATGCATTTTTCTCCTTTCCGTCTGTGGATTTGTATACGTGTGTGTTCCTGTATGTTCCTGTATGCTTATTTTCTATATGTGTGTATATGTGTATATGTCTCTGTATTCACATGTGTGTGTGGCTTCCTCTGTGTGAGAACCAGAGTCTGTGTGTGTGTGTGTGTGCATTTGTGTGCTCCATGGAGGAAGAGGAAATGTGATCTGAGGGCCTGGATGAGTGTGTGCTCTTGTGCAGACTGCAGATATATGTGTGTGTGAACCAACATCAGTATTCTGCAGGGTGAGCTTTAGCATGACTGGACCATCCACAGAGGAGAAATACAGTTTGTATTTGACCCCTTGGTCCCCTTACTTGATATATATTTACCAAGCGGTTTATGAGGTACACCTGTGCAATCTAAAACAACCCAATGCAACGGCTCTGCCATAAAAGCTTATACATGTTGACATGCGCTCACCCAACAACAGCCGCATATGAAAAATAAAAAATAAAAATCCCAAACATTCTCATATTTGCTCAATTTTCCTAATTCCCCGCTGACTTACATTAACTTTGTGTCTGTCTAACAAAATTGAAACTTAGGCTAACTCCCACTCTCCTCACCTCGAGGATCACTCTCTGTCACAAACACCAGCCTCGTCTCTCTTTTCACTTGAACCCAAAACTAACAAGCAAAAGTTTGGCCCGACGAGAGCGCTGCAGTGCTGGGAACTTCCTGTCAAGTTGAAAGAAAGCAAGCAATGGACTAAATTTCCCCTGGGTCAAGCGCCGGCTGCATTCTCCAACAGTAAATCATACATCACGTCACAAGCAGCACGGGTCCACAGAAGTCTAAATAGGAGCCGCGTTCAAGTTGAAGTGTCCTCAACCTGACATGCTGTTTTCACTACAGTGTCAAATCCGAACTGAGGTTTACTGAGTGGCTGTCCTTTCCAGGGGACCAATAAGCTGGCTGCTTTATTGATCCCAATTTGCTGCTTGAGTGTAAAAGCAGGTACGGAGAGGCAATAAACACAAACATGCATCGGTGTCCTGAGTTTGAGCAACGTAGCAAGTAAAGTAACAAAAGGCTCATCTAAAACTAAACAGAACACACACACACACACACAGGGGTATGAGACAAACCAATCAAGAAGACAATCATCTGGAGTGTTGTGTTTGTTTATATTCGCCACACGTATGGTATGTGTGCATTGGTGTCTATAATGTGTATGCGTATGTGTGCTGACAAAGACGCTGAAGAGATCCACTCTCCTTTATTCTATCCTTCCTCTGAGACAGGAGCATGCTTTTGAATTAGCTCTATCAGCAGCGCAGCCATCTATCACGCTGACAGGCACGCAGGCGTTGGGAGTCTGACACCAGCGCTCACCTCGAGTGGAGGTGTTAGTCTTTGCTGATATAAATTGAAACCTGTAATGTGTGCGTATATGAACCGGTGGCCTAGCGCTAAAAGAAGTCTCTTGTGGTCTGCATATTTAATTCACGCATCCACAAAGCTGTTTAACCTGAGGTTCCAGTGGGGCCAGTCATGAACTCAATCCTACAGCCTTTTGTGTGTGTGTGTGTGAAATCCTATGGGCCATATGCAAGCTAACTGTACATCTGTCAGCTTGCACCTTTGAACGGCACAGCTGCAAGGTGCATGAGGTGAGCAGGCAACAATGTGTGGGGGTGGCTGGAAGTAAAACAGGGCAGCAGTACGCAAGCGTAAAGTGGCAGACATACACAGATTGAGAAGAGATGTAGAGAAAAATAACAAAATCTCGCCCTGCTTATGAAATAAACGCACGTCATATATCACTCAGCATATTGTACAGGGAGACATGCACGCACACACTTGTGAAGCTGCACCTGCTCATTAGCTCTGATGGTAAGAACAAAGACAACAGTTTCCCTGCTCTGCACCTCGGTTCTGTCTCCGTCTCTCTGTTCTATCCACCCTGCGCTGCTCCGTGCAGCGAAACCTCAATCTAAATGACAGCTGAAGTGGTTGTGTGTTTTGTCAAAGCATTTTTCATTTCATCACTGGCTTTGGCATCAATCAAGAGTCTGTAGAGGCTGGTGTGAAGGCACGGAACAGGCAAAGTGCTTTGAATGTGCGCCGCTTTACGTTTTGTTCTTGGCAGGGAACATTAGCGGTAAAATGAAAGGTAGAACGGGGAAGCAAAAGGTGAGGAGTATTTCCACTGAGATAATTGGGAGATAATTAGACAGGGGAAACGGAAACAGGGAGACAAGACGGATACAGTCATTTCTTACGTGGAAAGAGGCTCTCTCCTCTCTGTCCAGGGGTTGGGTGACAAACATGTTGCCGCTGATGGGGTCTATGTTGTAGATGCCGCTGGGGGGCTGATCAGCGCCTGCTCCTGTGATGCTGTAGCGGATGCCGACATCCTTGTCCTGATCTGAACGGATCTGAGGACAAGAACCAGAGAAAACAAGCTCAACAATGAGACATTTGTCAAATATTGTCCTCAATAGTCTGGGCCTTTCAGGGTTTTCTTGCACTTACAATGGAAAGCACACTAAGTGACATAAATTATCAACAATACTTATAAAAATAAGACCAAGAGAAAACTGAGAGTACATGGGATGTATGATAGATACACTGGCTCAGTCATCTGACAACAAACAGTAATTGCAGAAAATATAATCCGCTTACATTAAGACCCTTACATTAAATGAATTACTCTTTAGTAAAACAAACATTTGAATTGTGTTTCTTTGGAGATTTGCTGACAACAGCAACTTTTCAGGGGGTTTTCTCTTCGTTGACAACCTCCTTCGTTCATAAACTCTTAATAGTCAAGCAATGTCTCACACTCTAACACTTCTCACAGGGTACATTTCACTTTCAAGAGTTGTGAGCCATTCAATTCAAGATTGATTTAATAAGTGCTGCACTTTGCCCGTGTAGACTCTTTTATTTCGATCTATTTTTAGGGGCCTGAAGAGTTAAAAACAACATTTTCACAAGAAAAAAAAAGATTCTGAAGTCCTGACTGAGAATCAGTGTCTTTAACAAACCACAATACAACCCAGTATGTAATCTGATCACTGGGTTCTTTTCATTAATTATACAAACTTACAGATAATCACATTTCATCAGTGTCTGTAAAGTACTTAAAGGGATCATAGGTGGTTTTATAGCTATAACAGTTTAGCAGGTAAAAAAAAATTGTATATCCTGGATCAGTTTGATCTTTAAGTGTCAACCTCGCCCGCAGGTTCAGAGCACAACACTGCATTGTTTTTTTTGTTTTTTTTACTGGGTCTGAACCATCACTATGGTTACAAGTCAGAGGGAATAATCACAGAGTCAAATGGAGAAAAGGGAAGGCTTGAGTCTTTTTTTTCTCTCTCTATCTTTCTCTTCCCCTCCTATGCAATTTCCCTGGTCTGCAGGGCTGCAGATCATGCATGAAAATGAAATTACTTCATCCGTTCAGCAGTGACGGCAGCTTCTGCATAAAACATCTCTCTGTTTAAACATGATACCCTCTCTCTTAATTTACAACGCGCTCCTCCCAAACCCAGAGTTTTTCACAGGCTCCGTTTTCGTTTTCCTGACTTCACTTCGCACCCGATCCATATGTGAACCCTGCAGGTCCAGGTGTAACGTACAGTCATGTGTTACTCCTATCAATCAGTGAAATCAGGCTGTTCTTGTTGGCATACATGTAGTCACTGGAGGGTGACAATGATACTGAACGACTAATTACATTTATTTTTTTTTGTCACTACGCCCACCATCTGCCAATCATAGCAGGATGAAATTATGGCATAAATAATAACATAATTTGATCATTCACCCTCATCATCGGCGTCATCTGTTTGGATAACAGATAGATAATGTGAGGCAGAGCAGATGGATCATGAGCTTCATTAAATGAAAACGTGCCTGAGAAATCCCCTTTCTTATCTCCGAGGGGAACATGTTAAGGCGTCCCTGTTCAAAACAAAAAAATAAAAAAAAATAATGAACTGAGGCACACCATGAAGAATCCCATCTGCTCGAGCTGCAGGAACATACTAAACATAAATAAAAATAAATACACCACTCTACATCTGCTATTTCTGTACATGAGTATTTCCTGGGTACATAAGAGGCAGCTTGTAGCCGTGTGTGTGTAGTGAAGTGTTTGACGGGTAAGAGATTCACCAAAGCGCAGATCAAAAGGACCCGGGCTCAGTTCAATAATTCACAAGGCCATCATGTGGGGAAACCCACATAAGAAATATTCACCTGACATGGGTCTGTGGATCCAAACACATACGCACGGTTGCATGACAGTGTGTGTGTTTGCGTGCATTCTGTCTCTTTGTCAGAGTTTCAAAGCAGACTGTGTGTAGTTGGTACAATAGTGTAATGGTGTAATAGCCCCCAAGAGGAGACAAAGGAGCTCTTACGTGTCATGCAGTCTCTGCTTTCAATGCCTGCTTAAAATTCCACATCGAGGCCACTTGAGACCAAATGTCACTTTTGCCGTTGTCTCTTAATGAAGAGTCTTTATATCAATAAATTGAATTAATAAAGAAGCATGGTTTCCTGGGAATCCCACGAGTGACAACTGCTCAATTGAGCCAACGATGAAAGCTGGGATTTCTATCCTCCTCCTCTCTTTCTCTCTTATCAATCTTATCGCTATCTCTTATTCTCTTTCTTACTTCAGTACCTCCTGGTGGACAGAATGGCTACTAATCACACTAAAAATAGTGGAGAGAGACAGATGCAAAGGACTTAACTGGCTGTCTGTCTCCGTCAGATCAGACCAGACATCAGATAAGTGACCTATTTGTAGCTCTTTGAGAGTGATTTCCTTGATTACTGACAACTGCTGGGATCCTGGGGGACAAGCTATCAGCGTGAGAAGAAAGATGTTGAGGAATAGAGGCAGAGAGTAGCAGGAAGTGAAAGCAATGGGGAGTTGGGGGGAAATTAGATGAAGAATTAATGTTCTGATAAACTCCTCGGGGTGATGCAAGGCACATAAACGGATAGCAGGAAAGGACCAGAAAGGAATTTATTTCCATTTCTTGAGCGTAGCGGCTGGCTGCCTAATTAGCGCTCTGTGAAGTTTCAGTCTGTCCAAATCGCCTTTAATTGATCCAACCCTGTATGATCACCCCTATCTGTATAAATAGCTTGATGCCTACATAAACAGGGACTCATTTGGTGTGCATTTGATGCTACTCTGCATTTCATCCATGCACTCCATGTCCGACTTATTTCTATCAACACTGCAAAAGTGAGCGAAGCAGCACAGTGGTATGCAAAGGACAGGTATACACAGAGCAGTTGTTCTCTTTCCCTGGTAATATCCAGGAAACAACAATCATTCAACCAGGAAGTCATTATAGGACAGTGTGCTGCAGGCACCCATGGGATCATTAAGGGTTACTGTGTGTTATAGACTAATGTCACACAATAATGGGAATCTGTGGTTTACACTCTTTGATAGCCTCTTTTATGTTTTGTCCGCGCTTAATGGTTCAGGTCCCTGTTGTAGTCCTTTGGCTTCACACGTCTCTCGCTCTCTTTATTTTATAGCTCTTTATGGGCGCAGTGTCCTCACTTTGCCTTCAGGACACATCAAACACCCCCCCACAGGTTACAACAGGCTCAAGAGCCACACCAGAGAAGCAGTGGATGAATCTATACTGCAAATCCATCCGGAAAAGTAAGAACAATCTATGAATTTCCTACATTCACCTGCATTACTATCCAGAGGATAATGCTTTATCTTAATGTTCATTCGAGGCATACATTTTCATATAATTGTTAGATAGGTGTTAACGGAGAGAGATTAATTATTACCCAAATAACAGATAACTACAATTTAATGCATTACAAATGTATGTTAATATGCAGTTGAATAATACAGTAAAAGCAGATGAATGGCGTTTCCATGCTGAGGTGCATTATGACAGGAAGTGATGCCAACCACTCTTCTGCTAGCCTCTCACTCATACTTTAGCTGTCATGGCTGTCAACCATAATTGAGACAGCGTCTGCCAAATGTCTGAATGCCTTTAATAGAAATGACTTACTGACAAGATGCCTCATATACTTGCAAACCTGCTCTGTTTTCAGACTCTGTCTGGATGGTTAAATGGTTATTTAGCTGTGATGATGTGATAGCTTTTCATCCTTCGTCCTCATTATCATCTGCACACGAATTCTCACTTAGAAATGAAACCGTAAACGCTGACGCATGCTCACACCGGAAAGAAAATATGTTTGACATTTCTCTACAGTGAGTAAGGCTGACTGTATGGGTTGTACATTAGCTGCTGCGCCACACGTTGCATTAATACAAGAACTGGTATTTCGAGTATCGCTACGCAGCCCTAACAGTGAGTGGGTTTAAGGGATAACCAACTCTAATTTTCTGATTCTCTTATTCTTCCTCTTTGTAATGGCTCAAATTCCCCTAAAGTAGTGTGGATTTCCAGTAATTTCAGCTGCAAGCTAATATGTCTCGTTTCTATTTGCCTTGCTGCTTTTTTTTTTACACTGCTACCTGTCAGCATGGACACTGGCAGGAAAGCTATTTAATGTTTTTTTCTTTTTTTGTGTGCAGTTTCATGTCTGTTTGGCACCTGAGCGAGTAGCTTTAAAGACAGAAAATGACATTTTCCTGCTGGAACCGACTACTGATTTCCCTTTTCTATCCTCAGCAGTCTGATTTCAGTGTCACTGCTGGGGTTGAAATGTTCACATCTAACAATAAACCTCTGCACTTGTAGGGATGCTGGAACAGCTGCTAATATGAGTCGGCTCGGATGGGTGAATTGCTATGTTAAACAGCATTATCAAAAGCATGTGTGCATCTGCAAAACTACGCAGGCATCCTTGAAAATTGCCGTGTTTGCTAATGTCTCATCTTCCCCTGCTGTTATACAGTATCCACTTTCTCTTTGTTGAACATGAGGGAAATGGCAAAACTACATGCTTTTTAACTTCCCCTTAAATTTCAGTTTTGCATTGTTTTGATCCCGCCTGCTGTGCGGTTGTCACTCTTCAAAGCTGATGTGCCCTGTTTTTGATTGGGAAGAGGAATTCAAATAGTGCGATAGGCCATCCGGCACAAACATCCAACAAACTGACATAAGAGGAAACGGTGAAGCAGAGGATGAAAGAAAGAGAGCGATGGGCTGACAAAATGGCAACACAATTTTCAATTAGGTAAAAATGTGGGACCTCGAATTTTTTTTGCCAGCCTTCAAACTTTCTTTCCTACAAAATACAATAGCAACCTTACACGCAGGAGTGTGTCAGTACAGGAGGGTGGTTTTAAAAATAGTCACATAGGAGGTCGGTGAGAGAGAAGCTAGAGAGCTCAGGTTTAATATCTCTCAAGTGAGAGTCACTGACAGCCACTGTCGCACACAGTTATCCCTCATATTCATAAAGAACAGCTGCATCTGCGTCTCGCCACACAGGCATGCTAGTCCATTATGGATTGGAAACTGAATGGGAAATGAACTGGCTCTGAAATATGTATTTTTTTTGCCTGCTTTTCATTTGGTGTGCTCTCCCATTCTGTCTGTGTTTGTGCTGCCATGTCTGTGTCTTTCTGTCGCCACCTGAGGAAGGTTTGTCTGCATTATTATTCAGCCATTCTTTGCCACTTCCTAACACGGCCAATTAAATTGAATCCTTTGGAGGTCCTAAGGTTTCCTGAGGTAATGCTGCTGTGAAGTGGATTTGGATTTAAAAGATAATAGAGCAAGAGTTTTTTTTCTTTTTTTTTTCTTGACAGTTTACGGAAAACAAAGCTCAAACCTTTTGGGGAAGATGTTTTCCTGCCTTCAGAGGAACTGGTTCAATGTGATGTATCAGAGGAAAAGACAATCCAGTTATGTGTCAGTGAGAAAAGAGGGAGGAAGCGTAAGAAGAAAACATATGAAAAGGAGTTGTACTGTCAAATAATACGTCTGAATATGAAGGCGAGCATCCTGAATGCCGGCAGCATATTCAATAAATAACCTTCAAATGAAAGAATTTGGCTGTCTTTTAAAAAACAGATATCAAGTTTTTTGGGGGATGTATTATTTTTTTTTATCCAAATGATCAGTTGTCTGGATGATCTTCCTCAAATCTTGACAGTGAACTGTCTAAAGTCTCTTTTCTTTCTTTTCTAACTGGAATATGATCCAACTCCATCCTCTGTCATTCATCATTACCCAAAGGAGAGAAAAGGAGTCCCGCCGCTTTTACTATTTTGTATCTGTTAAAAAATAGATTAGATGCTTTCTCAAGTGCACACGCCGTGCACGCACATGCACACGCATACGCATACGCATACGCATGTCAGGCCACTGCCTCCACCTCAGACCATTAACCAGACAGAAAGAATGAAATGTGGGATTGGAGAAAAAGGGGCAATTAGAGGGAGAACAAATATTAATGGAAGTTAAGAAGTGACTCACAAACCCAATTACGGCATTAGCCAGGCAATTTAGATGAGCTCCGCGAGAGGCGAGAATCCTGCTGAAATGTACCAGCGGTCTCACCGCATTAACAATGGCATTAATTCTCCTGATTCACAGCAAGGGAGAAGAATAGAGTAAATACAGCCAGTCTGTCTGCCTTATTAAGAGAGCCACATTCCCTAATTCTGTGATTAAGATGGAGGAGGCAGAAGCACACGTTCTGGCCTTCGCCGCTCCATACAGATCGTGGAGCTCTGGAGAGTCTCAACTCGTTAGATGGCTCCATTCTCCTGCTCTACCCAAGGATTGTCAATAAAAGGACAATAGGTAAACCTCAGGTGCTTCATGCACCGCGTAATGTCCCACAGGATAATTACAGTGAAGACAAGATTGGCTCCTGAAAGGCTGACTTAAGGGAAAGAACAAGAGCATATAGTGATAAACAGCTTTCTGCTGCTCTTGCACTTTTCCCCTACACCTATCCTCGTTGTCAAATTGCATCGTCCAACCCAAGCTGCTGCCACATGCTCTCGCGGGAGACATGTGGCCCTGACAGCCTGGCCAATCAGCAGCACCCTGAGACCAGTTGAAAGCCCTTCTGGCATGCCTAAGGCTAACGGGGTCCAACCAATCAGTTAGAGGCCAGGCTTGAAAGGAGGGCCATGCTTGGCTCAGGAGGCTGCTGAGGCTGCCAATGAGAGTCCGGAGGGGAGTTAGTGTGGCTCAGAGGGAGGATGCCAGAGGGGTCAGAGTGGACGAGGGCAGACTGACAGTTATTTAGTGAGGGGCTGAGCTCGGTGTCAGTCACAACAGCACTCAGCCTTTGTACTACCAGGCCGCCTCTAATGGGACTGTCACCTTCTAATTGTCTGACTGGGGATGCTGCGAATGACAAACAGACACACGTATACACTCAGATACACAGACAATACATGGACACACATACGCAGATACACACACACACACACGTACGCAGATACACACACACACACATTCCCTCACAGACAGGCATAAACCAGCACACAAATGTTTCTACATAAACGTGCATATATGTATATGTTAAATGTAGTTAACATCCAACTCTGACCTTCTGTTGAGTTTTAAAAGCCTTCACAATTCTGTTAAATGTTGGGGAAGTTTGCAGAATGAGATTATCCTATTTTACTACAATTTAAACCTGCATTTATTTACTTTTTTGGCCACTTGGGAACAACATAATAAGCTCTAAACACAACACTGATATAATATCACATTAAAAGGTTGACGTGGTGAGTGTATAGCTAACAGTTGCTTTGTTTTCATAGCTCTGTTTAGGTCTCCAACAACTCTCGAGGGAAACATTTGGCTATTTAGTGTCTAAATATACCTCCACTGTGTTCACCTGCTAGTTGCTAACTTTAATTGTCAGGTACCGGTACGGGCAGTTAATCGGAGCTTTTTTTCTTTTTTGCCACCTGCTGAGGCTGGAAACAAAGTTGATGAGAGCAGAGAGATTGAGCCAAAACAGTCAAGGTATGGGAGGTAAAACCAAAACAAAGAGCTGAAAGATGCTACAATGAAGGGAGCCGTTTTTGAGCTTGGTGACAATTCTCAGTAGCTTCTTACCCACAAGCGACTCATTTCAAATTAAGACAAATACTAATTTATTCCATTGTTAACATAAATATTAATAGGGCAACTAATTAATTGTTTTTTTTTATTGGAAAAAAACAAGGAAATAAACCTTCTCTGCAGGTGCAATGTAAATGTGTTACACTTCTGCAGACTGCAATTCATTCATGTTTCACATTATTTTGCTGTTGATGACAAATGAATTAATCTGGCAAACGTCCTGTTTATATGAGCCTGAATCTACATCAGCGGGAGCAGCATGTACTTGATGCAATTATCCGAATGAAAACACAGAGAAGAAACCTAAGCTGTAATATTCATATGAGTATACTGTCATGTCATGTCAGATCTCTAGACTAACTAACAAATGGCCTCAAGCCTAACATTTAATCATCTGTGAGGTAAGAAAGGTAAAAGACCTGCATTCCTAAAGGAGATGGAGTGAAATATTTGGATCTCTTTTAGAGGACTTGTTGTAGGGAGCGCATCCTCATCATTAAAAAGTAAAGTGGAAGTGGAGCAAGATAAGAGCAACTTTATTCTTGGAGACCTTGTTGTTGTTGTTGTTGTTGTTGTTGTGGATGATTCAGTACCAAGAAGCTCCCGGATTCTGGGATGCACTCTGAGGATGGTGTCGGGAGAAAAAGGAGTGAGGAGCGTCCTGATTTAAACCAAAATGAGACATGTCAACAAACTCTGTCTGCTATTTGAAGCTGAAAGCTAAACTGACTCTGGATTTCTATGCCAGCAGACGCTGCACGTACTGTAGACTTGGGGGGGAAAATAAGGCTGAGATTTGAGATGCAATGCAATGCTTATTGGCCCTATTGAGGCTAACTTGCTATTTAAGGAATCAGAGGCTGAAATGTTAGAGCCATTTGGACGTATATTGACATGGTTAATGGCTAATTAATAGATAATCTTTACCTGCAGTCGATAGAACGTGGAAATGGCAGATCATCATAAATCGTCATAAAACCCTACTACTGTGGCCATTTAGTGTGGACAGATATTCTGACACATTACAAGGAAGGAAAAATGAGGCAGAAGACCAGAACCACTTCTGAAGAGCTTGAACACGTTTAAAACCCAAATATAAACATAAATAAATATAAATATTTTTGAGATTTATCATTATCATTTAAAGGATAAATCTATTTACCTACCTCATTGTTTTTGTATTTTGATGGACTTTACATCAAGTGGCTGCTGTAACACTTTAATTTCCCTTTTATATTAATAAAGTATTCAATCAATCTTGCATCCATCAGTCTAAGTAAATTCTCTCTGGCTGCTCTGGTAATTCAGTATGTGTGACCTGAGCTAAGCTGATTCACTACCCTTTACATACAGTAATAACATTCAAAGTTAATACAATGTATTGCTTTAATGCACTGCCTCAGAGTTCCAGAAATGAAATTACAGCCAATAACTGAAGCTCAGATTAGCTGCTAATTATGTGGTGACGGGCATGAGATGATTTTAAGGAAGCAAATCATTTCGCAGTAGTTTGGTTGAGAAGTACATGGTTTAGGAATGCTGCATTAAAATGCTTTGGAAACTTTATTCTTCTACTTCCTCTTTCAGAAGTGAAGGAATGTGAGTACATCTACTTTCCATCAGGAAGTTGAGCTGGCAAATAAGAAAATGATGTAAAAACAGCTTTTTTTTTGGATGAATAATTCTGTTAAGTGTTAAATTTAGATGAATTTGGACTTGAATAATGTAATCTAATGTTTTAAATAGCGGTATAACCTTGCTGTCGCTCTGTTTCAATGCTGCGTTATCCTGCATTGTGAGAGAATATGTATGCAGAAACACATCCATACACCTACACACATAAAGTAGACACAATGTATTTCAATGCACGAGGGACGCAATAAAACTGCAGACAAAACAAGCGCATCCAAACGGCATATTACAAGCTCATTGTGAGCTGTAATGAAATATACTATGCAATATGATGTTGTAAATAGCACTGTGTTTTCATTTTAGGTACTGAGCAAAACAGCAGTACAGTCATTACAATGGCATCGGGCTAAATTTTTACCACATACACATTTATATAATATATATCTCATATATTTTAGCTGCTCTGCACAATAAACCGAATTAGAAACCCAACACAAAGCCGTGTAAAGTAAGCAGTGTTTACTTCTGCCAAAGTAAGAAAAAGTTAACTTGAGTGGTGGGTGAAGTTAGTCGTTCCTATTTGTGCTTCTATATGCTTTTAATAAAATCCCTCTAAATCAGGAGCCTCCATTTATTCTGACTGTGGCACGTAAACTCAACGCAACACTGTACCATAGTATATTATCCATGAGCACTACTACTTTAATGGGCTATTCAAAATAATGAGGTAAATCAAATCATGCTGAGATGCAGTTCACCATTCATCTGAATATGCTTAGTATTATTATTTTTTACAACAATGTAAATATATGATAAAGGCTATGTATTATACACATCGTTATAGTTTAATTTAGCTCCATGGAAATGGCACAGAGTTCACAAAAGAAACAGCAAACACAGACATTTCTCTTCACTCACATGATATTAAAATAACCTTCCACAACGTGTGCAATTATTTCCAGCTCATATTGTTCGTTCCCTTGTCCTAACTGTGGTCAGAGAGATAGAGAGACAGTGTTTGAGGCCTGGTTAAATGAACGGAGAATCTTTTCTCTCCCATATTCACATTGCTTTCCATCAGTTTTGCCTCATTGGCTCCGGTGTAGGTGCTGAAGGCGACGGTTGAGATGAGAATGCCACAAATGGCCTGAAACTAATGTTGGCCTCTCTCACCTGGCAGATTTACAGCACTTTTACGAACATTTTTCTTTTTCTTTTTTTTTTCTATCTCAGTCTGTCCCCTTTTCTTTCTCCCACCCTTACTGCTTTTCAGTGTCTCAAAAGGAGTAGATCTTGCCATCTACCGTAGTATCCATTTAACTCAAGCTGTTTTTTCAACCTCCATTTCCATTGCACTTACATCTGTCATGTCAAATAATTTGACAAGCTCGGAAGCATATTCCATTTGAGCACAATGGTTAATCAATGCTATCAAAGCTGCACCACTTGTCAGGGCTCCTGCTCTTCTTAAGAAATCATTTTCCAGGACCTTTCCAGGACATTTTCCAGGGTTTTTTTTCCTGACAATACAGGACAGCACTTACAAAATGGTCATATAATTTAGCAGCAGAATTAACCCCAGTTTTATTGCCACTTTTTTTTTACACCCATTACTAACTGTACAATAAGGTCATCTGGCTTCCTCTGTTTGTTAGACGTCATCAGCACACTGACCGAACTCGAAAAATATAGCCACCACTAGGTGGAGACACTGCGTGCCAGGAGAGCACAAACCTGTCGTACCGCACGGCTTATCCTACCAACAGTCGAGTTTCTAATAAAATATGCACCTAGGTTTACGTAAGTGATGTGAGTCATCAATTTCCAGATGTTTCCATGATTGGAAAATGAGTCTCTCAATTTTCAGGTTTGTCAGGTTTTCTAGGACGTGTGTGTGTGTGTGTGTGTGTGTATTTGTACTCGCTAGATAGTGAGGACTCAAATACAATTTTTAACCAACAAAGTGAGCTCTTCACTTCTTCAAATGGCTGTTTTAGGGTCAATGTTAGAATTAGGTTTAGGCTGAGTTTACGGTTAGGGGCTCAGGAATGCATTATGTCATGATGATGGTGGCAAAGTCAGAACGCAATGGATCATAAGCTGAATGACACAAAGCCTAAAAAGAATTAATAAGTGAAAGCATTGTGATCACATGAATTTACAATTAAATCAGTGAGGAGTTGTGTGTGTAATTGGATCTGTCAGTGTAACTAGAAAGAAATATCCTACAGCAGCAGAGCTACATTAGCCTCTCATTGTACTCTGTGTCATGCTGCCAGGTCATCTCCACTCTCACTGACTCAAAGAGAAAGCGAGCACCAGTCCACCACACACCTCTCTTTGGGCATGTTATTTGCATTATTTGATGGTTGCAAAGCGGTAATTACATGCTGAGGGTTAATTGGTCTTTTTAAACCTGGCGAACCTGCCTAAGTGAAGAGCTTGAGTATAGAAATACAAGTGAAGAAAGCACAGGAGAAGCCGGTGTGTTTTGAAATGGAGTGCGTATGATTTAAAAGGTTGTTCTCGGCCACTTCTGAGACCGACAAGATAAAGCAGCAAATCCCCACCACTCCTCTGGCAGAATGGAGAGTTGCTCAGAGAGCAACGGACAGCATGAGTCACATCCCCCATAGTGCACTGCTTTTAGCTATGGCTGGAGACTCACCTATACAGTTTTCACATATAGTATACGTAAACACAAATATTCAACCTCACACACACACATTGTAACATTGTAACACATGCATGCACACACCCACACCAGATTAACCCAACCTCAACACTCACATGGCCACACACACCAAATGAGGCTCTTGAGGTTTAATCCCACCATCTAACACACAATGTGTGAAAAGGGGATAAATGAGGGTCCATTTCACCAGCAGGGCAGCACAATTTGGTGCCTCCTCTGACACTCCGCAGCCCTGCTGTGGCTGTGTGTGTGTGTGTATGTGTGTGTGTGTGTGTGTGTGTTTTGTGAGGGTGAGTGTTTCCATGCTTTGGTGGAAAATCTGTCCTCTTGCCGACACATTGGTGAAAGGCGATTTCCGTAATCCGGGAGTGTAAGCCTCACTGTACAAATGGGCGTAAGGGACTTTGTGTGTGTGTGTGTGTGTGTGTGTTTGTGTGTGTGTGTGTGTCGGAAATTCCAGCAGAAAGCTGCACATCTGTCTGGGTGACTGATAAGAGGCAGCGAGTGAGGAGGGTTTAGAGTAGGCAGCATAGAGCAGAGACTACAACGCTTCCTTGGAAACATTCCTTTTTTTTATTTTCCTTATGTGTAACATCCATTGTTATCTACTGGTTGTAATTAGAAACCAGTTACACACATGTTCAGTTAAACTTTCTTCTCATATTTTGTCTCTGTGTGAGTGAGTATCTTAATCTTAATCTTAATGAGAAACTTATCAAATGCTTAAATTTGTGTGTAATAAAAAACTAAAATGTGTAAAAACCATTCCTTATTTATATACTGTTATGATGATTTAGCTAAGATAAATAAGGTCAAAGTTTTAAACCATGAGGTGAACGTATGTAGAAATGCTCCCGGCTCAAAACTCAGGGCTTCAACCTGCTCAAAAATGCAACACCTCTTCTACCTTGTCTGGCACGCATGCAACCTTTGTTGCTAAGGTCGTATTTCAGATTGGATTTTGGGTGTACAGACATATTTGAGAAGTTGACATTTCAAGTAAAGAAGGAGAGGAAGAGGAAGTAGTAACATCGTACTACTCGTGGTTAGTTGATGTAGCCTCCAGAGTTGGTGGAAGTCTCCCGAGGGAGCTGGCCAATCAGAACAGAGTAGGCTTATCGGGAAGGGCGGCCCTAAAGAGACAGGAGCTAAAATGGCCTGTTTTAGACAGAGGCTGACTGTGACTGACTTTTTTTTACATATACATTATTGTTTACATATATATATATGTGTGTGTGTAAATGTTCAGAATATGTCCCCTTTAGCAAAACATTAATCATCACTTGTTTGGGAGAACATGGATCATGATAACTCATCAATTTCAATGTGCTGTAATCTGCAACGTGATGTGAGAAATACTCCATCTGCTACATTAACACGTGCAGCAACGCCACTGAGAGAGAATACTCCTGAGTAATTGTTAGATCTATTCTCCTGAGACCGAGCATGAAGTGCATATTTGTGTGCTTTCAAAAAAGGATTATTTTTTTTGTGTGTCTACCTGTCTGGTGGTGCCCACAGGCACAGCAGACAAATCACCTGGAATCATCTTAAATCGGAGACAAGAGCAGCGATTTTAGCCTGCTGGGTGTGCTTGATAGAAAATACTAGAATAGACTCCAGGTCTCATGGTGATTGTGAGCCATATTAAAGTATATTTTGTATATTTATATTTAGACAGAACATATGGGTAGTACCAACGTCTTTCTTGGAATCAATTCAAATTGCAGTTTCATCTGTAAAGATGTATAAAGTTCTGTGGCACTCCAAAGACTTTTTGAATCGAGAAAAGATGTGCGGTGTGAAATGATACAAACTGTCACTCACTCTGACAAGCATATGAGGGAAGGGTCCTCGGGAGTTTTCAGGCACATTGATAGGCGGGATGACCCAGTCTCTCTTCTGTCGCCTCAGCCCATTAGCAGAGGAGCTTCTCTGATGTTTTCGAGAAAACTTGATAACTCTGGGTTGGGAGTCCCAGACTCTTGACAGCATTTCTTCAATGCCAACCTGAAAAGAAAAACCCAAACATATCATATCATATCATGCCACATCTTGCATTGAATAACTTGCACATGTTTTCATTTCAAAGATGTTTTTTCTCAGACAGGTTGGAAGATGAATCTATAAAGTGCTGTGAAATGATAAGTTCCCCTCCTCTGCTGAAATTGAAACTAAAATACTGGGTGTCACACCAACAATAAACCCATTTTGTGAGAGTGACAGAGAGGCAAACACAAGGAAAACATAAATAAACATTTTCTGAATGCTGCTGCATCACATTGCACAAGGCCGTCGGCAAGACACCTGAGCCTGGACCAAGCCCTCGGCTTCTGCCTAAGAGAGCGAGACATCCCCAAGGCCACATGGCCGGGTTTTGTTTACAGAGATGCTGTGCGTTGTCTGCATCCCTGCCCAGATTTTTCCAGGCAGAAAACATTATTCCTGCCCCTGTCCCCATCCTCTCTGTCCCTGCTGAAACAAAGAAAACAAAGTGACACTTTGCCCTGACATAAGCCTATTGTCAGACAAAACAGGTATTGATGAAATACCTGTGCAATAACAAAGGGAGCAGTGGAGAGAAACAGGAGACCGCCCAGCTGTTTCATTCTCGCTGCAAGCACTTAGATTAAGAGCAGCTCAATATGTCACATTAGTGATGTTTTTTTCATTAAAAATGTACTGAACAGTGTTTTGACTAAATTAATACAGTATTCCTGAGTCCAGGGACAGTACTTGATTTCTCTGGATGTATGTTCTACGTCTTATTTTTGATGATGAGGTACTTTAGATGGTTTAATAGCAGCTTCCAGGTAATGTATAGGTGTATATACAACCCCTCTGCCCCCTGCAATGACTCCCTCCAGCTGTAGTGGTGAAAAGAAAATTGTTTCTACTTATCTTGCCTAGTGAAATAAGGGTTAAAAAAAAGAGTGTTTTTCCCCTTCTCCAATCCTCTATGGTGTCCTCCTGTGTAAGATTGGTTGTATTGTTGTAATCCACCTAATCCTATTGTTGTCTCTGCGTACGTACACACATACACACACACACACACACACACAGACAGACAGACAGGCAGACAGGCAGGCAGGCAGTGTGCCGCTGTCACCTGAAGCACATTGGAAATCCTCCTTGTTCATCCCACCTGGAACACGTAAAGAACAGACAGACGTGTGGCGCACACATGTACATTCACACGTTGCCATGCCAAACGCAGGGCGGACATTCAGCCTATCATTAATACGCCTGCTTTGCATGTGAGAGAGGAAGTCTGTCAGCTACACAAACGCTGTGTTTATTTTTCATCTTTTGTTTTACCGTGTCGCACATTGACAGCTCGGAGGATTGGATTGCGAGTTTCAGTGTAGGCCAGGCCTCCGGACAGACAGCCAGGGCTGTGGGTTTAGCTGGGCGTGAGCATGGCGACCGGGGTGGATGGTTAGAGGACAGAAAGAGGAACAAGGGGACCAGATGTGTTTCTCAGATAATATAACTCTCGTTCCAGCTCTGCTCATCCAAAACACTCACAGGTACCAACTGGCACGGGACAGGTGGAGCGTGTGCCAGACCCTCCACAGGCAGCGGGCAGAATTAGTCGCTGTCTGTGAATGTGTGTGTTTCAGTGACTGTGTGTATATTTGCAGACACTCAAAACAAGGGATATAATAAAAAAACAACAAAACAAATATGCAACAGAGGATAAATAACACTCTCTCTGTGGCAGATGATGATGAATCATCGGGACTTCCTCTATGTCAGCGCATATGGACAATTATGAATATAGAAGACATTGATTCAGTGAGTACGCTCAGCTCAGTAGTGCTACTACGATGATAAAAAAGTCCTTATCTGGCTACCTGCTATCAGCAGAAACACGCACAATATATGAATAGCTGCTCTATACGCCACTCAGCCTGCTGACGAAGGCAGCACATTAGGGCTGATGATAATGAGGTCGAAGCATCTGATTGGTCAGGCTGCAACATTCCTTTTAAAATGTTGCCAAAACAGAAATGAAGAAGCGAGATGGTCAGGCAGAGAGACAGACACAGAGAGAGACAATGAAAGAGAAGACATCCTTTATTGTAAGTCTGCTCGCGGATGATATCAGCGTAGTGGCTGCATTCGACTGTCACTTTCAAACAGCATGGCGGATGACAGGCTGTTGGCTTTGTGACAACACCAGAATTACAAAGGAAAAGAAAGAAAAAAACAGGAACCGACTCCGTCAGGAAGCGAGGTGCTTATTAGGGTTTGGGCATTTTTTTCCATCTTGAGTATGTATGCATACAGTATGTGCATGTGTAGTGATTTCTGTCATGCCTGTGTGCACATATGGGAAATAATATATGCTGGCCTTGATGCAAGCATGCATGCACACATGCAAATGTGGAAAAATAATGCATGAACATACAGTGTGTGTGTGTGTGTGTGTGTGTGTGTGTGTGTGTATGAAGACATGTCAAGGAGTTAGTTAGTGTGTCCCTGATGCGCCCAGATCTCCTGAAACCCAGAGGCAGGCAGGGCCAGCTGGCAGCTCTCTCCTCCCAGGCAGCCTGTACATTGCAGGGGCATTCTCCCCCCACCCCGCCCCCCGAGTCCCGGAGCTGACATCTGGAGGTTATCAGTCTGACAAACAGGCAGAACAATACAAGTGTGTGTCCATTGTCCATCCTATGTTCAGTGAAAACAGTTGATTCAGGACTTTTGATGTTTTTTCAGTGCTGCAGTGTTATTTCCCTTCACTATGATAAAAACTGAGCTGACTGACTGTTGGTCTTCAGTAAGAAAATGATTTCCCATGTGATCTTCTCCAAAAAAAGCTTAAGCGAAGAAAAATAATATTTAAATCAAACTTTGTATAAAAAAAACCCGTTGAGACTCACAGCTTTCCCGTTGCTGACTGTCAACATAATCAGGCTATAATCACAAAGTTAAAGCACGCGGCGAAAGTGTAACCGTCCAACCTTGCCGGTGTTGCCTTTCAATGACCAGCGGACCCCAGGGTCTTACGTTCCACCATGCTGCCAGCCCATGCTGTAATCTACCTTGAACAGGTGAGAC
This sequence comes from Pampus argenteus, assembly GCA_036937835.1. Classification (NCBI taxonomy): domain Eukaryota; kingdom Metazoa; phylum Chordata; class Actinopteri; order Scombriformes; family Stromateidae; genus Pampus; species Pampus argenteus. The sequence continues at coordinate 20,472,540 of CM072863.1, read as the reverse complement.
TGTCTGGGGAAAGTGTGGTAAAAAAAATGCAAATCAAATAAGCTCTAAAACCCGTTCCGGCAACCAGTCGACTTCATATCCACTGGTGCATAACTAATGGACTCTAAGCTGGTGGAGAAGGCAAACCAACGTGCCATGAAATCAGTACGAGTTGGAGAGCACTCAACCAGGGGCCCTACCTGTGTGAGGTGCGATAGCCTGAGTACATAAACACAGTGGAAAGGACTCTCAGGCCAAAGATGCTCTACACTTCAATTGCTGCAGTATTGTGCCCTGGAAAATGAAATACTAAAATGATCTGGGTGATCATGGAGCACCTTCCAAGTATGCTAATTTCTGCTACTAAAACAGAACGGTGAGAAACTAAGCCAGTTGTTAAAAGCAAATCAATGCACTCTCACTGGTGCTTTACAACAAAGTACACATGGCATACTGTAACAATAGAAACCAGGATTTGTTACAGTACAGCATCTCTCTATATATAATTCATCTGTACACAGAGCGGGAGTATTTTAATTGCCATTGGGAAGAAGAGGATATCCTGAGCTGTTTATATCCTCTGCTCCTGTTTCTATGTTGATACAGCAGGTTGCGGTTAGATGACGCGATCATGATAACCTCTTTTCCAAAATAACTATTGACTTTCAGAACAAAGAGATGGGCTCGGATAACAACTGCTCACCCTCCATGTGTGTTTACCAAACTGGAAAATGAAAACGGGCCACACAGCTCAAAAACACTGCACTGTATTGATCAAAAACTGATAAGTTTTGACTTCAATTCACACACATCTACGTCAAGTCATTGCATTGAACTGCACACAGCATGCCTTCGTTTACTGACTTCAGCAGTTTGTCATATATCAAAAGGAAAACAAATACAGAAAGAGAGTGACAAAAAAAATAAAAATTAAATTAAATTAAAAAAAACCAAATGTGGAGTAACTCTCTGCCTCTTTCATGAATCAACTAAGGGATAGTTGCATTTCTGTATATGTACAATGAGGATAAAAACATCATCTCACTTAAGCCAAGAAGTGGACAAGTAAGGATGATTTGTCAGCTTTGTGGAAGTTGTCACTCAATTTCACATTTTTTGAGACCATTAAAAACAGCAGTATTGGAGTATGTAACAGACAATAAATGAACAAACTAAATTAACCACCGACCAAATTATATGGTCTAGCTAGGTATTCTTTCCTGATCCTATCCTGTAGCGCCTGCAGTACTTGTAATAATTATATTTTTTAAGACTATGCACTGAATGAAACAAGTTTTTTTTTCAGGCCATACCAGGAATTTTCCACTCAGGAGATTGGAACTAAATTCTACTGTAACACTTATTTATAACAATTGAAAAAGAAAGAAACCGACAAGAACGCATGTAAACTCTGCTCTAAGCCAAAAAAAAAAAAAATCATATTTCCATGCGATTAGAGAAAACTATTATTTCTTGTTCAATTATCGAGTCTTTCTCTAGCTCCACTGTGTGGTGAGAACATAATTATACACTGAAACTACATCACCTGGTCCTCACAGACTCTGCCAGAGTGGAACATTAGCTCAATCAATGTCAATTATTTCCCAGTCTCCATTATTGCACTGTCGGGAGTGGGCAGAATTTTAATCCCCACTCTGCGATTGCTTTAGTTACATGAGTCTTGGGCTTTTTGTCATGATTAGAAACATGTCTGAACATTAGGCCCGACGGCATTCAACAAGTAGTGCAGGAAATGTAATAATGGGTTTGTAACTCAGCAAAGTGAAGCCCAGGCAACCAGTGGAAGTCCGAAGCTATACATTTCACTTTGTTAAGTTGCTAGTAGGGCCATGTCTCTGCATCGTCACTGCTGTGCATGCACTCAGCATGACACGTACATACATGTACAAGCGAAGAAAGACACACGGTAAGAGTGCATTTCACCCTGTTTATATTACAATTTGTTGTAATAATGTGATCTCCTCTCTTTGCTGGGAGACTCTGACAGGAAGATCTTTTACAGCTTCTCCGGCAAATGAAATCGTAGTATTACTTATCTGAGTTTGGGGCGATAGCATTTTGTCAAAACCAAATCCAGAATCAAATTTGTCTATCAAATCCTTTTCGGTCCCTCATCAAAAGTTTAGCTTCTAACAGTTGCAAGTAATACATTTAAAAATCTAAAGAGTTTAACATCTGAGATAATCTGCAGTTTTACCAGCTGTTTGTCATTTGAATCAGCACTGATTAAAAGCAAGAAATGTGTCGCATGTGGTTTTTCTCGTCTGTTCTCTCTCGTTACCTTTGTCAGGGGTAAAGGATGGGGGTGTCCGGCTGGGGCCAGCTTGACGGTTGTCTCCCAGATGTGCGGGTCATGGAGCGCCCGGGCCGTCACCATGAACTGGACAGGCTCAGACAGGTTGGCTAACTCCTGCTCGGCATACACCATCCCGTCAGGCCTCACGCCGAAGTTGGGGTCGCTGCTGACAAAGTCCACCTCTCTGCTATGCTGGCAATACTCAAACTTCACTGTGGAGACAGACAGAGAAGGAGGGAGGGTACAGAATTAGAGAGCGGCACAGTGGAATTTACTTCATGAGGTGTTCGCAAATCCTTGACACATCTGGCAGGCTTAAGATTAACCCGCATCCATCAAGACGTATCTTGAAATATCTCATCCCTTCTGCTGTCACTTCTGATTCCCCGCTTTGACGTCTTTGGCAAAACAAACTGCTTATCTGTTTCTGAACCGGAATACACGAGGGTGGTGGGGGGGGGCTAATTCTTTTTTATATCATTCTTTCTCTCAAACTAGACAGATAGCAAATGTCAAAACAGCATATCCCACAGCTTCCCCGGGGAAAGCATGAAGAGAAGGTCTAAAGCACATTAGGCTGACTGGGCCGATTGCGCTCCATGCTTTGCTGCCAAGCACATGGAGTTTTGTCTTGAATGACATTTGAAGGGTTTTGCTTGACTGAAACAAAAGAAAAGGAGCTGTGAGGGAGCTCATGTTTGCACACACACACACACACACACACACACACACACACACACACTGCTTTTCCTGTTTCCAGAGTAATGTATCCTAAGTGTATGAAGAGTATAGGAAGTTTGGGTGTGTAGAGCCTTTAGTTAGTCTTTCTACTCCACATATAAGTAAAAAGTCCATGACAGATTGCAAGCAGTCAGAGGGAAAGAGAATCAGTGCAGACGGTCCAGTGATAGCTGACATGAATATGCCATTACACCATACATAAACACAGAGGAACCCATCTCACACCATCCCTCGTCTCCCTCTAACCCCAAGCTGAAATGCATGTGCTCTGATCTTATCCTACAAACTGTGGCTGCTGATAACAAGACAAATTGATTTCATAAATCACCCAGGGAACAGATCGCCTGTTATGAGCTACGGCAGTGTGAGTTAAAAAAAATATAAAAAAAATAAAAATCCAGCGCGAAGAATTCTGCACAGCGAGCTTTTTATCAAGCCATCTATTTAATTTATCGCCCAGCTTCCTGTCAAAAGCAGCTTCCAAACAACAGGCTAATAAAGCGTGAGAGTCGTCTCGGCTCCTGCAGCTCAGCGTCACACAAATGAGCCTCCTTCTTTTCAACCTCTAAGTAATTGCAGGCGTAATAGGATGGATGGTAAACACAGTTTTGACAATGCGTGCGTCTATCTATGTTGGCAAATACAATCTAGATTTTCGTTAACAAAAAATTAAAAAACAAAACGCCCAGTGGAGAATGTCCTTATGTGAGGTGATACTGAAATATTGGCCTGGCTTTTGGGATCATTTATAAAAGGCGGTCGGGTGATTTAACATTTAGTTGTGACAATGTGACATGGACCTGCTTGGATTGTCCACAGATGAATTGTGATGGCAGACATGTATTATGTAAATGACTTCAATTAGCCTGAACTGAGCAGGCTAATTGTTGTCACTTAGACAGGTCTCTTGTGGCGCAGCTGGAGAAGCGAAGCTTTAGGACACGAGCACCACAAAGCGCCGCTTTTGAATGAGCACGCGTGTGTGTGTGTGTGTGTGTGTGTATGTGTGTGTGCATACCCGTAGGAGTAAGTTCAAAGTACAGCTAGTTTGTGAATGCCTGTGCTCAGCTGGTGCATAATTTCAATGTTAACTCTGCTATAGAACCAGCAAGGTCTCTGTGAGGGTCCGTCTCAATCAGCTGCCCTGCGTGCTGCGGCTGGTGCCAGTTGGCATGGGAACATGTGGTCTGTGAGACAATGCTATTGTGCAGCACTGTTAGACGAGTGTCTTTTATCTTTATTTGGGCACCAGGTGAGCCCTTAGTTTACCATTGACTGCCAAACAGTTGTGTAGCCGTGAGGGGTATGAGCCATGACCTTGATTCCTGACACATCTGCTTAGTGTGGAGATATTCATAAATGCTTCACTATTCATTAAAAATGCTGTCCACAAAGCACATTCAAATCAGGTAGTGGGATCTGATCTTCCGTGCTGTTAAATGGAGATGAAAGCAGCAGAAAGAGACAACGCTGAGACGAGGAACTGATAGAGAAAGTGTGTGTGTGTGTGTGTGTGTGTGTGTGTGTGTGTGTGTGAGAGATGGTGAGATAAAAGGAGGAGGTGGGACAGGCAGATACTGTAGCACACAGAAAAAAAGACATAGCGATACATTTCAAACTATATAGAATATACCCTAATTGGTATAATTTTCAAAGCCTTTAAAAAAAGTTTATGTGCAAATGTACTGATGGGTGAAAAATTAAAGTATAAAGCAACATAAAGTGGTGTCTTAGTAAGGTGTTAGGCCACCGCGTGGTGCCTGAACAGCTTCGCTGTGCCTTGGTGTTGTTTCTGTAAGTCTCTGAACTCTACTGGAGGGATGAGCATCTTTCATCCGGCAGATATTCACTCATTTGATTGTTTTTGATGATGGTGGTGGAGATCTAAAATCTCCCATAGGTGTCCAATTGGGGTAAGATCTGGTGACTGTGAAGGCCACAGCATATGATTCACTCCATTCATGCTCCTCGTGCCCCTATAGATGGAGGCATTGTCATCCTGGAAGAGACCACTCCCAACTGGATAGAAATGTTTCATCATAGGATAAAGGTGATCACTCAGAGCAGCTTTGTATTGATTTGCAGTGACCCTTCCGTCTGAGGGGACAAATGCCCTCCAGAGCACAATAAACCCTTATGTTTTCTCACTCATTTATGCAGGTTTTTTCCTTTAATTTGTCACCCGTCTGTAGCTGTGCAGTTTATTCTTTGCCGTCACATCATAATGAAAATGGAAACGGCGGAGGAAGACTAACAGTGCTGATGACTGATCTCTGCTCATTCATTGATATTGTTCTCCAGTGCGTGTAATTCTTTTTGTCACCACACGCTTTACAAACTGCAGCATCCCTCTGTACAAAACACGGAAACCTGAGATAAATAAAACAAGACAAGACTTTGTGGCGTTTTCCCACTTAACAGCCGTGAAGGTCGGTAGACCCAAAACCCTTCATCAATTTAAAATTTAAAAGCATTTGAAGATCGACGCTGCCTCTAGACTTGACTTCATGAGCTTATGTGGAACGGATTGAAGGTGGGCTGCAAACCTTATTGTCTTCTGTATTCATTTATCAGTGTACACGTTTTGCTGTTACACACTGACCCAAGGACATCTGACTTTGCTACCTACAGGCAGCTCAATTTGCCAGCTATCTTTTTATCAGTGTTTTCAGTGTGTAAGTGCATGTTTGTCGCCGAGGTCTCAAAAGTCTCAACAACTTATTGATTTCACCAACACTCAGCTTTGGTGAAGGACCGGCTAGTGGCTTACCTGTAAGCTTCCAGTCTGATTTTTTGATTTATTTAGAAGATGAACAAAAAGAAAATATCTCAAAAGGTGATGTCATGATAACATTTCCGTTGGCATGTCTCTCTGACAGGGTAAAAGGCTGCCAAGAAGAACCACCGTCAAGACATCTCTGCAGTGTGAAGCTAAGGTGTGTATTTCTGAACATATTGCGAGTGAATTAATGGGTTAAAATGACTATATGATAATTATGTGTCGCTATATATATGAATGATACTGTGTGGGGGCGTCCGCTACACGGGACAATTGATAGTTCTGCCTCAAACAAACTTCTCAGCAGTTCAGAATCAGTAAACAATGTAAGCTGCAGGATACTTTCTCTCATTCAGATATATATTGTGTCTACTGCCTTCTTTTTGATATATTTACGTGTGTGTGTGTGTGTGTGTGTGTCCTTGTACTTTGCTTAGTTTTTCAATGTGATTGATGAGGAAAACATCAGGAGTATTTGCTGCTAATATTCTGCACATGCAACTTATAACCTACAGTGTTCAAGCAGTGTGTGTGTGTGTGTGTGTGTGTTTGCCCGCCTCTGTGTGTCCCTTGATGAGCATGAAATTCTGTGCGAACGTGAGTGTGTGTGTGCCTCTATGTGTATTTATTTCTGTGTGCATGTCTCTGTGCGTCCTGCATATTTTAGTGTGTCCTGCCATCCACAGCGGTGTTTGGCAGACTGCCGAGGCTGGTGTCATTCTGCTCGGCTGCTCTTCCCTGGACTCGTACGGCAGAGAACATGCTGTCCAACAGAGCGGCTAGAGCGGCACAGAAGCGGCTAAAACAGAGCAGCCAAAGCAGCCATGACCGACCCACACATACACACACACAAACCCACAAACAGAGACATGCTTATGCTCTTTGTCTCTTCCTGCTTGTAGATCCACAACAATACTCTAGGGGAGGCCAGAAGAGCTCTTGTATAGAAGCATTACATGTGCATAATGTAGATGGCAGGTAGCAACTCCGCACAGCTGGGTTTGTGCATTCACATGGAGCATGCCTCTCTCATCCCTCTGCATCCGCCTACACACCGTGTTCACCTGTCGACCATGCACGTCTCCCCTTCTCCTCCCTGGCATTCTCCCCTCTTTCTATTACCGCCTCCTCCCTGTCTCCTCCACTTCCATGTTCTCTAGTGTCACAGCCTTCCCTGTCCTTCTTACCATCCTTATTTCCTCCCTCTCCTGCTGTTTAACCGCCTCCACCTTTCCTCATCCGTCTTCCTCTCCTCCTCCCCTCCTGAGACACTTTCTCCCCCGACAGAAAAGCAGGACAGCCGGTCTGAGCCGACGGCCCTGGCTGACATTAAAATGGACGCCCTGGTGGGTCAGTTATTACAATTGTCAAAGTGAGCTGAGAGAATGACACAAAAGAGGATAAATGAAGGTGCAAAACACACACACACACACACACACTGGTTATCTTGGTTTTTAGACGTGATAATAGGATTTTACTGAGCATTTTTAAGACTAAGATTGGATCTTTTTATAGACCTGCTTCTATTAACAACCTTTATTACGGTTCATAGCCTCCCTTTTATGATTCTTGCTTTGCTTCTTTGCATGTCTCACCTTGTATTTATCGCTCCTGCTGTTGATTTGATCTGCTTTGGTTTTTTTGGGGGGTTTTTTTGTGATTCGAAAGGTGTATAAATAAAGATGAACGACAGCTAAAAATAAACATCTGACAGCTGGTGACACAGTTAAAAGTCTCACTGTATCACACCCTAAGTCAGCTATGCCACGGGCGGGGCTGGTAAATGGGTCCAGACTCAGCATATGCAGCTCTTTTTGTTAAAAGGTGCCGTTCATCGCAGTCGTGGCACAGCGTTAAGTAAACATTTGCCTCTGGTAACCCTGCTGCTTTCCTCAAGCCAACGGGAAAATCAACGCCACCCACTCAATTTGCAAATAACAGTATTTTTGCCAGTCTGAGGCTGTGATAGACAGCATCGCAGCACCCGCTGATGAGTAAACGAACACTGCTAAAATACAGAGCATACTGTATGCACGTAGCTGTGACGAGTACGTGGAGATCTCGGCCCTAGTAAGCATGACTTCAGTGTTGTAATTTGATGAAGTAAAATCATTTATTGCTCATTTGAATCATTGAGTTTTCTCAAGTCTAGAATGACTGTAATTAGTCATTCTAGCATTAAAAAATGAAAAATGAATGAAATGCTAGGAGAATTTGTTTTTTAAGTACTCTGCCAAGTAGTGTTATTCACAATGAGTATCTTTTTTTTTATGATAAACTGCATCAAATGTGGCCCTGTGAAGCACAAAAAAGCTCAATTTGCAAACCAACAGACCTTTGAACTCCACATGAAAAGCCTCCACTGATACCAAATGAAAAAAAAAAAAAAAAAACTGAGAAAAATATGTGAAGAAAAGCCCTGTTTTCAGCTCGACTGCCATGAATTTTCACATTTATTGGGGAACTAAAAGCCTGCGTTGAACTAAAAGGATCCATAAAGCAGCATGCAATCCTCCAGTGTAAGTTTAAACGTGAAGAAAGCATGAACGTTCAAGTCGTCCACCTGACAGTGATGTTATAGCAGATAAAAATCTACTCAACCCGCTTCCCAAGCGGGAAGAGGAATGAGAAAAGTTTACACCTTTTAGTGGGCGGTGAAGTAACTGCGGCGGAACAGACATGATTGGCAACATGTAAAATCTATTTTCTGAAGTGAGGTGTAATAAACTACACCTTCATGCCAATCTGTAGTTAAACCTGAATCGGCCCGTGTAGTACATCCACAACCCCTGAAACTCTATTGAAATCCAGCCCACTGTGCCCCCACAGGAACGCTTATAACTAATTCAATTTACATGCTGCTGTTTTTAAAATACTGCAACTACAATGTGACTTCCCTGAAAAGGTTTTCTTTTTCTTTTTTTTCCTGCCGCAGTTGGAAACGAATTTCTCTGCCTCTGCAGTTCTCTGTTTTAACAAAAGCCCACACAGTTCCCTCTGACAGCTCGCTCTCACAAAAGGAAACCACTGCGACTCAAGTGTGTGTGTGTGTGTGTGTGTGTGTGTGTGTGCTTATGCGTGTGAAGGAGCCAGAGTGAGAGAGAAGGGGGACATTGGAGTGGGAGTGTGTGACATGAGCTCTTTGCATATCCAATTATTACAGCTGATGCATAAATGCGTATGGGTGTCATTGACTCCTGTTCCCATAGGTGTGTGTATGTGTGTGTGCGCACACGTGCTTGTGTGGGAGAGAAGGTGCTGTCAAGTTGCATTTGTGTGCGTCAGCGCACATGTTTCTCCTTTTAAACGCCACATGCTTGTTATCTGGTGTCAGTGCACTTAAGGGGCTCAACAAAACCTTGTCATATTGTTGGTGCACTGTCACGTCTATGTGGCCAACATCCGCCCACAAACTCACCACCCCCACCCATTCACACCTTTGTTTTCCTCCTGTCACCTTCCTCCTTCTGCAGGTATGAAGGAACGGCTGTAAAAGAAGGTCCTGCTGTCATGAGCGGTGAAGGTACCGGAGCCTATAAGCCTGTCAGTATACAGAAGGGTCTTTATGCTGCAAAGTAACCACACACGTACAGGATGTGTCGTGTGGGCCACATGATCTGTGGGGATTTTTCAAAAGGTTGTCAAAGCGTTTCAATGGATTATAAAGATTTCCTCACAGATATTTGTTTTCCTGCTGCACACCGCCACCTCGCACATCATCGCATTACACAGTCAGCTCTGCTCTACATCCAATCTCAGCGTGTTCGAGTGCTGCTGTCCTGTGAGTTTTGGGCCGGGGCACTTTGTGTAGAGCTTTTGGGGTTTTGCACATCCCCAGCCCTTCCTTTTATCTGTGCATTAGCCTTCTCTCATGGGTACGTGCATGCAGAGGCTTGAGGAATGAGAAAGGGGAAAGAGGCAAGATAAAGAGGGAGAGCGGGAGCAAAGCAGAGCGGATGCAATTAAAAGACTGGGTCACAGATCGCAGTGCCAGGCGTCAGTGTGATTAATACACCACCATTCAGCCCAGGAGCTTTTTTCCTCTCTCTGTATGTGTGTAGTGCGTGTGTGTGTGTGTGTGTGTGTGTGTTATTGGAGGGGGTTGTTTGTGAATCTCTTTAGCATATTGCAGCTAGGGGGCACCAGTGTGTCTCAATACATGTGCCAGGTTGAACCCTTTTTAAGGTTTAGTCAAGAGTCCCGGTGACCTGAACAAACAGGTCAGAAGAACCGACGTGTACCTGTCTGACCTGATTTAGTCTGTTCAGGAAACAAAACAGTTGAACATCTAAGTCAAGGAACATTTTCTCTTACATCAAGGGAAAAAAACCCACAGACATAAGGGTGGGCAGATAATCATGCAGTTGTTCATCAAATGACTAAAAGCTTTAAGAGTGCACACAAAATGTTGCTTAAAAACTCTAAAAGGATGGATTCGGGTGATGCTACATTATTAACTTCTATGTCCTCTCTCTTTTTAAGTTATATAAAACTTTGAAATTTGCGGCGTTGTGTCCAAAACCCATTAGTGCATTACATCAAAAAGTCAAATCAAAATGCTAGGACGTTTTAGCATGAGCCCAACCCAGCGCTACACTGAAAGCGTGCAGAACTTTGCGTTTCAGCAAAACAGTAAGCGTTGCTGGTTGTTCAGTAATCTGTATTACTGCATATGAATACAGAATCTGTAGGCACCGGGGCAAGACTTTGGTACTGGAAGCATTCTAGTTGCTGTTTGTAGTCTGTGTGGTCCAAGTGGCTTTGGTTGTATGCAGGTAAACAGTCTGTGTAGAGAGTAAAAGAGGCAGAACACATTCTCTGAAATGCAATCTCAGAACCCCACTGGCTATCGACCGACAGCGATTTAGCTTTATATGAACTTTCCAAAGAATTTATCTCATGTGGACTGTCTCAAGTTGCTAACCAGACTCTAAACAACTCTTGGCTTAGATATGTGAAGCCCTGACATATTGACCGTATCCCAGTATTTCATATGTTCAGCAGCTAAACAGACTTTACGGCTTTTCACAGGATGGAAATTCATTTTTGGAGACAGTCATCCCTCTATTATCAAGTGGTTGTGTGTGTGCGTGTGTGACACATTTTACAGCCCATTGTTGTCATAATATACATTATATTTCTGTTGAATATAATGTATATGTGCTAAAGCTAAGCTAGCAACCTCTGGCTATGTTAAAAAAATACTTTGTGAGGAAACTTCCTGAAACATCCTTTTGAAACCTCAACTGTGCAACAGCAGGTTTTCCCCTTCATTCAAGATCAGACTCCAGTTCACAGACGGCTATATGCTGTCTGACATCTCCAGCTGTGGACATTACTGCTTTATTCATTAATTAGTATTCCGATTGGCTGGGGGTGAAAGTGCCAGCCTCACCTCTAGCCAATCAGATTAGATGGTCATTAATAATGCAGGTTTTATGGAAATAACTTCCAAAACAGCCTGCTGGAAGACAGAGGAGAACCTGGGCTGAATCTGGCTGGATTTCACAGATATGTTTAAAATAGACTCAATATTTATAAAAATGAGCTGTTATACCAGATCTTTAATGAGCGCCCACTACCCTTGAATGTTTTTTGGGGTTTTTTTTGCACGTCTTTTGGCTGACCAGCAGCTACCCACTAATTTCAGACGACACCAAGTCAGTGAAATCTGGCTCCTAATCAATCCACCGTCTGCAGAAAAAGCAGCAAACGACGGCTCAGAACAAAACCCGCCGATCGAGCCGGTGGCCGTTCTCAGAATCTTATGGTAATCAGAAATGTTCCTTTTGAAACACAGCAAGCCACAACATATCAATTGATTCTGTTATTTAGTTGTTTTTTTTTCTTTTATTTCTTTCATCTGGCTCCCACTCACCAGCCTTTGCCTTCAAGGCTTCCCCTTCGATTTAGTGCGAGCAGAGAAGGAGCCACGCTTTATCACAGCAATATCTTTTTTAAGGAGGTGAAGCGAAGAAACTGCCTCAAGGCTACACACTGTCTGTTATCTCCCAGTACAATATAATAATTTCACATAGCCCAAAGCGAGGTGGTGGGACCCCAGCTGGGCCCAGTGACAAAGAGGGGATTGTGAGCAAACTAGGGCCAAGGATCAGTGGACAAAAAAGAAAAGGGCTTCTGGGAAATAACTGTGACTCTCATTGAGCCGTATAATGACTGTAATGAAAACCCATTATTCTTAAGTAGCTAAGTGTTTTGTTTTTTTTGTCTGGTATGAATCATGTTGCCCCTACTGCACTCAATACAGTACAACGTGGAGAACTAACTTTGAGTTTAAGATAACAGTTACTCTTTATCATAACTGACACGGTGCAGATATGCCCTCCACCTGAATAACAGACATGTTATGGCCGGGTGAGTAAATGAGTCTAGTAACAGTACATGAGGCAGTGCTCAGGCTGTGTCCACTGTTTATGACTGCAGCACATCTAGCTGGTTATTTTTAGCTGCTCTTGATTACCCCGGAGACTGGCCTTAATAAATACTATAAGACTAAAAACAGGCTTCCTCCTCCTGCTCCTCCTCTACATCCTCAGAGACACCAAAGACTCACTCACAAGGTAATCAGCTTTTAATTTTCTCCCCCGTTCTCCTCTTACATCTCCCTAACTCTCAGCTCTCACCCTCCATCACCCTCACTCAGTGGCTGAGCCTACCAGCAGTCTTTCTTGTCTCTGTTCTTCCTATTTTTCTCTCCGTCTCTCCCACCCTCCTTCCCCTGCTCGTGTTATTAGCATAAAAGTGTTTGCATCCTTCCCTGGTGATTGTTTAGCTGCCGTGTTTTCAGCGTCTTGATTTGATTCTCTACAATTGCCCCAATTAGCATTACAAATATACACTTATAGAGAAGCAGAAATATCTGTTATGTCTGACAGACTAATTTAAGGGAATGGAGGCCAGAGGAAAAGGCAACGCTATGTTTGTGTGATCAAAAGGTGTCTTATCGGAATTTACTGAAATCGCATTTTGTTGTTTGCTTTAACTCAGTAAAGCAGGAGACTTAACATGTGACAATGGTTAACATATTGGATTTTCAATTGCGATAAAAAGTGTAATCACAACAAGAAACGTACCTCTTATCTGCTTTTCTCTCGCCCCCTTTACAGCCCAGATCATGTCTTCTAAAGCCAATGATTGGACTTAAGACAGATCTCCTTCATTATCCGTCGCTCTCATCCATTTCTCTCTAATCCTGTATCTACTCCAAAGCCCCCTGGGGGTAAGTGATAGACCAGAGCCAGCCATTAGTCTCCTAGCCCCAAAACCAGGGAGAAAACCGTATTTCTCCAGGAGGAGATCAAAGCCATCTCAGAGGTCAGCCATAATTGCCCCAATGCCTATTCTCTGACTGTTCATTTGGGTACGTACTTGCTGTTATGGGAGGTGACCTTTGCCTTTTCTCAAGCTGGTTCATCTAATCTAGGTAGGGAGACTTTGAGATAGATAAACATTCAGCCAAAGTGAAGTTGAAGTAATTATTCAGTCAGATTCCTGCCATCCGTATCTGCAAAGGTCATTCTCACGATCAATCAGCAGAGTAACTGATGACGGTAATTTGTCTCATTATTGTCAACCAGCACAAAAAAAAAAAAAAAAAAAAAAGTGGGTTTACGTACCTCCAGACGGTGACGTTCGTCTGAACAGGTACACAGACTGTAGGGACAAATTGCTGTGAGCCGGGTGCTGATGTCATCATTATGAAGATAATTGCTTCACCAACCGTAGCATTAACCCAGAAGGCACAGTGTTAAAGTAAAAACGGAAATCGATGGCAAATGCTTTATGCCCAGAGGGGAAACATTTTGCATTTAGTGTCATTTAGTGTTAGACTGACAGAGTCATGACAAAATGTTACAAACAAGATAAGCAAAGACAAGAGAAAAATCACATCAACACAACTATGTGAAGGAATAAGAGATGGATATTACAATAATTATTAAACCTTAGAGTAAAAAGTAAAGAATTGTTAAACCTGTACAGGTAATGTATGAACCAAAACAATGCAACAACAACAACAACAACGCTGCCTTCTGTGTGTCACTACGAGCAACACCGTTCACATTACACATGATCATTAAATCTATTGTTATACATACTGACTGGTGAGTCTCTTTACTATAGCATATGTCCTACTGGCATTTGTATGTAAGCTAGTATTTATTAGTAATTCTGTAATACTATGCTGGAGCTAAAATATTTCCTCCTGTGTAATCACCCTTCACACAGTCTTAATTTTGATTTGTGTAGGTACTTAGGAATTTAAAAAAAATAAAAATAAAAAATCCCTGAGCCTTTCAGAGTGCAGCCCTCCCTTAAAAGCAACAAATCTGACTTTCTTTTAACAGCTATTTGCTTTGAAGTCACCCTGGCCTGTTCCAGAAAATCAATTAAAAACATGACTAATACATTTGCAACTAACATTTTCCACTCTTCCTCTTTAGAGCGTTTGATGCCCCCCCCCCCCCCCCCCCCCCCCCCCCCCCCCCCCCCCCTCCCCAGCTGCCTAACACTGTGTAAATGCTGAGATCACAGAGATAGTGACGCGAGGATTTTTAACAAGGACCCTTCTGCACTCGTTCACTACTTCAAGTGAAGCTTCGACCTAAAGTGAAATGAAATAATGGCGGATATCAATGGACTCCTGCTGTGCTCTTCTTTTTTTTTTTTTTCTTTGCACAACACTTGACAGAATAATCCAGCACGCCTTAAAGGCTCATCAGATGGATCGTACAATATTACTCTTGTCTTTCAGCCCAGCAAAGACTTTTTTGTTTCCTGTTGGATGATTTGTAATAATCTAATGTAGGTGCCTTTTCTTTCCTCTAGCACTCTGCTCCTCCTTACATTTCCTATAGTGTCCCCTAGTGACAGTTATCAGAGAGATCTGCAGTGGTCCTTAATGCCGGCATACGGCCATCCCTTAAGTGGGCACTACTAAGCCTCATTGTCTGCTATAGATGTAGGAGACACAATAGGAGAGGCTGAACCTCTTTGCTCGACTATCTACGGGGAGGGAATGGGAGGTCGGTCTCCCCGGGCCATGGCGCCAAAACCATTATTCTTATCACTGCAGGACAACTCACCGCAGGCCTGGAAAAAAAAAAAAAACACCTTCTAAAAGGTCAAATGAGTGTGTCTCTCAGTGTGTGTGTGTGTGTGTTTACCTCCTCCCTGCCGCTCTCACACCAGACAATTCTGTATTTCTCATTAACTGATAATACATCACTCATGACCTTGTGATAAAAATACATTATTTGGTGACAAGTCATTAATCTATAAAGATCAGGCTGTTTGGGTTATCAGGTGAGAATGGCTATACATGTTATCGTACAAGTAATGGGAATAGGCTTAATTGCTCATCTTCAGTGAGTCTCTATAGTGGAAGAGGTTTATGTGTTGTCTTCGGGGGCAAAGTTGAGTGACGTGGTGTAGGATTGATCAGTATACAACAGGACTCGGGGACCAAGCTGAATGTATTGCAGGAAAACGGCTCTTTCATTGCTGTATTAATACTATGTGTGTAAATGTGTAATTCCAGTTTACCCAGTTGGCCAGATTTGGTTCACGGCCAATCACCCGGTAGGTCTTATCAACAACTAAAAAGATAAAAAGAATCCCTCCACTTGGATATAGGTCTAATCTTCAAGCAAGAGCGCTACAGATTATCTCTGTTAAGAAATAATGAAGCTGAAAAGAATCCAAAAATAATTTATCAGCCCTACAGGATAACTCCAAAGACATTCAAACTTTGTCCAAACCTGGATCCAAAGCAGTGCTGATGAACAGAAGAGGACAGCTTAAAAATAGAAACAGGTATGCAGCTAATTAAGTTTTTTAACAACACTACATTCTCAAAAAACTTATCTCTCAAGTCTTATCTCATTCGACAAGACTGAAAACTTTCCATCCAATCAGTTTTGTTGCAGGTAATTATTCCACCTATTTTAATTTACCATACCAGATACATTACTTTAAAATACCCAGTCTAAAATTAGTATGATAACTGTTTATTCTGGCTCAAAGAAGCTGAAAACACTAGTTTGATGTTTGTGTGTGTGTGTGGTGTTTTTGTGTGTGCCCATGAGAAACAAAATGCACAGAAAGAAGCTAAAAGTGGTTTGAATTAAGTAAAATATGTTTAATCATTCTCGGTATCATTTTTCATTAATTTAACGGGTTATACACAAAACCATTATCACTCCCATTACAAAAAAATTAAACATATGATCCATTCTGTCGATTTGGCAACCAAAAGCTGATGGCTGGTTGCCATTCTGGCAAACCGCTTCGAAAATTTACTCTGGGGCCCTGGAGAGGTTGTCTGAATTCAGTTTTCAGTTGAGCAAAAGCTTGAGAATCTAACACCCAACAGAATTGAATACACAGCACAGGAGCACACCAAGGGCCCATCTCCCAAAACGGGAATATTAAATTAGCAGTTTAACTGCGCCGAGTATAAGACAAGGCAGCTCTTTTTACTGCAGTTCATGCTCACGTTCGAGGTTTCGGAAATTTTACGCTATTCAAGTAACATGATTATCCTGCTTCACCCCGACCCTGTGAGCACGATGCATTGTCTTAAAAGAAAAGATGTGCTGCCAACACCAGTGAGAGTAATGCTGGTTATTACACAAATAAATATGGAAGCAGCTGGATGTGTAAAAGAGACAAGCCAATCTTTGGCAAATGTACCAATGCTGGCGCAATTAAAACACACAAACCTGTCACTACCTTCCTAATTAAGGGTTCCCTGTAGTGTTAACATTCAGTGTTGCGATGTGTGTATGTATTAAGGTTTAACAAACCCCTAAATCCTACGTTGTTTACATCCACGTTTAGTAGCCCGCAGCCTTCCACATGTAGATCATTGGAATAGTGTTGAACCATTGGTAGTACCCGTGTACTGTGTCGCCCGTGTGCACATGTATGAGACAAACAACACGGCGCTACTGGAAACACCACAGGGTACGTTTAAGTTCTCAGTAAAGCCATGAAATAATTAACACCTGGACATACACGCAAGTTCTCGCGCCCTGTTGTCTTCACATTCACAACAGTGTTTGCAAACATTCCACCTGCACACAAACCCTCGGGGTGAAAATACATACTGAGCTAATATGAAAAAATATCAGGCAGTAAATATGAGTGTGAAAAGTCTATTTAAACCTTCGAGTCACCATGTAAACAAAGCCTACAGAGGAAGAATGTGTTTCGACGGAGTCAGACGTGCTCACATCACAGCTTACCAGCTTTCAAATATCAAATTAATTGCCGAGTTTTATTTTTCGTGCCAAATCCATCCAGCGTCAATTTGACGGTGTAGGTGTTTCCACGCCGTGAAGGCTTCAGACACTAAGCCTGTCTAAGCTAGCCAACAGCATTGCTAGCGCCATACGTTGTGGCTTGCTAACATATAACGTATGCTCGGACTTGAGCAGTCTGCTATGCATAAATCTCCGTCCTGCCGCAGGCAGAGAGGTGACAGAGAGGCTGGATGAGGACATCCAGTGCAGTATGAAGGATGGTGGCAGCCGTTCCCCCAGGCCACTGTGATGGCACTACATCGATCCAGCCACTCCGGAGCCTGAAGTGCAGAGCCTTTTGGCTTTGTCAGCACTGTTCAGCTCAGAATTGCTCCAACTCCCCTGATCATTGTCAAGAAACCCAGTAGAAAAAGCCCAGAGAATAAGAGCTGAAAAATGCTGATGTTTCTGGAGCCAGACAAGCGGCTAATTGCTAAATAACTTCTAACTTTTCACCGAGCACTTTATAATTTTCTAGTTGTTCAGAGACGCAGTTACATGAATGTTTACAGGAGGAAAAACAGGAGGACACAGGAGGTTTTTGGAGCTGTTCCTTCTCCACCTTCCTCTAAACAGAAGCACCTGTTTGTCCTGTTCAGCCTGCCAACTGCTCCTCCAGGAAACTGAATACTACTAATCCACTCGTATATTTACTCAGGTGGAGGTGTGCTGGCACCAGTGAAGGTATGCGCAAACACTATTGTCTTCAAAGGTGATTCAATATGTACACTAGCTTATATCTTGTGTCATCATCTATCAATCAATCAATCAGGGCTCACTTGCTGATTAGAATCAACGATCCAGGCCACATCCTGGTCCTAGAGCTTCTTGTTTCATCGTTACCTCTTTTCTCTAGCTCTGAGTCAGTAGATGTGGGTGGAAAAACCTGCAGAGTCTTCAAAGCACAGGCCTTGGCACAGAGGAGGCCTTGAAATGTACAGACAGCAAGATTCAACAAAGATAGACACAAAGATGAAATCTGGTTAAAACATCATGTCCAGGGGTGAGTCTGGGCCATTTCTGAATATGGCAGCCAAGGTTGACGATGTGGTCGTGTGGTTTAGAGTGACGTCAAACGCGACAATACAGGAACACAAGGAGACATTTCAAACAGTTGACATAAAGTAGAGATTTCACAGCAGTTCAAAGCGAGTGATCACCCCACAAGACTGTACTGCATTTACCTTTGACAACTATTAGTTTCTTCAGATATCTACTATTACTACTATTATTTAAGTCACATCAAAGAATTATCTTAATTATCTTAATTACAATTATTTCACATTGCAATCAGATGTAGCAGCAACTCTCCATAAAAGCTATTTATCTGTAAAAAATAAACTCAGATTACTCTGCCGGAAAAAAACTGAACTTAGTCTTTCTTGCTATGCGCAGGAAAAAAAAAAGAAAAAAAAAAGCTTTCATTTACCTCATAACTATTTGTGTGTTCAGCAATAATGGTGCAGTGAAATCCATTAGGTACAGTTGCTATGTTGGCATGGTTACAGTTTAGATGGGATAAGCAAATTCCTGCACACACGGGGAAATTTGCAGGCTTGTCAGATGTGGAGAGGCGACAAATATCCATCTCTCCAGTTTATGCTTCAACATAATCAACCTAGCTTGTTTTAGGCTGAATAGAAAGTTTCCTTTTCTCAGAGGGACCAACACCATGGTGCCAATATATTAGAGAAAAACCTATTAAAATCTCTTGAAGTCCTGACTGTGTCGTGTTTCTTTCACAAATTGCCAGTTATGTCCTGGTCAAAAGTTGTGAATTGCTGACAATACCTCAAGAAGGCTCTTATTATCTCAGGTACATTTTATAAACTACTGCAGTTGCAGTTTACAGACATCTGGCCATAAAATAATCGAACGACATGGCATTTCCTTCCATTGTATTGAAAAACAAGTCTGAACGATCATTTCCTATGCAAAAGCTTGCTGGGAAATGTCAAGATAGATGCTGTTAAAGACACAATGACATTTTTATTCCATCTTTTAAAGCTGTAATTCCATCTCTGCCAACAGAGACCCTAATCTCTCCCGTTTCCCAACAGACAGAAACCAGACAGAATAACTCAATTACTCTTTGACTTGAGTGAATGAAGGAAACAATACACTTCTCATTTAAGCCTAATCTAGCGTGGGAGAAGTGGAGGAGGAATATTGCAGGTTGAGGGAAGGCAGAGAGGAGGCTGAAGCACAGGGGGTTGAAAATGAATGTCCGAGGCTCGCCCCGCAATGTTTGCTCATCTTTTATTTTTTTTATTTGTGGTTTCTCTTAACTACAGTCAGATAGAGACAGCAGGCCGGGAGATGGAGAGGGCAACAGAAGGAGAAATAGACATGATGGAGTGACAGGCAGGTAGAGAGTCACGAAGGGGGGGAAGAAGAGAAATGAGAGAGACAGAATGAGGTTTACAGCTCCGGTGTGTCAGAAGTAGTTTGCAGGATGAAGCAGCAAAAAAAAACAAAAAAACAACCAATTTCCACAGTGCTGACACATCCGAACTAATACCCTACACTGGGCATTACAGTCAGCCTTGTGTATGAAAACCCTGTGTGACACATGTGGCCTCTGTATTGTCTGCAGCATCTGTTGCAGGGACACAGATGGCAACGGTCATCCTCGCCACCGCCACGTAGGACATGTGGTCTGCGGTGACGTTTTACTGACAGCGCGAACCATCTGGTAATACATGACACGCCTGTTTTTGAACTTCCCTTTCTCTCCCGTAAATGTGAATCTAGACACACTAGGTAGGTTCGAGGAAAAGCGGTCGCCAAGTGAAGGATGGATATTTGTACGGTAAGCATGAAAAGGTCAGGGCTGGGCGCTTACTGCGGCAGCAACATCAGTGAAACCCTGGAGCGGCAACAACGGTGAAACCCTGGATCCTCAACAAAGCTCTGTCAGACTGCAGGAGAGAGCTGTCAGTGCAGACGCCTAAACCTTTACCGCCCTTCCCTTTCCTTCACACTCATTCTCGCCTCGCTCTGACTCATCCTGTCAGCTCTTCAAATTCTCTCCGTTCTCTCCTGCCTTAAGCTAGATGCAGAGAGCAAAAGGAAGAATGAGTCCATCTTTGTCTGCTGTAAACAAAAAGGGAACAGTCTTTGTGG
Organism: Pampus argenteus; assembly: GCA_036937835.1. Taxonomy (NCBI): domain Eukaryota; kingdom Metazoa; phylum Chordata; class Actinopteri; order Scombriformes; family Stromateidae; genus Pampus; species Pampus argenteus. Next base: position 20,452,274 of record CM072863.1, on the reverse strand, counting down.
TGATTTTCTCTCCCCTGCCTTGAGTGCCACATGAAACTTTTTTTTTTTGTTCCACATACATGCAAGAATGAATTATTTTCTCCTTCTCTGGTTATTTGCAAAAAAAAATAAAATAATGAAGTGATAGAGGGGGAGATAATGAAGATATGATGAGCACAAGACAGAGACAGTGATCCAGGAATATTGAAATTGACTTGAGCGGCTCCAACGCTTTCTCTGCTCCCTGGATCTGAACGGTGATACAGGCTCATGTAAAATTCATCTCTCTAGTATCAAAAGACCAGATGTCTGCATTTTAGCTGGACTGAGAGACAGCCAGCAATGTCTGGACTGTCTGTGGTTTAGGTTTCTACGATCAGGTCTGGTTTTCCAAAGACTGACGCTTGAAATCCAAAGATTTAAAGATACAAAACTGAATTAATGGACACAAGTAACCAAGGCCATAATCTACTCAGCACAAAGAAAGCATTTCTTATTCATTTTAGTATTGTTCACCGTGCGCATATTACACAACCTGCTTGGTTTAAGCTTAACTGCTTACAAAGAGTAAATGAAGTGAGTGTTCAAGATGTACAGGAACTGAGACTATTTAAAGGCAAATATCCTCATCATCTTTTTCTTCTTTATGCAGGAGATCAAATGTCAATGACCCAATTCCCACAACGCACCTTTGTGTATCCTTCTACTACAGCTTTAAAAACCAGAGACATTTTCATCTCTTCATTTGATGAAAAGCAAAAGAAAGAATCCATCTCAGCGTGAATACACAAGGACGTCTCTATGAAACCACAGGAGAATATGGTCAAATGATTTGAGTTTATCTGCACTTCATATTCTACATTTCTGTGTGGTCTGTTATGACTGTGCTGTGTCTGTGAGTGCAATGGTAATGAGTGATGTCTGAATGCTAACAAACACTTAATTGCATTAAAAACAACTTTTATATACCTGCTTTTAATCTACATTGAATCGATCACCAACAATTTTCAAAGTAAAATAAAATTCGTCCACTTGTGTGCCGTTTTCATTCTACAGCGCCGCCTTTATGTATACAACGCTACGCTTTTTACAGTTATTAAATAGTATGTGACATTTTCATATTACATACACGTGTCAGTTTTCTTACTATAAACAAGGATTTGTTTGGAATATGAAGAACTTATAGAATAACAAGACTAAGAGGATACAGCCACGCTAGCAGTTTGTGGTGTTTAGAGCTAAATGCTAAATGCTTTTGTTTGGTGGGTGTAACGTTTCCCATGTTAACCATCTTAATTTAGCATGCTAACATGATAATTACTACTAAACACAAAGTACCGCTGAGGTCAGGGCACTTGACCAAATCTATTATAATTCATCTTGTGGGGAACATGAATATGTGTACCAATGTTCATGGTAATCCATCCAATAACTGTCTTTTTTTATTAAAAACCAAACAAATGTCAAATAAGGTAGCTTGAGAAAAGTCAAAAAAAAAACAACAACCCACAAATGTTTTCACAGCAATCCAAAAATTGTCCAGACATTTCAGTTTAGACTAAAGTGGTTGACCAACTGACTGACCGACACCCCTCGAGACAACAGTGCGGCTAACAGAAAGACGACCTATTAACCACAGTTACCTCCAGTAATCACTTCACTGGCTGATTTCTTTTCTGGCCTCTATTCTCACATCTCTCTCATCAAAACTGCTGCATTTCTTAAAGTCCTGCCATCATAATCCCATTGGTTTTTTAAATTATTTGTTTTCAGGCTGTCTCATTTCCTCTGCTCCACTCTTCTGTCTCTGAGGTCACTGGGTGAATGATCAGAATAGTCGTCTGGGAAACTGGGGTTCAAGTCTCGGTCCCGGTGTGGGAACCCTCGTTTGCTAGTCGTTTATTGGCTGAAGCAGCTGCTGTCACATCTTCACGGTACAGTCAAGTTTTGACCTCCAGCTCCTCCAGGGGGATCTTGAGGAGTTTCCCAGAACAGATGAGTTTTTTTAATCCCTCCAGAATGCTGTGGTCTGTCCTGGGGTCCACAGAGAGGCATATGAAGGGTGTCTTCATGAGATTCCAAAATTTACCTCAAGTGGATCTATTTAGTGAGCGTGGCTCTGGATATCTGAGCTCCTCGCCCATCCCTAACGGTGATCCCAGACATACACTGAAAGGAAATTCATTTTGACCTGTTTTACCCATAATGTTAATCTTTTGGTTACTGCCCAAAGCTCACAATACTCATAGGTAAGGATTGGAATGTAAAACAGGTAATTTGAGATCTTTGTCTTTAGGTGAACTGTAGTTCTGAATAGCAAAAAAGAGTTATTTATGAAGCTTCCTACTGGCATCCTCAGCAAGGAGTAGAGGTTACCATTAAAGATGGAATAGCACTGTTATTTTACATTTAAAAACACAAGAGGAAGTTCATGATGCTCTGTTCAACTGGTTTTTTTCGCCATTACATTATGGAGACAGCAGACTCAAAGGATTTCCAGCCTGATCGAGGTTATTTAATGCAGGAGAAATCAAATACAATAGACAGAGACTAGCATCATCAGTGGGAGTTGATGACCAGCTACTTATGTACCTAAGCTAGAGGCTAGAAATTGATTTTCGCCCAAACTGGTAAAATTATATATACAGAAATAGCATTTCATCTATTTTTTGGCTTCAAGCTGTTGAGTTCGATCATTTTACATAAGTCTGCGTTTCCTTCGCTACAGAAACATCTGAGGCGCTGTCTTGCCACCGCTGTTTCGATCTATGCATTCAGCATACACAGACGCGCCTACATAACTACAACATCAAAGATCATGGCGCCATAGCAAATGATATTTCTTGAAGCTGTGATATCGACTGGATTCTCCCGTGTGCTCGGGGCTATGATATTATGACAACTATAATGACCTTCACAAAAGCTAGGAAGCATCTAATTTACATAAAATCATTAAAAATCACATTCATTGGCTGAGAAATTGTTGAATATGCATGGTGTTGGAACAGTGAAGTTCAATAAACTTTTGATAGGGTGGCAGCTTATATTCAATATAGTGTATATAGATCACTGCTCACCAAATAAAGGCTTGTTGGAGGGGCTGCGGCTGAGATTTAATGTATAATAACAGGAACACTCTGACTCAGACAACAGAATATTGCACAGGTCTGCGTTTGTGAGTGTTTTTCCTATCATCAGGGTGGCAATTTAAGACAACCCTGCAGCAGGTGTATACATTATGCTGACCTTCCCTGGTTAACAGAGGTCATAAAATGCTTTATAGCCCACTGAATATTACAGAATGGCTACTTCATCAATCAAGTTACAAACTAAGCAACTTTATAGAGAATAGCAGTAAGGACATAACAATACTGGTAATGACAGCCTGTCAAAAGGATTTTTGTTATTGATTTTAAAAGAAGAGAGGATTTAAAAAGGTGTGAAAGTGAAACACTGAAAACAAACAGTTTCTGTGTCAGTGTTTCTCACCAAAACACACTGACTGTTTGTCCTTGAGGCCTCATAAACATGCAGAATGCATTCCCTTACTCATATCTGAAAAGCTGATTTTTAAAAATAATTTAAATCTTGCAAAACTTGTTTACATTAATGTTTGCTTTGCTGCAGTCTTCTTTTTCACTCCCTTTGTTGGTGCATTGCTGCAGTTTCCTTTTTTTTAACCTTGTGTTACCTCCTCCTGTAGATCTCTAGTAAAAAATATTGCTCCATAGCACTCCTAGTGACCAAAAACTCTGCAGGGTGCATTTAATGAGAGTTGGGGAGGGAAATGCAAGCTTCTGCAGTGAATTGAATACAGATTTTGAAAAACGACAGTAGATCCCGTAATCAAATTCATGTGAACAAGTGTTTGTTTGACCTTATACAGTAGGATGAGTAAGAGAAAGAAAGAAAGAGGAACGTGCTATGAGAGAAAGAGAGAGTGGCTCTACCCTGACACAGTTATTAACACGAGAAACCGACACAGCGTTTTGGAGGCAACAATGAAAAGCAAGGAGGATATAGAAAGACGGGAGGATTAAAGAAAAGAGATAAAAAAAAAAAGAATAAGGAGAGAAAGAGAGGAAAAAGGGGAAAACATGGAAATTGGCACCAGGGAGCTTGTGATCAGATAAAAAAAGACAGCGATGAAGAGGCGAGTCATGTTCATAGCAAAATGTGCACTTTAAGACCTAAATAGTACAGAAGTACAGTACCAGTGAGTGAAACAGTGCACATTATGCACACACCAACATGTATACTGTAAAGCATAAAGTGGAGTATAAATATCTTAACTTGCATTTTATCTTCAATATTTGTATTAATCAGTGCATGAGCTTTATAGCCTAACAGTTTATTAACTATGATTAGGCGTACTGTACATCTTCATTCGTGCATATGATGCACAACGTCTTACTAATTACTGGTTACATTGAAGATTTTAATTGTATTCACACAATATAACAAATTGAATATGATGCACTATGATTTAATAAACTATCCAGCATTATATAAAACGGTTAGAATGAAACGATTGAACATAAGTAAAGTTACGTACCTTGTGCTGATAATACCTCCTCCCCTCTTCACTTTTCAGGAAAAGTTTGAAAGCAGGACTTTTACAGTATTTTTACTATTAATAGTTTTACTATTACGAAGAAAAAAAAAAAGATTTGAGACATTCCCAGTTAGGACAAGGATGGAAAAAAAGAGTTTCCATGGTGAACAGTGCCTTTACAGTAGAGTTTGATATTAATGTACTATGTATGCTGCCTGCTGTGGTCCCATTTCTGCTCATGATAGTGTCTGGAAAGACTGTAGCATGCTGAGTGCACCAATTTCTCCAGCCATATCTCTTGTATAATTGTTATTACTGTCTGTATCTTTCTTGCTATTCCCCGTTGTTAGTTTGCTTAGTCAGTAATTCGTGCACTGGCGTAAAACGGAGCAGCAGCTCTGCTTTCTTTTCCTCATTAATGATGTATCATTTCACCACACGCTATTTATCAGAATGTTAATTTTTATGACTCGACCCGCCTGATCCTCAGATTAACTGCGGCAAACTGTGTTTTGTTTAACCAATATATTTGCCGGTTGTGACTGAGCGGATAGGTGGACAGGGTACCAACGCTGAGACATACAGCACCAGGCGAAAGGTTTAAACACACCTACTCATTCAGTTTGTCTTTATTTTTACCCATTTTCTATGTTGAAGAACAATAAAGAAAACAAGCTATAAAATGGTTGGACAGACATTAGACCATAAGTCCAACTGCTGTGTCTCTGTGAGATGCAGAGAAGGGGAACGGATGGTATCTGCATGTGTGGTTACCAGCGTGAAGCAGGGAGGAGGAGGAGGAGGGGGTGTGATTGTGTGGGATTGAACCAGCACGGCTACCACACGGTTTGTGCTTAGTGGGACCATCATTTCTTTTTTTTTGTTTTTTTTTTCTTGAACGGGACAATGACCCAAAACATACGTGCAGGAGAGTGATGAAGTGCTGCATTAGATGACCTGGTTGCCACTTTTCTCTTAAAATGTCTTCTTATATAAGTGGTTCTTTATCATAGTCTTTGCCAGAAACTCAGTTACTTAGTGTGAAGACACAGTGATGGTGTCAGTATACAGTATGTTTTTATGGTTCGACTTGAAACGCTAAACTGTGTAATGTGATGCGACACTGCACTAAATGGAGTAAAGGTTTGCTGGCAAAGAATCCTCAGAATCAGCTGTAGTCGTTTCATCATGTTGACTTAAATATGTTTTCAATATCTTGAAATCAGCAACTGGTGGATTATAATGTGATTGTAATATCTACAACAACAATTTCTTCATGTTCAATAGGTGATTTTGTTTTTCTACCTTATTTAAGATAATGGTAAGCTTGTTTTCATAGATGGTGGGTTTAATAAAGCACACCTCAACATGCTTTGATGAGTAAAATAAGTGTTCTATATTTGGAATATGATCTTTATTTAGTTGGTTGGTTGGTTTGTTTGTTTTGCCGTCCAGGAACTATTTTGTTTAAGTGCAAAAGTATGTTTATGTATGCATAATATATCCCGAATATAGTGTACCAACATGGACAATAGAATAGGAGCGGGCACTTAAACTCTTAAATGAGCCATGGCCCCTTAAAATGGCTGCGCATGTCCTTGACATTCATGTCATTTTTTTGTCAACATGTTATAATCATTAATTCATCTCACAAATCCTGATGTGCTTAGTCAAACATCTTCAGTCAGCCAAATATTTCACTGCCTTCCGGGTCCCTGCAGGCTGAGAACTCTCAGTAAACAGTGGGTGTCTTAAAAAACACATTTTGAAATCATCAGCTTTGGGATTATCATCATCATCATGATCATCATCATCTGCTGCTGCAGTCTCTGGCTAATCTCTGGCTTCTCAGAGCAGTATAGGAAGCCATAGGTTGTGTGATCCCAGCTGGTGTTGGTGTGTGGTAGTGTGCAGAGTTAAACAGAAGTCAACATGGCTGAGTGAGAGGCAAGTGAGTGTTTTGTGTGTGTTTGTGTGTGTGTGTACATGTGTACACGTGTGTATCTGCATACTGAGGATGACTGAGGGGTTTTGGCAGAACGAGGTCATTCTGTTCTACCAGGTGCATTTGTGTGGGGGTGGACAGGATAAGGAGGTGTGTGTGTGTATGATTGGGAAATTGTATTTTTTTTTACATTGTGACATTGCGACATTCAAATAAATATTTGAGAGCTTGCGTTATTTTTAGGGTTGCACCGATCTGGCTTTGGGTATCAGCTGATACCGAGTACTGATCCGATAGCGGTGTTTAAGCTGCGTGCCTCTCTGCGTGGAAGAGACACGTTCTTCTTTTGAATAAGGCGAAATCAGGCTTGACTTTAACATTGCTTTCTTTGTAAAACAAGTTGTAACAAATAAACACACAGATACAAATTTACTGAACTGAAATAACGGTCTCCGATACCAGACTGGCCCGTTGTCACTGATATTCGATCCAGCAACCGGGTCCAATATCAGTATCAGTGTATCTCTGATGTAGATAATATGGAATCATTATAATACTGGAGAGTAATTTTTCTGTAAGAGATAAATAAATTCAGAAAAACAAAAGATTCAGTTATTTTTTCCCCACCGTAGAGTGGCGTTCGGACACTGCGCCTGCTTTGTTTTCTGCTTCCAGGAGTCTGGCAGAAGGAGCTGATTCAAGATACAAGTTCAGAACTACCAAAAGCCTCCAATGGTACGACAGTGCTTATTTTATCTCCTTGACAAAAACTATTTAGGCATCTCCTTTTTGAGCCCCACAAGGCAAATGCTTGCATGTGCATGCAATGAAATATAAATAAGCAGCTAATGTAGCCCTCTGTGGAACGCAGGCAGTGATGTGATGCAATGTGAACATTGTGCTGCTTAATGAGTGTCTCAGGACAAGGCAGGTACATGTCTTCTGTCCCTCTAGCCACCGCAGAGCAGTGCCCTTCTCTCTCAGCATCATTAACTCCTACAGTAATGATGACAAAAACACACACTTGTGTAATGAGGTTAAGTGACACTTTTATGCATTGAGTCTACGATAAACGTGAAGCTGCAGTGTGTCGACACATAAAGTCATCATAATAAAAGTTTACCAGAAAACTCTCACAAACTCTCAGCAGAATGTTTAAAAAGTGCTAAACAAACGTGCAAAATACCAATCTGCAGCCATCTCGTGAGATGATCTTGCTGTACTCAATCATATTGTTAATGAGTGACTAATAGAGGAGATGTTTTCATAAATGGCCATATTGTCTGGGTCTCAGGAGAGCACCTTTTACTGTTTGATTAATCCAGTTCAACATGTCTTGGAGCTGTGTTTTTATTTGTTACCCTACAGGGTGCATTTTATTTTACACTTCAGGCAAACAGACTTTCATTTATCACATCCAGGGCTGAAAAGACACCTGTCGCGTAGCTGGCACCAGATAGAGAGAGAGGGAAAGAGAGCCTTGGGCGGGGAAATTAATGTTCAGTGTGCTTTGTCCTAAATATTAACCAGGCGCTTCTTGCTCTAAACCTGCTGATGGTAGCCACTTCTGGATAGACGGGAGGGAGGATGCGTCCCAATCCTCCCTGGACAACGCTGCCCTACTTGTGCGGAGGTGACCCCCATGTGTTCTACACGGCCCTAACATTCAACATTGTTATTTATGAGCTTGCAAAGGTGTCCTATTGCAGGGGAGACCATGTGCCACCTGTTTTAGCAGTAGGTTAAAGTACAGAGCAATGTGTTCGGCGAAGATGAAACCGGAGGTGCTTGAGGTGTAGCTAACCTACTCAGCAATGGGAAGTTGTTAAACTAGGCTGCAAAAAAAAAAAAAAAAAAGTATCAATATTCTCCCTAAATCTAATACTACTATAATGACCAAGAACATGCAGGAAAGAGGGTGTAATGTTCTCTGTTTACTGCGAATATAATAATAATAATATTAGCTACAACTTAATGTAGTATACCACATGTTGTTTCAGACATTATTGTAAGAAAGATCTATACAAACAACCAGGCTTTATAAAATCAGGTGGGCTTTCCTGTGGGATTCAGGTGCAGGGAAAAAAACCCTTCATAGAGTCTTGAGATTCTGAGCAATCCTTTACTCTTTTATTTTCTTTCTGTGAAGGAAGGTTTCCATTTAGTCTTGCAGTCAAGCAGGGAATTAAGGATATAATCAGGACTGAAGATAGTCATCTGGACTGTATTTGTGATTAAACGTAGAGGACATAGGTTGGCAATTTCCTTATTAAGAAAAGGCTGTTGTGCTGAGTAAGGGCCCTTGGGGTTTATTATCTGTTCTTTAAAATTCATGACATTGAGGAAGACTATCACAAAGACCTACATCAGCCAGCAGCAGCAGCTTTCAGTGTAGGATGTACCGAGGTGTGGGATATTACTGAGTTTATTCTCATGGTTGTTGAGGCAGGAAGTAGTTTTCTCTTCTTACACCCCCATTTAATGATGCTGAGGTGCATTTATTCAAATTTGCATGATTATACAAGCTGGACATCTACACGTAGACGCATACGTGTGTGTGTGTGTGTGTGTGTGGCGGAGACACACACACACAAAAACAGAAGCAGACATGGCCAATGGACTCTGAGTGAACTTTTGCACCACTTTAAAGCATCAAGGTCAAGCAAAGGACTCTGTTTCCTATAATGAAGAGGAGATAGTTAATCTAGCATTAATGCCTGGATTCCCATGAGGAAACACCATGATTCAGGGAGGTATGAAGGTGTCCTCAGTATGCACAGACACACTCTTCTTTCTTCTTCTCTTTATCTCTCTCTGACCCTCTTTTTCTTTTTTTTTTCTTCTTCTTCCTCTTCCTCTTCCTCTTCCTCGCTCTACGGTGATACAGACACACCACAAAGAGCGCTTGAATGAAAGGGGCGTCAAACAGACATCGATTTCTAATAGGGAACTTTCTGGATCAGCATGGGGCTCGGCCTAAAGTCACGACTGTGCTTCGGTCAAGGACACCGTGTGTGGGAGCATCAACCAGACCTGTCTCTCTCCGCCAGGCACCAAATGAACCGCCACAGCAGGACACAAGGATCAGAGAGCAGTGGGAGTCTCCTTTCATCTCTGGGGGATTAGCACTCCCATAGGCGAGATGTATATATGTGTGTGTGTGTGTGTGCTGTGTAATACTCTAGAAGAAGTATCTACCTTTTAGCCACAGGCTACGCACTTCCTGTTTCTGCCACATGCTGTTTTCCCCCCGAAGGCCACAAATATACAAGTCTCTATAAGCAAGACAAGGATGAAGGTGAAGACATCCTCTTTGGGCGAGTTCTCCTAAAATAAACATGAAACTGTGTTTGTGCAACAGCGGCGGTTTAAAAGGTGGAGCTACGCCACTGTTGGTTGGTTATATTTAAAATATTCAGCGTGTAAAAACACTCTTCAAAAGCTCCCTGTTATGTTTCATTTGTATAAAGCAGGCAACAAAGTGACGGTAACACGGAAAATGTTGACATATGGTGGAGAGTGCCAATCCGTGGTAATTCTAGTACAGGCATTAAACATGCATGGAAACAGTGAAGGCTTCAGTGGACTGTATCCACTCAGGTCTATTGATGTGACAGTGCCACGGGGGGTGGAGGTGGGGTTGGGGGGGTGAGGTGGAGGCAAAGAGCAAAGCCATCTGGGAAACTGAATCGCGTGACAATTCGTAGGATTTCTGGACCATCAGCCGTTTCACACTAGCAGCACCTTTAGTGTCGCTTGCAGCAGAGGTGACAGAATACCCGCTGCTCAGAAACACTTTAATCTGTTCTTCACTCTTTTATCTTGTTTCTCTTTACACATACAGTAGGTCCAGACACATGTGTACGCAGCCCATACTTCCCTCCTCCTTTAATTTCTGCCACAGCAGCCTGACACTGATGGCAACTCTTCACGCGCTGTCAGGAGAAAGAGTCCGTGTGTCTCACCTTGCTCCTTTATTGATGCCACTACTAAGAATAAGAATGACTCCTGCTGCGCTCTGTGTCCTGGATACCGCAAACAACCACTCAGCTCTTAACTCTTCAAAAAGCTGCCTGTCCGCACACATTGAGGTACTTAGTCTCACGGTGGAGGCAATTTAACGAGATTGATGTCCAAATTACAAAAGTCCAAAATGTGCATACGTCATAGGAGATGGCCCATTTACTGGATAAAAATTGGACAGCTTGGTATTTTGGTCTTACGTGAATGAGGGATCCTCTCAGTTTTGATGACAGTGGTGTTTTCTTACTGTAAATATGACACCATATTCACAACGGCATACCTCTCCAATAACATTGGTGTCTAATTTCAGATACTGAAAAAAACAACAAAAAAACCACAGACGTGGTCCTGGCATTGCTGAATGCCCTGGCACATGCCCACTATACCAGCCTGGACATCAGGCTCTGGGCAGCAGGCAGCTCATAAATGAGTAATGGCAGTCACATTAACATTCGGTGGTAGGGGCAGGCTTAGGGCAAGAAGGAAGGGGATCCAGGGAGTGCAGGCGCTCCCTCTGTCTTATAAAACAGTAGCTGATTAATGTTTGATTCTAGCTGGCCTCATTCTTCCACCAGCACTATGCAGAGCTAATCTGCAGACTGGGTGAGAACAAGAGTGATGGAGCTGTAAGAGTTGGGCTGGAGAAAAACAGTGCGCTGTTTGGAAAAGGTTGAGCCAGCAATATGCCGTCTTTCTTCTGACTCTAAAATGAAAAAATATCAGGGGTGCAGAACAGTTGAATCAATTGGAAATGAATTGGGGCACTGAGAGAGAGAGAGAGAGAGAGAGAGAGAGAGAGAGAGAGAGAGAGAGAGAGAGTAGGACAGCAACAGTTTGGGTGAATCTAAAAATATATTGACTGCTTTGTAAGAGAAAACCAACTTACAATATGTTGCCCTCTACTGTTGATAACTTTATATCCATTTTTTTGTTGTTTGATGATGAAAACCTGCTGCACATATGTGGTTTCATATAAATTATCTGACAAGGATTACACAAAGAGTCTGAAGTCATAGTGAGGCTGTAGTGTAGACACAGCTTTAAGCATGTTTGCATTCGCTACTAAGCAATAGGCACAAATTCAATCTTGACACACACTAGCTAAGGCCTGAAGAGTCATCCTCTGTGCACCGTGAATATTTGTTCACACTCGATTTACAACCCACTGCTGCAGTGCCGTGTCTTATTGCAGCATTGATTTTAATATTTATGTCAACTTAATTTGCTAAATGAGGTAAAAGAGATACGATGTTCCATGCAGATGGTTTAAACATTTGAGAAAATACTACACACAGAATCATTAAATACAATCCTGAAATTTGAGGTGTATGAAAACCACAGAAAAATGATCAATAGGAAAAAAAAATTTTTAATTCATAAAAGTCAACGGCCGTATGCTACTTTATGTGTCTGACTCACAGGTGGATGGTGAATATGCCCTTCTGGATGATGTTGGAGAAAATTGTAACAGCAAAGTGGTTCTGACAGTTGCGTGACTGGGGAGCAGAGGAAATTTGAGTTTGTTATAGGTGAGAAATACGCCTCTTCATACTTCACAGAAAACATTTGTTTCATTTTCCTTTTCTGGAGATAATACTTTACAGTGTTTCACATATCTCCATAAAAAGTGTGGTTGCATTACACTTGTAGTCCTGGAGCTATTTCAGTGTCTAAACCCTAAAGGTAAAGAAGGAATATCTTGTGTTGCAGGCCTTACTACTATAACTAAAGGGAGATTATGTGTAAACATTTACTACTGACTCTCATAGCCAGAAGTGATACATTTAGAAACTGAACATCTCTGTATTTTTCCTGGCTGCAGGTACATTTCACAAGTTTCACCACTGTTGAGTTTTTACACCTTACGAAAAGAATTGTTCATGTTCACGAAAAAACTGGACTGTAGATAACTGTAGCCATATCATCGGTGGATTCTTCTGCTTTTAGCGCTATTTGCTTTCAAGGGGAGATGAGAAATAATTACACAACAGTGTTAAGTCGTTAATGGAAAAAGGCCCAGTGAGACTGGGATGTGCTCTACATACCGAATCTGCCAGTAAGTAGGAAAACATTTTGTGCAGCACTGAAGAAGTGAGTCAGAGAGAGTTTAAATGATATTAATGTGCCAAGTTAGGGTCGATTAAAGTAATTTGGTAACACAGAGGGACGTGCAGTGAGAATAAACGTCAAGAGAAACAGGAACTCAGCAGGTTCTGTCAGCCGGGATGTTGACATATGCTGCATGAAGACAGCTCCAGCAGTAATCTTATAGAAGTGACAGATTAGTGCTTATAACATAAAATGTCTGGCATGCATACTCACGCACACCCATCCATCCACCCACACACACACACACACACTTGCACGTACACAGAACAGCATTAACTACATCCTCAGCAAAGTAATCTGCGCGTGTAAGGAACACCGAGAGGTGGTGTTGATTGACAGGCATATCGTTCCTGCTGAAATACCCATTTGACAAGAGAAAAGCACCAAATGCAAGAGTTAAAAGCCAGTCCCACAAATCGCCTCAGTGTACTTCACATGAAAGCAAACTTGAGTATTTCGTGTGAGAAGTTTGAGAAGCTGAGCGTCTGAGGTGAAATGTGCGGAGAAAAATAAGGCTGCAGGGTTTTTGGTTTTTTTTGTGCAAAAAAACGAAGAAACTTAATGCTCTTTGTAAAAACCCGGGTGCCAATCATAAACACGCCGGGCCTCCCTCATGCGTAGTCGAGCTCAGCAGCACATTATAATTCTTGATCGACACAGTTCGGAAGCTGCACTCGCTCCTCCGTGCAGCTCTGCCGTGGCGGGGGTGAAAATTAAAAAAACGCTTGTCTTTTTGTTCAAGAGACATTGTAATTTAACTGTTGCTAGCAGGCAGTGGCAATTTGGTTTTAATAACGGTCTCTACACTCTAATTTGTGTAGGGATTTGCCAGGACCAGCCTTGTCTCACAGGCCCTTAATGCTACTGTGCCATGTGGCTCTGTCGCTGAGAGAAGGGGAGGATGTGCCTGAAAGTACTCAGCAGAGAAGAGGAGGATATATATATATATATATATATATATATATATATAGAGAGAGAGAGAGAGAGAAGGAGAGCTGGGGAGGAGAAAGGTCTCCCACAGCGGGGGTGAGGAGGTGAGGATAAGAAAAAGGAGAGACACTAACGCATGCTTTGCCATTTCCTGTTCCTCATAATATCGCATAATGTTGATATAATTAACCCCAGGAAATGCGGCTTCATTAGTCCCAGTCCGGGTGCTGAAATGAAGTGTGAACTAATTGGTCAAGTATACACCATGACTGAAATAATGAAGCATGTGGAGATGTGAGAGCAGTTAGAAAAACCACTGCAAAAGCCTGACAACGAAGATGATGTTTAGTTTATCTGACGCAGTTCACTATCATGTACGACACATGGAAGTTTCAAATCCTCACATTGGATTCCCCAATCTAATCTTAATTTTCTGTCGATCAGCTGGTTGATTAATTGACTAATGGGCGCAGCTCTTTCAACCGAAACGAGCTGGAATGAAGGAGAAATGCTCTCAGCTAAAGTAGAAACACGCTACACAAAGTGAAGACATGTATGTATTTGTATGATCTCCATTTCCTCGTTTGAAAGCTCAAAAGCTTGAGACTCTGTTGATTCCAGAAACTTTCCTGTCCGTTCCCATCTGCATCATAAAAAGAGGCTTTTTCTCTCTAAAAATACTGATCAAGCCTTATCTTTTTGAAACATGTAATCCAGTGGGGGGAAAGCCGGACTTGTAGCTATTAGGCACTGTCCTCTGTGCCTCCACTCTCTGCCGTCTCAGCCTTTGTAGGGAAAAGGCCGGCGCAAAGCTTGTTTCCATTCAGCTGGGAGAGCTGGTCAAAGCCTTGAGATCAAGCAGATCCCAGCACTTCTTCTTCTACTTCTTCTTCTTTTTTTTTTTGAGAAATAGAATCCTCAATAGCTTTTGGAGGATGGTTGCAAAAAAAAAATCTCAACAGAACAAGATCTTACGTTTCTCTCCGTCTCATGCAGGTTTGACAGCATTTTTGAGGAAAAGTTTGAAAAATTTGGAAATGGTAAGACTTAAATTGGGTAGAAAATAGTTCCTCGCTGGAAACGGGCTGCCATTTTTTTTTTTTTTTAATGCTTGTTTGTTTCCTTTTTCCACATACTGTTGCACAAACCATCTGCCATACAGGTCCTGTGCGACTTTACTTCAAGGGTTCTTAGTGGCTGTCTTCATCAGCTTGAGATCTGCTGCAGAAAAACAGCTTTAATTGGTACTGAGGTTGGGGGGAGGGGGGGTGGGGAGGCAGAAGGGGCCGCACGCTTCAACGCATCTTAGAGAAAACCGCGTGTGAATGATCAAGAATTGCATTCCATCCAGCTTCTCCTTGGCAGACGCATTTAACGCATCAGCACACAGGTCTTTTCTCAACATGATACTCTTTGTAAAATTCAAGGAATGCTCAGATTATTAAGTACAGCACTCTTCAAATGAACACATGTTTACATTATCGCCACTTAGGCAAGCTGTGAAACTCCATCCCTTAATTCACTTGTAGAAATAGCACTCAGGTTCCAAGCAGGTAAATCAAGTTGTCCGGCTAAAATTGCCAACTGTAATATTTCACGTTGCACTTGTCAATATCCCTGAGCCCTGAATTTGCTCTACTAAGCACAGAGCTCGGAAGATTGAAACAGCAAATGTCAGAACGCTGCTGAGCTGCGTTCAGGATCATGCATTACACGGGAGGGAGGAAGGAAACCTTGCAGAGAGCAGTCAACAGTGCGGTCCGATCCATTCCAGCAGCCAATTACGTCGTTTCGCCAAGGCCACTAGCTTCCCCACAATTAGGCTGATGGAAACGGCCTCTCTGACACATTAGAAGAAACCAGGGATGTTTTCTTCCTTCTTTTTTCTTCTCTTTGCTCTGTCAGAGCTCTTCGCTGCTTGTGTTGTTTCAGAAGGGCTTTGAGACATTAGCTTCTGTTGTTGCTCTAGCTTTGGAGACATTTCGCAGCCCATTAGCTTCTCTTCCAACCCAAACCGCTACTCAAAAGCAGCAATATATATATATATATATATATATAAACACGTTGTCTGGTTTATAGTTTGCTGATGTGCACTGCAGTTTGGCTAAGACGGAGTTAAGGTGGGTTTCGAGCACAGTTGATGGGGTTGAACAATTTGCACGGCTGGCAGAAAAACTATAATCAATCCAGAGATTATAGATAAAGGGGCGCTAAAACCAGCCAAGCGCAGCGTTTTCTCTTATCGAAATTACACCTCGCCCTCCTGCCTCAGGTGCAGCCAATTAAGCCAGGAGAGGATGCGACAGCAGCCACTTAACAGGCCTATCAGATGACTCCAAACACACCCACTGCAGAGGGGGGCAGAGAGGAGCTTGTTAAGCACAGGAAGACACAGGCAGGAAGCACAAGTAGGCATATGCTGTATGTTTATGTCGGCCCGAAAACATACATACACATATTATATGCAGAGAGTTATTGTTTTGAATGCTCTGCTGAGTGATAAGCAGTCTATGGCTGCGTTTTTTAAAAATGAAGCAAGGGCACAGAGACCTTGCTGCCTCGCTCTCTCTCCTTTTGTAATCCATTCATTACTTCCCCCTCTTCTTTTCTTTTTCTGCCTTTCATCGTAGAATATCACTCCCATTATGTGACTACTCAGCAGTAGAAAAAAGGAAAAGTAGGTGTGGGAGAGGAGACAACTCGCGCATGTGTTTCAACGTGCGAGCGGCGGGGCGGTTAAGAAAGGCAGAGATGAGGTCGAAATCAAGGATAGAGCTCAGAAGGAATACAAATTTTTGCCTATTGTGACTTCCTTCTTTCCTCCTCATTGTTCAAAACTAACTGGATAGACAAGGGTGCCATACTGGAGCTAGGTCGCCAATGAAAAATTGATCACACGAAGCTCACTCTGCGCAGCGCATCACTGTCTCCTCCACCAGCAGATGGAGGTTAACCAGGCACACGCACGCACACACACACACACACACACACAAATAAATCTCAAGTGCTTGATCTGAACCACAACTTTACTTTTCTCTTCCCTCTCACCACTTTGAGGTTTCAAACACCAGGCGAGACCAGACCAGACACAGCGTGTGGTATTTTGTCTACACAGTGTGATGCTACCACACCAATTTAGCTCAACAATTCTGGCCCTAAAGCATCTTTTTTTTCACACGGGGGCCGGAGAGAGCGAACTCAGCGGCATCAGTTCTTGTCTCAGCGCCGTGCACACACACACACACACACGCCGATACTTGACATGTACAGCAGGAACATCTAGAAGCTGAGTGATAGAAGAAAGGAGAAGCTGACACAGGTGGTCTCACTTACTTACTTGCTTACATGGAAAACCTGATGTCTGACCAGAGCGTGCGCACACACACAAAATAAGATATAAACAAAGCCAATGCACCGCATCTTTCAACCTGCTTGATGAAGCGTTTAAATTGCTCCTTCGAGCACAGGAAGCCACGGCAGAAGGGAGTCAAACACAGAATAAAATGAAAAGAAAGGCTGCCACAGTGGGGGAATCCATCTACTCTATTTATCCTACGTGGAGACGCGTTCCACTGGAGTGGGACAAAGTGAAAAACATACTCCTTATTGGCTTCTTAAAAATACTATTGGAGTCAAAAGGGGGTAAACAGACTAAGTAGGTCGAGGCAAAATGAGTGCAGGGAAAATGTGCTAAATTCACATTCTGATTGGCCACATGGGTCTGAGGATGCTGCTTTCGTAATTGCCTTTGCTTGATGTTTTTGTCCTCGTTTCAAAATTTGCCGTGACATGCAATGTGATAGAGAGGAAAATAGCTTCCTGGTGATGCACTGAGACCAACATCTGAAAATGGTTCCTTCCACATCAATACAAACAGCCAATCAGCTGCCGCTGGCAGAGTCCACTCACAGATGGCTCTAAATCAAGGGAGTGTGTGTGTGTGTGCGGGTACTTACCACGTTCACCGGACAGGTTGGTATCTGTCACAGAGGGAGAAAGAGAGAGAAAAAGGGTGAGGGGGGGTGGGAGAGAAGAAGAAGAAGACGATTAGAACATCATAGGTTCTAGTAAAAGGGGCAATATAAAAGTCACCGTTAAACAAGAGAAGAAAACAGATCCATTCCTGAGGATTAATGGAAAGTCACAGGCAATAGCCGGACAGTGACACATACACAACGTAGGGAAGCTATTGGAGAAAATCTCTGCTGTCACAACTGCGTAGTCGCTCACATTTGTCTCTGTCTATTATCCAGGCAGCAGCATTTAACCAGACTACAGTTTGTTTTCTCTCTTACACGTCATTGCCTCAAGCGGTAGGATTCATCATTATCTTCAGAAGCTTGTAGTGATGTCTATATTGCTCTTGTGCTCACTCAGTGAAACACAGGAGTATTGCGGGATATTACTTATGCACATCGCACACACTTATGTACATCATCACGGGTGATATTTATTCACCACAGCTGGGTGACAGGGAGGCAGCCGTGGAGGTTGCTCCTGGTTTTACTGCCTTTCTCACGTCCAGCAGAGTTGTTTAGTGAGATTTAATCAGAAACCTTTTTTTTTTCTTTTTTCATTTATTGCTCACATTGGTTTAAAATCTGGGAAAGCTAACCAAATAATTCTGTAGGATATTTACTAAGCCTACAAATATAAATGAGCTCAGCCGCAGTTAATCAGATTTTGCAAAGTGTGCTAAGTAAGAGGTGATGCTTGTTGCAAGAGAACAGTGAGTGAGGAGAAGACTCTTATTAGTTGAATATCCTGATGCTGTCAGCTCAACGAGATCAGCGATTGACAGAGATTTCTGGTTCAATTCCTTTGACAGACGCGATTACAGTTAATGACTGTGATCCATTAAAGTCATATCATCATATTTTTCTAAACAGAATTGTCTTCGAGTCCAAACACGCAATTTCTGTCAAGTTTTCTTCTATTTTCCAGCAAAAAACACTAATGCAGCCCTTAAGTAAATAAGGAGAAACACAACTTGGTTGCTTAGCACCTAAAGCAGGGCTGCAAATCCTTTGTAAATATCCCCTTTATCCTTGTTTTGCATTCATTCCAAGCACTGGGATGATTTCTGTACAGTACGTTGATGTTTAGTGGATTCCTTCAAGAGAATTGTGTTGATACGTTAACGTGATGCAACATATGGGCCATATGGCAACATGCCTTATATCCTACACGTTATCAGCCTGTATTTATGTTATATCTGACATGCCTAAACCAGCTGTTTTTCTCCTCTTGTCTGCTTTAGTTAGATGTGTCACTATTTGTGCCAGCTTATAAAACGCGACATGCTCACATTAAAGACTCGAGGTCACATTTCACTAAAATATAATACTGTCTGACAATCTGTTGTTGATGACTGGACTTTTATATGGTGTAAAGTCCTACAACTGTGAGACATTGTAAGCTTGTCCCGCTGTTGCATTTAGTGTCAGCTAAATTATTAAAATTTGAATATGAAACGCATACCTCCACACAGATTTCTCTCGAGACTTGCTTTAGTTTTCACTATGTATATTCATTTTCTCAGTTTTCTGTGAGGTTGCAGTGGAGACTAGCAGGATTGATGACAACTTTTGGCCTCTTTGGTTGTAGTTGTTATGATTAAAATACATAAATACCAGTGAGAAATGATTTTTTTTCATGTCTCACCATAAATCTATTCAAGTTCATCTTAAAATCTTTGAAACTTTTTCGACTTGTTTACAAAAAGCATCACTATCTAAACGGGTTTTGCTCATAGACAGGCCGACTGTCTCCATTCCCCCACATGTGTGAGGCTCCCCACTCTATCCCAACAGAACTTCGCTCCGCACATGTTCAATTATTCATCTCCCTCTGTCAAGAATTCAGCCTGGCCAGCACTTGCCAGTATACCCTCCACAAATTGGCAGGCAGGCTCATATTTGGCATATGGTGCATAGCAGTGCTGCTTTTCCTTCCTCTCTTCAGTTGGCCTGCTAGCACTCCGGAGGAGCACAGTAACACACACACACACACATGCATATACTTACACACCAATGATGCACCATGTCAGTTATGTACGTGACCCCCCCATCGTTTGAGTTGCTGGGCATTCGTCCACAACCTCTTCGCAACAGGTTTCAAGGATTTCAACAACAGTACTGCACATGTTGTAACAGCCAAACCAACAATAACCCACTACTCACAATACTGGAAGCGGACGAAATAGTCAGAAATGTCTGATTATCATTTAAGACCATTAACAGCCCTGCACAGACACACACGTGTGTTCAGTTAATCTGCCTCATTAAAACTCTTTCCAGGTTAAAGTTAGATGGAAATATTTTAGCAGTTTGTTGAGGTCAAAAAAAATTTTAAAAAATAAAAACATTTCCCGGCCCCTGAAGTGTGCTACAATCAACGATAGAGTCGAGGAAAAGTCAATAAAGCACAAAATACATACGAACGCTATCCTGAGAAGAGGACAGAATACTTCCTTTAACACCAGTGTAAGTGGCGTACGGCCTCTAAAGAATGAACCGCTCATATAGACATTTGTTACTGAGGACATTTTGAGTCACAGTTGGAGAAGCAAATAATTCAATTAATTATGGCTAAATTGCATTTAGCTGCTTCAGTTTTTGGGGTCAATTGAACTAATCCACTAGTATAGAAGAGCACAATACCCTTTTATTCTATCACACAGCTATGTTCTCTGACACTGTGATCAGACATACTTCCTGCATACTGTACATACATTCGACTGTGTTCTTTACAGAGACTACTACTGCTGTGAAAAGAATCGGTCAAAGCGAGTGATAAAACAGACTCCCACCTATTACTAAACATAGCCAAAAGGTCACAGTTCCTCATTTCCATTCATCAAAGGCATGAAGAAAACATTCAACGCTCTCACTGAGCACCGCATTACATCTGCATTGTCTGTGTGATAACCTTTTCTCTCTGCACTTGACCAGAGAAGCTTTACAACCATCCGTAGTTTAAATGCAGCTGTGTATTTCAAAAACAACAACTTTACTTTCTTTTTTTTTTTCATACTGTCAAAGAGTCTAAATGACTTTCATTAAAACATCCTGAACGGCAGCCAAAATACATCACAACATCTGAAATACACGTTAAATCTCACGCGCGCGCGCCGCCACCTGCCACGTCTCTGAGCGGAGACTGATGCGAACGCGTCTGTTCACATGCAGATGCGTCCTCGTGCCAGATCTTCTTGTTGCCCTTGTGATGACTAATAACCGGAGAGCATTTTCAGCTAATAAATAATACATTTAAGAGCCTAATCAAATTGAACAAATGAGTATGTCTAGAAAACTATTAATCAGAGAGCAAACGTGTATTTACAAATATAACACTGGCACAAACAATCAATTATTCATAAAGTGAATGCTGGGTAAGTGGGCTTCTTCCCGGGTGAGATGCTGCCATAATTGGAGTGGGACTACAGGAGTGCCGGCTGGTGTGAGTGTGTGTATGTGGGTGCACTTACACACACACACACACACACATAGACAACACACAAACACTTCCCCCTCCATGCAACAAACTTCCCCCAAACACGACAAGAGCAGGCAGAGTCGGCTCATTACTGCCTAATGAGTTGTCTGATTAGTACCGAATATAAAAGCCTTATTGTCAAACGCTGTATGTTTATTTTGATTAATTATTGTACTAAAGTGACTGAATGGAAGCACAATGACATGGAGCATTAACGTTTTGTGGTAATAGGGCCCTTGTGGAGAGAGCAATTGTATACTCAATCCTGAATGTAACATATTAACTATAGCCACTGCCCGAAAAGGTTTTCTAATGATTATAAGAGATATATATTATGTATGTTTTCCTCTTAATATGCAATTCAACCTGTTGTAGTTTCCTTCCCTTATCTGCCAGATGTGTAACCAGGCAACCGTTTGCTAAGGCTACCATGTCAACCTTATTGAAGATATTATGTCTAGTCACATATTGTTGTGCTTCCCCGAGTAACCAAAAATCAAGGTTTAAGTAAAAAAGTACATAAGTATCAGCAGTGTGTGATACATTATAACTTTCCATCACTGCAACTTGAAATATGAAGAAAACATGCAAAAAAAAAAAACATGAAATCCAAAATAGAAGTGTTGATTGTGAGAAAAGAAAATATCGTTGTTTTTTTTTTTTTTTTTAAAAAAAGGTGCCACCAGTGGAGCGCTAGATGCACAAACACTTCACTGCGGTGAGTCATGAAACCGCATGGTGAGCGTTCAGCCTGGAGTCACACATTACCTGAAAGTTACTGACTGCTTCTGGAGACGTTGCTTTAGCAGGTCGGCAACATCTGAGCGTGTTCTGCTGCAGAATATAGCACGGATCATTTTACCAGTCGGAGCATATTTGGGGGATATGTGACTTTCTCTTTTCTTTTGCACTTAATATGTTCCATTTACTGTGGTTGACAAACACTTAAAACACATGTTCTTGTTCTCGTCAGTAGCCCTAGTTTTGCATAAATAAACATGTACATAGTTGAAGTCGAAAGCTTTTCAGTGTATCTGTCTAATCCTGTAGATTTTGATTGAGCCGAAAGACCAAATGCAGGTAAGAAAAATGGATGAATGCCATGTAAATGTTAATAATTTTAGAAAATCTGACTTCATGCCTCTAAATAAGAACTATTTTCTTTCTGTTCAGCCATCCTGTCTGTGAGCAGAATGCTATTATCGTCAGAGGAGGGGCTGTATTGCTCTGCTCTGCCCTGTTGGTCTGTACACACTTTAAATCAGAGGTAATGGGGCACTTCAAGAGACCGCTGTTACACACACCCATCTGCCAATACATTGTAATCACTAAAGGCCCCTTTTCTTCAGAGATAAGCATTGCTTACGTGCACTGCACACAAAACTACACGGCTGTGTCAGGTATATACTGATGATAAGGAAAACTTTGTGGCTGAATGTGTTATGACATTATGATAAAACAGTCATACTGGGTGAGAGGTATATAGGCACATATAGGACACATTCACACATCACATGGTCAAGCGGAATAGACGGTGTAGTAACAAATCTTGAAAGAGTACTCAAAACAGATTGAGTTCAGTTTCCATCAGAGATGCTAACTTCTAAAAGTTCCCCATCAGGAAGCCGTCAGGAGCTAATCCGCTAATTTCCCCATCTGGGTACAAATCAAGACAAAAGGGTAGAGGGTCTCGGCGTTGGTATCAATCTCGCCAATAATCTTGACACCCATCTTGACAACAATCAAATTGAATCTATTCAAATGTGCAGCAGCTACTCAGATGCTTATGTGACTCTTGGGTTTGAAGGTGATGGTCGCTCACCGGGCTTGTTCTTTAAAAAGCTCTTGTGTTCAGGGAAACAAAAGAGGGTAACTGAATAATTCAGCACAAAATAAACAATTCTGTCTCTATCCCTCTGAAATGACAAATATATGTGATGAAATAGTGGACGGTGGCAGCGTACAGTTTTTGCGTTTCAATATTGAAGCTCGTAATGGGATGGGATGTTTAAATGTTAAAATCACGGAATTAATGTAACATCAACACCAAGGAAGCACATTTAAACTCAAAGTAGCATTATTTGATAGCGCACGTAAAAACCAAAGGTCATTGACTGCATGAAAGGCATATTTCTCATACGCGCTAACAGAAATAACACAAAAAGTTAAAGTGTCGGTCGAATTTCAAAACCGGCAAGGCCATTAAAATTCAGATCCGCTTAAAAGGCAATTATTTCTTCTATGCACTAAATACTAATTACCAACAATATAAATGTGTTCCATGTCCAAGTGCCAGTTGAATCTTAACAAGGTCAACAGTGGTGCGTCAAATATGACAAAAAAGGACCACTTTTCCCTCGCCAAAATGTAGCCGAACACCGGAGCGTTATTTAGGCCAGTCCCAATAAATAAGCAGTATCTTCACTCTAGCTTTAAAACTAAGCCTGCTGCAGCCCCTCGTGGTATCTGTAGCTGGAATCGAGCTACGGTAGCTACTTTGCCGTACCCAACTGGCGTCTATGGTAACAGAATAGCTGTAGCGTAATACAGAATGAACCTCATTGCTCTCATTGCTGGTGACTTCTCGTTCCTCTGTACAATGTGAGGTCACTATACATTCATTGTTATAACCTTTGTCGTTAACAGCCTCATGAGCCAAATCAGTCCTGTTGTGCAAAGTGCTACCGTTAATACACACTATATGCTGTCAGACCCTGAACATAAAATAGATGCGACTTGTCCCGAGCTATTTGTACTTTCTCTCAGTCAACATTAAAGCGCTTTTCCCTGAAGGCTAAACGCATTTAATGGGGGTGACTCAACCTTAATGTTAATGCACTGTAGGTAGCAGCCGATTAATTGTTGTAGCCCAGTAGGTGGTTTCATTCCAGCATGTAAACATCTTATGTGTGAGGACATTTGGCATTTGTGGGCGCACGCTGGCGAGCATTTATATGCTCGACACTCGTACTTGTTTGTCAAGTCAAATCCAGCAATTTCTACCTCTGCCTGATGATTAAATCCACATGAATATGCATGCAAAACCCCTTCACTCATAAATAGATGCTCCCCCGAAACAACACGGATCACAATGTGTAATGCACAGAGTTTTTCCTCTCAATGCTGCCTCCCAACATGCAGAGACAAGGGGGCAGGAGGGAGGGGGGGCATGCGGGGGGTCCCCACTGTGATGAACTGCTGCTGACACAGCCAGATGTTTAGTTAAAATGCAGAGCCCTGATGTGGGATGGAGGGAGGAGCTGACATGCGCTTCGGGGGCTTTAGGCAGCCAAGTGTTCCTCTGTAGCTGCCTCGTATCTCTGTGGGCAGACTGTGTGTGTATGTGTGTATGTGTGGGTGTGTATGCTTTATCTCACACCATTTGCATTTCAGCTGAGTGTGCACGTTTGTGTGTGCACGCGTGCTTACACAACCACCTGGCAATTCAGACTACATATAAGAACAATAAACAGAGTGAGTGGGTGCGTGCGCTACTGTACATGCACACGCTTCCATGTCTGAGTGTGTGAAGTGTGCTCCATAGAGCGTGTGTCTAAACACAAGGCTTCCTGTCGCAGTTCTCTCTCTGTGGACTGAGTCAGAGCTGGAGGGCGATCGACTGCGCAAGCTTGCACGCGATCAAGTGGAGCACGCGCGCACACACACGCACGTGCGGGCGCGCACACACACACTCAATCACTTCCACTAACACGCGGAGTCTGACGTTGCTGTTTCGCGGAGAGCAACATAACAACAGCAGAGCTTCTGCTATTATAACGAAGCAGGGAGGTTGTATTGAAGAAGCAATCAGCGTCGTCTTGTGGATGTGATCATATTACTGAACCGACGGCATCAACAGCCTGTCGTCATCATCACCACCGCTATCATCATCTTCATCAACAACATCGTCTCTGTCATCGTCTTCCTGCTGGGTGCTGCAGTGAGCCATGATGGAGCCTGTGACACAATGACAAGCGATGGACTATAATGGCATTAAATATGTTCTTCTGAAGTAACTTCGCACTCGAAGCCAGGGACGCAGGCAGGTGGCGGGTGACGGGCTACAACAAACACGCTCTCACTTTCTATCTCCCTCTCCTGCTCTCCTCTCAGTCCCCCATGTCCTCCTCCGTCGAAACTAATCTCATTTCCCAGTAGCTCGAATTAAATAAATGTCTGTCATTAAGACCAGTGAAGGATGGCGGAGGGCCTGGGGAGAAGGCTGGGGAGGATAGAAGGTGCTTAGTTAGACCCTGTGGATCCACAGAGGGTGGGAAAGAGATGGAAGGCAGAAGACAAAAAAAAAAAAAAGTAGTAGACACTGAAGCAGAGGTTTCACAGCTCACTTATCCCTCTTCCATTTTTAGTCACACGTCGCATTGGATAGGAGACGATTTGAGAAAACGAGAGAAAATAACTGATAAGCTGCTGTTTGCTCTGTGTGTCAGATCCTCTACACGCCCACCCACCGCCATCACCGCACCTCCCTGCAACCCCGTTGGACCATTAAGCCAACAAAGAGCACCGCTGCCTGCTCATCAAGTATCAGCCCACCTCAGCTCCTCTCTATCCTCTGGCTTCTATTGACAACCAGGAGCTAACGCTAACAGTGAAGTATTTCACATCCACCTGGGACTCATTCTCGCAGTCATATCTGTCCGTCGCGTGTCATCAATCCCTTAGGTGTCTATTTGATTATCCCCACATGGGAATATTTCACTGCTTGTCTTAGTTAACCTGCCGCTCTATTTTAACAACCTCCCTTGGGTCTGTTAGGAGTCTATTATATGTCTGCTGGAGGAGCTCTATGGTACATTACGAGATGTATGTTGACACGCAGACACTGCTTCGTCAGTGTCCCTGTAGTGTTAGACCCTGACTCTCAAGTGAAACGTATAAAATAGCATTTTACCAAAACAGAAGAGGTGAACCTGAAACCTATTTCGATGACTGTGGAGTGTCTTGGTTCCTTGATACAAGAGAATAAAGTGTATGAGCCACTTACTGCAGGAAGTGGACGTGGCATTAGAATCCTTCTCTTCCTAAAAGCTTTGATTTGGAGGCTTTTGTGGTTGATGAGGGCCGACAGAACCCTCCAGCTGACCCTGGTTGGCGTTTTCAAAAAAAAAATAAAAAAGACAGACAGACAGACAGAGACCGACTGTTTGTCAATCTGGTCCATTCACTCTCTATCCTATTGAGTCCTGAGATGAGTGCATTTTGACAAGTGCAGGCGGATAAACAGCTGTCATCAAAGCTTTTTCTTGAAGAAAAACAGGCGAAATGAAGTCAGATTCAGCAACGCTCTTTCATACTGTTGACCTGCTTAGCTTCTAAAATGTCAGCGGTTGATAAATGTCACAGTTCTATGAATACAATTATTAATAAATTATTGTCACTGTTGGTGCGGTGTTGTATTTATGGAGCTAAATATTATGTTTTATGGTAATGAACATCTGAAAATCAGTTTGGACCTGTTGCCAAACTGATGAAAATAGTTGGTTGGTACTTGTTCAGGTAGCATTTTACTGCCATTCTTAAAACGTCTTGACCAGCATGTGAAACCAGCAGATACAGAGCTTTAATGTCTTTTTAAATATCATCACTATGGTTTATATATATTTCAAATCATTCTACATCAGTTCTGTTTTGGTGTTCACTCCACTGTACTTTGAGTGGTTGTAGTTCAAGGAAAATGGCAGCAAGCAAGCCTGAGAGAGTGGGTCACATAAGAGGTTGATGAACTCAGTTCTGGGCACGGAGACAGTGAGAAGGTCAAACGGAGCACTTAGACATGTGGACGCACTAAGTGGACAGAGAACCCACTTCAAACCCATCTTGTTAAGGACTAAGGTAGCACTTACCGTAGGGGGCATTTGCTTTTCAGCACTTTCTGTAGCTTACCTAAATGTTTCAACAATATTACAGTGGTTGTGTGTACGTGTGGGGTGTTGCTCTCATTCACTGCATCTTAATGTGTGAGACAGTAGTCATGCCCCCCCCGGGGGGGCTTTTACTATTTGAGATGCTCATCTCCTAAACTGTGACAATGTATCCAAAACCGATGGTTTTTACTCAAACAACAGCTAAGCCCATTCTCAGCTCTCTGGACGGATTTGACATTTACACATTATATCAAAGAGCTTATTGATTCTCAATGGATTTTTCTTTTTTTATTTTTTTTAGTGCTGATATTTGGGGAACCTTTTCACTGGAGCATCTTGGCTCATCAACAGTAAAAAAATGAAAACAAACAAAAAAACTGTATTTTGTTAATCAAGTTATCTGCAATTATGACTGCGACTACAATACTAAAAAGGTGCAATTCTGCCATAGTTCTTCCCCTTAACTAAAGTTTATTTCATAGATTTTAAACCTCAATGCTACCATGTGAAGTGTTTTTCACTTGTATTCATTATGCGTATCCTATGTGATTAACTCATTTCCATTTATTTGTAAAAAACTTTTTTCTTTTTTTTTTACTTCATCATCGTCTTCTTCTTTGTGTTATGTCTATCTGTGGAATAGTTTGCATGCACTACACATTTACATATCCACATAATAAAACCTGCTCATCAAAATAATGCTCCAAAGTGGTTAAAAAACAACAACAACACTCTGCTGGGTAGCTTTGGGTTTATTACATGTCATGCTAAATGTTAAGAAGCACTCTAACTCTTTCCTGTTCCATCAGTCTGAATCTACAAGAGGTTCCCTCACAGGTTTCTGAATACTGTAGGTTAATTCAGTTACTGTCTTTGGTGCTTTTTCCTTTTTGATTTCTTTTTTCCCTCTACTAACGCCCACGCAGGTTGCATTTGAATGTAATGCTGTCATTCATCTGCAGCGTAGTATCAATAAAGCACAATTTGATCTATTCTAATGCAACTGCAGAAACATGGACCGATATTTTGCCATTATGGCAAGTTGCAATTAGTCATTCGTTGTCAAATGTCATTAGTTGTCATGATGCAGCTCTGGAGTTACACTTGTATATACTTAGGTACACATTTAAAAGCCCTACTTTTTATTTGATGCACATCTTTATTTGATGCTCAACCTGCAACATCAGTACACCATTACTCTGCCTCTCAGAGGGGTTTATAATATATACTTTCTTATTAAAAAATACTTTCTTTTTTTGTGTGTACAGGAGGGTGATTGAAAGCAGTCATATTAAATGAGAGCAGGAGTTTGTCTGCTCCCATGTCCATTCACTTCTGCTATTCTACATTTCAGAAAACACTGAGTAGAGTCCTGTGTCAAATCGTTTATTTATTCTTCAAAGTTTCAGTCTAGCAAACTTTAATCATCTGACTTTGCGTGTCTGGGAATGAATTAGCAGTCGCGCAGGGTCGCGGATTTCCTTTAGATTGGTGGCTACGCTTACGCAAACATTTATGCGTCAACACAGAACAGAGTAAGGCAGACAAACAACAGCTCAAGACCGTCTAATAACAGTGGGGCTTATCAGCGGCCTCTGCCTCCTCTAATTTTCATCAGTTTTGACAAGCCCATTAAATGAATCTAGGACCAAAAATAAACGTGTTTGTGTTGAGCTAAAGTGACAGGCAGTGATCACACCTCCCAATGTTTAAGAGAGAGATATGACCACTTTTAATTAAAATACCCCCCCCCCCCCCACCCTTCCCCCATGCACAACAGCCATGGACATGATAAACAGGACTTTGCCTCCAGCACAGAAACTAGTGCGATGATACCAAGACAAAGTGTGATCCAAGACCCCAACACATTACTGCTGTTGATGATCATTAACAGAGAAGCTGGAATATTCTGGAAAGATTCATGGTGCGAGTGTTAGTAGGAAGGATTACAGAGCAAACCATCCTCTAATGCTGATCTAATAGTAATGAGTTGTATTATCCTTCTCCTTGAGTATATTAGTTGTGTGGTTACAAGGACTGAATTCGTGATAAGAGGACAGGCGGCTTTTTATTTATTTTTTATATCTTTTCGCCGCCGTTCCGCATCCTACACTCATCGTCAAATATGAAAGGCAGAACACTATCTTTTTCGCCACAGTTCGTAACAATGTCACATCTCCAGGCTTGCAGTTTGTTATCTTAAACAGGTCCTGTGGGAAGCACTCTTCAAATTCAACAAAAAAAAAAAAAAAAAAACACGATACACAAGAGCAGTCTTTAGAATCCAGCGAGCTGCCCAGGATAACGCGGCTTTGGCAACGTCAGCACACAGGGCCATTGACGGCCAGCACTTATTTTTCATAGGATGACATCTTTATCGGCCGGCATTGTCATCCACCGGAAAAACACAAAGATACCCCCCACCCACACACATACATACACACCCTCCCGCCTGTCAGCAGCACAAAAATCAGTTTCCATGACAACGCCAGTCTCCTAACTTCCAAGTAATTTCTGTCACAGAGGCTGACATAAGGTGAGCTATCATTACTTTTTTTTTTTTTTACCCCCCCCCATCTCCATCTTGCTTCTGCTGCTTTCAGTTCGACTTCTCCGCATCCTGTTGAGTTGTCATGTACTATTACTGCCTCTATCATTCTTCTCAAGCCTTGTCTTCTCCTCCTCTCTCATTTTCCTCCCTTTCATGGGTATTTATTTCCCAAAGCAGCACCCCTGGGTTAAGATGGGAATTGTAAGTGAAGAAATAGAGACACTGACATCCAGAAGAGTACAAGTTAAGCTTGTATTTTCCCAAATGCATGGAAGCTTCCTGACTTGAGATTGTTCCTCTGCGTTTCTGAGTGGGCAATGAATACAATGGTTAATATACAAGCATCGTTCTCCCCACCCTACAGCGACTTGCTGTGGACTCTGCATCCCTGTGATCAGTTCTTTTTGTCTGCTTGTGAGGGCTGCCTCCCGCTCATAGGAGATGCAGAGAAGAAACGTAATATATGGGAAGTAAAGAGTGTGAGTTTGAAATGATATGATATGAAGAGGAGGAAAGGTGGGTGGTTGGCAATAAGGGAGTTCAATAAGTCAAGGTCTTCGGGCAAATATACCTTTATGTTTGTCTCTATCCTTATTTGCCCTGCTCTGAGTAAATGTCAGACTGTGCAGGGAGTTGGCAGGAACATCTTATTATAAAAATCTGAACCTGAAGCATCATGGACCCTGTATGCCAAATGCATCAGAAGCAAAATATGTGGAATAAGCTGGCATCTCATGTGAATGGCATGCTGTGCTTTAAGAGTCTATTCCAGTCTTTGTCCTGACAGTCTATATGACCATGAGCAGGGCCACCAAAACCTGAAATTAGAGTCACTTGTGTTCTGTGTGATGAAATGAATCATTACCACTGCAGCATGAAAGAACATAATCTGGCCCGCCCCCAGCTATTCCTCTATGGGGACTGATTTGCGATTGCATCTGAAGATAGACTGTTCATTCAATCAACAATGCAGCCTTCAGCTTTCAGGCCACCCTGCTGAAAAGCTTGAGGGATACAAGAGATCAATAGAGATAAACTAATTACTACACTGCCAAATGGGAATATCGTGTGGCCAGAGTTACTATAGAAACATAAAACTGCGTGGCAGCTTACATAAATGATATCTGCACTGCTACAAATGGGGTTCAGCGGAGGACTCAGGAGTCGCCTGTGGCATGCCATGATCATTTCTGCACCACTGACATTAAAAATACCCACTGGTTTGATGCAGAGGAGCAGCTGGTTGCACGAGAGACATAAGCAAAGCGTTTGAGCAGCTAGCCTGGATATGAAAGCCAATCGTGCAAAAAAATAATAATAAAGCCGGCTTGCCAGTGAGATTTGTGTCTCATTAATGTGAGTTCAACTCATACAAATTCATGATATGAAAGCAATTAAGACAAGAAAGTAAGCGAGATGAAAACAAAGAAGAAAGTGTAGATACAGTAACGGTTGGCGGTGTGTGGATTCCTCTCAGCTGCTTGTACAGTAAGACCGCAGCAGATCCGGGCTACAGTCGTGCTTCCTCCTGGAACGCTCATCTGTAAAGAGTAGCAGTGTGCCGGCTGCCCTGCCTGCCTGGGGGCTACATTTGATACAACACTAATACAGCTAACCAATGAATTCCTAAAGAGTACAATGAGGAGAGAAACAACCCCTGCTGCTGACATCGCCCTGGCACTTGCCTCCCTTCCTGCTAGTTACACAAGCAATATTCCAAGTTGTTGTTTTGCTTCCATCAAATTTTCCATTAAAAGTGACATTTCATCTAAATCAAGTCCTGGGGTGAAAACCCAGACAATTCTCACGTACAGTTATGTGCACGACTGGCGAGTGTGCGCGCGCGCCTTGGCCTGTGTGTACGCCTCCAGCACCTAACTGACTCCATAATCGCAGAGAGTGCCATTATTTGTAGCCATCAGAGCAACATCAAAGCAATTACATGAGTCTCTGCATTCACTGTGGTTATTAAAGCAAACAGCACAGGTCATTTATCTGAGATGTGTAAACATCACAGCTTTTGCTTCATTTTTGTCTCCTGTTGGCTTCACACCACTGAAATAATATTCGCATGTATCCCAAAGCAAGGTGAGTGTGTGAAGGTGGATGTCACAGGAAGAGATGTGTGGCGGTGGCGGCGGTGGAGGGGAGGGGGGCTCATCATAAGACATGTGAAATAGGCTTCATTCTGCTCACTGCATATGAATCATTGTTAACTTGTCACATTGCCACTGAAGCAAGAGACTGAGAGAAACACCAAGGAGGAGAGGAAATGAGTGCAGGCAAGAAGGAAGGAGAACAGAACGAGTAACGGCACTTGACCGAACCCCCTCTTTTTTAGGAGGACTGAGTCTGTGAAATATTCGTCCCCTCCGGTATCCAATCGTGGAGTTCGCTGGAACTTATCAAGGTCTGGGGTCTTTTACCAGTCGAGAACACAACCCAACTCCCCCGAGACATTTTCCACCAGAAATGAAAAACTAAGACATCATATCAATACTATATAGATAGATAACTTTTTTTTAAAAAGTGAAACACAGTCTTGCCTTGAAGCGCAGCAGCCACATTTAAGTGCCAGCTCCTGCTATTTCCCCACGTTTGCCGAGTCCCTGCGGTATCTGAACAACTGGTGATACAGTTAAGAAGAGTGGCTGAACAATCTGTACAGGTCTCCAGTCTATCAGAGACAGGACAAACACACTTACACTCACACGCGCACACACACACACACACACACGGTCAATTTGCGGTCTCGTATTGCTCATAAACCAGGACGATGTTATTGGACGATGAGAAGGAAACTCTCGCCAACACGAGCAGAGAAAACTCAAAGTGTCCAAAAAAAAAAAAAAAAAGTTTCACAATGTTCCTACTCAACATATAAAATGGATCATATATTTATATGCGCCATGAGTGAATTATTGTGCTGCGCCGTCATAACTGTGACAATGCAGCGGGTGAAAGTATTATATCATTTTCAGTCCACTCCATCCCGAGCAGTCGTAAAGTAGCAAAGAATGATTTTACGCCATCGTACAGTCGGCAGTGCACAAGTCACCTGTGTGTCTTTGAAACTATACAGGGGCTGTGTTAAGAACCTCTGGGGCTTTTATTTACACGTTTGCCGTGACCTTTAGCATCTACCTTAATGAGATTTCCATTGATTCACTTTCCCAGAGAAGATAAATCGATTGGAAACTATCAAAAATTGACACAACACCCCTGAATGTATCAACAGTCTCGTCTCCAACAAGTCAATTGCAGGTATAATGAGATATCGTATTAAACAACCAGGTGATTATGCGTGTGTGTGTGTGTGTGTGTCCTAACATTCGGATTCTGTCGAGTGTGTTTTGCCAGGAGAGGATGTGGATTATTGAGGATATTGTGAAGGCTGAACCGCTCATCTGTCATGGTCCTTCACACTGGTTCATTGCAGTTTGGGTGGATTACAGGTTGGAGGGTGAGGAGGATCAATATGAGTTCAAGTTCAAGTCACTTCTTCTTTATTTATATAGACATTTATCACAGATAGGACTCATAAAAAGTAATGGAGAATCTCAGGAAGGAATCCGGGATAGAGAGGGAAGAGGAAAAATCTAAGGTGGATCTCACAAATTCAACAGGACTGAGACAAAAAGCAAACATGGATGTTGAGGGTGAGGAGAATATTCACACACGACAGCAGCTAGAGATAAAAAAAAAGATCCTTCCTTCACTCTATAACCTTCTAAAACAGAAATAAACATTTACTTTTATTTAAATATGTTCCACATCATACTGTATATTGTATCTCAGGAGGTGATCCAGCATTATGCAGTGAAGCTCTGTGTGTGTGTGTGTGTACGTCTGATTAGACAAACAAAGGAATGTTTTCGAAGGCTCGGCAATTAGGTGTTTCAATTCTACTGATTGGGGATGACACACTGTGTTGAGCCTAACAGTTAGATACACACACACACACACACACACACACACACACACACTCATGCACGCAGCACAGAATACTTTGCTTCATTTACTGCAATCCTAAATTGGATCTGATAAGCAATTAATGGTGTAATTGGCCGTTGGAGAGGTTGTCTTCTCCCCAGAGTCTTGCTGGTTCCGCCGGGCGGTCGAGTGTTGAGGGAAGGATGTGTTACTGATAGTGCTGGTCAATAGAGGGAAGGGGGGGGGGGGGGGGGGGGGGGGGGGGGGGGGGAATCTGCAACTTGTTAGAAAGCTGAGAGGAGTAATGATAATGATACAAGTCCAGCACTGCATTGCAAATAAACTAACCCAGAATTTTAAATTGCAAATAAAAACAAATATTTTGTAAATTTCTTTTAGAAGTAGGAACTTGATGCGACTATAAGACAATTCAGGGAACTTTGTCTGCTAAGGTAGAAATGCACTATATAAGTGTAGTCCATTTAATATTTTACATATATCTAGTTCAAAAATATACGTAAAACAGTCAAACAACGGAAATATGACTAATATATTTTCACATTTCCTCTTTCAACAATGTAGTATGGATTTAAGGAATTGCTTTTATTAATACGTGTACTGCGTTGTCTAAACAGTCATAAGGGTAAATAACCACCTCCTGCTTCACATGTGCTTCTATAGGTGTAGGTATGAGTCAGTGTTTAGTTCAGCGTGTATCATTCCCACTAAAATAGTGCAGCTTGCCAACAGAGGCTGGTAGCGAGTGTGAGGCGACATAATGTAAAGCTAGTGTGCAAATACAGTTTATCTTCATGGATCATATTGATGCCGAGTTGACTGTCCACATGTGACGCCTTTTATCTCGTCTTTGTAGAGTCGTGTGTTTTTTTGCACACGCGTGAGGAATTGTTAACGACATCACCTAAAGCGCACACACACGTTCACCTCTACCTCCCTTTGTCACACAGGTACACACAGGTACACACTGGCACACTAGCCGTCTCTCTATCGCTTTCTCACCAGGCAGTATACAGTTGATGTTTTTAAAGCAGCACGCCATGAAAAGAGCAAAACAAGCAATGTTTAAATGTCGTTCTTAACGCTTTCTTATAAAGAAGGAGCTCACAGTATATGTAATTTTAAAGATATTTACTGCACAGCATGGTAATACTTCCTGATTAAACCATAAATACAGGTGTACATTGTAACTCTGGGATAATATGTGAAAGCATGTATTGGCTGAAAGGAAACACAAACTATTAAATGCACCAACAAAGGTTTATGACACAGAGGGATAAGCTAGGGAGGGATTTATTGACACGAAGAAAAATATCTGGGACTAAAAAAAGGAGTACCAAAAAAAAAATAAACCCATCAATAATAATAATAATGTTCCATCTATCCGTGGTGTATTTCAATACTGTACGATACTTCGCTTTGAGCATTTCTATACTGTGTATAAATTGTGCTTCTTCGACTATTTTGACAAAGTGAGCAACAAAACCCTGAACAAAGATCCATCCTGAGAACGGTTTTTGTCAGCTCTTCTCTCCAAATCTGTCTGTCGCTGGAATCTCTCAGAAATATGGCGATAATCAAATGAGCTCCCCTCTGCTCCCCGTGTCATGGCCGAAACATAAGAGCTAGTTGATTGATGAACAAGCCAGGCAGCTCTGGGCCATACATTCATCCCGAGGCATTCTTAATGGAATTGACCTTGTCATAACCCCACCCCCCACCCCTTCCTATTTTTTTTTCTTTTATTACTTCTGTCCCCACCTCCTTTTATCACCCAGAGGAGGAAAAAAAAAGTCTTTTCCAAATCAAGAAAAATAAATAAATAATACAAATTACTAAAAACCACAGATGTTGCCCCCTGCTGCAGCCAGACTGGATTTCAGTGAGTCGGCAGAATTATAAATGCACAGCTCATTATTAATCTATCCAGTCCCAGGCGCTGTTCCAACTGGGAGAAATGTTCCTTCTCGACGCATAGCGGAGCCATCAGGTTATCACGAGCTTCTTTTCTCCGTCTCTATCTCTATGTAATTATGTGCTCTTCAAATCTCTATAGAAGCAGAGTAGAGGGTTTCTAGTACAACTACTCTGCTTCTACACTCTCCACACACACTCTGCTCTACTGGGAAGATGCCCATATAACAAGAAAATTCAATCCCTGGTAAGCAGACAGTAGCAATAGATAGTAAATAGGTTGATATTGGTTGTCTCTGGGTATATATGGGCGATATTTCACATGTCTGAGTGTGTTGACTACATGCGCTTACGTCTTATTGCTCTGTTAGTGCAGTCACTGGACATTTATTTGTCCTACAAAACCAATGGCACAACAAATTGATCAGAGAGCTGCTCATCACGCTCAATCCAATAACCAGATATGCGGAACGTTGTCTCTCCTGACTTTCCATGGCTCTAACAGGCACAATGGCCACACTGGAATAAGTCTATACTTTGTATATATTCTGGCCGCAGAAACGGCATCTTGTTGCATACTTGATGTGCAGAACAAATTCCCTTTAGCCTGCGGCACGTCAACCGTATCTCCCTGGAGAAAAGAGGAGAGGGAACGCCACAGTCAGGGAGAGAGAGAGAGAGTGTTGCAGGGTAAAGGCAGAGCTGTGCTTTTCCAGCGCAGACATTTGACCACTTTGCTTTGATGTCCTCAATATAGGCTTTTTCCTTCTATAGAATTCCCTGCTGCATGTTTTCTGTAAGCTGAAACACCCACAGGTGTGCTGTCTGCATGTAAACTATACACAATAGGACATCTTCACAGCTCAGCTGAATTTGCTTTTTTACATTTACAAAAATGTAACAAAATATGTCTCCACGGGGAGAGCGTCTATGAGCTTGTATTACACTATAAGACACAGCAGGGAGGGCGCTGAGCTACAGTAAGCAGTGATAGAATATATATATATTTCAAAATCAGATTTTCAATGGATGGATATTCAGCTGTTTTTGTGTCGTTAAAAATTCTTCATACGCTTGGATGTTGAGCAACGCACTAGGGCAGCATTTTTTTTCCATATGGCAGGTGATATTGATACTAGTCTCAGCGATTAAGGTTACCTGAGAGGCTCATCTGCCTACCTGTTAATATGGACGACTACAGGTGCACGATGGCTTTCTCTAGGCTCTGTTCACCTCTTCGTCATCTGAAATTAGACGTTTTTCTGTGTGTATCTGTCCGCATTTGATCTTCACACCTTCACTGTCATGTTGGTGGAGGTAGAGAGGGGCTTTATTATGTGTGGTGTGTTTCCACATTGTCAACCTTTCACGAGTTTAAAAAAATATATATATAAATAAAGTGCTCATGCATTTTCCAATTAATACAAAGGTTTTTTTTTTCAACCTGCCATATAAAGGAACATTCCAATCATTCAGTGCACCTGCAAAATTTGGATATGGTTTTAATTTCCAACTGTATCACCCTCATAGAATCTGGTTGACTTATAAAAAGGCACGCATGATATTACTTTGTAGGACACACCATTCACTGAACCAGTCAGTCTACTGGTAATAATTTGAAGACGTCAGTCTTTTCAGATCCACTTTATGGAATCATATATATATATATATATATATATATATATATATATATATATATAAATTCAGTTTGTTCACCGTCATTTCTGATTTCCTGGACGGTGTTGATGGAAAACTAGCGGGGAAGTATTTAGCGATGGTTGCCAGATTGAAAGCTACGACATCACAAGTACACAGTGGGGACGTAATCCCTCTTAGCAACCAGGTTCCTCCTTTCCTCTGCTCTCTGATAATAGTTAAATTTGAGGTAGGAATGCTGATGAGGTATCCCACTGAGGAGGATCTGAGGATCTGAGGATGAGCTTGCCACAGACACCACCTGCTTGCCCAGCTTCCTTCATCCTACATCTTTCTCTCCCTCTCTCTCTCTCTCTGTGTGTGTGTTGTTCTCCCTTTCAAGTCCTATCATAGATTTGCAGAAGCCTCGCACTTTTCCTGCATTTCTCTCCGTTCACCCCATCTATCCCTCTCTCACCATCTCTTTGCCTCTGCTTCATCCCTTTATTTCACTTTTTGCATCCCCTTCTCTCTCTCTCATCTTTTTCCTTGTTTCCCAGCCCCTCCCTCCTCTCAGACATCTGAGCCAACAATCAATGCCATTTCATTCCGGTGAGGGAACAAATGGAATTCCAGCTGAGAGCGCGGCAGCAGGCAGCGAACAAAGGCTTATTCTGTGATGCCGACTGCCTCTGCCCTCCCCTCGCTCTGCAGCAGAGACCCCGGCCTGCACCAGGTCGCTATCACATCTTTACACAGATACACAAAACGCTGTTGTACATGGAGGAGTCACATTTACCATTTACAGAATGAGGAGCTGTTTGTGCTAGTTAACAAGAGAAGAACTGATAAGGTAGATGGAGAAGGAACTAATTTGTTATATATATATATATATACACACACACACACACACACACATACATATAATACACCATTTCCTCTTGCATTTCCTGTAATGGCTATGTAGCTACAATCATCAGCTTATATAAACAATAGTGATTCAGTGTGTTGTCAGTCACATTTGTTTAGAAGTTGTTTGAATCTCGCCACAAGGTCCATTTAGTAACTGGAGCTTTTGATCCTATCACATGATCTTCATCAGCAGATGACCAGTTGTACAGTAATTGTAACTGTTCAGATTTGCTTTTTTTTTTTTTTTTTAAGGACCTCATGTCCACGTTATCTTAAAAGCCGAGGTTCAAATCACCAATTCCATGGCAACTGAACACACTCCATCTGCTGAAGAAGATCATGTGGTATGATCGAAATGCTACTGGTATGATTATATGGTCAGAGATAATCACAATATAAGAATGATGAGACTGTAGATATCGTGTTGAAGCCATTCATTTGGGCTTTTAGTTTGACAGGCTATCTAGTGACTTTTTTATTATCTCTGTGACTTTAATGTTATGTGCTGCCTGTCTGTTTGATACTGGACAAACAATACGTTGCAAATTACCACTTTCACTGACATACTGGTAGCATTTAGTTTTTAGTGAAGAGTAGAATCATAACTGCTGCTGTTTTTTACTAGCTGTAAACACTGTAATCTACATGTAGGTCTATGAAACCCCTAGGAGAAAAGTTATTAAACTATACTTTATGACAAACAAGCAATTTAACAACATGACAAAAAAAAAAGTTATTTTTGCACCGCAGTGATCTGATATTGAGCGCTACGTGTTGCTTATGTCCGCCTCTAGCTGCCGCTCTGTCACTGTTGTTTCTGTGAGTCAATGTGTGGCCTGTTTCTCTGCCTGACAATGGAGGATCAGAATGGATAAAATAACATATTAATAGCTGCCTCTCTGACTCACACCTCAAAGATGTGTTTCATTTAAACCCAACCGAGATGTGCCAACTTGAAATAGCACTAAATCAAAGCAGGAGAGGAGAGAACATGCCTGGCAGAAACAGCATTGTTACAGCTCGAGGCCTTCTCAGAAGAAATTAGATGAGAAAATATAATCAGCCTTCTGCAACCAGCATTGAATGTCTGTCAAATCATTTTGTTTTCTTTCTTTCTTTCTTTCTTTCTTTTTTTTTAAATAAGTACAGTGGGTTGATTATTCTATTAATGCTGAACATACAACTTTAAACTAAAACTTAATACCTAAACTACACAATTATGGATCTTTTCAAGACAACACAATGAGTTTTTTTAATGATCTGGCCAAATGAAAATCACAAAAGCAACTGATATAACATTTTTCTTATCTGCCACCTAACTCTATGGTTAAAATGTGTTGTGTAACACTAACCAACGGTTAACAGTACACCGACTTCTTTTAACTTAACCCTCCCTCTGTCTGAGCATAAACAGATTCAAGGAAATCATCTTTTAACAAAGTTAAACAGTGTGTAACAAAGTTTTCTCAACTTCCAGTATTGAATGAGATAACGTACAATCCCAAGGGGGAATGAACGTTCCAGTGTAGAGAAAGCCAAAGTGACCGACTGATGAATTTTTCCAAATCAACGGTACTACATGAACCTCACGTGCTGTCTCCACCCCAACATCCGCTACTGCGCCTCACTATCTGCCAGCTGCATGGGGGTCCCTCAGGCATAGCCCTGCCTGAATGTCTGGCCAGCTGTGGCCACCCCCCCCCAAGCAAAAGAGAAACATTGTTGAAGAGTGTAGAAGGAGAAAAAAAAAGGCTGGAGGAAAAAGAGTGTAAGAGAGAGCGAGTCACTGACCAGCTGTGAGCTCTTGTAATGCAGCACAATCTATCAGGAGTGAACTCATAAAATAAGAGGAAGGAAGTGAGAGGTCGAACACACTCGCACGCTCACATAAAGCATACACTAATGCAGGAGTAGTGCCGTGTGATGTAAAAATTGAACAATTCCAGGATGTCCGATACGACTGAATAAGCACAGCGAGTGCAGCAGTACTCGATGGAATTATTAATGAATGCACTGACATTTCTTTTAATCACCATGGCCTGTTAGATGCTGTCCAGCACCGTGGGAGGTGTGAGTGAGTAAGAAAGGGAGAGGGAGGGAGAGAGAGAGAGAGAGAGAGAGAGAAAAATAATAATAATAAAAAAACTGTGGTAAGAGATAATGAAAAACATAATACAACAGCATACAGGGGTAGATTGTGCAAAGGAAGGCAGAAATCAGTCAGTGATCCCTGAGGGGAAATTCAGCCCCATGCAAGAGCAGCCCAGGAAGTCCAGCTAACATTAACACACATTATACGCTAGGCCAGACTTACAGCAGGACTTACAGCAGGACACCCATCACCCGCTGTTAGCATCTCTGCTCCTTTTACTCTTGTTGATTTGAATTTATAATAAGGTGGACTGTGAGGTTGAGGTATAGCTCTGTGTCAATGTAAAGCTGGTTATAGTGTAAAAGCTCATCCAAAGGGAGAAAAGAACATTTATTCAGTTTCTAATCAACCTGAATGTGATTCATGCTGCTGTATGTATTTGCAAAGGATGCATATGTTAAAGCTCACATAAAAGATATGTGAATAGCCTCGGGCAGTTACTTCTTCTCTCTCTCTCTCTCTCTCTCTCTCTCTCTCTCTCTCTCTCCGTCTCTTACCGGCTCCATCAATGACAACAGCTTCTTGGAGAACGCATTATAAAAAGATTTTAATGACATATGCTTCAAATATTTGCATAATATATTACAATGGCCTTGGATTAATCTCCTCCTTGATTTAAATGAGTTGCATACAGAGATTCGATTAAATCCCCATCACTTTGCAAATAGCATTAAGAACAATCAGCGAGGGAAACGGAAAATTACATTTTCTTTAACAAAATCTGCATATTACATTGGCACCGTTAATGTATTCAGCTCCTTGGCAAAGAATGTGCTTACTTGGTTCCAACTGCTCCAGACAGCTGGCAAAACGCTTCCTCTGTGTTTGTAGTTGTTGTTTTTCTTGACACTACATTATCCAAACACATACAATTTGTATCACTGTGTTATTTCTGACACATACAGTGATTGTGTTTGCTACACTATCGCAACACGTCTAATAAATACATCAGCCAAAGTTGCCACGTCATGTCCGATGGCCGCATTCGCACACGCTTTTCAGGTGGGCGAAGACATAAACAAGCGCGTACTTCTCCACTCGCACGCCAAGTGACGAGGTAACGTGTCACCACTTTTTAAGATTCCATGGCACGTCTTCCACAAGCGGCCCAATAACGCAGTGATGATGACAAGCAAGCAAATTTCAATTCTTGTTCCTTGAGCGCGCGGAGACGCAGCATCCACAATCACCACACCTGCGCTTTTCATAAGACACGCAATCAAGTTAAACTGCACCTTTCGCCGTACAAAAACTTTCCTTCCCTCTCCTTTCGATGTCAGCTGGAGTCCACTCTTCACTAACGTCACCATCCATAAAACCTACTACTCACTATACTCCATAGACAGCCGAGCTGACATTAAGGCAGATGGATTTTCCCTCAATCCGCTTAAGACATCAGACGCTGAGTGACTTTGTTCCTTTTTTTTTTTCCATTTTAATACTGCTGCTTTCATGTTTGAGTGCCTCCCCACTGTTACAGATATTGAGTCGGTAGACTTCTGCATGACAGGCAGGCTGGCAGTTGGACATTGTTGAATGCGAGTGATGAAGCGCTTCTGAACTCCGCCCACATGCTTTAGAGTTTGCTTGTCCTAATATATAGAATGAAATCTACTATGAGGTTGCACATATAGTATTTGAATAGAAGAAATACATGTAATGAGGTCTAATTTAAAGATGCGTTTCATGACCGGCTCACAGGTGGATACTTTTCAAAATTCACTATTTGAGTGAAGGTATTCACCATTCTGTGTGTTAACTATGCTACAAAGTTTTTAGCAAAAAAAAAATCTCAAGCAGTTTGCGGCGGTGTTGAGATTCACAAAAGTCTCCTCTTCATCCCTCTAACCTTATCTGTCCAGACAAAAGGACTTTCTCTTCTCATCCAGAATACTTGAATTTCCTCCAACCTAATTTAACACACACACACACACACACACACACACACAGATTCAAACTTGTCTCTTTCTGACTGTAGTTTTCTTTCTTTCTTTTTTTTTCAAAGAAAGTAGAAAAGAGGAGTCAAGCAGATAGTGGGAGGCCGGGGACGAGGCACTTTGTCTGATGTGAATGTGTTTTCTGTGTTATCACTCTGAGTGGGTGACTTCCTATGTTGGCCTGATAACACACCGACTCTCTTCGGCTTTTCTCGCTGTCTCCCAGAGTGGTGAAGTCATTTTGTGTTGACACAGCTCAGCTCTGGAGTGAATAAAAGGCATATGCTGTCCACGCTGCTCTACAGTGGTCATATGATTTAGACTTAATGCTGCAGTTGTGGAAAGCCAAGAGTGACAAGACAACGCGGTAAAACACAGGAATGTTCCCAATGATTTCTGTCTCCCTGCTTCCTGCTCTGTAATCTGCATTTTGCCTACAGGGCCTTTTAGTGTGGTTGCTAGCTTCGTTGATAGAAAAGAAAGCCCCTGAGGGAAGGAGCAGAGCATGTTTTTTATGAGCTCCATTACTTCAATACATGTAACACAGGCTGGAATCGCAGAGAGTGATATATAACCCTGGCCTGCGACGTCCATCACTGCTGCATGATGGCTGCAAATCACATTTGTGTCTTACCAAACTCTAACCCTTGCTTGTATTCATAATTTCCCAAAGTGTAATAAAACTATAAGACGTGGAAACAGGAAATGAAACATCAAAAACACAGGAAATGTGTTCACAGTGTTTTTGGCCTTTAACTTTTAAGCCTTGTAGTGAAAGCACGAGACGAAACGCAGGGAATAATGCAGGGATTAGGCTCATAATCAATCAAATAGATTAGAACCAGTGACAACAGTGCAAGCAGCGGCACCACATAGGGTCTGCAGTCAGCCTGGGCAGGAAGTGTTGAGTGTTTTGGCTGTGATTGGCTACAGAGGGGGGTCTGCAGGAGAGAAGCAGCACTGCAGTCAGTCGTACATCGTAAATCATGCTCCTCGTACCTTTAGATTGGTTTAAATTGAGCTTCTCTTTTGGGCCTTGACTGGGTCCCTGGGCTTATTAGAGTCTCACACTGAGAGAATAACCAAGCTTGCTATTCATCAGAAAAGCCTTAGAAAAGAAAGCCAGGGCAGGCCCATTCATTTGGATCATCCATTTAGATGGGCTCCCTCACAAGTGCATCTGAAAACACATTTGTATTCAACACAGTTGCTGCAAACCATCTTTATACTGAAGAGTCACACTTCTCGGGGAGAAATTTGTTGCTTGATTCACTTTAGATTTGCTGTTGAACATCATCCAACCGCTCATATTGT
This sequence comes from Pampus argenteus, assembly GCA_036937835.1. NCBI lineage: Eukaryota > Metazoa > Chordata > Actinopteri > Scombriformes > Stromateidae > Pampus > Pampus argenteus. The sequence goes on along the minus strand of CM072863.1, from coordinate 20,408,985 downwards.
AACGAGGAGGCAAAGGTGCCATGTCATCTTAGGTGCTAATTGAATCCACTAATTTGACACAAAGTAAGCCGGATGTAGCTTCACACAACCGCTGTGCAAAACAAAAGTGTTATTTCAGCTTCATTTGTCTTATAAGACTTACAATGTTACAATTTCAATAAGGAGATGCTTTTATCCCACGAGAGGTGCATCTGAGAGTTACTACAACACAAGCAAGGATCTAGTTAGGCACAAGTAAAGCAAAGTCCAAGTCCAATAGCATGAAGGTGCCAACAGGCAATGCAAAGAGTGCATAGAGATGAGGTTTTTTTTTTCTTTTAGTTCATCAGGTGTGTGTGTGTGTGTGTGTGTGTGTGTGTGTGTGTGTGTGTGTGTGTGTGTGTGTGTGTGTCTGGCTAGCGACTTATGGCCCTGTTATGGTGACAGTGGCAGACACAGGGAGCATAAACTGGGTAGACCTCAGTCATTTTTGCTCTCTAAAAGGGAGAAAAAAAAAAAGAAAAAAAAAAGATATAATCGATGAATACGCCAACACAAACTGAAAATTGTGGTAAACAATTTACCACGCTAATAACATTTCTTAAGAGTGGATGTCAGGCAGGCGCCGGCGAGAAAATGGTAGCGAGAAATTACTGCAAAACTACACCTACACATATTTGCCGTCAACTGCAAGGACCAACAAAAGATAGAGGCAGAACATAGCTTGGAAGAAAACAACCTTAACTATGTGCACTGTGAACACTAAACCTACACAACAACAAAAGCTTGACAAACGACTGTATTCACACCCAATACTTTCTGAATAGACCCTTTTTTCTTTTTTCCTTTTTTTTTTCTTATTCTATCAATACAGATGGTGTTTTAAACAAAGCTGAACAAAGGCTACATAAAGACACAATCCCAGTGGGAGCTCCTCAACTCTGGGCATTTTATGAACTCGTTATTGGAGAAGAACACTACCCTGTCCCGGCTATTTATGATCGCGTCTCTCGCTTCTCGCTAACAGCAAGGAGATTATCCTCTCAGATCACTGGAAACATATATCATATCCATCATATCACAGCTATTTTACATCCGATTGACCTACCTGGCGGCGTGACATTGGCAAATATGCGTAAGGCTTGACGACAGTTTGATGGTAACATTGGAAGATTGTTGGCTTTGAAATCCAATAGCCTTACATATCTGATGGCTCATCATGTAGATGAAGCAACTTGGCTTTTTCCCAGAAAGGCGGCCTTGAGAGCCAAACATAAACACTGGCTGCTTTACTGCACTGACAGCACCGTTTCCGCCCTGTCAGCAGAACCCAGACGACTCCACCAGGATGTTCTCCAGAGAGTCGAACTCCAAAACATCACGAGAGACGCAGGTGAGGAAAAACTGGCAGAACAAAAAGTGATAAAAGCCGGTTCCAAGTGTCCTTTTGGCTTCTGCGTTTGCATTGCTGACAGTAATTTTAAGACCATTGTATCATTGCCTCTCCGCCTTGATGACAATAGCTGGATTTTGCAGATATAGCATTCATTGTCCTATTTAGACAACAGAGCACATCATCGAGAAGTGCCTGCATTCAACTCTCCTAATCGAACTCACCGGTGACTGATCTTGGCATGATATACACAATCTGGTGAAATATTGTGCTGAATAAACCTGTTTCTTAAAAGTGTGAGCGTCCGTTGATGCAGCTCATATTGATTTTTTTCCTGTCTATTTATTTCTCTGTCACGCAGAGTGTCCTCCAGCCTAACCTGCGCTGGCTGATAAAACACCATGCAGAGTGAGGCAGCGGGATTAGATAGACGAGGACATCCTTCAAAAAGGTCCCCGTCTCGTTCGCGGGGTGGGGGGGCAATGGGAGCGCTGGGGACGGCCTTAATCTGTAGACAAGGTGACAGGTGAGGGGAAGGTCACATGGGCCAACGTGTTGTCAGAGATAATGGGGTTCAAAGGCAGGCCAAAGGTCAAACAGGAGACATGCATGCGTGTGGATACCGTGCTAATCACAGTCACACACACACACAGACATGTCTTTGGTTGGTTTGTTAGTGGCTGCATCATCCGGCGTTTAGAAATCCTCAGACGGAGAGGTCTGAATGTCTCTGAGTCAATCTTTGACTATATTAAAATAATAATCTACTCCACATGAGTTATCTGACATAATGAGACACATAAAGAATGTGACTATAAATACCACATGTTCAATTCACTCCAACCAGTAAATGAAAACACAATATTTTGACGAACGTGCACAAAAATAACTGAATAAAAACACAACGTGAATAATGATGAATAATAATGAATAATAATGATAAGGCCTTTGTGCAGCTGAAATAATAAACAACTTATCCATATACGAATGAATAACTGACATCAACCTCTTTTAATCAAGAATATTTTATCTTAATACATGAGACTAAAGAATGACTCTTGTTGTGAAGACAGAGTATCCATTCTCCACTTACGTAATGCAAACATGGAGAATCCACCACGGACATGCGACCCATTAAACTGTCTACTGCTTTTAAAAAGGGATGAGAGGAGCTGATGTAATTGGCTATCATTACAGTAAAGGGCACTCGACAGGGTGGCCTTAAATAATGCTGCTGATACGGCGCTCCTTGTACTCCTAATCTATTCCTCCTGCTCTCGCCTCTTCACCGCATTGTTCCGTACAGTGCCAGGATGGTGCCTCCGGTCACCGAAACTGCAATAATTAGTCGGTGGCACCTATGCACCCTGAGTTTGCTCCAGTGAACGCGTTTGGATTTCAGAGACCTATCTGTGAAATTAAATCCATTTACCAGCCAAACCCGTTACCGTCACTGTGGACCCCCTGCTGAAAGAGATGTAAACAGAACATATTGTATTTCCAATAAAGAGCTTTACAGACATCAGTTCGGGGGTGGGGGGTAATGCAGTGTGCCAATCTGCTGGTGTTTTCCAATTAAAGCTGGTGGATATGGTATAAGCAGTGGGGCTGTGTGGTTGACAGACCAGTAATTATGGGTGCTCCATTTGAGCTATCACTCTCAGGTAATGGCAGACCTGTCACACTCACAGCTCTCATGATACATACATTCATCACCACAACTGTCTGGATGCTCAGACTGCACAGCGCACGCACACACACACACTTTGTAACCACGCTTGCGGCTGAATTATAAAGTGTTAGATTGAATGAAGTCGTGAATGAAGCCGAGTCTCTCGCGGAGCTCCTGTGACTGAACAGCATGAGACGCTGTGACAGGTAAATGTGGCAACTTCATCATGTGTGTGCCAATTATGGTTACACATGTATATAAAGGGCCCTTTTTAGTTTACAGTAAGGGACACATGTCTGTTCCTCTGTGAGCATCAAAATGTCAAAAAATTAAACATGGAGTCTGTTAACACCCAACACAGGAAGTGTCAGAAAAAAAGCAACAAAAAAGAACTGATGTCCACACTTAACTCTGTATAATGAAATTAACAGATTGTATGAATATTTACCACAGTGTGTTGGATGCTGCAACACGCCTGTATTCAAACTCCAGTGTTTCACCTCTAATAGAACATTAAATCCATTCAGGTTATAATTTCATAGCACAAACAATCTTACTGAGCCAAAAGAGAGAGAATTTCATCTGAAGCACAAAATGATTCGGTGTATAAAAAGCTGTTTAAACTTTTTAAGTGGTTATAGCTTTTTATGGGGTTGTTCAGGCAATAGTTAACGTGTTGGATTAGGTAAGTGAGCCTTTGTCGATTAACTGGAACGGAGCAGAATAATTCATCCTCCACTATCGTGCAGTAGTTCCAGCTCCGAGATGTGAATAGCACAAATATTATGAACATGTGGTGTGACGAAAAAGAGGGGTCGGAAAGCCTAACAATGTTTTGGAAAGAGTATCAGAGATAGGAAACATTTTTTTCCCTCTTTCAGCAAAATGACTTCAGCGGACTGTGATGAATTCAGCCTAAGATGGATGACGCCTGCACTGCTCCTCTCTGCTCTGCTTTGTTTTTTGATTTTGCGTTTTTGGTTGTGTTTTTTTTTGAGCTGTACTGCCAATATTCTAACGCCGCAATTCTCTCAATCTAAAACTCAAAGGTGGAGAGGGGAGTTTGAAAAATGAAAAATCTGCGAGATGTCGGAGACGCTTGTCCCAGAGGAATCAGAGGCACTTTAAAGCATCAAACAGAAGAGGTGATTCTCCCAGTTGGGCAATTTGAGAACAATCAGTGTGAATTGTCGAGGTGCTCCTTTCTAGCAATACAGAGGCAACGCTACCATTGTTCATGTCAGAAGTGCTAAACATGCTACTACAGAGCTCTCCAAGGAGGGAGGGGAGGAAGTGAGCGCATATGGGGCTTGATATGGATAGCAGAGAGTGTTCGGAACAGGGTTGAATAACCCAAAAAAAAAAACCTTTTGTCTCCATATTAAGCTTCTCACATTTAAATTGACCACAGAGCTTTCGGTCGATTGCCTCAATGATCTGCTCTGTTGCCTGTGTTCTCAGCTCTCCTCTGAACACTTAAATTTCCACTGGCCGCCCCCTCGAGTAATCCATCACGATCAATCAAGTCACAAATAGCCATCTGACATCACACCAAAGCCAATAAGCTGTTCAGAGCATTCAGCCACTGTACTGTATAAATAATACATGGGCTAAGCACAGTTTTTCTTAAATCTCATCATCGAAATATACTGTATCACTACGACCGAAGAGCTTTGTTGGCACATCAAGTAGAGATCCTGCTCTCATCACATAACTGAAACAAGAGGCTAACTCCATGGGTAGTAATAATAGGGGAAGCTTTCACCATCTCCTGATACTTCATTTAGTATACTGACCTGAGCATTAGAACCTGTCAGACGGAGTTTAACTTGGGCAGGTATCCATCCACGCAGCACAGGATACTTCATTTCATCCATGAGTGAGTGGGCAACAGCAGGAGGAGGAAAAAAAACTACTAACAGAGAGGGGAGAGAGTTGCTGAGTGTGTGTATGTGTGTGTGTGTGGATATGAGTGTGTCAAAAGATAGTCTTAAGGTTGGAGTTTGGCGCCTGATCTTGGCGAAGTGACCATGTAAAGCCTCGGGCAGGCCTCGAGACATGATACCATGTATGCATTCTGTATGTAATAATCACAGACTAACTCCTCATAGCTCTGGTCTGTGATTATGTCTCAGAAACACTTCAGGACTCAAAAGACCAAATGTCTTTATACAGAACCCATAACCGCATCTACTGTACGACTGCATCGTGAAATTCTCTGTTCAAACAATCATGAAACTATTAAGGGAAAAACAAAAAGACGCAGACTGAGCCGAACATGATTACAGTATAAATTTGATATCTACAAACAGTTTGTTCAGGTCATATTCCCAAATTGACATTATGGTTAAGTCAGAAGAGTTTAATGAACGTGAGAAATGTAAGTAGATGTTTTTTCAAAAATTGTACAACAGCGAATAACCTCCCTAAACTACCAGAAAATGGAAGTGTGAGAGAATTCTGACAAACTAATTAAAACATAATTGTGCAGAAATTAAGTTGGTAATTTTAACCACAATTAAATGTGTTAACAACATTTCCATGGGGCATTTCACAGGTTTACCTTCGCAATGTATCGCATGACATCACTGAAATAGCAGCTACTCATTATAAGTGTTATATATAATATTCACCTCTTTGCTTTTATGTATTCCCAGACCTTTTACCATTAAGAACAGTCATACACACAGCTAGTGCTTGAGAGTTTTTCTACAGGTGGTGGTTGTCATATCATTCCTCCTGAACCTGATCTAAACCTTAAATTATATAATCACAACAATGAGAAAAGTGCATGCATACAGAAGACTCAGCTAACATCCGTGTTTACACCTTCCCCTCTTATATAAGCAGCCGGGAAAGCTGCAAAAGCCATGACAGCATTATTCCCATTTTGGATTTACGGATCACCGTGGCGTCGCAGTTTATTTAGGTTGGTAGCCTTAAATTTCTGCCAGTGCTATAAGCTATGAAACACTGTTGAGGTTTCCTTCTGGTATCGAGCTGCAGGTCCTACTTTGAAAAACTACCGTACTGTGATTTACTTTGTGAGGAAGCTGCAGGGTGGCAGTTGTGTAATCTTTCAGGATTAAATTTAAACAGGTAAATATGGTATTTTACTGTGGCAGCTTTACAGCACGTACCATATATGGAGAATCATAGGTATGTACAGCAACTGACTGAAGGTCGCTTCTTAAATTGGACCAAACAATGAAAGATCAATGTATGGACTCACCACCACTCCCACGTCCATTGTGAGCCAGCACTTATGAATCCAAATGATTATCTGATGCATCTAAATCTCTTCAAATGCGCATCAAACACGCTTTATAATACACAGGTTACGGGCAGCCTGCTGTTTTCCATAAACTATTGCAGCTACAGAATGAAGTCTTGCGGATGAATCTTGAGTAATACTTCTTTTAACATTCAACTGCTGTGCTCGTCATCTCAATGCTTCGTGTGAATCTGTAGAACAACCAGCTGGTTTGGTGTTAGTGTGCTCGTGATGCTCCCTCAATTTAGCCTCCGTGTGCACATTGTGACAGGGAGGTCTGAAACACTTTAAAAACTTCTAACGGCTCTTTCAACAGCTTCACAGGCCGCGGTGATTTAACAGATCTCTGCTGTCTTTTATGACGCTGAATCAAAATGTTTCGAGCTCAACAGGCCTCACACCAAGCAAACTGAGGTGAAGTTGGGTAACTCAGATTTCTCTGTGTCTGAATTGGAGCAAATTTCTGTCTCTATTTATGTGTAACATCATCAGAGAGCTCATCTCTGAAGCTCTTGGAGGATAATCCATGTCTTATGCTTGTGATGCAACATTGACAGACATCCAGGTAGTGCTGGTTGTACATCAGCCTGTACTCCTGCCAGCACTAGTGTGGCATCTCATTTATCATCAATCACTTCAAGTAAATTTCTCCGAGCTTCTAATCAGTCTCTTGGATCTGCCTTCAGGGATTTTTTTTTTCTCTTTGCTGAACCTCTTGAGCTCTCTTGCATGACCAGTCTGCTCATACCACAGCATCTGTTTGCTTTAGGTCAAGACTTTTACTGAGCCAATCCACAACATTAAATATCTCCTTTCTTGAGTCTTTTTAGTAGATTTGTTTGAATATTAAGGATCATTGTCTTATTGGAACAAACTCATCATTTCTTTACTTAACATAATCAGTGCCCTTAAATTGTTAAACTTTTGTACTGATCTCTCTAAAGAAAGGTTTGTCCAGCTCTATGGCAGACTTTTTGGACGAATGTGCCCCCTCCCCCTCAGCTACCCTTGCATGAATGCCGTTTCTATTCAGTGTCCGGTTCATCATTGATGGATGCACAGTGACATCAGACGCAGCAGTGAAAGGCTGGGAGATTTCTCAAATGCATTATTTTTTTTATTCTTTTTGCTAGCTTTAATATTTGGCTTTTGGCACTATGATATATTTTTTTTAAAGAAGATGCTTTGAGGCACTGTTTTGTGAAATTGTCTCCATTTGTGTATTATTTGTGTCAGTGGACTGTTGGAGCCCAAAACTTTTAAATGTGACTTTATAACTTTCCCCAAACTGATGCATTTTAACTTACTTAAGACATCTCAGCTCGTGATTTTCGTATTCACAGGACTGCCACATAAACTGCTCCCCCAAAACATAATTATTATTTAGTGAACTTCTTATCCATTTTTACTATGTTCTGATTTTTCAACCTGCATTAATTACAATTATCATTTATAAACTATTGACAAAGCCGACACTGATGCAACGCAAAAAATGTCAGCAGTGATTTGGTCTCATATTTGAATAAATTCAATAGTGAGAATGAAATGGGTAAATTCATTTGCAAATCATTTGCAAGCCATTTCATAAAATGTCATAAATTACAATGTTAAAGACATAAGTGACAACAAAAAAAACAAAAAAACAAAACAAAACCTTTTCCAATGAAATTCATGAATTGTAGATTTTAAAAGTCAAATTAGTTGGTGGCAGAACTTTTGGCTTCTTTAAAGAAACATCGGCCCTCATGATGCACTGTAGATGATAACACGTGTTTTATTCTACAATACAATCCTATACCTGCTTATTGAAAAGGTCACAATTACTGCAGGTGTACTGTCGATGATGCAAATCCACCAACCACAGGGGGGGGGAGAAAAAAAAAAAAAAAAAAAAAACGTCGATCACAACAGCAGTGCGTGACATTTTGATTCAGGTTCCACACAGACCAGTGTGGCGTCTCCTCCTCCTCCTCCTTCTCCTCCACAGACATCAACATGACAGCCACTTAAACTATAACCTATTCTGCCTCCGCCGGGGAGGCTATGGGCAGGTCACACCCAGGTGATAAGTCTTAGTGCTTCATCTGATTCTCTTTTCATTTTTCTGCCTGTGTGCACTTCGCATTTACTGACCTTCCCAGTCCATCCCTTACGACCTCAGAGCCTACATTACTTTTCTTATAAGTGTCAGGCTCAGGTCAGCATAACACTGCAATAAATTATTTGATTGCTTTCCTAATCAGTGATTACATGCAATAAAATATTTTTTTATGAAGTGTTGAATGCTGCACCATGCGGAAACTGTGCTGCAATAACATGCCTTCCACTTATATGGTTTGGTTTTTTTGTTTAAGCATTCAAGTTTCTGTACTTTACAAGTTTAAAAGAAGATTTATTTTGATCAGTAGTTATATTTTTTTGAACTATACATGTTCCTGGTGGTGGGCAGCCACTTCCCTCTATCAAAAACATGTTGTCTATTAACGATGAAGACACACAGGAAATAAATGGCTGCGTGTAGGTGGAGAGAGGGAAGCCGAATGGGAAGCAGAACAAACGGATGAACTGAGGGAGAAACTACCAGGTCACGTGTGTGTGTGTCTGTGTGTGTGTGTGTGTGTGTGTGTGTGTGTGTACTAGACCGCTTCTCAGCAGCCAGCCAGCCAACGGCAGGCTAATGTGATCTGCATCTCAACAGCACTTGTCCTCTGGCAGCTCGCTACCGCCTTCAGACCGAGCTGCCAGGAGAAAAGAATGAACGTTGAAAGCTTCAAGGTCAGATATAAGATCTGGATGGGGAATAATAAACATGTTGAAATTGGCTGTCTTGTGCCCGGCCTGGACAACCATTCAATTACAGATCGACAGTGTGCTAATTCAATGCTAGATCTGAGCGGCTGATTGAGTTTGAATTGTTGCTGCTTGTGGGATTATGAAACATGACAGGCTTTTTATAAGGTGTAATTAACGCTGTGATTTTAATGGGGACATGACAGATATTAAATTGGTTTCAGATCTCAGTGTCGAGACTGTTACGGATGCGCTTTTGTGTGTCTCTCTGTGTGTGTGTGTGTGTGTGTGTGTGTGTGTGTGTCATAAATGTTCACAAATGTATCTGTGAGCATTTCATAATGACACAGCTTTTCAAAAACCCATCAGCTGTCATTATTTGCAGCCTATTTATTTACAAAACAACAGAAAGGCTTGACTAATGCCTTATGTTTTCCAAAATTACTGTAATTTTTGGTTGAAAAAATTAAAAGTAACATTTTAAACAAGAATCATTATAGGCTTGGTAAATCAATGAGGGGAATTCTCATAATTAAACCACCAAGGCAAACATAAATGATTTAATTATATACTAAATCCATGCAGGTATTTCTTTTGTAAGATGACCACTTCAGAAAACACACAGAGAAAAAAAATTGAAACTTTAAAACATCTCTCCTCACCTTAATGATGTCTCTAGGTACCTAACGTTGAGGGGCCCAAACATATGGCTCAAATGCAAAAGCAGCTTCAACAAAAACTTTCAGAAGGAAAAGAAAATACTAGATCTGTTTTGTTTTTCTGGCTATAATACTGTACTCATCATAATTCACATTAATCTATAGTACATAGACTTTAGCCTTGTCTGCTGTAAACCAAACGAGGTCCAAGATCTGGACTGGACAAGATCTTAAAGATTGTGTCCTCTAGGTGTTTTCACTCAATTGTTTCAGCTCCTGCTAGTAACTAGTACCTGGAAGCTGTTAAATATAGTGCCTGAACCTGAGAAATCAGGAGCTAGTCTTTTGAATGATTTTGTTGAGCAGTATTGCTTACCTCTATATATATGCACATATATGGAAAAGTGTTCTCTCTAAGCCCCTAATATCATCTGTGCCCTACATACTATCATATCCTCCTGCAAAGGCTTTTAGATATAGACTCTCAAAGAGTCACAAAGAGTGTACTCTACTAGCAACATGTCTGAAATGACCATTTTGAATACAGGTATACCACTTAAGGTACCATCCTATCACCTCTATTATTTTCGGTGTACACCAGTGAGTTCATCTTACATAAATACAGTGAAATACATAAATAAATACGACGAGTGAATCGAGTGCATCAACATTAGTAAACACATTTCAGACTTATGTCAACCCCTCACTGCAACCATAAGGCAACTTGTTGAAAAGGTTATTTGTTGTTTTTGTTAATTTTATAGATAACACAGATTATGTTTTCAACACAGCAGAGGTTATACCTACACAGGAAGCTTCGGGGTGAGCCAGAATATTTTTGACATGGTGGAAAGCATCTTATCTTAACACGGTTTTGTGTAAATGCAGTTCAAATGATACATTATTAAATGCATAGTCAATCACACAGGGCCTCTCCCTTAACCTCACCTGAATTTGTATTTGTAATTTGGCACTCTGTACTTTTTGTACAAAGGCCTATTGAACTGTATTTGAATTGTATATAAGTGAACTCCAAGCTCTCTTAATTTACCGTTTTGTTTTAACTTATTTATTGTCTCATTTTTAAACTATTATTTTATTTGTAGTCCATACTGATTGTGATGAAGCCAAAGAAAATTTTCCACATTGTGGACAAAAAAAGTTTCTTTCTTTGTTCTTTTAGGTATAAGACCTCCTCAGCTATGTTATGCAAACGTGCATGCTGGAGTTGTCATATTGGACAACTGAATCATCTATGCAGTCTATCGTTTTCTGACATCTTTCTTCCAACATGAACCCCTCATAATTCCACAGCAACACCTGAAACAGTACTTATGTGCAATCTTTCGAAACGCGTACCTTCATACCCTTCTTGTCCCATCTCTGTGAGCACCATCTGTGCCATAAATACGGCCAAATGGAGTGTACAATAGCCAGTAAAAACTAACAATTAGTAAACCCATCTCCGTGAGCGACACGCTGTCAGAAGTATTCATGCCCATCAACCAGATCTTTTTAGCACTTTAGTTTTGCAGATAGAGACAAGTGGAAATACTGATGTACAGAATGTGCAAATGTGTCCGTCTGATGAGTCGCATTAGTATAATGACCCAGTTATAAAGATGACCTGTTCACTCACAAGCTCATTCACTCTCTTCTCAAGTCATTGGAAGAAGTATTGGACACCAAGAATGTCTTTGACTGCTTCTCTGGTCTTTTTGGGCTCTCCATACCCTAACGTGACATGATGTAAAACTATTTTGTGGCGATTTGACAGATGACATTGTTTCAGTCCATTTCTGACGGTACAAAAGTCGAGAGACACGACCTTTCATTTGTTTCTATCTGCAGTAAAACATGTAACATGAGGTTGGCAGACTTGCAACCACTGAGATTAAAAGCAAGACAGAATACAAAAAGAAATTGAAGATTGATACCATTCTCATGCATGTGGGATAAATATGAAGCTACCGCTGCAGACTAGCTAGCTTAGTTTAGTATAAAGTACATCTGTACTACTGTATCTTCATCTAACTGTTGTCAAGGAAACAAAATCTTGAACCAGTCACACTCTGTTCAGTCTGTAATTACACAGTGTAAATGCTGCAAAATAATGCATTTTTTGCATTCGCAAAATTACATACTTTATTACACAGTTGCCCTTAAAGTGAAGTGTGATAGTTGGGCAACAGGAACTTAAACCTGCTCTCTCAAATGAAAATGTATTCACAGGAACAGTCCTTACAATTTATTTGCTCCACTGCATCTGTCTAATGCATAAACATGTCAGGAAAATTATAGGTAATTTTCCATTTTGTTCCTCATGAATTGTTAAGTTAGACATTGCTACACTGCAAAAATAGCACTTTGCATTTAAAGCTGCTTCAGTCAAGTAGTGAGAAGAGCCGATAACATTATCAAGCAGACATCTGACAGTATCCTATGCAAATGAAAACCACATTTCAAGACACTTTGCTTTCGGTTCTTACTTTTTTTCCACATCATTCCTCTTGTCTAACTGTCTAACAAAGTAGGTGGTTCATAGAAATGTTGAACTGCCATACAGACAACGTAACTGATCTGGTGCCATGACGGATCACACACTGGGAAAAAAGAAACCCATCTACATCTTTGTGATGGACCCTCAAGACGAAATAGATTAACCTCAATACCAGTGGATAGTGGAATGTGAGGGGGACGCCATCTCACTGGGCGCCCCAGTCTGCCTTCATCCTCCACCTTCACCCATTTGAAGAGTTACATCTATTTTCTCTCTGGAGGGTTCATGGCTGCGGGGCTGTGGCTTGTCAAAAACAATTACATCCTTTGGTCTCTGGAAGGGCCTCCTCTTAATTTGAACTGATAAGCATCTCCTTGCATATTAGCAGTGAGGCCCAGCAGTCATCCTGCTCCCCACAGATAATGGACTAGGCTGGCAAACAGCATTTGTCAGGGACAGCCACTTACCTGGGCCGTGCACGACATGCTGAGCAATGCTAATAATAGCCACTCAGCCAGACTAGCAGTTAGCGGGCCACGAACCCCAACCCTGCGGCTGGCCAATCAATAGTCATTTACTCTCACTCTCCTTTCAACTCAACAGAGAAAAAGATGTATTACTGAACCCCCTCTCTGTTGCTTAAAGGCTAGATGGTGAAAAAAATAAAAATAAAAATACTTTTCAGTCCCGTCTGCTTGATCGATTTGCATGGAGCAACAACTGTTGTACCACAGCAGCTTCTCTCAAATATGAATCTTGCATGTTCCATAATCACTCCCTGCCATACAATGGAAATCCAATATAGGTTTACAGAAGCATGATGGGAGTAAAATCGCATTAAAGATCTGGAGGGAAATATGATAATAAAACAATATATTTGTGCACCATGGGCGGCCTCAGGCTTGTAATATCCTGGTAAAATAACTAACGGCCATCTTTAATACAGCTTTTTACCTCATCTCTCCATCCCTGACTAAAAGACACAACATTATTACATGGAAAATGTGGGTAATTTTGATGGATGAACAGATAGATGGACAGATTAGTGAAGACGGAGGGAGAACTGTGAACAAGAATGGAAGAAATTATGCGGGGAAGACTGACTGGCTAACTAACAGCGAGATGGATATCCAGCCGGAGAGATGGCGATGAGCGCAGTGAACGTCAAGATTAGAAGGGCGTGTGAGACAGCCAGAGACGGGTAGAAAAACCGGAGTCACAAACACAGAAGACAGGGTGATTAATTCCTGTTCATCATCTCCACTCATGCAGCACCCAAGCAATAACGGCGATCATTTGGCTTGCAAGTCAGTCTGAGTGGGACGCCGTTTCCTTATGGCCGCAGGTTGGCATTAGCCCAGCACACTTACATCATTAAATCACTCATTAGTGGCGAAGTAAACGGCATAATTTGATTCACAGAGGCAGTATCACTCCCCAAGCAAACAGGTGAGTTGCGCAAATACAATTACATGGCAACAATGACTTCAGGGTGGCGGAAATTATCAACGGCACCTGCCAGCTTTCTTGAACCATAACAGCACATTGACATTTACAGGAGGATCCAGAGCAACTCAACTAGACGACACCATCATATTCGAATACCCTCTCTTATTTTGTACAATGTGAGACTTCATTGTGAAGAGAATCAAAACACCATGGTTACAGATGTCTACATGGTGCTGTGTTATTCACTACAGGCCAAAGACTGTTAAAGTATTCATAAAGTGTATAACATAAATTACAAATCAAAACAGCTGGAAAGGTTGCTAAGGCCGACAGTTTTACCGTTTTACTGTGTTGACAGAACGAGAAGAAAAAAAAGCTGAGAAAAGTACGAGCTTGTCGTAAGTGTTTAGGCGACTCCCTGACAGTCCCTTTTTCATATTAAATGTGTTAAATTTCGCTGCTGTGCCTCAGAAAAAGCCATTTGCCAGAGACAGTTAGATCAAAGCAAACGGCGTTGATGTCAAAAGCAGTTAGAGCCACGATACAGCAGACAGTCTATGAGCCATCACTACCTTTAAGGAAAGACTGTGAGTGAAAAAAAGAGAGACAAAGAAGTAAAGGAGAGAAGGACACTGGGACGCTGGGTTTTGTGTTTGCACACTGCTAAGCGTCTTAAATTGATAAATGGAAGCTGTTGTGTCATTCTGTTTGTCTAAATGCATGCGTATCTAAATATGTCACAGAGAATGAATAATGCACACCCACTGCTGTCCTTTGTGCAGCAGAATATTATTCCAGCAAAGTATAATATTTTGGGTTAGAATACATATTCAAACTAAATGATTTAGGAATCTGGTGTTAATGCGATGGGGGGTTTGGACACATTCCAAACATGCTTTTGCTAATTTGCATCTGAATGGTCACTGCCATTAGTATGGTAAATGTGCTAGGAGACATGATAAGCACATTTAAGAAGGAACACGCAGCAAATTAGGATCAAAAAAAGTAAAAAAGTAAAAAACGAAAGAAAGTTGCCCTCTCCCACATAGACACACACACACACACAGAGGAAAGCTTGCAGAAGCCTTTTGTACCTGTATTTCATCCTGGTCCTGAGGGCCGTTTGCCTCCCCTCTGTGTAAGCAAAACTGACATCCTTTATAAAAGATTTATGAGCCAAAGATGCAAACGATAGAGCGTGAACTCCCTTGGGTGCAACCTCTTCCATCTGTGAAGGATCACCTGTTCTTAGGTGGGCTAAAGCGCCTGTTTCTCGCTAGTGTACTAACAGGCGTCCAGGCCGTGGGGAGCAGACAGAGGGCTGCAATAGGATGCTGTGAGTGTACAGCCTCCTGGCAGTGGCTGCAGCCCAGCTGAGTGATGCGGCGACGGCAGCGGATATTATGGAGTTCTCAACCAGCTGACAGAACTTTGTGATGTGTTGCTTAAACACATGGCCAGAGGCGACTGGAATGTAACAGATAAAAATCCACCTTTAACGTGAAAAAAAAACAAGGAGAGATTATTTCAGCAGTCTTCACCTGGCTTTTGAACGGCACATCGACCTGGAAATCGGCGCCACGTTAAAGATTATTTGCGGGATATTTCTCAAAGAAATGCTACGAATCAGCATAATGAGATCTTCCAATAAAGCTGGGATCACGGGGGAGTATAATATGAGAATATGTGAAAGCAGCCTGTCTTTTAACATCTCTAATATTACAACAAGCAGGTTCACAAGCAGGTGCAAGTCAAAACACAGATGCATCCACCAAACACACAGTGTAAAGACGCACCGAGAGCAGCTGCTCCTGTGCTGCTGCCAGCTCACTGTAATGTAGAAGGGAGCAAGGCCAGAGAGATGTGAGGCTGAAACAATTCAACGGGATCTATAGTGGAGGATGAGTGCAAAGAAAACATCCTCACATCAAATCACAGTAAGCGGCAGACAGGACTACACCAACGGCACAACTGGTCTGAGTAAGAACAACACTACTTATCTCAAGGAGATTAAATCGAACGCAACTGGACTTGGTTATTTGTCTTTGAAGACGTTTCACCTCTCATCCAAGAGGCTTCATCAGTTCATGGATGTAGCATCCATGATGAATCCTCTTGGATGAGAGGTGAAACGTCTTCAAAGACAAATAACCAAGTCCAGTTGCGTCCGATTTAATCTCCTTGAGATAACTATGACCTGGATGAATGAGAATATTCACAGGCTTATAACAACACTACTTCCCCGACACGACACATATTCAGTTCGGAGTACAGCGTCATCTATTGAATTTTACTTGTCAATATAAACCCTGAGTCTCTGTACAGACATTATTTCCTCACCTGCACTGATTCTACTTCTTTCTCTGCCTCATTCCACTTGTTATTCAGATAAATGAATAGCGAAGCACTGTTGCCTTGACTGAGTTGTGCTCCTGGAGAGGCGCATTCAGCCAAGTCTCCCACAGGAGAGGGGGGCCACTAAAATAATGCCGGGCTTTGTATAGGGATCCTGCTTCACCAAACCTCCCCGCACTATTCGCCATCTCTCTCTCTGTTGGCCTCCTGGGGCACCTCTCCACACCTTCTTCCATCAGTCTGAAAGATAAACGCGCCCTGGTTCAAAGCGGGGTCACACTTGTTGCTTTTATCAAATTTTCTATTCATCCCACATATGAACTTGATACGACCAACCCCCGCAAGGCTGCTGCAAGCTTAAACAATGAGTGTGGCTGTCTCCCAGAGCTATACTTGCAAATATGGAGGGCATGTATTTAGTCTGTTCAGACATTTAATCGCCATCCTTGTTCCCACACCACGCCCCCGGTGCTGTTCTGTCACTGGTTTACCTCAGCGAGGCGAAGAAAATAAACTAAGGCAGCCCCGTCAGGTGGAGTTTTAGGGCAGGTCCGCAGAAAGAAAGATAAAGCTAACATATTGCGGTCATTTCTCTCTTCACATTGAAACTAATAAACAATTGGAAAATTGCTAAAAAAAAAAAATAATTTCTTCCTTGTCCTTTGTGGCAAACAATAAAACTCTCCATTACAGCCATTGCTACAGTATAATAAGTAGGTTAAAACTCTGTCTGGTCACCTCCTACTCTTCATAGTCCTATATTATGATTTAAGTATAGCTGATAGTTTATAAGTATATGATATAAGTATAGCCGCCAGTGATTCTGGCATTCAAAGGCATACGTCATTATTTTGACAAAGCTTTATTTTTCCCATCCATACTACAAAATGACATTTTCATATATTTTTTTTAAAACCTCCAGATTTAAAAAATAAGCTGTTTTAAGGTGTGGATGGAAGAGGGAAAGATGTGTTTTAAAATGCAGTCAGTTTAGTGGGAACATAGTCTTAAATTATAACCTGCAAAGAGATATTTTTATCTTGAGAAGACATTTTGGTTCTCAGACAAAAAGAAAGCTTAGGCCTGATAAAAGTGGGAAAATTGGCCAAATGGTCATTATTATGCTGGACTGCAGAAAGAAATGAAACTAGTGTCATTACCAGGCTTTGCTTTGCAAAGCTATCAGATGAGAAGGGAGGCGGGAGCCATTATCCGTTTGTTAATTGTGCCGACCAGTCATTACTCATCCACCTTTGACCTTATGGGTTTCTAAAAGAAATTACTGTCAGTCAGTGACAGGGTGGAATTGCTTTGAATTGAAAAGCAATAGAGTCAATAAACCCATTCAAATTATTTGTTTCACTAAGTTCCTCCCATCCGTCTGCTTTCTTTCTAATCACAACCATTATTCCCATCATTCCCTCCTCTTTCCTGCCCTCCTTTTACCACTAACCCTGTCAATTATTAAAGGGCCACAGCGGCTGATTTTAAACATCAAATTCCATTTACTCATCATGACAAAGTCTGAAAGAATAACTGTGACGATCATCTCAACATGGCCTTGGAGAAATATGTAACGGAAAGGAGAGACGTGGGTGTTTACCAGGCAGAGACCCCTATCTAATGAAAGATGCTATCAAGTTGCATTATGGGAAATGTAGAATACAGTATTGAGGTATCTCTCCTCCACCACTCTTACTGCCTTTCTCTGACATTCCTCTCCTAACACTACAACAGCTGGCTGTATCTGACTAGAGGAGACAAAGATAATGGCGACCCAGATGGCTAATGCCTCAGCTAATGAAACATTATCTTGCACCTTATCCCCATTCCCTTAACTCTACTACTACTATTTTCCTATCTTTCCCTGTGGGGGCTCCTGATTCAATAGACCAGTTCACCACATGTCCCAGGCTGAATCCTCAGGGTCGTTCCTTCCCGTTGGTGCTACACTTCTTCAAAAAAAAACAAAAATGAATGAAAGCATCACTACGCATCAGAGGGGCCCTTGAGTGAAAAGATTTCTCACGCCCTCACACAGATCTGTGTAAATGGCATACACACATATATATACACACACTGCTGCACACCTCATCACAGATACAGAGCCCTTTAAAGGGCAGCCAACAGTCCCGATATGTTGTTTTCTTCAAAGAATTAAATTTGTAAATGTGTGTGTCATGTTTACATATGTGCGTGTGCAGATATAAGGACAGCATTCATGCATGTGAAATGGATCGTCGCTGCTGGTTGCACTGCAGTACGTCCCCATTAGGTCTCCCGCTTTATTTGTGCAACAAAGGGATAAATATTAGATAAGCCACATTTCAATATTTGTGTCGTTTGCTATTTGCGTTTCCGTTGCTTGCGCTTTGCCCCGAACGCTGTTCTGATCCCGCTTAATGAGTCTTTCATGAGTCAAATCAGAACATTATGGATCTCATCTAACTTAAAAATAAATTTTGCCCCTGAGCAGTCACATCACCTGTAAGAGAATGTGAGAGTGAGTGTTACATTGCAGGCTGAGGAGACATGGGAACAGGTGCTACAGAGTAATTACAAACACAGCAAGCTTTTAATTATGCTCTCTAGTATGGACTGTTAATGAATGTCAACCTCACGCAAACAGCCGTGTGTTCCCACTGTGTCACATACATGTGCAATCACCCTCGCACCCACACACACACACACACAGTAAGTGTTAACGAAGTGGACTGCACTAGATAGCTTCAGCGCAGTGCCTCCTCATGGCTTGGAGTAAAGCTAACTCTCATCTCAAGTCCCACTCTTGTGTCTCCCGAGTTCCATTAATAACACAAACACTGACAGCTGGAAACTTGCCGGCTTCAGCCTGAACTCAGTCGCATGGTGTTATCAAAGGAGGCACCACGGTGCAACATAACCGGACGTAAACGGGTTATAAGGAGTCGCGGTTTGTTGGTACAGCCTCTACGAAATAAGCCAGCACGTTGTTTATGGTCCAAAGCTTTCTCCCTTCAAAGCCTGACCTGTCTAAAAACTCTTCCTTTGAGGGCTCGGTCAGCCTCCTTCTTTTGTGGCTTTCTTGCTCCTCACTGTGGGCTCTAATCCCCGCAACCTCCCATCCTTTCGGCTCACCTCGTACCATGATCCTGCCTGACACGGATGGAAGCACCGATAATTGATTTTGTCGGAAAAATCCCCTCATATCATTCATCTGTAATCTTTGCCGTTTCTGTTTTCCTGTGTTTGTTTACAGTGTGTGCTGTTGTCTGTTGGCATGTGTTCCGTTTTTCATATGAATGGTAGATAAATCATGGCTAAGCTTCTCAGTCTGGGAGAAAAGCGGGAGTGTAGCGACAGTGGAGCCTGTGCAGTGGCTGCGTGTCCTCCTGTCTGCATGCTGGTTTGTCTCGCTGCGTTACATTCTGTCCCTCCGTCTCTTCATCCCTGTTCTTCTATCTCCCTGCTCTACTTTCTCTCCCTTTCCTCATGTCTCCCAGATCTGTGATGTAAAAACAAAGACAACAGACTCGCCAAGCCAAGCGGCAGACTTAAAGGCTTTTATAAGGCATACAAATAGGTTGCAAATCGGATTAGGGCGGAAGGGAGGGAGCCTTTTCTATAGAAAATCCATTTTGTGATAGGGTGGACATTGTATGTACAATGACAGGCAGGACATACACTTGTCTCAAACATTGTGAGGGTGACAAGCAAAGAGAATGCCACTAATCTACATGAAAGAGAAAGCTTTCATATTGAATGCCACAGTGGATGATGCTGCATTTGATGTTTGCACCAAGGAAGCTACCAGATTCTTTGTGGTCTATTGCTATTATTCAAAAAAAGAATATAGAAAATATAGAAATGTCCAGCAAACACATTTATACAAACCAATACTCTGTATGAATGTTCAGAAACACACACCACTGGTCTATTAAAGGAATTAAGCTGGCAAGATTGCATATTTTTGTTATTGTCTATGAAAACTAAATATAAATAGTTAATTTGTTGCACTAGTCTTTACAGCACTGTGAGACTCCAAATACATTACAGTGTGTGTTCATGTTAATTAGGAGGGAGTGTGTTCATCAATATAGCTTTATGGCACACGGGAATAAGCTGTGTATATTGTATCATGCCTTAGACAAGATTAATTAATTATTAGTTTTAGTGTTTTAGTTTTCCTCCTGATGCACATGTAGGCACATTTAGTGGCGTGTTAGTATGTACCTCACACTACATGTGACACAATGGCCTGCTGAGACACACACTTTCCATAAAGACAAGCACAGGAGGGTATGGACCCCTGTGGTCTCCATTTCTGATGCCCTCTGTTCGTTGGTCATAAATGTCTGTCTGTGCAAGAGGGGGAAAAAAAAGACCAAATATGAGTGTTTCAAAGCACACTACTGTTAGCAGACGCAATGCGGCCATCATCACTATGGTATTTCTGCCAACGATGTAGAATACTGTCGCCTGCATTCAGACATAAAATGTAATTATGCATGAAATTTTAAATGGGCTGAAGATCAAAAAAAATGTCAACGGATCATGTGTACAGAGAACAAGCGCAATACAGAGGATCTAAGTGCATAACAGGAAGTCTGCAACTTGTCGAAAAGTTTCCAAAATTCAGACAGTTGATATTTTGTAAGCTGGCTGAGACGCTCCAGCGCTCCGCTGAAGCTGAGCAGGCTCCAGTTGATAATCATCCGCTTTGTGGCGGGAAGCAAGGGGAGATGGAGCAGATGGCACTAGTTTTATTTTTTGCCGTGGATGCTTTCTCTGAATAAGGAACGCTCCACTGAATGCCAAGCTCTGTGGGAGAAGAGAAGCAAATTGAAGCCCTTCTGCACCGCGCTCGTTGTCGGGGGGGGGCTATTGTTGTGTGTGTGCTCCAATTCCAGAGTGACAGGCCAGTTCTGCTCATTCATTAATGTGCCGAGCTCAGGGCTGGACAAGCCACGCAGGAATTTCATTTCCTCACTCACTCATCCACATTTTTCTCTCCTTCTCTCTTACTGACGCTTGACATGCCCAAGTTGATGAGAAGTGATTCTGTTGTTCCAGCAAATAACCAGGTGAAACAGTACAACTCCAATTCAATTAAAGAGTAATGATTTAGTGTTTCAGTTGGCGACAGCTTTCACCCTGAAAGGAATTGGCATTCAGCTCCCAGTATAACCATGATTTGACGCTTTCCGAATAGATAGGGGACAATAATGGGCCCTAATATGTACACTGAGAATGACTAACACAGTTTAATCATGTAAAATCCAAACCCTTTTTACAGAAATGAAACGGTACTTCCGACGGACTAAATGTCACATTTGGTGGTATTTCAGTGAGAGACGATAATGAGAAACCCGAAGGAATTCATATTATATGGATATAAGAACCCCTCCCCCCTCCCCAATAGCCCATTTGAATGTAATTATGAAAAAAAATTTGGTAGAAGTACAATTCAAGTTCAACACAGTCAACCTTAACAGGCTTCCACTGAATTATGTGAGTAAAGTAACTTACTGGTAATGGAATATGTTTATGCAGCAAAGAGGTCAGAGGTCATCAGTGAACAATGGAGACGAGAGCAGAGTGAGGAGGGGCAGGAATGATAAGTGAAGAAAGTTTCTGATAATGTGTTCTACTACAATCGTGTGTCTCAGGACAGTTTGTTACACCTCTGACTCTCCCTCTCCTCTCATGTCGCGGTACTCTGTCGGGTGAGCCGACCATTTTTACACAGACGTCCTTCTGAGATCGCACTGTTAACATTTGTTATCAATGGAGGCCTCTGTGGAAATGGAAGTGGACCACGGTGCAGGTTGGTTCGCATTTCACACATGCAGCAATCAGACAGAGATAACTGAGGCAGCTTTTGTAATGACGCCCAAAGAGCCTGGCAAACAAATACCGGCTACAGTAATTAGTAGGAGTGGTTGCGAGAAAACTCTACAGACAAAATGTAGATGGTTAATACAGTCCTTCAATACAATATGGGATTTATTTAGCGCTGTGCCGATTTGTATAATTTCAGTGAGGCAATGTGAGGAGCAGGCTGCTGCCCCCCTGCTCATGTGCCATCTTTCTGTGCTGGACGGACATGGACACTGGCACCGGCCAGCATAAATGATTGAGTTGGATGTCAGAAGCAGAGCTCTTGCCAAGGGGCAACAGCATCCATGCTAATGGGCTGATGGAGCCTAATCTAAATAAGTGTGAATAAAAGGGCTTTTACTGTGAGTGCTCACATCTAAAGCAGAGAAACGTGCTGGAAATTGCTTTATCTTAATCAAACAGTAGACAATTCAATTCATTTAACTTTCACCATTTAGCCTTTCCCTTCCACATCAGCTGTAGCTGGAAAAAGTATACTGGTGTGTGTGTGTGTGTGTGTGTGTGTGTGTTGTTGGTCCTTAGCCTCCTGAAGCCTATCTGAGATCAATCACTGGGCCGAGCATGATGGAGATGCCTGTCAGAGCTTGCTGTTGTGGCCTTGATTCAGTAAAACAAATAAAATAAGCAGAGGCATTACAGAAAGGTTCAGCACAAGCTAGACAAGAGACCACACCTAAGAGCGTTCAGAGAGAAGGGGTGAATAATGAGGAGGGGGATAAATGTCAAGAGCGAAGCAGGAAGAAAAATGATGATCTAGAAGAGATAGAGACAAGGCACGTGTTGAGGAGAAGGCTGGGACAAAGGTGGATATAAAGAGCGCAGCAGGCGCAGCGCTGCTGCCTGCCTATGTTAGCCCTGCTCATCTCCTCAACAGCATGTCACCAGCCCTCCTCTGTTTTAGACCCTGCCGTGGATGCTGCAGTGCGTGGCCATGTGATGAAAGGGAGGTAGCCTCATATTCAATGCAACTTCCTTCACATATCCTGTAAATTCTATTATGTCGGAGCGCATCAGCATCGCGCCGGCCTGAGTAATACCTCCTCCTCTGATGATTGCGTCGGCCCGTGTAACCCGAGCGCCAGAGCTCAGTTGGATTAGATTCAGCGGCATTTACACGACTACATATGACAACCCAACGCAGCTCTTTCCCTCAACAGAGCATAGCCCAAGGAAGCCATTACACACCCCTGTCAGCACTTAACCTTCCTCCCGCACTTCAAAGAGACATTCAGGAGCGGAAAGAGGCGAGGTGAAGCCCTCCCTCTGGGAGACCCAAACCCCCGCGTCAGATACACCATCCAGCTCACACATCAAGCTACTTCCTGTGGTTCCACTCTGCTTCATATTGTACATGCGGAGGAGATGATGGCAAGCACCCTGTCGGTCTTACCGGTCAGAGAGGTAGAGGTCAGAGGTCAGTGGTCTGCTGTGCACCAGCTGCGTGAAACTGAACGATCAGATGAAAGATAATACTTCTCTTGAACACTGCGCACAGACAGGAGAGATCAGGAGGCTTCAGTCAAAGCGTTGTGCTGCGGTATTGCTGCCATTATGAGAAGATTAAACGTCCTATTTCATCATCTAACAGAGATTTTAAAGAGTTAAACTATTAATAGTTTAAACTTTGTGTGTGCAAAGCCTTCAAAATATTACACAAATTGAACAACCGTGTCTTAGTAAACACAGGCAAGACCTTTTACTAATTTAACATCTGAATGTTTCTTAATAATCATTCCAGAAAATCATTGGAACTTAAATCTTGTTGGTTGCTATGCTATGTATACAGTTTCTTTATGGTTAATAATGAGAAACATATCATTATAACACAAAGGCAGCCAGAAGAAAAGAAGAGGATGGGAATGTTCTCGTTATAATGAATATGAGTATATAGGCTTTGGGGTGGCAGCAATGCATTTGCTTTGTCTTTGTGTGGGAGGGCATCTTTGTGTCTTTGCTCCCTCTGAAACCTGAACCAACAGGAAGCTATTTGTGCTCAACTTTTGTCTTTTTTTTTTTTTACTTTTGATCTTGTTCTCTAGCGTAAACATTTTGACGAGTGAAAGACAAATTGACAATTCCTTACTGTAAGCATGTTTAGCCTGCATTCCCATGTGTCATAAAGGATGTGAATAAATAGGTATTCAAATCAAATGGTATCCTTCTCGCTACAAAGACTCACTGTTTAAAATGCATGCATGTGCATAAGCAGCTTCTTGCACCTTTATAGTGAAAAGTGATAACAGTTTCTCAATAATCATAAATCTTAGTAGAAGACAAAGAGTCTGTATTACACAGTACTATTCATGTGCATGTATTAGCCCTAAGGGGTCAGTTCATTAACTGATTCACTCCTGATTCAAAAACACTCATATTTATATCAGTGTTATCAGGCACATGCTGCTGTACCCCTGGCAGTAATATCGACGGATCCTGCTGTAGTCTAACGGCCCTCCTGCTGGATCCTCCATCACTGCAGCGTTAGTCTTCCTGTTGTCTCTCACACAGCAGCTGACCCCACACACACACGCATGCACGCACGCACACACGCACGCGCGCACACACACACACAGTTCATCTCAGTAGATAAATGGCAACGTACAGAAAGCTGCACCCGTCGGTTCAGAAAGCGGGAAGGGAAGGTGTCATCTCATTTACCTTGATTTACATTTCATCCGTGTTTCATTTGCGTAGGTCACACATTCTGCGCTTCAGTTATATGTGAGGTGTTAGCTTTTTATTAAGGTGTCATGTTTGATGTGTGCTGCGCCATTAATGATCCGAGGTGAGGTTTTATAAATACATAATAAAGTTTACCATCAGTTTTGGTGGGATTTTTCTAATTAAAACTTCATAATAAGACCAAGGCTGTTGGCTCACGAGGTTTAGATTGATATGTAATCATGCCCTTAAGACCTGCTAATGTGAAACCGCTACAGAATTACTGCACAGTGCACGTCAACATGTAGCAGCACATATGTCACCCGCCCATGAGGAGCTCCGTGTGATTTGATGGAGGTTTGGTTCATCTGCAGTGCGTCGGAGTCTCGCGGGCTGGCAGGGCTCCAGTCCTCTGCTCGCTTATTCATCTCTTTCTCCCACAGCCAACATCGTCTGACACTCACAAACACACACACACATTAGCTCACACTCATCCGCCAGAACAGTACCACTTGATTCACACAGTGTCATTAACCTAAAACAAAGCCAAACTCAGAGGCATCATGTGGTGGCTACAAAACAAATCATGCTAACTGACATTTCGAAATCAATCTCCTCATGAAGATAAGCGCAGTGAAATGATCAATCAAAGTCCATCAGAATTACAGCACTGCGCAAAGTCACTCCGCTGATTCTCTGTAGGTGTACAAAGAACAGGCTAAACTTCACATCCTAAAGAAAATATTCAGTCTTGAGAGTAAATTATGAATACAAATGTGCCACAGGTTCGAAGAAAATGCGATGTAGATTTGCCAGTTAGGTGGTTCAGGATGCAGAGGAAGTAAATAAATAATCCTGTTTAATAATTCATTGAAATTCATGTTGCTTTGCCTCCAGCCTTGAGAGTATTTAGAATGCAGCCTGCAAGGGCCCTGCTTCTGACTTCTGGTGGTGTGTGGTAAGATTATTTGAAAATGGGAAGAATCTTAAGCATGTGTGTACACACAGAGAAAAAAAAACATATATATATTTACACCACGTATCATATGTGGTATAAAATACTGAAAAAGGACAACCGCCATCAACCTCTTATCCCCTGTTTGCTCCGTTTCTCCCTGGAACGACAGATACAATCTCCAGAGTGTGAAGAGAAGTTCACACAGAGCTTCAGGCTGGTGAATACACTAAAGCTGAGAAAGATGGTAAAGCAGGCGCAAAGAGGACTGCAAATTGGATCTAAAAGGGGGGGGGGGTGTTGAGGAGAGGAGAGGAGAGGAGAGGAGAGGAGAGGAGAGGAGAGGAGAGGAGAGGAGAGGAGAGGAGAGGAGAGGAGAGGAGAGGAGAGGAGAGGAGAGGAGAGGAGAGGAGAGGAGAGGAGAGGAGAGGAGAGGAGAGGAGAGATCCATGTGTGACCTATTCCTGATTATGTCTTTGCTTGATGGAATTACACCAGTAAATAAAATGATCTCTTCACTCTTCTCTCTGTCTGTGTGTGTGATCTTATATACTATGCCTTAATTCGACAAGAATCATCGCAGATGCTCTAGCTTCTGCATAATAAACATTTGAATGACTGGTGGTGGTGTTGATGATTACTAGAATATTGTGAAAGCAGCATCTTCAAGTATTTGCAGGGTACAGTTAACATTTTGGCACTGCTACCACTCTCCCTTAATGCCTATTAACAAGACAAAGTTAGCATCAACTCTATTGCATTTTTGCTCTCTGTTGGCAGCTGAGAAATGAATGCTATGATTCAATTATGGTGAAAAGTACACAGTGTGATTGAGAGTGAAGTGCAAGCATATTTACTGAGTAACTACAGTGGCCACGCATATGTGTGGAAGACTAACATATGAACTGAAACTAACATTAATACAATTGGCTCAAGCTTTCAGCCTACAGCCGTTTCTCTCAATGGACTTTCCTGTTAAAATGGCAGCTTACTTTTCATCCGTGTTATGAACGTTTGTCAGGATAAAAGTGAAGGAAGCAGAGTGTAAAATCCTTTAACGAGTGATAAAATATGCAGGTGGTTCAACAAGTGGCTTCATCACATATGCAAGCATCCATCCCCCCAAAAGCAGAGTGCAGAGTGAGGCATTCAACTGGTGGAGCACTGAGTGCAGAGGACACGTTACAAGTAAATGTCCAACGATGTGGGTGTGAAGACATTTTTCAAATAATATTACCAAAAACAATCAAATTTCTGATTAATATTCTGCAGTTGCTATGAAAAATCCAACTTAAAAGGACAGATATGAAACTTTCCCACATTAAAATGTCCTTGAGATATCTTATCTTTCATTTTGTTGCATGTCAATGGCTTCATATCCACTTTACACACGCCAGTCCGCCACAAGTAACAATGAAAACACGACAACATCATCAAATGAGTGACATCTTAAAATGTGATATCCTAAATAATTAAACTGAAGTGTGGACAAACGAGAAGCATCATCTTTTAGCCCAACTGTGGACAAAACACAGATCAACTGTAAGAATAACATACAACATATTGTTTCATCTATATGTCGACTCGGCATCACATGTACCATGGAAATGAACTGTGTGCATGCCAAGCACAGTGATTACCGCTACACATTTACTGCTTTTGTAACTGTACTAAAAGTTCAATGTTTACCCTTTGTATAGATAGGTAGCTAGCTCTTTTGATCACACATACTGTATGACCGCACTGATGTTCAGGCCTTCTTCCAACTCCTCCTCGCATTTCATCTAACATGCTGCAGGGCCTGAAGGTGGAGATGGGTCTTGTATTGTTGCCAACATCCACCCTAACGCTACAATAATGAGCTCTACAGCCCCTGAACCTGAACCCAAGCATGAAAAGCTATCAGTTAAAAATAACTGGCAAAATCATCGCCGCAGTCAAAGCATTGTGTGTGGTGTTTTTCGGTGGTTTAATATAATCTTGGAAAGGCATAACAGAAATGCAGATCAAGCTGTGAATCACCACGCAAAAGCAGGAATCAGATCATCTACGTACGGTGGATGTTTATTCATGACAGGTGAGCCTCATGGCTTCCCCCGCAGGGCGAGCGGTGCAAAATCCAACCGGGATATTTAACTCACAGCTTCGTAATGATACTTTTAGAGAGCTGTTCAAAGCTTTCCATGTCCTCTGGTCAGAAAGCAAAATGTTAAGAAATGACTACAGCCGGTAACCTGTGGGCTGCAAAAATCAAAAAGCGCAGACAGGAGCTAGTGTGTGAAAACAACATCACGGTGATACAGACGAGTACCAGCCTCTATCCTTCAGAGCTGGTGGAAAACATCTTTCACTTATCCGTGACGACTCTGATGAGTAATCATCGGGATTAGCCCTTGATGTGAGTCTGGTTTACACGGCTATATATATTTGACGGCGTATTTAAATAGGTAGCCTGGATGTTACGGCCATCATTCACTTTGCCACACAGCCCTGAGGTGGCTGTAATCATGATGACACTGTAATACGGCTGCATCCGTTTGTCTTTTACCCAGGCTAAATTGCTGTTTATGGGAATAAGAAAGCTTCTATTCCCAGAGGCCACAGCTAGTCAGACTGCCTCTTATTGTCTTACAGCTGGGTTGTGGCGCAGAGCACAAACACTGTCACCAACACCCTCCTCCTCCTCCTCTCCCCATCTATGCCTCTCTTCTCTGTTGGTTCTCAGAGCTATTATTTTTATCTGAAAACCTATACGAGGCTACAGAGAGAAAAGAGACAAGAGAAAGAGAACAAGAAGAGAAGAGAGGCACACACAGAGAGAGAGAGAGAGAGAGACAGAGCGGGGTGGAAGAGGAACACTGTGATTCTTCTGAAGCTGTGATCGATGCTACCAGCGTGTGTCTGCATTTGAACAGTGCCTGCAAAAAAAAAAAATAAAAAAAAAAGGCGGGTTCTATTGATTTACTCCTATGTTTCAATCAAAAAAAAGTGGGCCCTCAACCCCAGATTTTCTTCTGTAAGTCTGCGCATTAGCAGGCTCTCGCTAAATAAAGACTAAAATGCCAAACGTTAAGCTTAACCATATTTGGAAAAAAACTCCATCTTGTTATGCAGACACAACAAACGACATGTTTGCGTGTGCAACTGGGACATGTTTGGCATGGTAATGATATTTTATGTAGATTTCTGACTGTTGCTAGCCGATGGCTATAATCTTCTCATGAGTATTTGCAGTGCGCTTCTATCCACATCACGAACCAATATGTCAAGAAGTACAAAAGGCACAATCAGATTTAGAAATTAATCTTTTGTGTGCGCTTGTTCTCCGGCAAACATCAGGAATACACAAGTCAGGTGGTTTGTTATAATGTTGAAGAAACCTCCCTGGAGGTCAAAGCGAATAGTGTAATGGCACATTTAACATTTGTGCAGATACCTACAGGGGCCTGTTCTATAATGAATTAACCTCTACAGGAAGTGTTAAAGTGTGTGCGTGGGATACAAGTTGTGTGTGTGTGTGTGTGAGAGAGAGAGACCCGTTCCCGTGTGAGAGCAGCTGTAAATAGAAAGCCGGCAAGTCACGTCGTGCTTTTGTTAGCGTCTTACTTTTTGAGGAAATGGGTTCATAAGAGAGTCAGTGATAGCATGACGAGCTTGCTCGGGTTGTGAGAAAGAAAGAGACAGACAGACAGGGACATGAGGACAGAGCAGATAAAAACATTAAAAGATGCTTTGCTGACATCGGAGCTGGCAATGAGAGGAGAGCAGGAAACAGAATAGATGAAGTTGTATTATGTTTCTACACTAGAATACCGTCTGTTTATTCTGGCCAACAAAGCATATTTACAGATTTGTCAGGCTCCCACAGACAAATCTACATCACAACAGGACGGAGGATAGTTCTGTATTGTGATTTCTGAAATCAGCCATCTGAATCCTGGCCAGAGTTGCTCTCTTTCAAACAGTCTGTCAGTAGAAAGTGCAACACAAGTTTTCTCTCTGCTGTTGCAACAATTAGATTGTGCTCAACAAAGCGACCCAGCCATTGCTGTAGCGGTAACGGCAAATTTAGCAAAAATACAATGAGAAAAGCTTGTCGTCCACATGACGATGCGTTTAAAATTAATGTTTGTTTTGTTCTCTAAATTGTAACTGGAAAGTTTCATAGGAGAAAATAATTCAATGAGAACACTTAAATGGGTGAAGTAGATTCTATGGAAAAAAAACTGAAACTAAAAATTGGTGTGTTTCAAAGTAGAGTTAGATGAGCTCCAGGAGATGTGGGCATCCGCTAGTCACTGTGCATGAGCAAACAAGCCTGCACACAGCCCGATTTCTACATCAAAATAGACAGCAAATTGATACAATCAAATAAAAAAAAAAAAGCGTCGTCGCCATAGGAGATGCAATTTCACCACTTTTTCCCTCCTATGATGGAGTCGGGATTTGTTTTTCTATTTCCTTTTATGGTGCCATCGTTTCCCGAACTGTTTCTTTTTATGTGCCTCAAAGCCTGGTGAAAAAATGGCGGAGTATGTCTTTGTACGCCGAGGCTAATCTGCAGCACGCATGAACACTGTTTACATCCGTCATTCATTTAAAACTCTAAATAACAACGGCCGTGAACCAGACGCCACATACATTCCGTTTTTAGCATTAAGACAATATGAGACCTTAAAATGGTTTGGAATATTCAGTTGCACAACGTGAGAAATAATGAGAAATGTCAAACCTTCATATGTTTGCTTTTATGCAGAATATTAAAGACTGAAATGTGCAAAGACTCACAGGAAATATTTGTTTAACTCTGAGGTATTTCATCTCAGCTGCAAAGATGAAATCAATGCTTCTATTTCAGTAACAGAAGCTGTTAATTAATATGAAAATTAAGAGAAAAAACCTTCCTTTCTGTTTGAATGACAAGGTTACACCTTTACCTCCATCTCTCTCTCTTTCTTTCTCTCTCTCTTTCTTTCTCTCTCTCTCTCTGCCTTGCTCAATGTGTTGTATATCTCTCTCTCTCTCCCACGTCCCTCTCCGTTGCTTACTAATGAGCCGTGAGACTGACAGCTGGATTACTGGGCTGGTGTTTAATCCTTTAATTTCTCCATTTAAGATAATCACCCTCCGGATGTAGCGCTGCCTACAAACACGTGATGCGTGCAAAACACACACGTTGCACAAAAAAATACAATGTTTGAATATAAATAAATAAATGCACGGGGGGGGGACAAGGTGAACAAGAGAATATGGTGAGAGGAAATATAGATCCCAGGCTGAAATAATCTAATCTAATCAAAGCAGAGCACAAACCGCTCTCTGGCAAACGACCTCTTTGATATTAGAGTTTGTTGAACAAAGGCATCTTGACAGCATAGTCTTTTAATTAAGGCGATAGAATAGCAAAAGCCCCCCGTAGCTTCAGACATGGCTGTGCGGTACAATACAGCAAGGCCCTCTGGAGATGCATTCAGCAGCTGAGGAGGACGTATGTGTTGACTCGAGCCAAACGTAAATCATTTTGATTGGGCCATGTTTTTCATCTCCTCCAGTGCTGCAGACTGAGGACATGAGCGTTGGAGAACATGTGAGGTCAAGTGGCGGCACAAGGTCAAACCGCTTGGCCATAATTCATCAATAAAGTGAGAAGCTGTATGTCACTTTTAGCCCCCGACTCAAGCTTGAAAAGGCGGGGAGGGGCAGCAGATGAATAGCTGGTGTGAAAGGGGGGCTGCTAGATGGGTGAAGACAGAGGTACGAACACACAGGTAGGCTACTAAAATATACATTTCTGACATGCTGGAGTTACTGGAAATGTCATACAGGAGAAGTCAAGTACAGGAGAATGATTTGGAAAGGTCATGTTCAAGACTGTCTTCTATGTGTGCTGTTCTACCTCCATCTCATCCTATCGTCAGCCTCCTCCTCCTCTTCCTCCTCCTCTAGTGTTTTAGAAGAGGTCTGAGGACTCGTGAATCCTCCCAAACTGCCTGAGCTGATAGAGATCCACTCCAGAGTAATTACAACATGCCCAGAAGTGGTACAAACATTAAGTTCTGGGACTAATGGAGGCTGACTGGAAAATAAAGTAGGAGGTAAAAACCACATACTGTATGTAGCTGAACAGTCTATACAGTATTCTTTCATTCTGTTATGTATTGTATTTCTTGGAAGAAGAAAGCTTGACGTGACTCAAAGCCAATCAAAAAAGGCAGCACTGTAAAAGCCACAATGTCGAGACTGATGATAAAATGGAAGATTGGTTCAAACTGAGTTCTTCCACATTATTTTCTGAGCTGTGACTCTTCTTTTCAGTTTCTTTTGCTAGTTTACTGAAGTTAAACCCCTTTCTATTTTTTCCCTTATTAATTGTAATCTGTGATAAATCAATAATCCAGCTAAACGACACCTGAGTGAACACTGTCGTGAGAATAAAAACAGGCAGGATAACATGCCGGCTCATTTGAAGTGAAGAAACACTGCTTTCCACTGAAGGCCTGATTTGTATTCAGATGCATGTAAATCCTGCCGTCTAGAGAAGGAGGTTAAAAAAAAAAAACCTTTGTAATGAACTGGTAGATTGCGGGGTTACACTTACATCTGAAAGGTGAAACAGAGGTCTCCTAGTGGGAAAACCGTTCCTTTCTGCACCGCAACAAAAAGCCAATAGAGTCTTAATCAAGGCCTCCAATCATTAAAGTGCACTGAGATGCAAAGCACCAATACACATCGACTGAGAGGGGGGGGGGGTCAATTAAAAAAAGGTTTTCGATAACAAATGCAAATAGTATTCACGAAATACAAGGGCATCAGTGGTAGACAAGGTGTTCGTTGCCTCAGTAAGGCCGCTCTTGGCTACTTCCTTTGATATTGCATGCATAGAGAGGCATTCATCAGGAGGGTTAACTGTTAACTAATTGGTTTCCAAGAAATATAAAAGAAACTTGACTTTATACTTTATCCATGAATAGTTTTCTAAATTCGCCCTTGTCTTAACTCCTGAAATACAATAGTGAGTCTCCAGTTCCCCATCCAACACAGTCCTCTTTCTTATCCGTTAATCCCTTGCCAAGGACTCTCTTTTTGGCTAACACCATCAGAAGTGCCTCATTTCTTTCTTTCTTTCCTTCTTTCTTTCTTTTCTCTCTCTCATATAATCACTTTATGATTCCACCACGAGCCGCTAGCTCTTGCAGATGTAATCTAAAAGGTCTGATAATATCGCGATTAGCTCCTTTTGAAGGTCAGAATTCGGGGCACAATTAGCATCACCCCTATTTGGTCAGGAAATGTAGATCTACTGCATAATCTCACCCAGTAGAGTGCAAACAGAGGACGCGCACCACGATTTTTTTTTTTTTTTTTTTTGTCTCTGATGGCTTCTCTGCATCTAAATGCAAGGAATCCAGATGGGAAGGCAGTGAAACTCCATGAGAGTACATGCCATGACCCAACGACCGAGCATCAGACTAAAACTAATACCAGCACACAGTGAGAGGAGCTTAGTAGAGATCAGTGCACTAGAACTAATAAAATTCACATGGAAGCCTTGACAAGAAGCAATAATATTTCTGCTGACAGCTGATTTCCCATCTATCAACTCCCCCTTCTTTTTCTTTTTTTTTTACTTACTACCTCTACAGAAGAAATGACTACAGAACAGGATGAAAAGCATTGTGCTGTGGCATGTACTATATCTTGGGTGGCTTGCTTGATGGAAATTGGCTCAGCGTGTATGTCATGTTGTAGGGAGTTTGAGGGATATAGGAGTGTAGCTGGGTTTGGTAAGAAGGCAGGCGAGATAAAGAGAAATGATGTGGCTCATCTTCTGTACCTGTATTCTATCAGCTCGCCACAGACTGCAGGTCCTGGCTGCACAGATGAAAGACTCTCTGGAGGACAAGAGAGACGTCCGTGAGTCAGAAGGAAAATGGCATCCTGCTTATCAAACGCCTGGAAACGTAATCCCCCTTACCACCCTCCCACCACTCGCCGCCACCTCTTTCAGTTCTTGGGTCTGGACGTACTTATGAAAGCTCCGTCACTTTGGATGGTAGGTTAGGAGTCAGAAGTTCTCTACAGCACAGCGTACAACCGAGCTGGCTGTTTCAAAGCAGATATGGCTCCTTGCCAGATTTCTTTCCTACTGCAGTCTAATTGGGGTCATGTTACAAGTCTTTTTTTGTGTGTGTAACTTTTAGAGATGGAACTTAACAATAGGAAATCCACGCCGCAAAGCATATAGCTGTTGAAGGCATAATCCTCCTTAAATTACTCTTTTAGATTAAAGTACAATGTGTGGTGTGTGTTTTTTTTTTTCTTTTCTTTTTCTCCTGCATAAGCTGCAGCAGCTATAAAATAACTGCAAAAAGTAAATTAAAAGCCTTGGGATGAAGGAAGCAAAGAAAGGCAATTGTGGATTTTTTTCCCCCTTTTTTCTTTCTTTCATAGAGCAAGTTCATCTGTTGTGATTCAAGGAAAAACACAGAGACTGGGACTGAAACTGAGCATATTCTCTTTCAAAAGGACAGCGTGGTGCTGAGATGATGCAGCACCGGCTTTAAGAAAAGATATGATTGGTTAAGGAATAGACATATCTCTGTTGTTCCTGTCTGCCAGAAGACATCATCATTGTTTTGCTTTGTTGTTGGTTTTTGTCATTTTTTTCACAACATAGCAGCCTTTTACTGCATTTCATTGAAAAACTGATTGAATTGATTTATACTCCAAAGACGAGGTTTCTGCAATCCAGTAAATCCATCATAGTCGTTTTTCTTTGTCACAAAATCTTAGCAAAATAAAGCAAAGTGGGCAGCGAGACAAGCATCTAAATCACGCAGAGCCGTCGTGTCTCCTGCGTTGGGAACAGGCCAGTGTCAATGGGTGAAACTCATCACTGCTGTCTTTCCAAATATGCACTGACAGTAACTTAAAGAGACACTATCCTGACTGAAATGCATTTCACATCTTTTCTTTTCTTCTTCTTTTTTTTTTTTCCTTGCGCTAAGACCACATTCCCCTTGTCCGTGTTCCTAGGTGTCTGTTCCGGCTCTTGGAGCAAGGTGATGGTTTACACAGCGATGTGCAATCACTGGAATATTTCTTTTCATGGCTTATCTGCCCACAGCGGGAATCTGCCCGGCTGTCTGCTTGCCTGTGTGCCACTGCCTCCCCCCACCAATCCAGACCCAGCTCTCAGACAAACATGTCTACGGGAGCATGGGATGTTTTATTCAGCACAACTTAGCGGCAGCGCAGAGATTTGTGAGTTAGTTAAACAAAGGTCTTTTATGGTCAACCACAAACCCATAACAGCCTTTTTAACCTATAAAGCCAGCAAAGAATGACTGAAGGGGGCACCGAATGATGCATTACACTTCAAAGATGACCTTTCAAGTCTTGACCAGACACTTTTATCTACAGTGGGAACGATAGGTAAGAAGAAAGTTTAAAGGTCCATTCCGGTGTTTTAGCATAATGTGGTTTAAATCACTGCTGGACATTTTTAAAGCCATGTTGTTCATTCAACATGTATGTAAGTTTATGCTTTCAGGTAGGGTAAAGCAGAAGTTCCCAATGCAATAAAGTTGCAGGTTGATTTTAAAGTTTAAATTGTAGCTCCTGCTCCATGACGACACACCTGACGACATAACAGATACAAACATTTTGAAGCTGCTATTTGTCACTCCTTTCGAAATTAATGGAAATCAGTGGCTTCAAACATTTAAAACAAACAAAAAAA
The DNA here is from genome assembly GCA_036937835.1 of Pampus argenteus. NCBI lineage: Eukaryota > Metazoa > Chordata > Actinopteri > Scombriformes > Stromateidae > Pampus > Pampus argenteus. Next base: position 20,373,679 of record CM072863.1, on the reverse strand, counting down.
AAACTGTCTGCCTTGAAAAAAAAAAAAGTCAGCAGCAATGGGAAGTGTGAAACATACAGTATGACCCTTTAAGTGCAGACAAGACACACATAGCATGACAACCAGGCATCGAGGGAAATATTCCCAACACATTCAATTAATGCATATTGGTGTAATTTATTTGATATGAAAAATACTGTGTAGTCACATATAAACTACCCACACACCAAAACAAATACTAAAACTGAGGGTAAACAACTCCCACTTCCAAGTATAAAAAAGCTGAAGTCCACACATTGTTCAGCAACTGGAAACAGAAGAACGCTGAACCTGCTGGGCCACAGATCTCTGATCCATCCTCCATCGCTCACTGTCCATCTCTCCAGAGAGACAACAGCCACCCCCTAGCCGGCATCCCAGCCGACCCGCCCACATCTCACATCCCGGGCTCATCCATTTTCTCGGAAAGTGACAGTTTCAGGTTATACATATTGTAGCATTAGTATTAAAGGCTTCCTCCCGCTTCTGTGTATAGAAATGCCACTGTATAGAAAAACAGACCTTCAGTAAGGCTAGCCTGTGCACATTAATCATTGCATGAGGACTTAAGCTGCTGCAGACCATATCCCTTTGAGTGGCCAGTTGGGAGGACAACGTGGCTCCCGGATTGATTTTCACAAAGAACAAACACAGAGACGGAGAAAATGAGACGGTGAGAGACGGAAACTGGAAGAAAAAGGTAGCATGAGATCAAAGCTGGGGCTGATGCACCACATAATCAAAATCAAATTGATACAGTTGAGCTTTGCCGTAACCTTTTATGTGGAACTGAAATGTTAGCAACCAATATGTGCACCAGGACGCGTGCGTGCAAGCAACACCGTCCCCCCTCCCAACGAGACCCACACAAACGCTGAGTGGGAGAAACCAACATACGTCATCTGTCTAGTAGACACATCATACTGTGTTAATGTTGTTTGGGTCAGTAAAGATGCCTCAGCCCATTTCCAAACAGGCAGAAACCTTGAGCCCAGAGCCCCTTCAGGCAAACACGCTCCCCACTGACCGGCTGCACTGTCCTTGTCAGCCTCCTAAATAACAAAATAACCTCCAGAATAATTCAATTGTTTTGCTCTGAGCCAGAAAATGCTCAAACAGCTGTTACAATGAGAATGCCATTTCCTCCTGGCAAATAGCATTTCACGTAACAATAGACATTGTATTTGGCTATAAAAGCAAAGTGTCAGGGGAGAGCTAAGCTTATTGTACGCCGGTGCTGAGCTGTTGCCTGGAGTGTGAGTAACAGCCTAGAGTAGGTTACAGGGAAGTAATAGGAAGAAATGTACCAACGTAAACGTTACCAAAACCAAACATACGCCGTAGATCTTAACTTCATCATCATGCAGTTCTAGGAGTTTAAAGTTTTAGATATAACATGGTCTATGTTATAGAAGCCTGTTCTGTGCATATCAAAGCCTTTATTTATCTGTTAATAATGCAAACTGTGACTCTAGGATGTGTGCGGACAGGGAGTTTTTCTCATTATGGCAAAGATTCACTGGCAAAATAGGAGAGACACTCTGAAGAAACCACAGCATAATTTCACATGGCAGGAGACGAACCTCACAATAGCTGCAGTACTCTGGCTGAGCTAAAAAGAAATGGAGCGAATGAAAACAGAATTGAATTCATTCGCTCCATTCAGAAAAGTACAAAGAATAAAAAGGGAAATGCATTACAGTAAAGACTGGGGAAAAAAAAGAAAAAGTTTGACGCTTCCAGTTGCAAACATGCAGAGTAGGCAACAAACACATTTAATGTGCTCTGCAAGCCTGCCACTTAGTCAATCAAAAAAAAAAGAAGAAGAAGAAGAAGAAGAAATGTATTGTGGCTTTACTGCAATCACTGACATTTAGGTGCTCATCCACCAATGAAGCTCAATATCAAATGACAAACCTTGAACAGAATGCATTACACATGCTGCTGTCACATCATGTTTAATCACTTTGCATGATGTATTCAACTCAACTCCGGATCTTTCTTTCACAACATATGCGAGTCCGTGTGCCGAGACAAGCTGCTTATGTTTCACAGCCACAGCCGGAGAGTGTTTTCTGACCTTCTTTAGGAGTGATGGAGAGCCCCTGAGCTATAATATATGCACCCCCATCACACACACAGTAAACACACACACTTACTCGTTCAATCACAATATGAGGTTGGGGACACATCTGGGCAGAGAAGGGAAAATATCATCAGTTAATAAGTGAGATTTGAGCAGCGGCAGACTCACCTTTGAGAATGCTCTGGCCGTGCAGAACGTCTCTGGAGACGATCACTGTGTAGAAGTTCTGGGTGAAGCCTGGTCTGCATGGAGGTTTAAGGGGCTGACCTGCCTTACTCCCCTGAGAAATAAAAACAAGACGGCCTGTTAAGTATTGGCAAATTGACTCGCAGCCACAGGGTCGCGAGCTGATCTCACAGTCGTTTCAGACTGATATTGAACCTCGCAGTCTTTGTGGCTACACTGAGTGATTTGATTCAGACTGCAGCATGCCGCTCATGGACAGTCACAGTGAGGGGGTGAAAAAGAATAAAAAATCCACATTTAGAGCTAAAGACACCTGCTTCAGATCACTGTCAAACATCACCAGAGTCACCGAAATACTGCACAAGGAGTGAAGAAATGGGCTCGATGATGGTGATCGTCATCATCATCATCATCATTATTATTATGACAGACACTGTAATTGTGATCATCATGGAAATTATGACACATACAGATAATGATGGGAACCATTATAGCTGCAATGACTACAACTAGCGAGGGATGTTTAACCATTCGGCACATGCTGCATGCTGATGGGATTGTTAAGAGCAAGAGAAAGAAGACTTGGAGAAAGTGTGTGTGTGTGTGTGTGTGTAAGACACCAAAGAAACAAGCCAAACGTTTGCTATATGAGAACAGTTGCAGGCAGACAGTACAGGCATGCACTTGCAGCGATCCACCTCATTTTATGGCTTTCATAAAGACAATCTATTGCATTTTGTTGCATGATATATGCAACTCAATATTTCCCTGACTGCATATCAAGAAAACTCAACAAACTAGAAGTGCATATATTTTGGAGAAATAGGGCTGATTGCTTAAGTTTGAAAACAAAGTAAGGTAAAACTATTCATGGTTGATGATTTGTTTCTTAAATTATCTCTTTTACAAACCTAATAATCAAATCGCCAAGTGAGACATTCATGCCAGAAATCTTAAAAAAGGCGAGAAATGACAGTGCGTAAACGTGCGTAAACGAAGTTGATCGCAGCCAACAGAAGCGAGAAATCCCCCTCGAGAAAGCACCGTCCTCTGCAACGATGCAGCGTAGTTTATTTAGGCGAGAGGGTGAGGAGGGGGGGAGAAGGGGGGGTGATGATGAACATAGTTGCCAGTTACTTTCTTTTTCCCACCACAGGAAATATTCTCGACCTTAAACGTCGCCGTAATAAGCTCGATTACACGCATCATGATGCCTTTAGCGCGACACTGCGGGAGGAAAGTGAGCCTTTCACAGCCGCTCTGCAAAGCCCGAGGAAGCGCTACAGCAGTGCAGCACTTCCACAGGACTGTTAGTGGAAGAAAAAAAAAAAGAAATTAACTCATCTTACCGAGGATGCGCCCACAAGTAAGGTGCACGCCAGGATGACGCAGCCAACGCTCATCTTTGCAAAAGACAAAATCGCGTGTTAGGAAAACAAAACAAAAAATAAATAAAAAGCTGGAGAGGAAAGAGATGAGTCTTCTTCGCAAAATAGCCCTCAGTAATTCCCGGAGCCTTGTTTCTTCTTCGCGGGTGCTCAGTGACAGACCGTCCTTACTTGTCTGGCGCAAAAGTGCCGCTGAGACAAGAGATGCTGCGCTCCGTCCAGAGGAAGCCGGTGCCTATTGGATAAGAGCGTCACTACAACCCCTCCTACCGCACGGTGGAGCGGGTACGGTAGTGTGCTCTGTCTGCTCCAACTGACTCCCACTGATGCCCCGCACACATCTGGGAATACATACAAAAATAATAAATACATAAAAAAAAGCATTTTCCAGGCTATTTAGATTCATATTTTGCCTTCAGATGGGAGCAGCGGCTGGTCTGGTGGTGTAAGTGACAAGCAACCATCCGAGTCCTCTCATGTGTCCATCAGCTAACTGTGGAGTCTATTTCACACCCCAGTTACCCCCTCTGCCCCTGATCCACGGTATAAGTAGGGCGAGAGCTGCCCAGTTATTGGCTTTTTATTACAGCTGCTGTGGGCCAAGACTTTGAGGGTTAACATAAAGTTAAATCAATCACCTGAATGATGATCTCCAGGTAATATATGGGCTATTTTCTTCCCACCTGATGTGAGAGTATTCAGTTTATTGTTATAATAGAAGGATTTTCTGACATTATTTGAATGCCTATTGGTTACAATTCTCAGCCTGTAAAATGACACATGTACAGTAGCTCTACAGTGGTCTATAATAATTGCCTGGGAAATGTGTGAACTGTACCTTTAACCGGTCTCACAATTTAATAATGTTGACATTTCCAGAGCCTCTGATCAGTGCTTCAATTTCCATATCAGAGAGGTCATGACAATTTAATCCCCTCAAAAGGAATAGGACAGTACCGCAGTGTCAATCATCGCAGCTCCACGATAAACGATGATTTTAATAAATAAACGTCACATCCTTGTATCAGTCGGCTGTGTCATTTCCTCGTATACGGGTCAAGCAGATGACAGGAAGTAGGGTTACAAAAAGAAACCGAGTTCCTGTGGGAAGAAAAAAAAAAAAAAAAGTCTTATTTGTGCATGTGAGAAAAACAAAACGAAAAAAAAAACACACACGCAGCCGGCAGGAGTGTGTCTTTGTTTCGCTGCTTTCCTGAGTCAGAGAAGGCCACCCACATGCTGTGTTAATTAATAACAAGACATACAGTGACTACTTCAGACATATCAGCTCATCTCTCTTTATGCTTAAACTCATTATCTCTTAGCGGCGGTTCTTGATCATACAATCCTGCTTCATGGCATTGTTGTTTTGCTGGAAAAACAACCAGCAAAAAAACAAAACAATATAATATAATAATAATATTAATAATCCTCCTGCTTAGTAAACTCTGCGTAGCTCGGAGTTATCCTGCCAGCATCGGAACGCAAGTAAATTGTTCCTCTCAAGTATTGAACATTTGCCTAATAAAAATACCATCTGGGCACTTGAAGTGAATTGTTTTAGGGCCGTGCTGAATTATTAAACAAATCTTACAAAATGGGTCCCAGATCAGTTTTTATAGAGGGGGGGGACTATACGAGCACCTTATTGTTGATTATTCAGCCCGACAAATTCTATATTTCGCTGAATTGCTTTTACTCCTCTCGTGTGGCCGTTTGTGAGGAGTTATGTTTCTCTCCGAGCATCTTCTAATATCTTGGTTCCACTTTGTTCACCTAAAGATGTTTTGTTTGTTTAGAGAACACAAACCAAATTTACATATATATATATATATATATATACACACACACATACACACACACACACACACTTTTAGTCAGAGAATTGCATATTTTGCACTGAAATGTGTCCACTGAAAGGCTCATTGGGAATTTAATGATCCTGCCTTCATAATTTAGGGCCAACCAGTACATGATTACTTGGGTCTGATAAGACATTTAACTCACTGATGATTTATTTTGGGTGATTTTGGGTCAGTTTTAATATTTTAATAATAAGAACATTTCTAATTTCTCTGCAATCACTGGAACAAATTGACACAAGACCAAACTTTTTTAGGCTTGTAACTTGGAAGGGGGCAGATCTGATAGAGAGGGGGGGGGGTACGGTTCCACAGTCTAGGTGCTGCACGAGCCATGAGCCTCAGGTTAGACGATAGAACAATCAGTAGAACATTGAAATGGATGCTGAACGGCACTGAAGCCAGTGAAGAGAGGCGAGAATAGGACGAATATAGTCTCTAATCCAGACACCCGCCATCAGTAGCGGTATTCAGGACTTCTGAACTTGTCAAACTTTAGAGCAGAGTATCAAATATAACCCCAAAGTTTTAAGCATGAGGTTTGACAAGGGTGGACAGGTTTTCCTAGTGTGTGGAAATTGATTCGGTGGAGTCAGAGAGGCCAAATAGGACAACTTCAGTCTTTTTTTTTTTTTGTCCTCGAAGCATAAGACTGAACAGATTGCACCGGTTTGGTTTGGGTTGGGTGGAGGATGCTATATATATATATCTAATTAGTAAAAGAAAGGTAAACGGTGTGTGTTTTTGTACCTTTCTTGTAGATTGTTTTTGTAAATCTTTTCACCTTCACTGTACACAAGAAACGCTACTCCTTCTATTATTTGTCTTTCATCAGCTTAAAAGTACTGCTGCCAAACATCACGTCATGTATGATACTCTCTAAATTTCCCAAAACTTTTAGTTTACTAATTATGATGGCACTTTCTTAAAGCCTATTGTATAGGTGCTGGATCATTTGTGATAAGCCTGCCAGCTCATTACTCATTACTATCATTAAAGTTGTCAAGCAGATGAATGATTAAACAGGAAGGCGAAGAACTGATATCACGCTTGAACGGATAATTATTAGGTGTACTGTACACATCATATCATCCACGTGAATGAGCAGCGGGACCAAATTTGTACGTGCGAACAGATGTGCTCACAAAGTGTAAAAGTCACACGAGTTCATCACCCCCTGCGACGTCGCCAGTGTTGCAAACTGTGCAGTGAATGCCAGTGCGAAAACTTTCCTCGCTGCCAACCAAGGAATTAACGAAAGCCAACGCAGCTCAAAAGGATTCTCTCGTACTCTCAGAGAGAAGAGATTAGCATTTCATAAATGTGTTATGGTACAAAAAGCATATCTAAAATATTTGGAGGGAAGGTACAACTTTCCACATGTTGGTTGTTCTCTTGCAAAAACTAAACATTTATCATGTAGTGAGTAGTGTGCTGTAACAATAACTGAGTGTGTTTTTTCCCTGAAGATTCGATTCAGGTCGACGTAATTCTCAGAGCATGAATGTCGGAGAGCCAGAATAGCAAATAAGGGAAAGTAAGCTGCAGACTCTCCACAACACCAAGTCCTTTCAGAGTTTCAGGAGCTGATGTTTTGTTTGTACCTGCTCTGCTCACATTAAATGAAATATTGATACTGTGTGTGCTCATCGGAATTGCATGAAGACCAAAGGAAGCACATGACGAGAAAAAGGAAAAGACCAAAGTGAGTATTTGCTCAACACTTTGAGAAGAGCAAAAAAAAAAGAAAATAAAGAATGTCAAATGAATATAAAGCAATTTCACCCATGATCTGATTTTGTAATTTAGCAGTGATTAAATAATATGGCTGTGCGCTGTTCCAACGGGCTTCACACATTTTTATTTTTTTTTCCAGCAGTAAGATCTTTCTTCCTCTACAGGGACTGGACTGTAGAATGCAAACAGCAGCAAGAAATCAATGCATCAGTTTTTTTTTTATCTGAGACTCAAAATAATGACACAAGGCTTATTTAAACACACAGGGAGGATGAGTCCCCGCAGATGCATATAGCCATAACCTTTAGACGGCCATTTCACTATAGACCACGATTGGCTAATAGGTGCACAGAGTGGCTCGACGGTGATGGATGACGGTGGATGTCATTTGATTTTCATTTGAACCGGAACATCAGAATCCGCTCCGCCTAATTAACCTCTCTGTCTGTTTCCACTTGGCAGACGTCCACAGCCACGCCGGGGGAGGGGGTTAAAGGGGAAAAAAAAAAATCTGACTGAACACACTTACATACGACATATTTCACACGCAATTTACTGTATATTCTATGTAGTTATATGTCACATAAAAACACAACCATAATAAAGTTGAATCACAGGGTCAGTTGCTTAGAGTGGATACTATATTGAATATGTGTTAAATATATGCAACGGTTATTTATTAATAAATAACAGTCTTTCCTCATCATATTAATGGAATAAGTAGTTATGCTGGTGCTACGTTTCTTATTATATTTCTTAACATATTTGCTGTTGTGACTCAGTGGCGCATAAACAGAATCTGTAGGAGTTGATGATACAGTGTTGGAATTCTTTGAAGCAGTGTGAGCTTTCAAGGCCTTTAGGTGAAACTAGACTACTGAAGTGAGAAGCAAAAGCTATGTAGTCCTGCATGTATTCACTGGATGTTGTTGTTATGTGTCAGTGTTTAAAAAATGTCTAGGAAAGCTCATGTACTCTCTGGAGGCAACGTAATTACTCTTATTAGACACTGTATAGTTGCATTAGGTAAATTCATATTCGCTTAAGCAAAAAATAAAAAAAATGCAAGCACAGCCTTTACATGGCACTGTGTGTATTGCTGCATGGTGGGAGGTTAAATTAATAAAAGAAGCAATCTGGAGGGAAGTTCTATTCAATAACGGCGACTCCACAACTTCTAACTGTCTCAGGGAAAAAGAAAAAATGCAATAACACATAAAACTGCAGTGGTAATAATTCAGAAGCAGAATGCATAAATAGTGGATTAGGCTTGATTTAATTAAGTCTGTGTGAAAGCAGAGCCTGGCGTTAAACAAACAAACACACACTCACACACACAGGCAACTGGAATGAAGCAGTTCAGCACCCGTGTGGCGAGGCCTTGCAATGGAGCCAAAAGCAGGATTCTGTAGAGATCAAACACAAGCAGCAGCATTTAACTGGGGCCAGACAGAGCGACAGGTACAATACACACAGCTCTTCTTTCCACTGTTGCGTAGAGAATTGGATGCGAGTCTCTCGCAGGAGTGTATCTAACATCATTGTCATGGGAAGATCATTGTTTTGTTTACTTCACAACGGTGTCCTCTTTATTCTCATCTGCACGTGTCAGGTTGATATTTATTTCACTCTGACAGGAAACCAGCACAGTATGTACCAGCCGCTTTATGATGGAGCGCCGTTTCCCTCCATAATGTCATATCTACGGCTGTCATATCGTTGGGAGGCGTGCACGGCTGCCGCATACGTTTCCAACATTCTTTATCAGGTGCAGAATCCAGTCGGCGCTTTGGCTTTTATAGATTGATTACTTTAAGCAAATATTAGGAATGGCTTATGAATAACTGCATTACCATAGAAATAAGTCTGCATGGGGGAATATGGTCACAACATTAACATCTTCATGAGTACTTGAGTGAATCTCGGGCTTAAAACTGATCACATCACATCATTCGCAGCTATAATTTGGAGCCTGATAAGACTGTAGTTCATTTGTGAGCGGCACAGGCCTGAATGAGAGACGCTGTATCCAAACCTGATAGGGATACGTGAGAGAAATATGAAGTGATTGCAGAGAGTTATTCTCCGGGCAATGGAAACCAATATGAGGAGCCAACAGTAAGCTCCGTCTACATGGGCTGAATGGCTTACTGAGTTCAGGTGGAAGAATGGGAACACCCCTTTTCATCTACAGCCATCCACTTACATTACAACACAAGTCTGAAACCAGCAGCACATAATCACACATGAAACCTGATCAGAAGGAGGGGGAGGGGGGGTTGCTACTATTCACAAGTAGCATTATTCAAAAACTTCCAGCCGTGTCCGCGTTATGCGCACAATACATCCAGAAGATGTAAAAGTTTGACAATTTGATTTATGCTAATGTGACTTCGCTCTTATTGTCGTCCTTGCATTCAATTTTCCTGTTTCAATAGTGCAAGCGTTGCCATCTTTTTGTAAACCATGTTCTATCTGCGAATGTTGAAATTAATGGATTCCTTACGGTGTGTCAGGATGTAGCCGTCTGCAGCTTGTCCTGTTGGCGAGGCGGTTAAAACTGTGTATGGGTGTCATACATCTTACCCTATTTGAATTTGCACTGCCCTCTGTGTCTCCTTCCAGGTAGAGATATGAAATATTGACTGTTCTCATCTGGGGCTGCAAACCCCCCCACCCCCTCCATTAAACCACCACCCCCAGCTACTCCGCTATCAAAGTGCTGGCACAGCAAAGTGGAGAGAGGAAAGAGTGAAGGAGCAATAGGCTGATGTATGAGGGAGGAGGGGGGGTTAAACAGGAAAGGGAGGCATGCATGAGAAAAAAAATATGTAAATCAGAAAGGGAGGAGAGAGGAGCAGTCACAAATTATGCGTAAACAGAAAAATCATGTGGGATGCTATTAAATCAATCAAAACCTATAATAAGCGAGAGAATAGGAAAATGCAGATTGAAATATGAAACACATGCCAAAAAAGTTAAGAAATCTCTGAGAGGAAGAAACTCTCCTGCAATGTGAATGTGGATCTAAAGAGTTCTGGCACTGAGGGTGTGACAAGACAGCTGATTGTGCAGTAAGTAGTAATTATACACCCCAGTCTGCGGTCGACTGCTGAGTGACAAATAGTCTTCTTGCGGTGTACTTGCCTATATAACCATCTCTTAAGCACAGGAGGGAAGCACCGGCGGTAAGGTTGTGGCTCTACGACCATTTTGGAAAACAAAATATGCTCGGTCTGTCATTAAGATGTTCTCAGTAGCGTAAATCCAGCAGCAGGGACAAAGGCGGTCGTTACTGGAGCAGCCGAGACAATCATCTGTGACCGGGCTTTGTTTCTAACTGGAAATTAAAGGGGACCAAGGTAGAGCTCCTGCGGCATGTTAAATGTTGATGACAGGATATTACGCATAAACGGCAGCGTAGTGCACAAATACATGAACTTGAATAAAAGAAAAGTTGGAAACCAGTAGATCAAACATGTCTCTGTGGGTAGAGAGGAAAGTGCAGCTTCCGTTCTGTCAGAACTTCTGTGTTCAATACTGTGTTGTTGTTGTTGTTGTTGTTGTTGTTACAACATCAAATTCATCAAATAATTATAATTTATTTTATTTATATACTGTTATTTATTAACATCATAAACCACACAGTTTTAATTCAGTCTCTAATGTTATTCCATAAATTAACCACTTTGACATTTATGCATCTATTATTTATATTTGTCCTCGCCTTTGTTTTCTTTTAAACATACATATTTCCCAACGTCCATACTGACTCTCAGACAGCCAGGAGGCACGTTCTTTTTTTACCTTGTACATTATTAGTATATATATTGAGTTCTGGTTCAAGATATTGTTAGTTTTTTATAATAATGCAATGCATTTAGGCATTTTATATATATATAAAATATTTATATTCATGTTTGATTTCCAACAGATATTTATCATCTATTATCACTCCCAAAAATCTGTTCTCATACACTTTTTCAATTTTCAATTTTAAGACAGCTATTTGCATGACATGTACATTTTAAAGTCATCTGCTTCTGCGTTGAGCACTGTTTGCTTCTGTAATGTGTTATAGTACATTACGTTATAATACATTCAGCAGATGAACAATTCATCACCAGTGGAGTTTGAATTCGGCAGAAGGGTTTACAATAAGTGTATTTATTCTGATTTCTACTGCAATGCGTCTAGATTTTAAGAAAAACTGAGGTTTCATTCAGAATAAATCGTAGGACTAAAGATGAAGATGAACACCTGTCAGCAGTTCATTATTTGAGAACAAAAAATTGTGACTGCGAGTTCAGTGAATGAAATGTGATTAATTCAGGTTTGGGCAGTAGTAGTTGTCATTTTAAATTAACACCTTTGTGTGTGTGTGTGTGTGTGTGTGTGTGTGTGTGTGTGTGTCTAAACGCAAATATCAAGGAAGGAAGTTTGAAATAGTGAGAAATAACGCCTCATTTCATCTTCAGTCGTTGCTGAGGTAAAGTTACTAAAGGAAGCAAAGAGTCTTACTCTTATTCATAGTTTTTCCAACCATGATGTCAAATCCTGAATACTGCCACACATGACCTGTCAGGTGATTTGGGGTCATCCATTCAAGACGGCTCACATAAATGTAGGTTCATTTAAATAAAATACAGTTACTAACTAAATACACCAATAATAATTCAGATTAATAATAACAACATGAATCAGTTTTCATCTGAATAGCGGAGAGGCTAATGTTAGCCCCTTACTAGCCTAAAGTGTTTGGTTTGTTTTAGGGATGTATAACAGGCACATTTGGCATAGTTATTATATTCATCCTTGAAGCCTTTTCTATTCTAAATATTAAATAAAATATATAAAATAAACCATATCTAAACTGCGTACAAAGAAACAAATTAGAATCCAGTATTCCTACAAAATATCACGTTGTGTACTGAAACAGTATAAACACAACTGGAGTCTGTACAGGTGGACTAGCCACTTGTTAGCAACCGCCTTTAATACACGTAGACGTATAATACACGTGGGCTTCAAAATTTATTTGTTTTATGTCATCTTCAGCTTGTGTTAACTTGTGTGCTTATTTCAGGAATCTAACCAAAAACCGGAAGTGCAAAAGTTCTAGCTCATTTACGGGTTTTAAGACGCCAGTCCTGCAACGCTCTATATCACGAAGATCCGCCCTGCTCTCCGATTGGCTACACTCGTGGCCTTCGTTGGCTAGGTTGGTTAGGTTTAGACATGAGGAGTAAGGATAAAAATATCCGGGTCTCACAGATTAGCTCTCTAGCAGTGTTGCTAGCTCAGCTTCCCCCTGTCAGTCATGTGACCTTTACCTAGAAAGGTCGTAACTGTTTGTCGAGATTCTCCCTGCGGGTAAACAGCCTCGTCACTACAGACATTTTCACTTGTCATAGTAGAAAAGTCACAGGTGTAATCAATAAATTTAGTAATGACTCTGTTCTGTTTAATAATACCAGTAGCCTTAGCCAGGACATTAATTACACTTGTAATTTTCCTACGATCTGTCAAAATGTCTGCCATGACAAAGATCTATTGCTCCACTACACGGGAACGTCTGCTGTTGTAAATACATAACTGTCTGCATGTCTTATGAGAGAGGACCCACACTTTTTCTAATTGAATTTTCAAGCTAAAAATAAAAAGTTATTGTCCATTCCCGGCCAATAAAATATTTTCTAACGTATTCATCCAGAACTTAATGTGCGTCTGTGGTGTTAATCATATCTTTTGCTCATTTGTTGTCATTTATGCCCACACACTCTGCTTGTTAGTACATGAGAGCGGGGGTGCAGCAGTGGGCAGCGTTGTCCTTATTTGGTACGGGTATTTGTTGGAACAACAGTGCGGATACAAGAAGGTTGTGTGGAGCGTTTTCCTGCTCGGCACAGCCAGAACTGGCCATCTTCATATCCAGACCGGTTTGACCCACTGTCAGGTACTTATGGAGACATCACTTCATTAGCTGTGGATGATGCCGGACACACATAAGGGCCCACCATCTGCTCCCTGAGCTTCGCCAAGGTTAAATATTCTCTTGGCAAGCTAGAGAGAGAGAGAGGCGGTGGAGATATGTGTAAGCAACAATGGATGGAAAAGGTTGAATTAGAGAGAAGTAATGGGAAAAAAAAACACAAAGGCAATATTTCATATGCCCTTTAATGGACTGAGGGCAACTGAATAATGAAGGCAGTTCTACTGACGGAAAAGCATGACTGTTGTAATCACTTACTGGAGGGGAAGTTAGAAAACACTAAAGTGATTTTCATACAAGAGTGACACATACATACAAATAAGAGGAAATTCAAAAAGTGCATAATTAAAATGCTAGAAAAAAAAAGGTTGTGTGTGCAGATTAGTTTTCAGCCTGAATTAGCTGTTGCTAAGACGACTGCTGCATTTTGTTTTATATATATATATATTTTTTAAAGGCCATTACTCAGCCAAGTAACTGGAATGCATTAAAAGATGACATTAATTTTACCCGTCAAAGCATTAACGTTGTTTAATGCGTCAGGAAGTCATGACATCTAACTCGATCGCAAAAGCTGTTCAGCCTCATTTCATTCCGACAGTCTGGAAATAAACAAACCATTAAGACCAACAGGTACGGCCACGCTGGTAGTAATTGCTGCAGAGATTCTCTGCACGTCAAATGCTCACCCCGACACCAGGGTCACCTCAGAGATGAGGGGATTGGCTAATTCGGCTAATTACCCTGGCAGATACTGATGAGTTCTTCCATTAGCAGGGTCACCCTGTAGGAACCCTGTCCCAGTGTAGGAATGCAATTTAAAAGTCAAATTCTGTACGTCTTCACTTCATGTTCATGTTTTGGAGAATGCGCCACAATAACGACACTAAGAGGGAAGTAGTGTGGGAAGGGGTTGTGCTGTATGTCAGGGTGTGTTATTTTATATATCTGAAATATGCATACATTGTCAAAAGGTGCTTTCAAAACAGATCTATCTGAACAGTGCTTTAGGGGAAAAATAGACATCTCTCTTTCCTCTGAGGAGCCAACTGCAGCATGACATCTATCTTGTTCATTGGCGTATGAATGTTCCCGCTAACAGCACACCTTTGTACAGACTGAGCTGTCAAGATACTTTCATCATGCTCTGAATGGACAGGATCACATATTCAAGGCCATTATGCTTTAGGGGCGAGGAAGATCAAACATCAAATTAAGGCTGATTTAGAGCCATTAAACTGTCTCTCTCGGACACAAAGGAGCCAACCAGGTTTTTTTTTTTTTTCTCTCTCTTGAAATGGAACAATTTCCTGGGACCTCTTGTGTGATGCATTATAATGTCTGAATTTCAACTGGCATCTCAGCCCTCGTTAGGAAGACTTCCATGGCAACAGCCTAATCGCGCTCTGATAAATGTGCATGTATAAGTGTGTGTAGGAGACAGACCGTCTCTTTGTATCCACTGTATGTGTGTGTATTGGTATTGGGATGCATATGTTCCTGTGTGTTTGCAAGTATGAGAAAAGCATGCCAAGGTAATCTGCTGATCTCATGACTGATCTCAATTTACATGAAAACCAATTACAGCTGCGGTTGATGGAAGTGTCTCGTTCCCGAGCAAAAAAAGAAAAAAGAAAAGCAATGCAAAAGAAACACGTCACAGTGAAAAGGCAGAATTGAATGAGTGAGATACAGCGCAGTGGATCATCTGAGGGCTTGTGTGCTTTGATAAGACTAAACAGTCTTCATTTAGACAAACCACAGCTTCTCTATAGAAATGAAAATGGAACTTTCTTCACTAAATAATGATTATGCTGTGATGAGTTTACATTTACATAGGCAGTTTCTGTTTTAGATCATTTCATGACAGACAGTAAACAATCTTCTAAAAAAAAGAGCAACACCTTGGAGATATCACGATGCAAGAAATGACATTCAGTCTGGCTCAGTTCACCACAAATATATTTCAATCCTTTATAAAAAAAAAGAAAAAAGGGTCCTCAACAAAGAAAATAAGAAGCACTGGCGAGACACTTTCATAAAGCTCTTGAACATGAAATAGCACCTTTTATCCTTATACCTTGAGAGATTTTCATCTACACTTTGTTATTTCTGTAGTTCAACCTTCACTTTCTGCACAAGCATACATTAAAACAAAACCAGAAAAGCCTTCACAGCTTTCAGCGGCTGGTCTGTAAAAAAAAAAAGAAAAAAGAAAAAAAAAGGAAGCATCCATGTTTGGCATGATGTTTCCCCAGCAGGAAGGAGGAGGAGTGGGCTGAGGTTTAGAGCGGTGGGGTTCAGGTCAGGGGAGCAGAGAGGAGGAAATGAGCGGAGACAGACACTGCTCTCTACGGTGAGCAAGTGACACTGCCTGGCCACCTGTCAGGCCCGGTTTGGTGCCTGTCAGGCAGCAGGCTGGGATGGGACAAGCAGGCAGGCGCTCCAACACAGAGGCGAAGCCTGGGGAGGGTGAGGAGGACGTATGAGAGACAGATGAACTGGTGTCTGCATTTCTATGTCAGGTCAGGGGGAGGCTATTACTGGGACTTCAGAGGACACATGATTTTTTTCTTTTTTTTTCTTTAAACACAAACCATAGCAGCTGGTGTTGTGTAGTATAAGTCACAGGTGAGAGGAAGAACATGCATAATGAAGCTTATTTGCGCTGAATTTACGGCAAAATGTTTTTTTTTCTCAACAGCGATGAAGCGGTAAATAAAACGATGTATGAGCTCTGACCCCGAGAAGGTGATCATCACACTGCCAGCAATTAAATCAATTATGTGTACATAATTACATGTACTTTTTTATCCTTTACAAAATGTGATCTTGAAGTGAAGGTTTACAGCACACTCATTTATGGTATTGCACATTCAAATACAGAGTATAAATAGAAAAACAGCACAAGAGCTGCATCTACGGTGACAATACTGTTGATCAACTAATCAGTTATTTGTTGCACACACACTACAGTATTGTACATGTCAATACATTGATACAATGTGAAGTTATGTGGATGTAATGTAAATAATTAATAGGATGAGAAACAACATCCGCATACATACATTCTCAGCAAGTGTAAGTACCGTATTTTTCGGGCGAATAAGTTGAACTTTATTTAACTAATTTACAATAACTCTCAGTTGAAGGTTAACACAAAAAAACAAGTTTAAGTGGGCGATTTCCGCATCAAACATGTCCGGATCCCTCTCAACATTGTTGAGTTTTAATTAAAAAATACAAAACCGTTGTTGTTTAACAGTTGGGTGATTTTAGGATCCAGCAGCCCGGATCCCTCTCACATTATCCGTGTCAGTCTCGTTGCTGTCACCGGGCCGTTCAGTGATGATTCCGGCTAATACGGAGTAATACGTTATTAGCCGTAATGTGTACAACATAAAATCAGTTTGAGGTTAGTAAACACAACCAAAAGTTATACGTAAGGCGTACTGTTGATTTTTGAGAAAATTTTATGATTTTAGATGCGCTTTATAGTCCGAAAAATACAGTAGTCAAATGTTGGGAAACGATGCCGATGATCTAAAAGATGAGCAAAGTGAAATGTGTTTACCCTTCACTATATCTCTGATTGCATTGTCATGAAATACTATTTTTTTTTCCCGAAAAGGGTCTAAAATGACCCATTTATGATTTTAACAGCAGAGAAAATCCTCTTTAGCAGCTCAAACCAACAGCGTGAAGTTAAATACAAGCAACATAATGTCTATGTCCAGTATTACAGATGTATGTAGAGGATAATGATTTGTTATATTCAATGTAACAATTTAAAGAAAATGATCAGCACAAAAAGATTTTTCATTGTGAAAGTTGATTTTTCTGTTTCTAGATTGATCGTTCCTTTTTTTTTAATACAAGCGTTACACCATCAGGGAACAAAGATGACCTGCCGTGTCTAAATACAGATGAACTGAATTTTTTTTTTTTTAAACCTTACCAAAAGCATTACTTCTTACTGGTGTACAGCCATTACATGCAGGAAAGAAAATCTAAGAAATGTGTTGAGGGTCAGCTCAAAAAAAGAGAGAATGAGTAAACTGCAGCGGCTCTTCGTTTGGTTCAGTGGGGGGTCGATATTATTCACTTCCCTTCATGAAAACCATCCCATCTGGTCACCAGGGGGACGAGATGGTGTGAAAATCTGACATGTTGCATTCTGTTTGAGGATTGCATTAATCCTCAACTCAGTCTTCTCCACACACAGAGGATAAAAATTGTAAAGTCAAAACAATATGGAGCAAGAAAGGGGAAAAAAAAAAGGACACATACACACGCATAGAAACGCATGGAGGAAAGAACGAACTTGTTACGCTTGAGTTGCCACGTGCACGCACTCCTCACACACTTGTGCCATGGATGAAAGCTGATATCAGGCCCTGTTTGCAGCAAGGTGAGGTAGGGGACATACTGTCTGAGTTCTTTAACACCACAGACCTGACAACAGCACCGGCTGAGAAGGAAGACAGCTTCTCCCCATACACGCTTCAGCTTTTTCTTTTTTTTATTCTCCTCTATCTCTCTCTCTCTTCCTTGCACACTACTCCACACGCGCACACACACACACACACACACAGAATCCCTGACCTCTGTGGTGTGAAATGGAGGGCTTGGGGAGGGAGTTGGGGGTGCAAAGTAAAGCGAGAGAGCTGTCAGAAGAATGCATCCAACACACACACACACACACACACACACACTTGACAGGATGGAAGTTCAGAAGCTAGACTCCATGATGCAGGCAAAGCACAAAGGGCGAACATCTCAATTCAAGAGATTCGGAGAGCGAGAGCACAAATCAAGTCGTTTTTCTCCACACGTCCACCGTCTGAACTGCAAACGCCGTAAACACGCAAATCTGCTCATCAGAGGTGATCGTGGAATATTCCGACATTCGCTACAGTCGCTTGTTTTCAGATTTGAGTTTTTAAACAGTGGCGGACGAGAATATTGCTTTGAACTTGAATAAATACTTGGCTGTTGGGGTTTGTTTGTGCATAAATGTCAAAAAACCTGATTTACAGCAACGATAGGGCTGTTTAGTCATGATTGATGGTATCCAATCAGATTGCTGCGCGGTAGCCTTTCACCACCCTGGGGTGTCTGTGGAAATCATTTTCATATCCTGAAATTGATACCCACTCTCTTCTCCACCTGCCTCTCTCTGTACATCTGACCTAATCAAGTATACAAGATGAATATGAGGTGGTCATGTGATTACGACTCGTCTCTTTCTGAATTGCAAAAGGTTGCTAATCAGCAGTGAGTTATGGCAATAATAACCAAGCTTCCTTATAATAAGCTAATCAATTCAATCTACTGCCAATTGGGCCAGATTAATGCTCCATTTTGTTCCCTATAGGGAGGGGGAGGGCATAATTGAAGGTTTCTGAAAATATTGACTTAGGTTGAGTAAACATCTGTTCTTTAATATTCTTTGTTGAGTGCATCCATTAATTATAATTGTGCTCAATTAACAATACACATTCAGTGGAATATATCGGGATTCAGTTTGTTCTGTGATGAATGAGGTGTCAGCGTTCCCCTCAACATCAATCGCAATTAGTTTATTTCCGACTGCACTGCTTCCAAACAGCACTTCTTAATATTCTACTTTTTGTAGAATCCATTATACTCTCTGAAGCAAGTGACCTCTGATCTTTTTTTTTTTTTTTTTAAATCGCTAAAACAATCACACAAACCACCTTTGACATTTGCACAACTGATGCCCATCGTTATGCCCAAAGGAAACTTCGGGGGGCTGGATTTCCATTGAACACCCACATGCTTGGCTTTTTCTGTAACACTGACCCTTCAGAGTCGAGACCCCTCTGTGGTTTTGTGGGTTAGGGATGAGAAAAATCGTTGAAAGAGAAAAGACGGAGAGAGATTAGAGCTTCTCTCTTTTCCTTCAGAGTAATGCATCTCTCTCTGAGGGGAGGAAATCAAAGAGAGGGGGTCCAGCAAGGATACTTAACAGGGCTTCAGACAAGTCTGAATTTCAGGATATCTACGCTGACATGAAACCACCAAATTAAATTCAGTGCAATTGGATCCCCATTTTCTCCTCTCCAAAACTCCCTCTCCTTGCAAAGCAGGTAGAGAGAAAAAAAATCAATAGCGTACGTATTGATATTAATGTTGAGCATTATGCGTCTAAATGAAATCGTAGTAGCAGAGAGGAGCATAAGGCCTTTATTAACAACATGTCCTGAAATCAAATTACCATCTAGTTCTATCTCTCAGGTGGTCTTCCTCCAGGTAAACCAAACTGCTGCTGCTGTGTATTGTTTACCTCTGGAAAAGCTGCTGCAGTCAACTTGTTGAAGTGGGAGTAAACAGATGGATTATATAATCCAATATATATATTTATTTTTTTTTAGGCATGAGGTCATCTGAAGGACAGCTCGGTGCATGGTGTTTTTACGCTTTCTAACCTCTGCCATCTCTTAGATAAGCAGTTATATGCAAAGTACTAGTACCTACTGCTGCACAGAGTCAATAGATTACTCGCACAATGCATCCAGTTTAGAGGACATATTGTACGTCTGATTCATATTATCCTCAAGCCTTTTCAAACATAAGCATGCACATCATAGCCACTTGCTCTGAATCTGTGAAGTCCCGTGAGAACAAGCAAATTCTCATTTGCATATTTTTTTTCTGTTCAACACATCTCACAAAAAAATGTATCTTTTTAGAACACTTAGACAGCAAATAGGTGTCATAGAGTTGACAAAACATGCATTGCAAATGTAGTTTTTAGATCAACGCCTTGAAACGACTCGAGTGCACAAGCTGCCAGCGATGTAAAAACATGAGCTAAGGAGATGTATTTAGCTAAAACTGGATGAAACGGATGAAAATTTAACAGTGATAATTGAATCAAAACGAACCAATGGGCAACTTGGAACTGGAACAGTGACAAAATAATCCAGCTCCTACTGAATCTTCTCACAAATACGAGGTGAATACATTTATAAGAGTTTATAAGAACGTAGTGCCTGCTTGGCTAATTACACTTCGGAAAATTACTGTTTAATTAAGGAGATATTGTGTCGAGGTCACGTGACTGACAGCTGAATATCAAACGTAGCCATTAAAGTGTCTTTTACAACATGTTTAAGGTGTAAACTGACATTTCAGTCTTGCAGAAATCCACTGCAACTCCGCTGTGAACACAATTATATTCTTTCAAGAGCAAACCTGGACTCTGAACGAAGAGGCCTCTTCATCCTCCCTCAAGACGGCCGACCAATTACAATGCGGCAATGGCGGCTCGTCCATTAGGCCTTCTTCAGACCAGTATTTGCTGCTTATGAAGGATGCTTTTCAATATTCATATTAAATCTGAATAAAAGCGTGAACTTGTTAAGTATGGTCGCATTTAAATATTGAGTAGCCTTCCATCGTTTCTTTCCTGGGGGCCAAGCTCTTGAGATGAAAGGTAAGAGAGTGGGAAAGGCCAGGCCTGGTCAAGCGATTTGAAAGTGCTGATATCTGCATCCCTTTGAAAATCAAATGCATTGCCTTTGTCATCAGAGGCTCCGTCTTTGATATTTCTTTCTTTTCGTCGCTCTGATGCACAGCCTTCAGCTGTTTTATGGGAAAAACGGCTCCAATATTAACGGTAACGGGCTATATTTTCACATCCGTTTGATCCTTAGAGGCAGATGCAGACCCTTGCTGTGCTTCGACAGAAAATAATAGAACGAGGGAAGCTAATCTGTATAATACACGAAGAGAAAGTGACACTCGGAGCAACTGTTTTTAATATAAACACTATAGGTGTAAAAATGTGTGCTAACCTAAAGAACAAACCATTTTCACACTGATCAAACCATCCAGTATAGACGCATCTGCATTTGTGATCTTTCTCCACTTGTTTATTTCTGTTTTTTTTCCTCTTTATTTCACCAACTGTACATTTTGTGCCGACATATTTTGCAATAGATCATAAAAGAGTCACTTGTTCTAGTCTACTGCTAATAAAGCGCAGCCAAGCCTGACTGTGTTAAAAGATGAAACTTTTGCATGTTTTAGCCATTTCCTATTATTATTAATGATGCATACATTATATTTTCCAGAGCATGTATTGCTGTGACGTTTTATAGTTTTTCGATTATTAGATTCGTTAGATTTGTTTTTTTACTCGACTAAAAGGCTCTGAAGAGATGAGGGGCACTGCAGAGCTGGGAGGTCACCCTCTGTGTCTTATATGAGCGACTCCTCTCACGTTCACTATCATTTGATCCGTGATCGATGTTTAAATATTCATCAGGGCGACTTTAAAGGGATGGCTGAGATTTTTTTATTTTTTTTAATTGGGGTTGTATGAGGTAGAGGGGCTGCATTAGGATTGGGATCCCGTGAGTCCTGCAGGAGCGGGTGGTTTTACCTTTGCTGCGGTTGGGAGCAGGTGGTCAACCGCAGGTCCCTGGATTTAGCTAGTGTTGCAGGTCGACTCTCACAGCGCCGGGATGAGTGCTCAGTCAGCACTACTCCTGCTGGTGCTCCCCGACACGCTACCTGCTGACACACACATACACACACTTGTGAGTGCACATCTCCAGCTGCTTCACCTTAACGAGCAAAGAACAAAAACACCAAACAATGCGATACTGCAGGTTATTACTGCTCTTGTACTATTTTAGGACTTAATGGAGGAGTTGTAAGCTTGCATCAAGTTGCATGCCATCATCATTAGGAGCACTAGACCCGATCAGAGCGGGAAAAGACAGAAACAAAACTAAATAAAACAACAACAAAAAATCAAAAAACAAATCGGTGGCATGTTTGCAGGAGCAGGCTGTAATGGTGAGAAATCCACCAGGAGCAGGATTAAGAAAACAGTCCCGCTAAATTACATCTTATTTATGTTAAGAATTAGAATATGACACGCTATATGGTACATATATGGCTCAACTGATATATAAGACGAAATAGTTCCTTGAATATACAAGACAAAGAGAAACTTTTGTATTGTTGTAAGAAGTGAGTTTTACTGAGATGTGTAGTAATGATCCAAAAGTGGTGCTTACCTAACAAATTCCTCCTCTATTTATTTCCTCCCACGTGTGTACCTTCAATACACTGGAGGTTTTCTAAACAGAATTGCTGTAGGCTATTGTCAGGAAAAAGAAAAAAGTCAGATTTCACTTGGGAAGGAAAATTTAAAAAAACAGCTTTCAGAAAATAAAATGACAACCTGTGCGGTGTCCACAAACACCAGCAGACAGTCCATTGTGTTTTATGAAGAAGTTATCTAGAATCTAAAAATACTTAATCCAAACAGGAACGTCCTGCTACTAGAGAATCATTTTAGGGATTGCCTCGAATACTGTTGTAGACGATGATCCAGCGTGACTCAGACCTTCTAGAGAGTCTGCATCATAATCACCGAGCTTGCCAGTAACGTGCCATCTGGGGTCTGGTTCTAATAATTTCCTTTGATGATGACCTCAGCGTGGGGATGAAGCAACAGGTCTCCCCTGCCAGGACGCCTCACCAAGTCCAGACCCATCAACTGCCATGAACAATGCTGGAGACTTGCCTGTGGCTTTTCTCGTGGCAGGAGTGAGCTGTGACTTGTGTACAGAAGTGCCTTTGCGTGTGGTGTATGCACTGTATCAGCAGGTGTGAACAAGGCCTGCATATGTGTATTAGGTGTGAGGAGTGGTTAATTGGGGCCCCGGGAGACACTGGACACTGACATATTGTCAAAGCTGCGAATCCTCACTGGAACAGACGGGATAACAGCTATTCTGAGCCGTCAAAGTGGGACATGTCCTGACTGACCATGCCACTGGGACTGCTTCCACACTGAGAAGACACGTCTCGGGGGCCGCAGCGTGCGCGGGCTCTCGCTGGGTGTGTTTCCTCTCTTGTGGTATATTGATGGCCACCGATCAAAACAACTATTCCTCCTGAGCCAAGGATTTGGCAGATAACTCCCCATGGCACCTCCGTGATTGACAGAGGCTTTGTCAAGCCACATCCCACACGCTGTCACAACTCAGATGCTTTAGTGAAGTTAATCATCAGATTTTGCGTGAGTTCAACTCAAGTGTGCTACAGTTTCCCAGGGTCATCCATTAAAGTTTAACAAGGAAAGATTGACTGAATTTTTTATTCACTTGAAAAATGAAACACATTCGCATTAGAGGGACTTGTAAGACCTTGAAATTGATATGGTCTCTTCTAAGAATCATTAAGCAGGTTACACGAATTGTGAGCTTGTCTAAGCAGTGAAATCCAGAGAAAAATATCAAAGAAAGTCTCCCTTTCCCCCCCACAGCTAATACACAATGTTTTCATTTAATTTGTGTCTTCAAAAAGTGCTTTGAATATCATATTTGAATGTTTTATCAATATTTGTAGATTACAGGCTGAAATGTGTCAGCAAGAAGGCAAAAATGTAGAGCTGATGCTCCCAAAATAATTTGAAGTGTCCGATGCAGCAACATTTTGACAGCACAGTGTTTTTCATAATTTGTAGCAGAAGCTTTAATCACTCATAATATCGGGATGTAAATACTTTTATTTTTGTTTTTTTCATTTAATTACTATGAGATGGTATAAAAAAAAACAATGTGCAGGGGTAAAGCAGAGAAACATTCACTGTAGCCGACTGAGAAAAGTAGCTTGTCACATTATGACGCTCTTAAATTCATCAAAATCCACAAGTAAAGAGGACATAATAATCTGTATTCCTACCAGAGAAAATCCAGGAGGGGTTTTCAGGGACTGCTGTGCAACATAACCACCTCCATTTTCAAAAGTATAAAGTAACCCCTGTATTCTCTCCCAAAGGCATTGAAACCCTGCATAAATCTGTTGTGTTACAATGCTGACTGCCAACAGTGATCTGAGCTTTCTTTTCCCCTCGGTGCAGCCTGCAGTTGCCACAATAGCTCCGGTGTTAGAGCAGGAGCAGCTGCTAGCCTCGGTGTATACCCTGCTAATTCATCGTTGTTGGTTTTTTTTTTTTTTGGTTTTTTTTTTTCCCTGGCAGGGATACATTCAGCGCACGTCGTACTCTAGCCCGAATGAGGATCGAATCGATACGCCGCTGGCTCGGCGAACAGGATTTAGCTCCAATTAGATTCAATTTCCAGGTGTCACGCTTAAAGATTATTTTTCGTTCGGACAGAGTTGAGGCTGGAAGAATGTAATAAATGGAGATGGGAAGCGAAGGAGCTGGAGAACGCAGGAGGGCGCGGCCTCGGGAAAAGTTCAAAGAGGGGACAAGTTTTCTTTTCATTTAAGCCAAATCGCAGTGTTTGGGGGAAATGGCGGTGTCTGTCCATATAAAGCAAACTATTTGCGCTGACAGCTGATGATTTTATGTCTTTACATCTCACTTACTCTTCTACCATCGTACCACCACACAGTTTCTATTACTTCTCCTCTCTCCATGCTTTTACTCGGTATTGCCTGCACAGAAACGGCAGAATACAATCATTCAATTTTATTTATTTATTTATTTATTTTGCCTTGGGTGAGGACTCCAATTTCCTGTATGGATGGAGACCATTACAGATCAGACAGCATGCGGGGAGGGGTGTGTGTGTGTGTGTGTGTGTCGCCGGATCGTCAACACACAGAGTCACAGGTGGGCACGTGACAAGTCATTAAGTGTCAGCTCTGTCCCGGTGTAGGAGGGAGTGCCCTGGGTCAAATGGAGACAGTGACTGTAGAAGTGGAGCGCAGACAGACAGCGATCATAACAGGCCTAATGGGCAGGAATAATGGTGCAATGGGCTCCAATTACAGGCCTCTCTGACAGCTGCTCACCACCACTCCGGCTTCACCTGCTCTGAGAGAGCCCAGCAAGCGATGGCAAGCCAGTTGAGGACATTGTTAGCTCGCATGGAGTTATCTCCCCGGACTCCACAATAATCCACTGTACACATTTTAAAGGGCCTCAGTGCGCATGGAGGAATTTAGCTTTATGCACAATGGGGTCTGTATTCTTTATCTGCGGTTGACAAGAGAAATTGAGGCAATATTTGATCACAAGCCCCTTTTTTCCTCTTGGGCTTTTTAAATGTTTCATTTTGAGAGAGGATTGTATCGTTTCCTGCTCCTTCTTCGCCGCCAAATTTAGAGGCATGTCTGTATTTATTACTTATCACTAATGTCAATATGTCTGGAGACAGCTGAGTTTGGAGCCATCAGCTGACAGCGACGATACATCACTGGATTTCCCAGAGTTCTAATCAAAATATTAATTGTGCTGCTGTGTCGGGCTCTGTGGCTTCAATCCATCTGCGAGGAGTACATTAAATAAAGAGTAGGTCCTTCCTCAGGAAACCCCGCCCGCTAATGCTCCCCAGTATTATGCGCACACATTTGTCTTCAAAGAGGGCAGCTTGTCCTGCAAGTGAATTACTCTCCAGCGCTTAAAGAATATTCATTCACTTACTGCCGGAGCAACCTGTCTGCTTCTTGCCCTTCTAAATGGCTGCAGATCATTATCAGTGATAGAGAGCCCCTCCCCCCCGTCGCTCTGTGTGTTGGCAAGTGCTTTGTTTACAGTATGTAAACAGCCGAGCTCAGCGTTTGTGTTGATGGATTAAAGCTTGTTACAGCAGAAGTGCTTTTGACCATCGGTGAGGCATGTCACTTTTTAAGCCATTAATCATTTATTTTGGTGAAAGGCAATATTGTCGTCGTGTAGTTGCAACGTCGCTGCAGTGAAGTCTGATGGATCAGAAGCAGTCAGACTACTGGCTGAGCCGCAGGGTTGGTGGACCGGTATGTAAAAAAAACTGTGCAATAACATTAAGGATATGCAAGGAATTGCGTCTACGGTGAGCAAGATGTCAATTTTTTTTGCAATTTCTGTCATTTTTATGCTGTTATGATATCATATATCTATGTTTAACACATTAAAATTACAAAACCTAAGGTGAACCACTGTAAGTGTGCCGAGGGCCCCGCTCAGAACAGAGGGGGTCCGGAAAACAAAAACTGTATCTCAACAATTTGTTAAACAGAACCTAGCTGCTGGGTCATCCAACGCTTATTTCTATATTCTGCAAAGTCCTATCTGTTTCTGCCAAGCACTCATTTTCAGTTCATAGATCATTAAAAACTATTTAAGGAGCAGAGTGGGAGAAGAGAGGTGGAGCAGACACAGACGCATTCCTTGCAGATAATGGAGGAGGAAAGAAGTTGGACCTTGAGTGGACTGTTGAGGTCATGGCGGAGTGCAGGGTTCGTAGAACTCTGTTTCATACAAGTGAGTGGAACAACACAATCACTGATTGGTAGCAACCCACTTTCCAGGAGTTAACAAGGTTGTTGACGTTCTCTGGTCTGGTATAGGAAGTGTGAAGCTATCTTGTTTATGTAGCCTATTACTCAGTATCCACAGCACAGTCTGTCATTTCCGTTTCGAGTTTCGTCCTCAAGTTACAAAGTGTCTATCTCCTGAAAAAGAAAATATTTGGACATAAGGACGTGGCAGTGTGTGAGAGAGGTTGTTCTTCTGCAGGGTCAGGATAATTATACAGGTTGTGGAAACTAGTAATAATTCTTACCCTATGTGAATTCTTTTTATCCACTTCATGAGCACAGTCATCATTATCACCAATTGAAATGATGGCAAACTCTATGAAAATAAGACTCAAGTTTTGTTAAAGCAGAATTATCCTTTAAAGTGAAAGCTTCCCATACATTTGAACACTTGCATAAAGTAGTGACCATGACATTGATATACCATAATAGATGCAACTCAGATACTGCAGTAGAGTCTATACTTGCATATATATATATATATATTTCTCTTCATATCCCGCCCTTGCGACGGTACATCTGTGCGTGCTGACGCGACACCACCAGCTCAGCATTCCCCACCACAAACTGGACCTCTGCATGCCAATTAATCTACAGATAATATCTGTGGTGACTATGTGACTGCAAGGTTCATTACCACATTGAACCTGAACCAGCATTAGCCTCTCCCAAGTAAGGTTATATACATACTCAATATTGCATTTCAATAGGCTGACCTCAGCAGTCTCAGAGCTCCGCAGAAGACTTCACAGTGCTATTATAAAAGTCAGTAGGTCACACTGTGAACAGACATTATTCTCATATTAAACAGTGATCCGCTCTCACATACCATCCTACCCAGACCATTTGTTATTCTGCAGGCAACCGCACGCTCCACACAGAGTGTCTGGAGAATCCGACCACACTTTCCTTATTCGTTTTTTTTTCCCCCTCCTTAAATTTCATTCTTAACCCTGTGTGGCCGCACTGGTGTGAAATGCAAGCAGATAGGGCAGCCTGCAGCGCTCAATTAAATCCCCATTGTGCTGTAACAGCACGGATGCTTATTTTTCATATAAGTAGATGTGTTACAGCATGTTACATAAAAGGCTCCCTGATGTCCAGTAAGTGTACTCAAATGAACATGATAACTGTCAGTTGTGTGTCACTGTTGCCTCAGAAAAAAAAAGTGTTGAGTGGTTGAAGCTTGTTTTTTTGCCGTTTGCGTTGTTTTGGCTCTTTTTCTGTCCGTGGTGTCAGTCATCAGGTCCAAAACAGCACTGGACTTATTCCCTGCAGAAGTCTTGGAAAACAAGCAGAGAAAAACCTCTTTCTTGGTCTTCATTCCCTTTTAAAACTAGTGTTTGTTTGGGTTTTTTTCTTACATGAGGGACCTCTCCTCCCATGTTGCATAGCTTTTGTCTGATAGAGAAGGAAATAGTCTGGTAAGTCTCTTCTTTTCTCCTCCAAGCTGTATCTGTTTTATAGGGAGTCTCCAGAACTCAATTTCCATGTCATTTAAGGCCTGGTCTAGGGAAAAGTGGCAGTCAGAGGTATAAAATGTGCCCTCATCTACTTTCTACACACACACACACACACACACACACACACATCCTTTCATGTCTTTACAACACACAGTGCTGTCATTTACTGCCAAATGAGCTCATAACATTGACAACACTGTATTTCAAAAATATGGAGCAGAAAAAGGATCTTTTAAGGTTGTTTGTTTAAACAGAGTTGGATCGAATGTGTGTATTTTAATCCAGGTAATGGTGTTTTATACTGTACGTAGCTGCTTGAGCCCACCAATGAGCACAGTGCACCTACTGTAGAGCATAAAACAAGTAGTTTACTTCACCTTCTGCATGCTGGCACTGGTATAAAAACACAGAGATGCCGTTAAAGTGAGCTTCATCTCCTGTTTGTGTAGGTTTTATGTGCAGAATATCTGCCATATTTGTTCTGTACATGTTATACAAAT
The DNA here is from genome assembly GCA_036937835.1 of Pampus argenteus. Taxonomy (NCBI): domain Eukaryota; kingdom Metazoa; phylum Chordata; class Actinopteri; order Scombriformes; family Stromateidae; genus Pampus; species Pampus argenteus. The sequence goes on along the minus strand of CM072863.1, from coordinate 20,345,130 downwards.
CCCATTTGTTTTTCTCACACTGTTGAGTCACTGCAACAGCAACACATGCATAATATTGTTTTGTTGTATACACATTAAATATGAATGCTGTATTCATATTTTATACATATATGGCGTATGAAGCAAATTATATATTCATGTATCTATCTATTTATTAATAAATACTTCTTCACTCTCCATGTCAACTGAATTGAGTGAATTCAATGAAATAATTCAAGTGGACCTTGAATTAAGAAGTTTTGGGGGGAAGGAGGGATTCAACTACTTTTTATGGGATGTCTTAAGTTTTTACCTCGTATATAAACTGTTTTAAACCTTCCTGTAAATGATTTGTACATTTATTCAGGCTACGTCAACTACTTGTTCTTGACTCCAAATGTCAGCTTCCCACATACATCTGTATATATATATATATATATCAAGATGAAATTAGAACCAAAATATGAGTGTGGACAATGTGAACAATACATCCAAATACCTTAGCAACCATTTATGGACAATGTTTTTTTTCTACCTTGCAAATAAAGCAATTAAAATTGTTGACAAATATATTAGATATTATTTCTAACAAATGCTAAATATAGGGGGTTTATAGGTGTTACCAATAAACCATTTATTGCAGTTACATTGCAGACACTGTAATTTGATGCCATATTTTAAGTTGCACACAAAATTCCCTATCGTGGCCTACAAGTGTCATTAGAAAGCACTGCCTAGAAAGTCCACCAAGATGCAAAGATTAACCAACAATCAATAGGTTTTCCTCCTGTTTGGAGCATGAAAGTGCACAGTATATATTACATGTAAATATACAACAGCAATAATGCCAACCTCCAAACTCTGGCAGAGTTAATTAGGCATAGTGTGTTGTACTGTGAGCTTCAACAGAACAATGATATACCGAGTTAGTATCAACAAGATTAAATATACTGACGTTTACATCATGTGAGCTACAAAAAGCACCTGTAGGTGTAACGAGATAATCAAGGAAAAACCTGTTAACGTTTACTAGCAGCAAAGTCACATGAACACAAACACACACCTACTTAAATAAAATCGTTACTTCAAAAAAAAAAAAGCCACAAAGTTCCCTGTTGCTTTAACAGATGTCCCCGACAAACAAACTTAATGTGGGGAAACCATTAAAAACTAAAAGATTCGAGGCTTTTGAGAAAACATTTGTGGCTGCAACAAGAATCACCAACACCTGGGACCAATGCACTATTTAATTAGATTTGGCAGCTCCTTTATCAAAATATGTAAGTACATTAATATAATATTTAATGTCATCTGTTCCGTCGTTCCTTTTCTTCCAATTGAAGTTGCTTGTAAATTGCTTGTTTGCCTATTTTGGATGCATTTTGAATCAATGAGGTCCCACAGTGACACCTGAAGTGTGAGAGTCTCTAGGAGTGAAGTAAGAAGCAGGGAAAAGGGGGCAGGGGGCTCTGTGGACAAATAAACAGAAAGGAATGCACACATTTTTTTCTCATTATTTTCTGCTGTGCAGTGTTGATGGATTAGTAGGGTGATGATATGATAATGATGATGATTAATGAATCAGGCCAATGAACGGGGGGGAATACAAGCCCCACATAAACCAGTGTTCCAGTTTAACGAGTGAACCTATGAACTTTCAGCTGAATGTGTCGTGGTTGCTCCGAGTGATAGCAGCTGGCTCCTAATCAATTTTACTTTAATCAATACTCATCTGTGTTTATTATCTACGCTAACCATTTACGTTAAGTTAAACTGTGCTCAGCAAGACGCATTCACCTCTCCTAAGGTTTCTTATAATGTGGGAAACAGGACATTGCCTAGTAATTGGCTGACCTGGGATTTTATACTGTTATCCTCACTCGGAAAGTGACTCATGATATTTAAACCAAAGCTGCTTTGTCGCTGTGTACAGTTTGGCTAAATATTGTGGTCACGTCACCTGGTTTGACCAGGGTAACATTTGTTCACCTTTTGACCCGTCAGCATTTTATCTCAAGCAAAATATTTTAAAAGATTGATTTCAGAAAAAAAAAAACCCAATGTGAGCATTTATTTACATAATGTAAGACAAAAAGGACCAGACGAATATATACCGTGTTTAACATTCAATTTAAGACGCCTACATGTTCTAATCGTGTCTCCATAACAAGTGAGATGTATCGTCACTGGTTAAACCGAAACACCTATAGAATATATAATAGATATGCCAAGTGGTTTAATGCTTTTTGTTGTCTAAATACTTTGGCGTATGATTACTGTAAGCTCCACAGCAAGTATGCGTTTGTGTTGTGAAATGGTGAAATGCATATGGCTAATGAAAACATGTAAAGTCCTGCCATTGTGGTATGATATGTGCATGTGTTTATAATCCATATTTGATCAGCATTGCATAATTTGACCATTTGATCTGAGTTTTATGAGCTGTGTGTTCAGGAGGCATTTTCTTTCTTTTAGAACATTACATTATGTTCTCATTATGATCTCTGGAAATAGTCTGAGCATCCATCCATTTATCTGTCTTGCCATCTTCTAAGCACACAGATTTCTTATGACAATCACCGGTAGGAGTGCCTTGTGCACATCTCAGCATGCGTTGGGTGACAGGCAAGTAAAAACAGGAGCAGCTGTGTTGATTTCAGTATAGTCACCCTCTGACTCTTTGAATTATACATCAATTATAAAAGACAAGACTGTAGTAAAAGTGTCCAAAACACACATTCAACAAGTCTGAGTCTTTTAACCATCAAAGTTTAAATATATACTTCATACTAACAAAGAGTCAGGTTTATTTTTGTCATTCGTGTTCAGACAGTCAGCCAGAGAGGGAAACTTTTAAAGTGAACAGCTGTAACTGAAATAATGAGTCACAATAACTTGTCCATTTTTTTTAAAAAAAGAAAGAGAAAAGAAAAGAAAAGAAAAGAAAAGAAAAGAAAAGAAAAGAAAAGAAAAGAAAAGAAAAGAAAAGAAAAGAAAAGAAAAGAAAAGAAAAGAAAAGAAAGAAAAAAAAAAAAAAGAAAAAGAACACCCACATGCTGTGTTAATGTTCATGACTGAGTCAATTTGGCAGGGTCAGTCCTCACTACAATTTCATGCCAAATTATAGTTGTTATAATGACCAGTTTCTGTAAATAGCATTGTATTATTATAACTGGGAAACTCTGATTTTTCTCAACGCTCCAACTTGTTGGAAGTGCCTGAAATCCCAAACATACATAGGCGTCTGACGTTAGTCGAGTTAATTAAACAAAGTGTATTCACAAAGTGTTACATTGATAACATACAGCGTTTTAAACCCTCACACAACCAACTCTGCATTCACACAAACGTCCCGAGTTGCGTCGACAACATGAAAGATGCAAACATGGAAATGTTTCCCCATTTTTCCATCTATCCAATATGATGTGAAAGCATCATCAGAAGAGAAGAAGCGCATGACAAACTGGAGGTGTGGTGTGATGCAGGGATGGTTTGTAACTGAAGGATCCATAGCTCTTTGCAAAATAAATGTGAACAAAATTTTTGATATTAATAACAAACTGTGACAATAATGACGCATCTGTTGCCTTTTAGTCCAGATGAGAGGTGTGCTGACTGCCGGGTGCAAGTTTACCTTAAAAAAATACATGAATAAAAAGGAGATGCGTGTTGCAGACGCGGTGAGCTGCAGTGATGGATATTGGTAATTACTTTTAGTGATCTCATTTAACCCTACACGCACGCACACGTTTAATTGCCTGGAACAGAAAAATACAAATCGAGTTAATCTGGTGTAAGAGGATCTCATGTGGAGAGAGTCCTGAAGAGTGATTGGAGCGGGGCGGCGCTTCATCTCTGCAGACAGGGCGTAGCTGCATGACTCTGATCTCTATCCTGCAGAAGGTATCACTTCAGTTAGGAAACCAGGATGTGTGTACTATGCTGAGTGTGTGTAGTCCAGGTATTCCTCATATTGTGGAGATAATTAATGTAAATCGCTGATATTAGGGTGAAGAATTGGTTTAAAGTTAAGGTAAGCTCAGGATTTACACTGTAGTCACGTTTCTGTCACTCTGCTTTAATTGGTTGTTGGTCTGTGTCATTGACCAATCCGAAGTGAGTCAGCAGTAATTTGCTGTATTTTTTCTTCAATCTTAATGCTCCAGTAATGAGATCAGCATAGTTTAATTAGTGAAAATAATGTTTAAATACCTGAAATTCAAACTTCCAACTGCTGAAGAACAAACACTACATGAAAATGCTGCTAGGATTACCAATTTAATGTTAGCAAAAATTAAACATAGCCTGGGTAACAGGACGCATACATGTAAGATGCTACTGACCTTTTAGATTGATTCCACAAAGGGTAATGAGCGGTGATTATATGGATGACGGCTGCATGTGGCTTCTGTACCATTGTATTTTACCGTCAAGTATTACAAATACAATAAAGGCAAAAGAAATCTCAAAAAATAATTAATTGGATAAAATCATTCTGATACTGTTCATATCTTCTCAATGCAAATTTGTTCATATCCAAACGATGTATTCATTTACATCCTACTCACATTTCAAATTGAGTCACTTTTTAAAACACTCTCCGTATCTGATTATGTTTATTTTGTTAGTATCTGTAACAGATCTGGGCGCCCACTCATCTGTGATCGCTGTAATCGATTTTTGCATAAGCTCTGCAGCCTGCGTGTTGCTCCAGACTGTATCTGCCCATCATCTCTGTTCTCTGAAAACCTGTCTTTGTTGCTATGGTCATGTATATCTAACATTAAATCAATTATTAATCAATGAGCATATGCAATCCAATTATGAATAAACAGGGCAATTTGCGCTCAGCAGAGTATATCAATAGTGTATATGGCAAACATGACACCCTCGTCTCTGGATAGCCGAGACTCATCAATACTTCATGAACCCACAAATGTTTGTGCCCAGTCTGATCGTATCTACGATGAGTGATGGCATCCTCCCCCCCATCACCATCAGCCAATCTAACAGAACAGGAAATTAAGAGAAACAAGAGCCAGATAGAGATTCCTATCAAGCCAACATTTTTATTTTCAGTGTTCAAAAGCAGGAAAGCATTATTTTCACCTCACAGCCTCGTCATAGATTGGACAAGGAATTTTCTATTCTTTGATAAGCTTCATCCCCTGCCTATCCAGCCACAACTCTTTATTTCATCACATACCTTCTCCGTTCTCTCTATTTTTAGGTTATTTCAGGCTCTCAATTTTCTCCGAGACATAACAGTTGACTTCAATAACGACCCTCATGATGTTCTTTAAAAAGAAGGTAATATGATGTTAAATGTCTGTAGGAATATGTAACCCTTAAAGCTTATTGGCATTATTTAACTGGGTATACCCTGCTATTATCAAATCTAACAGCCACCGTTAATCTTTCTACCTCTGGATAAACAAACTTTCATCTCCTCAAACAAAGACAAAGGGATCATTTCAGGCTTCATGCTTTTTGGACCGGGAAAATGGCATAACCCTCCCTCTCAGCTGCGTTTGTTCCTTCAGGTCCATTACAACTAGAGAGGGTTCATCTGCAATATAGAATTGAGAGAACCTGACATTTCCCAAATGTTTCTGCATCCATAAGCATCACTGGAAAGGCCTATAATAATGCATATTTAATTACATTCTTCAAATCATGAAGGTCACTGCTGGTGAACTCTTTCCATTGATCAATATGCTCGCATGGCCTGGCAAGTTAATACGATCATACTACCCACTGGTGAATTTCTCATTGCTCACCATTTCTGATGATTCACTGTCATTGTCATTCATCTGCCGCTAATAAAACTATCACACAGCTTGCAAACCACTACAGATGAAAGCTGGAGGGGAGCTTTCATGGAAGTCAGATTAAGATTCTTTTTGTCTACATTTGCATGATCTGTGCATTCTTAGCTACATGTTATAAACTGTACTTAGTTCCTGGAGACACCTCAGAATAAATTAGCAAAGTTCTTCTCACGTATGCCGCAGCGCGGCCGCCATCACTCATGGGCCGGGCTCATTTTCTTTACTGCAGGCTAAAATTGACCTGACTGCGCTGTTATGAGAGACGGCGGTTCTTCCTCCTTTCTATGCAGTGATGTATGATCTCTGCGCAGAGCAGGCATGTGTTACCTATACACTATAGGAGGGATCGATACTGCAGCTAGCCGAGCTTGCATCCAAAATATAAATCTCCAAGACATTTGAAGAATGGCGCAGCAGCACTCTGTCGGAGCGCTGACTTCCTCCTCATCACCTGTGATTCTCAAGCTCTCCCCTCCCGCCTCGACCTCATCACACACACACACACACACACACACACTATGATCACCACTCCCATCACACCATCCTACTTTAAACACAGAGGAAGAAATAAGATCCAGTGTACTCCCAAGGTCACCATCACAGTCTCTCATGGCTCCTGTGATGATATGATACACTTCACGCTGTCTAGGAGAGTTAAATGAATCTTCAAGTGTCGGGCGTGCGAGCGAGAGATCCAGCGATGTTCCAGACTTCACAATAAACAACATATCAGATGGTGAAAGAAGTCGAAGATATTGATAGCTCTGTCTTTCAAGGCTCTGTGCTGGAGCTGCTGCCGGGGCCCTGCACGTTTTTTGGTTGTTTTTTTTTTTTTATTATTCCCAACAACACAGGCTGTGTGCTTTTCCAACAAAAAAAAAAAAAACAACAAAAAAAAAGTAAACTTTGTGAGTTTTTCGAGTCAACCGTGTTCGACGAGGCGTTGACGATCGCCCAACCTCAAACTAAATTATGTACCAGCAAAGAGGGGAAAGTGTCTGCTTGAAGTTAAGTGTTTAAAAGAACACCGATGCAGACTGGTTTCCATGAATATTTGATGACTCAGCTCTTGAGTGCGAGAGTGCAGCGCATTATTTAATGTCCTTAATTGTGTTAACTCCTCCTCTGCTGACGGGAAAGCGAGCTGCTTGTCTGACTAAATCACAGCAATCTCACGCTCTGTATTGAATTGGACAACTACAGCATTGTCTCTTTGTTCGTTTTCAGCTCATTTCTCAGCTTCAGTTAGGGGACGTCTCACTACCTGAGCACACTTTTTCTTCTTTTAATTAAAACGCTCCGTGCGGCGGCAGGTTTGGAATGGCTTTTGAGAAGCGGAGGCATACGTCACAGGGAGGATTAGAAGAGTCTAACCAGGGAGAGGAAAAGGTGCTTAACTGTGGAATTACAGCTGAAATGAGTTTTTAATCGTGCAGTTAATGTTGGGGAAATGTGAAGCCCAGAGACAGTGCAAATTGCCTCCGTGAGGGATAAGACAGCATCAGGGGAGCCAAGTGGGCAGTTTATTTTATATCAGATTGCATCTTGGCGGAGACTATAGAATTAAGTGTGTCTTTGTAGATACTTCCATCTCATTTATTTCCTCCATACTCACACAATTGATATTTGAGACATTCAATGTGCATTATAAAACATATTGAACAATGTCAAACTCGAGACCTGCTTAAGTTGCAACTTCCACCTTTTGTGGAATATGAAAGCCAAAGGTCGCCTGGACTCATTAGCTACAGATAACCCTGTCTCTAATGCTCGCATGGCTTCATCACAACAAAATGCGACTCCCCCTTATTTCTTTTTTTTTTTTTTCCTCACTGGAGGAGCAGGAGGAGCTGAATGTGCTCCTGTTAATGAAATACCGGTTATCTCTACCACACACTGCCTCCCACCTTCTCCCAGCACTGCATTATTGTGCATCAGAGAGGAACTCACATTCAGTGTCATTAGTGTTGAAAGAGGGTAATGGAACAGAGCCTTCCTAAGTTTCATCAGGGGTTACCATGACCCAGTAGGAGTAATAGGCCTGGATGGAAAGGTCTGATTATGTGGGATCTAGTATGTAAAAATCGACGAGCACTCCTTCACAGTTTGTTCCAGGGCTCCGTGCCCTATTTTATCCATCTCCTAAATGAATGGATTCCAGTCAGCTATTAAGAAAATTATCCCCCTTGTCATTGGCTTTGGAAAATTCTGCAAGAAAAAAAAAAATTCTCAACCTGAGACATTTTAGGGATCATTTGCCACATAATGCGAGTCCATCTTTCTCAGGAGCACACCTTGCCTATGCATTAACGGATGACGAATACCACGGCGATTAGAGATTCATCTTTCATCACTACGGCCGCAGACACCAAAGTTCCTGAGAGCAACAAGTCAAATGGCTTGTGTCATCTTCAGCATGGAGGGCCTGTTTCCTTTTAATGCAGGCAGGGAGAGCCAGCGAGAGAAGGGAGCCCGGTGATTGTAATTCCTCAGAGCATTTCATTATTTCAGTCTGCGTGATAACATCTTTAATTCCATTTTAAATAGGTTTATATGTCCATCATAAAATACTCCCTCGTGGGTTTAATTATTCCTCTGAGATAAGAGACGCTATGGGAAGAGAGCAGAGACAAAAAGGAAGTCATTTCTAAAGATGGAGACACAAATTATGTAGCTCGGTGTTTGATGGTGTCCTTGTTATTGCTTATCGCTTGTGACATCACTTCCTGTAGCTTTCATTCGTTTGGCTTTATCTTGTCATCTATTCGGCGCAGACAATGGACCTGCAGCATCTGCTATGAGCCTGACACAAAGAGGCTTATTACGGCAAGATTAAGCAAAATCTTCCTGATTTAAGGGGCTTTTGACACAGTCACAACACTTAACAGCACCCAATTTTAACTGTGAACACATTCACTTAGGCTCACTTTGTCCAGGATGTTTTTGTAAATAATACATTGTGAGTCTTTCTAAGGCAATATCACCTTGAATCCAGGCACTAGCCAGTACTCATAAGAAAGACGACAATATAGATCTTAAGGTCAGGCCTTTCAAAAACAAACTATAGATACATTTATGTCATCTAGCGGCTGTAGTAATTATGAGGCAGGTCAGATGATGTTAATATAAGGTGACGTTTTGTTTTATTAGGAGGAGGCCGGTTGGATGGGTGGCTCGATTATCTGTTTCCAGCTGAGAGTGTCATGTTTCTGACTGGGAGTCGGGACTTTTTTTTTTTTTCTTATCCATAACAACTATTGTCATTGTTGCTATGACGGTGAAGGTTGCGTCACCTGTCTGTATGTCCTTTCAGGATTAACTGGAATAAGATCTATTCTGTTGTTTTGATATGAGGACGTGTTGTGACACCGGCTGGCCAAAAATGTCTATATCAACCATAAAATGACCTAAGTAATTCCATTTTCGTCTATAACATTTCAGTGATAATTCTATTTTTTACCCTTCTCTCAAAAGCCTGCAGCCTGAAGAATGTGCTGCGTGTAAAATAGCAATCTCTTAATATGTCTTCTTATCCATCCATGATATTTTTCGGAACTATTCTCTCTTGACTTGCAGTAACCTCCATCACTCCCACGTACTCTCCAGCAGTTAGGTAAGCTGCGTTTACCACTTCATCTGCTGCAGGAAATTATCACCTCCAAGAGAGGAGACAGAACCGCGATCCTTCTTAAACTAAAATAAAGCTCCTGTTCTGAGAGAAAAAGACAAAGAAGTGAGCGCAGCTCCTCTGTGAAACAATACCTGCGATGACTTGTTCCTCCTCTCCAACTCAGTTTGAACTACATGTGGAGAGTAGGAGAGATTCCTTCGTAGTTAGGAAGCCTCCACAACCTACATATAGATGACATTCTGTACTTGTAAAAGGTTACAATAAACAGTGAAGTTTCAACCCCCCGACTGTATTGATTAGGTGTCAGTTGCAGATACAGTACTGATGGCAGCTTTATTACTCTACTTAATGAATGATGTTTTATTAATGGCCATGTAATAAGATTACCTTTATCTCAATGAACTCCATCAATCTTGGTCCCCCGCTGTGCAATTCTGTGAACACTCATTAAGATCCATATAGAGCTTGTAGGTAGGACATACAGCGCCTTGTTTCACATTGACTGGAATTAAATTGAACAAAACAATGAATCATGTAACATTAATGAAAGTTTTATAAATGAGAACCTTTGTCTATCTTTAGATCAATTTGCAAAGGCACTCATCAAATGGATTAATGGAAAACGGATACGATAAAATCAATTTTAAATAAAAAAGGAGAAAGGTACATTACATGTCATGATGTTAGTGTTGTGAATAAGAAAAACAACCTTTTTAATTATTACATAATTTTATGTCTAAGTAAGAGTTTAATAAATATTATATTTACTCAAACAATACATTACATAGCATGATGTTATTGTATCTTCAGAAAATACAATCTCAGGTACCAAGTGTCACTTAGTGTTGTGAAATAAAGAAAATTCATCAGACACTGGTTCCTTATATGTAATAAAGGGGCATTTCATAGCATGTGAAGTGCTGTATTAACTTCATGCACAAAATGCCTTTGCATTCAAATAAATACATTTAACATACCATGCAAAATGTTCACACGTGTATTTCATGTGTTTTCCTACTATTATGTGCCATTGCAATACAACATCTACTCATAGCAATTAAAGCATTATTTTCAAGTTGGTATGGTTATGTTTATGTTATGTTTTATGCACTCACAGCACTTTGTTCAAGTTATTGAAAGATTAAATATTAAAACATGAGGAAACATTTTTACTTAAACTATTAATCGAAACTACAACCTTAAGCACGTTGCTTTTGTTGGACACAGGACGTGTCTACAAGAACAGGAAAGAGGGGGAAAAAACATAATTGGCAAAATATATTGGTATATTTCTAGGAAACAGGGTTGTGTTGTGGGTGTAGCTGTGATATACAGCAAGAGGAGGGTTTACAAGGGCCACTCAAACAATTTAGCTTGATCAAAAACCATGTAACTATAAAACTATACAGTATATTTTACACTCTGCATAGACACAAACAAAACCATTCTTTGATTTACTTCCAGATTGCCACAAATCCATTACATAGTTGCTTCATCGTGACCTTTAACCTCCACAGGAACAAAAACCATTGATGCAGAGGTAGAGGAAATCTATGCTTCCTCAATCCTCCAGGTACAAACAGTCTTGGATTGGTGGGAAGTGATGGCTGACAGCTCTGCTGAGGTTTGTTTTCTGCATCCAGTCTCACACAGTGGCAGCTAGCGGACTTAGTCCCTGAGGGAAAACCATCTTAAAACAATGACAGCCCCTCCCCCCATCCTGCTTCATCCATCAGAGTTTTGACACAGGTCAGAGAGATTGATCTCTCATTCACATGGGCCTGACACCCGCCGAGCTGTGGCAAGACTTGTTTAACAAGTGCCATCCCCTCTGCCAATAAAAAACACCTTTTTTTCCCTCCCTAAGGCATCACATAGGGTAGCGCTCAGCGTATATATTAGCCATAACTTTTTTTTTTTTTAAAGGGGGATTTATAGACCCCACAGTGCGAATATATGTATATATGACAGACCATGGTGAATTAATTATTCCAAAACAATTTGATATATCTGATTATTAATTCTAGGACACGAGCTCGCTTAGAGCAAAGACTGCTTGTAAAGGTTGGATTTATCATGTTGACATTTTGCTACAGCCAATGCTCCTCTCACTCTCTCTCTTTCTCTCTCACTCTGTCTCTATCTCTCTCTCTCTCTCTCTCTCTCTCATACAATGCAGTTGTTCAAAGCTCTGCCCTACAGTTTTTTTGTGGGGTTTTTTCCCCTGCTGCACAAAGTGGCAGAACACAAATATGCCCTTTTCGTCTGTCTTCTGCTTCTTTCTCAATGAGAACGCTACGGATGTTTTAGGTAGAGATTACAGCCGGCACACCAACATATTGCTCGCACACACCGGCTGTTGACAAGCGTTCTCTCTCTACTGGTGTGCCATGCATGGCGGGGCACGCAAATGAAAGGTCAGGCCCATCAACATCCATCTCTCCCCCCAAACGGTAGAGACACCAGCCTAATCCAGCTGTATGGACAAAAAAAAACAAAGACGCAAGAAGGGGAGAACTGTAGTAGATGCATCAATCAGAAAGCATTAGAGAAGGTTAAACCCCTCAGTTTGTTCAGGAAACAACCCAAAGCAGCTATGTACTCCTGGCTCAAACGCATGCAAATGAACAAAGGAGAAGTGTTATAATTCAGGTTCTTGCTACAGTACATTTAGAGGGTTATATTGACAGCTTGTGTTACACCATCTACTGCTGTAGGCTCTGTGGTGGTAACCTGCAGCCTGGGAGTGCGTACGCAACCTGCTGAGCCATCGAAAATTGTCGAGCTGATCTCGCCAAACCTTTGACATTGACTAAAAGCCAGGGCCGAAGCCTGAGACCGAGCTCATGAGTCCTGCAGATATCAAACCACAGTTGCAACACAGGAGCTCACAACAGTGGACACCAGATGAAGTGTTGCCTGCGCAGACACATCCCAACATGACAAGTGACCTTGGAAATAAATTTCACAGCCTTTCCTAGTGTAACATTAAAGCCAAAACACACTCACACACGCACTATAGCCATTTCACAACACTGAGTTTCATTACACTTTGGTTACCTCGGTTCTATTTTGGCAGGCCCTGTATGTGCCCTTGATGTGATGAAAAATGTGAACGTCTACCCATATAGCCTGTAACGCTGGGCCTCTCAGACCCCACCGCATCATAGTCATAATTTACATCCCACTAGAAACGTCCCTCTCTGCCCCTCGCCACTGCTTGTTTTTTCCCCACACACTCCCTTGCACATGAGCAAGCTAAAAGCACTCTCATTACTCCATCACGCTTTTAAAGCGGTGTATCTGACCCATTAGAGTGGGCTGGTGGGAGTAGGGCTGTGAAATAATGATCAGTGAGAATTCTATAAAAAGAAAACTGTTGCGAGCGTTTGTTAGTCACGGCGGAGGAGCGATTAAGCAGACTGATTGAAAGCGTCCCGTGTGAGTGGACGTGTCGGACTCCAAAGAAAGTTTTGCGTTCGGCGTAATGGGCCAAATATCTGCAACCGCTTGGCTCCCCTCTCTCCTCCCCTCCGCTACACACTGCTCAATTAATCCAAAGCCTCTTAATGACCCTCGAAGGTGACTCGCTAGATAAGTGCAATTACACTGGAAACAAGGGTGCTGCCAATTAGTCCTCAAGTCTCCCTCCATATTTGCGGTGGAGGCTGGGCGCGTCCCACCGGCTCGGCCTGTGTGTGTGACTTCATTAGCAGGCTTCTAAAAGGGGAAAATGAACGCCTGGCCTAGATCACACTTCTGTGCGAGGGGATCAACACTGCATTGGATGCGTTTGTCCTTAGATGTTCAGGAATGACACATTTCACAATCACCAGATCGTGGCATTGCTGCAATTTACTTTGCTTTTTTTTGTAGTCGTTATTTTAGGCAGAAAGACCCGAGAGAAGTCATACAGATGTCTGAGTGTGTTATCATGTTATCATGCCAAAGAGTAGTGGTGGTGGAGGTGATGATGGTGATGATGATTATGCATCCAGTGACAGCAGAGAGGAGGTCTCGCTCCTCATCCTTCCTCTCGCTCTCTCTCTCTCTATCTCTCTCTCTCTCTAATGCCTCTTTGCTCGTCTCTAATTGCTCCCCCATTGTTCCTTCCTGTGCAAATTGTTAATGAGAATTTCCTGCTATGTAGACGTCAGGGGCACAGTCACTTGTTGTCTGCCAGCACAGAGTCTGTGAGTAATGGGTGTGACTAATGCTGCTTGGCAGCTTCCACTCTCTCGTCCCTCCCTGCCATCTGTCCCATGCCACCCCTCTGGGTGCACCGGGGTGCTCTCAGCAGGTCTCAGTAATCATACACACAAACGCAACACACACACTCACGCAAGCATTTGCTTGCTCAAGCAATTCCAGCTTCACAACACACAAAGATTTTAGAAATTGTGTTTTTCCAAATCTGTGAGTTTCACACATACTGTGTCGCTGCATGATATGAGTCACCTTCGTAACTCGGAGTCACCAACCAATTATTTTCACTAAAACTTATTTGAAAATGTATTTTAAGGGGAACTGACCGTTCCTTTAGAATATTAGAATATTTATACTCTTCATATTCTACATAACACATAAAACCACACACCTTCATGTAGAGATGAGACGACAAATGAGATGTGTGAGTAAATTTGGAGGGTAAATGTATCCAGGATTTGGGTGCTGGCTTAAGATGGGGAGAAGCAGCATGAATCTCATTACGACGGCCCCTGGACCTGCCCCTGCAGCCCAGTGAATCACTCTGAGTGACTTTAAATTGGTGTCCAATGAAGTAGAGATTGATCCTTGGCCCTGTTCTGGTTCTCTAAGGCGGTTTAGACTGTAATCTTCAGAAGCTGCAGCTCTGACAGATTTAGAGGTTGTGTTAAGACAGATAAATTGACTTTACCTACTCATTTTAGGGCAACTGATTGCCTTAAAGTAATCAAGTAATCAATAATAAAAAGAGACAATGCACTATAAGTAAATTATTTGTACTGCAGTAAATTCCCAACACAGCATTTTAAAGTTTTTAAACGGCATAATGGCAATAAAACACATCGTTTGTTGTTTGTTAACTATTAGACGCTAGCAAAGAACCGCAGCGCTGATGAAGGGGTGTGGTTTTAGCTAAAATGTATTTATATATATTTATTAGGTCTGTTCAACTCAAAGATGCTAGTGAAAACACTGATGCTTCCACAATAGCACAACATGCTAAGAAAAGTTACCAAATCAAACTCAGTATTTTTAAGTAATAGTACCATTTAGCTGAGGTCGTTTTAAAATTGAAAAGTAATTCATCTGCTCAGGGGGAAATATTTGCCTCTCTGATGACTTTAGAGATGTTAACCTTGACTAAGTAATCCTTTTATGCTATTGTGAATGTTCATCTAGCAAAATGAAGTTGAACAAAACACTAGTCTTTTTCAGTGAGTTCTGGCTGTGAGTGGTCATTTTAACTGGAATAAGAATACATTTAAAAAAAAAAAACATTCACATAGCACGTACAAGAATTTTAATAAGAAGCCTGAGGTCTTGGCGCTGCACTCTTGGCACTTAGTAGCAGAGGTATCATTGGGACTTTAGTTCGCACTGTTGCCCGTGTAGTGGGAGTGTTTTTCACTCTCTCATAGTCACTCTCATTCTGCCTGCCAGTCATTAAATGCAAGCAGCGTTGGCAGGGAGACCAGTTGCCCCAGAAATAAAATTGTCATTACTTCTCAGCTGTTCTATGTACTTTTAGATAGAACGGTTCCTCTTCTATGCTGTGCAAAATTGAATTATTTCCAAACATATTAGACTGGAGTCAATTTAAGGGGCAGCTTCATACTGTAGCTGTTAAGGATGTGGTCGTGAGTAACGCACATTATTCTGTGTAATTTTGCAGGGTAAAAGGATGTTAATTATTTAAAACTAGAATGGATAACAGCTGCTAAAGCCAGTCCGTTTTACACAAACAAGACTGACTCTATTGGGTTTCAATAGGATATTGATATCAGGTAGAGACTTTGTTCCAGCTTCCTGAATGCAGTCACCAAACCGTGACGTATTGCTGGCAGCCAGAACAAACTCGCACCAGCACTTCAAATGCAAATCAAGAAAAAAATATATAAATAGGGGATATAAGTCAATTACTTCTCATAACATTGAAACTGTAATCCTCAAAATATTCTCGTTCGTTCTCATTGAATAACAAATGTTTGTCCTCTCAGTGAAAATACAGTGTGTGTATCTATATATATATATATGCCACCTTATGGGCAATACACAGACTCTGCCATGCATCAGGAAATGGATTCGCCATGGATATTTTCAGGGTCACTCTGTTGGTCCATAATCTCATTTGGAGTGAATGAAATAAACATATCCGTGGAAATTGGACGCGGTTAATTCGGAGGGGCGCAAATTGAATTTCTGAGGAGCTGTGTATGGAGAGCAGTTGTGCAGCATGAAGACACTCCAGTGATGAAAACCTCTATCTGCAGTTTGCCTATAGTAGAGAGCGACGGGAATTTCAGGTATTTGAAAGAAATGGAAGGGTGTTTTTTATTTTCCTTCTGCATCGACTTAGTTGAATTAGTTGAAAGGGCGACAAAGTTTGAAATTTGTTATTATATTTTAAAGTGGTGATGCAGCATTTATGTAACTGCTGATCTTGACTCCAGCCTTGCACTGACTGATGCAGTAAAAACATCAAATATCAAGACTATATGTACTTTTTCAGAATGTCTTCATGTTCAGCATCTGAAGGCAACAAATTAATGTGACCAAATCAAATACTCTGGCCACTGAAATGTCTCAGCAGTAATGTCTGGATCCAGTTGAATGACTGTGTGTGATTTGTCTGTGAAGGTTCTCGGTCATCACTTGGCTTGAAACAAGTGGTACCAATGACCTGGACAACAACCCCACAGAGGTTAAATACCTGGGCTTCCCCACCAGCCAGAACTGTCTTCAAGTATCTAAAACCAAGTCCAGTTGCCCACAATTCAACCCTCTTTGGATTCTGTGTGTGTCAAGTCTTCTCATGCTCAGTCTCGACAACGTGCCGTTGAAAAAGCCTCCCAGCCCCATCATCCGCAGAGTAACTCATTTCACTTCCCTCAATAATACGATGCAAATCCCTCACCATCAGCACTGCATTTCATACTTATCAGCCATTATTAGAATCGTTGAGGGAAAGCTGCTATGGCAACTACTCAAGTGGAAATACACTCATCACAAAAGGCAGAGGCTCGCATGCTGCTATACCTTCTCTACAACATGCAGTCTTTGGATGTTAATGTGTACGGTAGGATTGTGAAGGGCAATTTCTTAATATATCATATGTCTGCACTAATCATATGCCTGACAGCATAAGCATTAAGTGACCCGTAGATTAGACTGAAGAGCTACAGTACTATATATATTCAGCCATCTATGTATACATCTACCTACAGTATATATCTATGTATGTGCTGCACAGGCCTCTATTAAGCTGATGAAACTCTTTCCATAAATCTTTTTTTTTTCTTAACTACACCGTCTCTTCATTAAAACATCTACGAATAGTTTTATGTATATATGAAACTTTAAAGTCTGCAGATTGTAAAGCTGGGAACCCCACCCCCCCAAACGATGAGTTTATCACTTTATAATCTTTCTGCATACACAATCTTGCAGAGAAAAGCTTAGGCTGGATCCTAAGTTGCTGGAATCAATAGTAATTCAGCAGAAGCCAGAGGGAAGAGAGTTAATTATCTCGAGGTTCTCAGGTATAATTGAACAGATGTGTTTTGAAATTGGTCCGCTCACCATTGCAATGCCAGTGGTAATATCCTCCCACACCGGTATGGTCTGCAATGCAGAAACCAAAGTGAGAGAGAGAGGGGAGAGAAAGAGAGAGACAAAATTACTGTACAGGCTTCACAAAATACAATTCAGTTCCAGCACACAACAGTCCACCTCAGAGACTGCTGGAAAGGCAATTAACCTATGACCCCTCTGAAACACTAGCCATACGCTGCCTTATACTAGCCAGCTTAAAACTTTTAACCTTACAGGACCTTGATTTGCAGCAGTTTGAGCCTGTTTTGAATTGAGTAAGCACAGCTCTGTCATACATCATTCATACCCTGAGCGTGCTTTGTTGGATACCCTGTGGTCTCGGCGCCACCACAGTTCTCATCTGTGTGGGGGCCTCCAGCCACAGGCTGCTGCTGGTGATAAGAAGACGGCGGGACGGGACCTGACGAGTGGCATCTTCCCTCCATCACTTCTCCCATTTCATTTCCCTGCTTTAAAGAGGAGACATCAGGATGCACTGGCCTCAGGCTGCCACCTCCACTCTGCTTCCATGATCCAGTCAGTCGCTCAGTCACTCCTTTTCTTTGTTAGTAAACATTGAAAAAATAATAATACTGCCTCTCTCCAGCACAAAAGATGAAGGCTGCTCAGAAATGTGCAGGTTTATATGAGTAAATAAAACTTGCTCCCCCTTTCTCACTCAAATACCCACAAACCTATGAGTCATGGGCCACTAATGAAAACTCAATCAATAAGGCAGCCCGTAGGTCACACAATACAAAAAGATAATCCTAGCACCATTCCTGGCTATTCTCATTCTTTGTTTGGGTTTGCTTTGGATGCTTCTGCAGTGAAAAATGGAAGGACACAGCGTGTGATGTGCTGCATGTTGCATCATTTCTGTGTAATTTTGAGAAATAATTGTAATACAAAAAAAATTTAAATGTATTGAAATATGTACAAACTATGGAAGGATATGATTATGAATACACTGTATTTCACAATCTATGCTACTGGACTGGATCTTTTGTTATTGCTTTCAGGCACAAAGAGAGATCACTTATGACAAAAAAAAACAGAGCCCACAAAAGGACATATTAGGGGCTTGTTTCAGATGTACCTTGTGTTCCCTCACAACATGTGTCCACTACCATAGTGCTCACAGACCCGTGACTGTAGCTTTGTTGAATTTTGGCCATTCTCTGGAAATGTGGAACACAAATGAATTTCCAGAAATACAAAATAACAACTTGACCTCATATCGAGAGCAGACAAAAAAAAAAATATTTGCTTAGTGAAATATCAGCATGCAGCTGCAGCTGCCAGGTGTGTTACACGAATATTGAAATGTAGCGAACTACTGCTAGCAACAGGGTTTTTTTCAGTCAGTCTTTGAGATAATCAGGAGAAATAAAGGTGATGCTATTTCCTACAGCACCACCAGGAGTTTCAGAGCAGTAAATTACTGCACCGACCAAACGCACAAGACCCTGGTTTCTCCACTGTAATGAGATTATGCCTTGAAAGTCTAAAGCCTAAGCAGCTCTACGAGGCTGATTGGAGAACAGATGAAGACCTGACGGGCTGTATTGGATTATATACTGTAAACAATAATGGCAATATTAGCAAGCTGATGATTAGCAGTCATAATGTTTACCATGTTCAGCATGTTAGGTTAGCATCAGTTGAGTGTGTTAGCATTTTGACATTTGGTATGGAGTGGCCTCAGCTTTCCAGGAATTTAGTCATAAACTAAAGTATCATAATGAAAGATGGGACTGAAGCTTATGAGATCACCAAAGCTATTATAATTTAATCTGAGGGAAATCTAAATGTCTAAACCCAATTTCATTTTTTTAATGTTAGTTGTGTATCACAACAGATATCATCTGGGGCTCATGAATGTCTTAAAAAAAAAAAAAAAAAAAACTGGCGCCAACCCATCAAATAGATGTTGCTGTTTCAACTGTTTTCAGACAAAGTTAGCGACCAGCTGTATAGTGGTTAGCGGCTGATTTCCCTCAGGTAGCGACCAAATCAGAGCTAGCAAGAAAGTAAATGTTAGACTTACAATCACCAAGTGGACAGAAACACAATATCAAATGAATGTAATGTTTATGTGTATTTGCTGGATATGTAAATAAGCAACTGTTTGCTAACAAGTTCATCATATCAACTTTATAAATGTTCTGTTCTGTTGCTTGTTTCTGCTGCCCCCAAGTGGCCAAAGAGAAAAACAAAATCAGCGCAAGCTTACAGAAAGTTGAGGCTGGATATTTCAGGAGCTCATGAGACGTTTAGCTACCTTTCATTGTTTTGATTAGAGTGTAATTACCCCACCATGACAAAGATCCAGAGCAGTCTTCGGTAAATTCACCTTGTCACCCTCTGCTCCCTGCCACCTCCAACACGTTGGTGAAGCCAGGTGTCTAACCATATGCCTTTGCCTTCCCTCCCAAATGGAAACAAAGCAGAATTACTCTCCTATCAACTGTGCCATGGTGTGTACTTTTTCATGTGCATTTCATAATTTGAAAGTGAAGCATCTCCAGCTTCTTCCCACTCTATACTCTTCTACATCACGTGTCTAAAGTGTCCCTCGTGTCCATCTCAAAAAATGATGTAGTTTGGGCTTTTCTGAATCCTTCCTTCTCGCACAGTATTCAACTTTCAAAAATGTAACATAATCCGCCTGTATGTAGTCTACTGAGGAGTCTGTTTTGATCTTAGGGGGGTTTTTTTGTTTTTTTTAAGGCGCATCAGTCCCCTTACTTTCAAAACCACAAAGTCCCTTTCCACTGCTACTTTAAACCTCCTCAGGATCAAGTGACATTGATAAAAGCTTTCAGCGAAAGGCCGGGTATATGTGGGCTGAGAGGCCCGAGTACAGATCGAAGGCATGAGTTGATGCATTGCTAATGCAGGTTCAGATGTTCGAATGCACAGTGCCACTCATGGGGGAACATTTGAAAGATGGCCCACAAGATTATCATATTTTGATGGCAAACATCTATTTTTATTAAATATGTATATATATATATATTTGCAGTTGCAGAAGAAAACTTGTGCTTGGAGATATGATGTGTAGGAACATGTTCCATTATTTTATTTGTTGCAATGACTCGAGGCAAACTTGAAACTCCAAAACTTCACAAACTAAAATCAGCCTGATTATTTTATTTTATTATTTTTATAGAGAAAGACTAAAGTGTGTTCTGGGAATTTATTCTTGTCATGGGTTTCTTCAGTATCTTCAGCTGCTTTGTTCTTTCAAACAGCGGCTCACTTTGATCTCATTTTAGCTCTATAGGATACTTTGATACGCCGTAATACTCAGTAGTAATTTGTGCCAATTAATTCCCAATGACCTCGACGATCTATGCAGTGGAGCAGGACGACTCGTGGTGTTAAGCACAGTAATTGAATTACTTTTCTATGTGTTTTTCATGTTTTAGCCACAAGGGACCTTTCAATAGCGGCGCTCTCCTCATTGATTTCTTTCTTCTTTTACCCGGTACAAGTGAATGCTTATAGGCTGGAAATAGACAGCAGACATTTTGTGTGTGCGCGTGTCTGTGCATGACTTAAGTCGAGTGTAATTATGTGAGGATTCTCGTGTAACAGTTGCTTCCCTGCTAATTGCCAATACAGAACACAATCATTCAGGGTATCCTATATCCATACCAACATATGGCCACAAGCAGCAGGATAAAAACCCTTACACTCTGTGAACAACGTCTCTATTTTTCTTCCTCCTCTGTCTCTCCATCTCTTAGCTCCTAATAAGCGTGATCAGAGTTGAATGGCCTAACAACCTGACCCTCATTATAACCAAACGTAATAAGGATAAGACACCAGTGAACCAGGCCTCATTAGGCCTTTAGCTGGAATACTCGTCGAGGGTCATCACCCTGGACGTATTGCACTGCTCACAACTCTTACGCTTTCACAGTGTCTCACAGCTACCCAGAAACCTTTGTTCTCCAGCCAACATCTAAATTAAATGGACTGGATTACTAAGACACCTGCGGTTTGTGTTATCCTCTGCTCTATTGATATGGTACGTCTCCTTCTACACGCACCATGTTAAAAATGTGAGCTGTATTGTTGATGTTTTGTGACTATTTTCTGTTCTGTATTGTGTGCTGGAAAGTCTTAAATCTATTGATTTTAAGCATATTTCCCACAAGCAATGACGAGCAGAGCTGTCTGTTTATTAGTCAGGTGACATGATGGTGTTCTGCTTCGCTGCAACACACAAAAGTAATCCAATAATATGCAATCACTATCAGTCAACTTTTAATTTCCACCTTGTGTACACACTTTTATTGATTCGATTTAAATAAAAACTTAATGCCGTGTTGCGTGCAGGTCAGAGGATAGAGCCACTTTTTAATTTATGCACCCTCAGCAGAGAACACTACAACAATCAACAACAAACAAGAAGTTGTTTTTTAAGCCTGGAGGGGGTCATGTGTTTGGTCATGTGTCTTTAGAGACGTGTCCTGCACTTCCTGTCCATCACCCACACCTGGCAGACATCTGCACTCTTACTAACAGCCATTTTCTTTTTTTTTTTATGATTTTCCAGAACAACAATTTCCTTCAAGCTCTCACAACTCCTGCTGCCATTCACAGATTGCATTTTAGGACAAAAGATAGTTTGTTTAATTGGTGCAACATCATTTTACAAGAAAATTACCTTGAATATTGAAAAAACAGGAAAACCTCCAATGAATATAATTACAGGGCTTTCTACAGACACATTCGTCTGACTGAGAGCAGAGAGAGGTATTTTAATAAATAAGTCTGTACGGGGAGGGTGTGTGAGCCAGCATCCTGAGCAGAGTACTCACGGGCTGCTTCTTACGAGAGTATGATAGGTTCCAGCGTTCCAACATTATATATGTACCGTTATACTAACTTACATAAGCCAAAATTTACTTTTTTGAGTGAGCCGGGAAAATAAGACTCATCACGACTGTGAGGTCACAAAGATAAAGTTCAATGTTTTATTAATTCTATGGAAATTTAAAAAAAGAGCCTTCCTTTGAAAAATGTTCTATTTCTGCCAAAACCTTTTGGCCTATTGTGACTGTGATTAAGCAGTCCACATTTAAGAGTGATGAATGTGATCAGATCAACAGAAAGCTGCAGTTCAGTCTCAAGGATGTGTTCATGGTGCT
This sequence comes from Pampus argenteus, assembly GCA_036937835.1. NCBI lineage: Eukaryota > Metazoa > Chordata > Actinopteri > Scombriformes > Stromateidae > Pampus > Pampus argenteus. Next base: position 20,322,727 of record CM072863.1, on the reverse strand, counting down.
GAAAGTTAACACAGCGCTGATGCTGTTGGCTGGCTGCCGAGGACTACAGGTTCATGGAGCTCCCTGATTCACTGCTCCCATGTGTAGTAATAAAACTGTGTACGTGATAGTGCAGACTTTTGGCATTTTACCGTCTTTACCGGATTAGTGTGAGGAAGCAAATGTCATTAATGAAGTGAGTGTTAGTGATGGACAGCGTGCAGGATTCTCTGGTTCCTGCTTACTGTCACAGACACATTCAGCCCATATAAATTCTGCATGAGTGCCTGTGTTGGCAAGATGTGCTGGTTAAGCAAAGTGATCAACCGAGTGGATCTCAACACACTCCTGGAGGACCACAGCCAAACCGATGTGCCAGAAGTCAATGCAGGCGCTCAGTGTTGACATGCATCGTCCAATCAACAGCAGCCTTTCAATAGTTTTTTTTAAGACACAAACATGCACACACACACACGCTCTACTGATATTGTAGCCTTTTACCGTGCCCAAACTTAACCCAAATCCAAACAGAAGGGCTAGTAAATTATTAATATCACTGAAAGAGATGGAATTAAATGAGGATGTCTATTTTCAGGTTTTTATGCAACAACATTACTGCTCCTTTAGTTTTGTTCACTGAAGCAGAAAAAGCTATGACTTTATACAGTTGGGTTTCGTTTCCATTTATATCTTTCTCCAAGTAAGCGTGTTTCTTGGAGCATGGCTAAATGCACGTGGCCAACAAATTTTTTAAGGGGCCCTTATAGAAATCTGTTGGCTGCCGCATGTGTTCCCACTACTACCGAGTCTTTTCTGAACTAAGAAGTGCCAGGAACTAAACTAATTATAATCAGGGCCTTACATAATCTCTTTTTGTTTGAGAAAAATAACTCTAAACTCACTGTCCGCCATATGCATATTTAAACTCAAGTTTACTATAATAAAATTCCTGCTATGTACATTTCGCAGATGTTATGTAACTGGCCACAGATGGTCCTCCTCTCTCATAGCCCGCCCCCTCCTCCCATTGCTGTCCCACAAAAATCACTCTTGTACCTGCCAATGTTTTCTTGATTGCTTCCTGTACTTCTGAATATGGCCTGGAGGATAACATTGATTAAGAGAAAAAGACCAAACTCAATTTTTATTATTTATTTATTTATTTGTCCTTAGCCAGAGAGCTATTCCTGAACCACTGGAGCCAATTAATGTCCAAACAGATGTACAATGCCGAAAGCTAAGCCTTGCCGCAGGGTCAAGCAGCCTTAATCTCCTCAACAGAATTACATTTCCATCATCACGGCCCCCATACCTGTTCTTGGGCCACAAAAGGGCTTACAGTTTTTTGCGTAATCACATGTTGTCATTGCATCTGTCACTATTTTGGACTGATGGCTGTGCAGAATGAACTACCTGCAAATGGAAAGCATGCAACGTTTTAATGGAGGGAAGCGCCTGAGTTTCGTTTTGAGTCTTAATGCGTTATATGACCGTGTCTTTGATGTGCATTTCCATGTCTTTCCTCTCCTCGTTTTAATCTAATTTATGTTTGCGGAGAACGGAGAGCGAGATGCAAACAGAGAGAAATGAAACACCTGAGGCAAAAGTGGGACTTTACACTTGAAAGTGGAAAGCATTACTTATGCATTAGGTATGTCTTTGAAGAACGCAAAACATGCACATTTCACTACGCACCCCCCCACCCCACCCCACAAAAAATAATACAGATAAAATCAATTATTCATTTATAAATGTTTACTTCACTTCAAAAACAAGTATGACAGAGGCCTTGATGTTGGAAAAACTGTTTCTCCAGTTACACACACACAAAATGGCCTCATTGGAAGTCTGTATTGTTTTGAAGTTACACAGAACTGTCCTACAGCATGAATTAAATAAGAAGTGATTACTAACAAATACATACAATCAGCCCATGTTTTTAAAGGTATCAACCAACATTTTAATATGGGTAAAATAACCCCTGGAAATCTAATGAGTTCAAATGAAAGTGGCTAACGAGATGCATAAGTTTATTACAAGTTCTTTATACATCATTGAATGGGCTGATATAAATATGAACACCTGTTATGCATCACTTTATTAGAGGAATTCAGATAAAAAAAAATACAATCAACATACTGGACAAACTCTACGCTTAATTAAGAGAGAATTACTTCAGGATTAAACACTTGGAACTAATTCAATTCAAAACCTACGTGTTCGTTTTAAAAGCTAAACACAATGGACTTAGCCACAGAAGTATTATGCTAATTCATTTTAAAACAACACCATGCAGTAGAAGGTCCTGATGAGGTCTGGATAAATGAAAATATCTATATTGTTGAAAATGAGGTTGAAAGCACTGACGGTGTCTGTTGTAGCATTTTTATTGCTTCAGATGCTCTTGGCGCTGTACAGCTTCCTGATTAGTGAGATTTTTAATTTGCAATTTTCAGCACTGAGGGAAAGGAAGAGAAATCTGCGGTTCAGGCCCATAATTAAGCTTGATCCCTGCCACAGTGAATGTATCAGACACGAGCAAAATTCAAGGTTAGTTTTTTGTAGATAGACTTTGTAATACCCACTGGCTGAATGCATGTCAAATCTTTGTATCACAGTCTTTACATAGCTGGCTCTGCATTTAGTCACAGAGCCAGTAGGTTTATATAAAGAGTACCACCTCCTGAGCCAACTCAGCACTGCGCTGCAGTGTGTACACGTTAGCCATCAGCTGATCACCACTGATTGATCCAACTGGGCCGAAACCATAATCTCTGCAAATCCTGCCCCTATATATATCTCAGTTCCCATGTAAACAGTTCAAAGCTCAAGGGTTTTCAGTTTACAACAATATATATATACATTTAAAAAAACACCAAATATTCACATTTAAGGTGTGGAACCAGCAAATGTTTGGCATGTTTGCAGCTTAAAATACAGTATGACTTAAACTCTTGTTGGCAATTCATTTTCTGTTGACTGAATATAATCAATTAATCAACAGCTCTAATTTCATGGATGCTTTGTTGAATCACGACATCCACATTATATATAGACATGTTTTTATTGAAAACACTTCTTATGCAACTAGTGTTTGGAGAACTACCTCTGATGTACATCTTATTGAGTTATATAACAATAACGTCACATATTGGCATCGGTATTAAAGGGGAAAGGGAACTTGTATTGTACATATCTGGCTCAGTTCAAGTCTTATCTATTACTTATTATCATTTAAATAACAAGCACGGTGGAAGGGAGAATAGCACCTGAATACCAGTGATGGAAGTTAGCAGATAAAGTGACACAGTTGGCCATAACAAGGCTATTTCAGTCGGCAAGACAGTTCATTTTCCCCGTAAATGTTTCATTCCACAATTCATCTCTGACACATAAATTGTATTTGAGCCGGATCTTCCGAGGCCTAAAGTGAAGTCCCTCCTCTGCAATGTTAAATGACCTCTGGAACAATTTGATTATGATGTCTTGCTGACAGACAGATTTATCACAGGAGTGGAGCCGTGTAATGGATATGAGCACAGCTCTGGTGACAGGAGAGAAGACGGTGGGAGTGAGGGATGAGGGCTAAGAGGAGTAGAAGAAAGAGAGAATGGACTCTAACGCCCAGCTAAGTAATCCATTTGCATGTGTGTCATATGATAAATAAATGACAAATGACTCCTTTTTCCGTAGTCCTAGTAAACGTGAATTATGGTTTTAAAGTACTGGCGGTGAGTTAACTTCACTCAGAGCAAATGGATCCTGAAGGAGCAGTTTTACCGCAAAACCGTAAACACTGATTACATTTATGATGCTGTTTGAAGCCTAGAGTGCTAGACATCAGTCCTGGCAAGTTTCTTAACAGTTATATTCCCTCTCCGCAGGTCTAATGAAGCTAGATGTGTTTTCTTTAGCTCCAGCCTGTAAGCTGGACACATTGTTAACAGTGTTGCCATCTCTGCAGACACAGGACGGGGCTCTTAAAAGCTGGACGCGTCACAACTCAACACAGCAAGCCAACAACAAAACAAGCCTGTTCAAAAATGTCACCAATGAAGCTTAACTCCTCTGTATTTACTGCGTCTTCCTGATTGTTTATCAGCACTTGGCTGAACTCTGTAACGCCACGCGGAAACGGAAAATAGAAAACACAAGGCGGACGAGACTCCTGTGACATTTGTTTGGAGACTTGCGTGATGTCTGGAGTCTTTCTCCGATGGATGGAGGACCGATGTTAACCGTGTCACTGATGGAGACCTCTGCCACGTAAAACAAGTGCTGGCATCATTCTTCCGCCTGCACTTTTCCATCAATCGCGTATTCTGAGTGTTTCCACAGAGACTGAGGAGGTGAGTTGAGGAGGGGGACTGTGTAGGGACAGCTTATCTGTCAGAAAGTGCATCAGCACAGGAGAAATTATTTGACTGGCTCTGACAGAGCTTTCACTTTGCTTTTCTCTGACATGGGCTGCTGTCAAACTGACAGTGCAGCAGATTTGTTTCCGTGTGTCCAAGGCCGAGTCACTGTCATACTAGGAGAATAGAAAACTAATACAGGTACTGATGTAAAGACAAAAGTGCTTGAAAATCTGATTTATCAACTTCCTATGCGTCAGTACATGGAACCACGTGCAGTATTTAAGATATTAAAAGCTGCAGGAAACTCGCATATCTTACATAATTAAATGGCTTAAATTACTAATTAGTACATTTCACAGTCATTAACAATATACTGTATGTAATATTTGAAAATACTACAAAGCAACTTCAACAAGGTTCAACCCAGTAAGAGTACAGAGAAAGTTGTTAATGCAACAAGCTGTTTAAAGTTACATGTCTGCTCAGTAAAGCTCACTTTGAATAAGATTGTTGTAATTATTAATAAAAATCAATCAAATGTACATTTCACCTTCTGTTAGCATTAATTAGACAGTGTTACAGTGCGTGAACCTCCAAAAGCTGTTTTGAAAGCCATGACTAGAAAATAAAGCTGACATTAGATAGAATGTCAAGCTATTTTTATATTAGCAAATGGGAAAATATGAGAATTATCACCTCACTGTGCAGTTACCCTCAGTTAACTTAAGTCGACGCTAAATGACTAGTGGCTGTCAATCCCTACTGATTATTGTTTATATGAACATCTTGCACGAAAACATCAAAATAACCAAAGATTTTAATACTGTATTTGATCTTGTTTATTTCAAACTTCACACTGCAACTAAAATACCTGTTAGTCATGAATCACAGCAGCACTCAGCCAGGTTCAATATGAACACATTATCAGTCATGATGGATTTTAACAAGACGAGTCTTGTTAAGGATATGAGCGCATGAATAAGTAGAAAAAGGTACATTTAAAGTTTAAACAGGCATAAGTCTTTTGACGCTTGAATCAGCATAATTTCATGTATTTGATGTCATCACTGATGATCTAAATACTTGAAGTAATCAGCCGCACGTTCACGTGTTAATACTTTCTACAGCATGAAGACCTTCATGCTTTCTGAAGGAAACGCTTCCCGTTTGCATCCCATTACATTTTAATGCTGAGGAAACCTTCTTACACGAGTTTCCGTTGTAATCTTAATAAATCATCATCATTAATCTTCTATCGAGGAAGTCTGCATTTGAGATGATGGTAACGACTTCAACTGAGAAAAAATGTTGCTGTCATCAATACGCGGGCCCACGAGAAGTAAACACACACATTCAAAACACACACCCACGCATGAGCGATGGGTTTTCTTTCTTCAAACAACTTTGATATCGCCAGTCTTTTTATGTATATTGACCACATTTTTTTTCGCAGTTTATTTACTCTTTCAACCGCGGCAGCATCTTCACTTAAAAAACAGAAAAACAGCTTCTTATGAAAACCACACATCTCAGCAAAACGAATGACTGGTATGATGCAAGTGTTTTGCCTCTTTTGCACATTTCTTGCTTTGACAGTTTTGTGGGCTTTCGGATAAATTTGATGGAATGACTTTACGAGCAAGGAAAGCAATTTACAGCTCATGCGCTGTAGTTACTGTTAATAACCGCATGTTTGTTATGTGGCTCTAGTGACATTATAGCATGTCATCGCGTGCCATGATGTGAACCTTCGGCGTCATCTGGAAACACGTTATAAGAGACCACACATTTGCTTTTACTACGTTTTTTTCACGAACAGTTCCACACAAAGCATTGTTTTTGATCAACACGGCTCAGTTAATATCTCCACAAATTAAATTAATGTATGCTCTCTGACATCCGAGTGATAAAAATCACCCTTGAAGATCTACACTTCAAACTACAAAAATCAGATGAAGCAACCATTTTAAGTAAAATTCCTGTTGATGTTTCTCTCGTTGTTTCTTGGTTGTATTCCTTTAGTGTTTCTTTCCTTCAAAGAGCCAACAAAGAGACTGCTGATAAGGCAGCTGGCCCAGATTTGGCTTCCCCCATGCAACAGTATGATCAATGGATTGCGATTCATGAGGACCAGGGAACAGCAGTGTGAAACTGCACCCACTTCACCCTCCCAGAATTACCCGTCGAGGGAGAAATCAGTCAATTAAGTTCAAAAGAAAATGTACAAGAGATTGATTAAGCAGGCAGAAATGGGCCTTTCAGCATACTCCAAACACTGGAGTCAATGTGGTAGAGCAGGGGGCCACAACACTCAATCTTCCAACAGCAAGCCCCCAAAAACTAATGTGGGAGTGTTCACAAAAGGCAATTGAACTACTGTTGAGTAAGAAGCTGCCAGCAAATTCTAGCAGGCTGACTGTAACCGAGACGGAGAAGCCTGTGAGGCATTTCGAACAACCACCCGCAACCCGACAAATTGGACTTATTGTTGTCAGGTTCATGTTTAGTTTTTTACTCCCATACAGTTTCCTCTTTGTGTGCCTCCCCTCGAGACCAAATGTGGAATAACAAGGACCATATTGTTGAATACAGGATGGAGAAAGCGTTACAGGTTATAACTATTAAGACGATCGCAGGGCTCATACACTAATCTGAGTCTCTACCCTACAGCCATACATGTTTTCATCCACAATGGGTTTAATAAACATAAACACTGAGCTGGGGCAATTATTTATGGTTCTGGGGGCATTCAAGTGCTTTTATGTGTAATATACTTCCAAAACACAATCTGTCTCAAGTTCCAGGAAACACAACACAAACTCTGAACCAAAAAAAAAAAAAAACAGTTAACAATTTTAAATGCAACCACTGCTCATTATTGCATTTTTATCTTGAACTATTGCATTAATGCTCATTCAGTCAAAACAGGATTACTGCACTCGAGGTGACGCAAAAACAAGAAAATTAGAAGTGTTCTGCTAAGTGCAAGTGTTGTTTTGTCTCTGCCCGGGCAGAGGTTGACCCTGTTGTGGCACCTTACATCAGACGTAATTCCTGCCTGGTCATTCACTTGTCCTTGTCCAACTTTTCTTTGGCTCTGCCTCTCTGTGTGTGTGCGCTTCATCCACTGTTGAAGCAGACAGCAAATTGGTAGAAGTTGCTGTATCTAATTAAGAATATATCATTAACCGACGGAGCCTCTGGCAGTGAGCTCCTGATTTATGTATCTTAGAAGAACAGAGACCTACGCCAATGATATCTGACAGCAACAAAAGCAACTGCAAAGCAAGATGATACAAGAAAAGAATAAAATGCACGATGTTGTAAGTATGAATAGTTCATTCTCTACGTGATGTGTGCCGTTTCTAGTCAGTCCATGTGTTTTATCAAGAGTGAAATATTTCAACAACAATATGATGAATCGCTCTAAAATTCTGACTGAGGTGCAGGGTGACCAGATGTGGAACCCTGACGACTTTGGTGATCTGCTGACTTTTCCTCAAGCGCCATCATCAGGTCAAAATTTTAATTAGTCCAATATATTGCTTCAGTCTTGAGAATGTTGTAAAAACATCCTAAACATTAGCATGGAGCAAGGGGGCAAAAGAAGGGGCTGCATTGATGGGGATGTGTTGTTTCAGGTAGAGGAAAGCTATTACAGCTATGTACATTTCATCCTCCCTCTTAACGGTTGCAAGATAAAGTGATTGATTGGACAGTGTTGCACTGTGCAGGTTCAGTGGTCAGAACAGCTGCCTCCCACCCAAAAACTCTATAAAAAAAATAAAAAAAATAGAAGAAGAAGAAAAAAACTCCAAACTCCACCCCAGCAGCTTACTTTCTGGTTCAAAAAGATAACATTGCCCTTAACAGTACCAATAGATGGGCCGTACATTTGCTGTTGAGTAATATCAAAACTGCCATACACTGAAGCGATTTATTTCAGCTCAAGTTTTGCCTTTTCTTGTTAGGCTTATACGTTACTGCAGTCGGTATTTATTGTCTGCTTATCCACCATTAATAATTTCTATCAGCACCACCCATCATAGGGAAAGCAAAGAGTCAACATAAGTCAAAAATATAAAGTTCATATATTAAAGTTTGCGTTCTCCTCAACCTGCATTTGCTTCAGGCTGCTCTGGTGAACCCCAGACACAAGGGCTGATGCAGGCAGCCTCTCTTATCTCTGCTGGGGTGGGTGATGATGCCTTTTGGGTTGTTTTGGCTGGCATGCAGGGAGGATTCATGGACTCAGTCGGTTGCTTCTCATTCGCCTGAACTAACATGATTTAAAGATTTTATTTAAAGCATTTCATTTAAACCGTGACGTTAAAAAAACAAAAAAAAAACAAAGCAAAACAAAACAGCGGCACACAACAGAGCCTTTCATCCATTTTTCTGAACTTGTAATGGGATGGCATCGCGTGAAATAGAAACCCAATTTTGAGGAAATATAATCAATTAGACGTGTAATCCCAAACAATGCTCCATAAACATTCAATTTGCACGTGGATAACCCTCCAACGTGTGTTTTGGCATCACAAATCAGCTCATAGCAAGCACGTGTCCTCTTATCCTCTTGCCTCAGACAGAGACTGGACCAATGAGAGCTCATCGAGGGAGTTCAAGTGCGCGGAACCAAAACTGGGAGGTTTGAGATGAAAGGTCAGCAGATTGCAGGAGGTTGCAGCATGAAAAAAAAATAGCTCAAAACATTTCACCCTTTCTATATCCTGCTATAAGCTTCCACTGTTGTCCAGCACGGAGCAGTGCACTGGGAACGCCAATCTGGACTTGTCAGTCACAATTAGACTCAGAAATAATCACATCTTCATGAAAAGCCATTCGTCTTCTGGTTTAATGGCTTTATGGCAGTAGGTCATATAGGATAGGATTTTCTGTATGCTCAGGTTGATCAAAAGACACAGATTACGCCACATTGTATGTTTCACCAGAATAAATACATACATACTACATACCCTCAAATCTCTTCTGTGTGTGTGTTGGGTTTATATCAATGTCACTTCAGCATTCAAGTCACGGCCTGGCTTTCTTTATATGTATTCAGGAAGAATTATTGAATTAAATTCTGACAATAGCTGAAGGAAGCAAGATATGTTTTTAGGATGAATCATCGCTGGGGACGGCTTTCAAAACAGTGGAGTTTGGATTTTGCTGGTGCTATTGGGTTGCTCAACTTTTCATGGAAGGTGTTCTGAAATGTTCCCCATAAATGAGCTGGTAGCTTAAATGTTTAAATGTTACTGAGAGGCTGTCATCACACCTGCACACACACACATACATGCGCAGTATTCACAGTTTAGTCATTCTGTGTTAAACACAAGGTGAGATATTCAGCTCATGGGATACAGATGTCAACACACCTCTGAATATAACATTTCACACAATTATGCCGGACAGAGCCTGAACACACAAGCAGCAAGCAACAGACGCAGGTTTGCAGATTACAAACTCATGCTGCTAACCAACAAATACATTAATAAATACAATACATTGACGTTACACATTTCCAAAGACACAATATGGCGCGGCGGCCAACCAGCACTGAACAAACAGCGTTATAACTTGTAGCCATGATAGTTTAGTGGCTCCACAAACACTGCAGGAAACTACCAGCATAACACTACAGCATCTCAGAATAATAAATGACTTGCTCTTACCAGTTTGTAGATGAACTTTGTCTTTTCTGACTGTTGGCTGAATTAATGAGGCTAGTAAACTCCAGACGTCTTTCCCAGCTGAACTTGCTGAAGGTCCAAACAGTTTTAACCCAAAACAGGACTTTGTTCGGGTTTGGTTGGTGTTTTTATATGTTGTAACAATGCAGCGACCGACCGGGAATCACTTGAGATTTGAAGAAGCTCCTTTTTTGCCAAGTTCTTGTTTTATTCGTCCATTGCTGACCGCTAGCTCACCGCTAGCTCACCAGGCTAATGCTAACACTTCGCTACGTAGTTTTATCTTCCTGCTTCCCAGGAGACATTATATACATATATAACTGATAGTGAAGTGGGTGTGAACGTTTCCAGGTCTTCATTGAGTCTCCACGCGTGGACGTGTATTTATTATAAACTCTCCGTTATCATACACCCACTTCGCTAATGCTAAATTACCAAACAATTGCGCTCCGGCTAACCGGAAGTGGAAGTAAGGTCAAAAGTTCAAAGGGCGCTGCGCCCATTGGTCGAATCAGATCACCTGTGTCGGCTTCATGTTTTTACTTTAGAAATAATTGTATTAATGTAGTTATTCATTTTTCAAATTATAAACTATCGTGTTCACACATTAAAAAATACACATTCAAAATAAGGTAGAAGAGAAATGAATACAGCTCTCAATGGTTTTTATTAAGTACACTAAAGTTACAAAAAAACGTGTGTGTCATGTAAAAAGGTCTACTGGCGCATTGACTTTGTTGACCTCACATTAATCCCAGCATACTGTAGCTTCTCCCAACCTCAGCCTCAACAATGACCAGCTGTATGGGTGTGCAAGACATTTAATATACTGTTGTAGACCTAAACAGCTGTTTTCATTTACAGTATCTGGCCTGAATCAACCTGAACACAAGATGATGTGTACAAACCATGTTTGAATGAACTCTCCCTGTAACTCCTGTTAGTTATGCTGCATGTGTTAGGTCGGGTACTTTGTTATTATTAGGAATAACTGAATAACTGGAAATACTTATATAGTTATGCACCCTCTTTATTCAGATACATATTTTAGCATACATTTCATAAATTCTGTAATAATATACCCACAAATAAAAACACTAACAACTGCAAACTGGTGCTTTAAAGAGTTCAAGTTATATTGTGTCACCTTTATGACTTCAAGAACATTGCAGTAGTGTGTGAACCAGCTTGCTTGTGAGAGGCATGTGTGTGGTGTCGTTTCAATTGTATCTATACATTTTGAAACAGATTCATACAAGTCAATATACATACAGTGTCTTCACTTCTGCATGTTTCCCTTCAGTACGTCTATGAGCAGAACCACAGGCCCTCAGAGAGTTCAACCGCTTTCAATTCCTACAGAGCCTCCAGACAGGCTTTTGCTTTCCATTTTCTGTCAGTTCTCCCCCCCATGCTCTCAGTTGTGCCTTCTTTCTGTGTGAGTAAATGAATTCCCCCTTGATGGTATGGGATGTGATGTGAGAGCAGTGATCGGGGCACTTTAATCTCAGAGATCCATCCCGGAGGTTTGTGCCCCGCCTCGTCGCTCTCTGTTCAAACACTGAACTTCCCTACCAAGACGATAAGGATTACAGCACAAGCGCTCACTTTCTCTCCTTCTTGTCTCATACCACATCCCCTCCCCTCATTTTTCAAAACACGAGCACACAAATGCATTAAATTGTATGTGAATGTCTGAGACTCAGACACAAAGGCCAACGCGGTAATATAACAAATCTGCTGCAGGTACAGAAAGACCTTCTTCCTTGATGATCACACACATACTCGTCACAAACCATCATGATGAGTACATTTCTCCGGCTGCAGTAAACAATACAAACAACAGGAGATCTGATTATCAGTACGGCGCGCAAAATGCTGTTTTGATGTCATTTTGAAAAATGAAATCAGTTGAGAACCGTGACAAACGAGGTAACACGAGTGCAGCACTCAAATAAAACTCCATGAGCTGTGAAATTATGTTTTCAGACATCTGCACCATCTAAATGAGACAGATAGAGGAAAACTGTTTGTGAATAAGTTACTACAATTTATGTAAAACTCCTGTGTGGCTTTGCGTGTCCATGTATTGGTGCGTTGAACTCGATATGTTGAGCGTGAATATGAATATTCTCAACATCATTTGAGATGTGTACAATGGCTATAGGAAACATACAGAGATATACACAAAGATGAAAATCCAAATCATACGGTGGGACCAAACACAAAGGTATGCATGTACACATACTGTTTAATCTTGCACTCACTGGTACTTTCTTTTTTCCATCTGCATGCTGTTACTTCTTTATGCCACCATGCAGTTGGCTATTATATATTATATTATTATATATCAATCAATTCATTGCTTTTTTTTTTTTTTTTTTTTTTAACCCCAAACAAGCTTGAAAAGGATATAAAAAATGAGTCACTGTTTTCTATCTGCCTGGCTGATGTAACATACTACCAGTTACCAGAAATGAATATACTTTGAATTATCAGAATCGTTATCGTACAATATTTGCAGAATCATGTCGATAGTTTCAGATTAAAATGAAACAATTCAATGCCAAATGACGTACGTACGGTGGCCACTGAGACCTCAAAGCACTGCAGCTTAAAAAAACACATGCAAATGGATAAAACGCAAACAAATGAAGAAAACCATCTTTATCTTCACACGTGTACAGCTTTTAGACAAAGATGCTGCAAAGACATAAAATACAAGGGCAAGTTTCACCCAGCTAACAACATATATGTATATATATATACATATTTTTTATACACATATTTTTTTAGATCACACAGTCAGAGGTACAGCCAGGTCAGCAGAATGAATGTAAAAAAAACAAACAATCTTAAATTGGGTAATCATAAATTATAAGGTCCCCTGCATAAATAAAGGATATATCAATAAAGTATGAATTATCTTGATTGTGGAATAAGTAATTTAATGAGCCACAAAACACGGTAAGTACTTGGATTTCCGTATCTGCAGCACATTTTTGTTATGCTGCATTGTCAAATTGGTGAGGATGCGTTCTTCATTTGTTTTATTACGTGTGTGTTTTTAGTTGCAGTGCATTAACTCGCAGGGCCACTGGAAGCCCTGGAAGCATAGAGAATGATTTGAAACAATTTAATTAGACAGCCAGGAAGGGAAAGTATTAAAAAATGTTTTTTGCTATCTTTAAACTACTTATATTCATTGAAAACATTATATATATATATATATATATATATATATAAAAAGAAAGAAAATCAAACACTGACATAAACACCTGTCCGTGGACTGTGCCCTGGGTGAATATAGAAACATGTCGTTATATTTGAAACAAATTCTTGAGGCTATTTGTAATTAATGATGTGGTGAGAGAGGACCGGATGGGAAAAAAATCTCCATTTTCTAATGAAAATAATAAAATAAAAAAAACCCCAGTAAGAAGCAGTAAAGCCTCCTCTTCAGCTACATATTAATCAGGTGTTGTTGTCCTACTGTGAGGACAACAACACCTGAAATTAACAGCTCTTAAAGTCAGAGAGCTAATAATAACAATCATACACCTACATCTGAAGTTATTATAACTTTTTTTTTGCTTGAGGGCAAGTACATTACGAACTCAGAACCCATCATCATACACGTTGACACGTTACATAATGCAGCCTCTGATTCACGGCATAATTGCTTTTGTTAGCTGTTTGTTTTTTGTTTTTTTTTGTTTTTTTTAATCATGCCATGTATTTAAATAATAACAAAATGTACACATAATTAGATAAATCAGCCATTATAAAAAAACCAAGTGAACAACATTTCAGCACCTTTCAGAGAATGAGAGAGAGCAGCATTAATTAAGATGCGCTTAATTATATTGGCCATAGCCTCGCGTTTAACTGCTGCCATGAGTAATGCAGACAGATAATGAATAAACCCTCATCCTCTCAAAGCGGCTGTTATCAGAAAATGAGGCCCAGATCTGTTTGTAGCAACTTGTTGACATGGTCTGTCACAGTGGGGGAGGTGGAGTCATTTGGCTGCTTCGTGTATGCGCCATTAGAGTGTGAAACTTGGTGTAAAATCCCACTGTGTGAGGAAGAAGACTTTGTTAACTTTGCTTAAGTTTGTTTATTGCTGTGAAAGCTGCTTACGCTCATACTCTTGGCTCTTTAGTGGGGGCTCAGATCCAGTCCTAAGTTAAGATTTGCTTTTTTTTATGCACTCCAGCACCGTATTTACACTCAAGTACATGTCTTAATCATTGAGAAATTGAAATGTCTTCCTCAAACACACACACATTCATTTCCTGAAGACCTTTCCTAACCTGACTGTGTGAACACAGATTTACATCAGCACAACATGAGGAATACACACACATACAGTTCATAGAGCTGTCGCACATTCACACTTTTTTTTTTTGTCAAGCTTTCACGTCAAAACATTTCATGTGTCATTTTTTTTCTTTTTCAAGTAAAAATTGTCAAAAGTCTAAATGATTAATCAGTCAATAGGGTAAAATAATCGACAGATGGATCAATAGAGCGGATTTTAGAGTGAGACAGAACATTAAAGTGTCTTATTATCCCAGTGAAGTGTTCAACGTCATTATCATTAACTCCAGGTTAAATCGCACTCTACTTGCAACATGGTTGAGTTACATTATAGTAGGTTCTCTGTAGTGACATTCACTGAGAACCATAGCTCATTATAAGAAAAAAAAAAAAGAAAGTAATTTCATGGTGGAATATTGTATTATGGACATTTACACATTGTCCCATTAACTGAGGCTGAATTGCTGCCTGTTCTCTTTTTCCAGGCCAGCGGTTCTCTACGTTTTTAGGTTCTTTTACACAAAGAAATCAACTGCAAACCTGATTATTGACATCATGACGTAAATATTAACCTTTTTCAACTTTTGGCCCTGGTGGCCGAGGGGTTAAGTCATGATGATGAATTGCAATGTTCAAGTCTTTACAGGAACCTTTTTTTTTATTTTAATTTAAATTTTTTTTGCAACCTTCCTTCATTTCCTGTCATCTCTTTGCTGTCAACTTTTTAATAAAGCTATAATGCCCCATAATTCTAGTACAAGCTAATGACGAATGCATGTTGCTGATCAGATGCAGAATAAACTCACCGTCCATGAACGTCTTCATTTATAACCCAGAGGAACATGATCCACACAGCAAACACAAAGCTTTTACCTATTTATTTATTTATTTATTTTTTCACGTTTTTGAAATATTTGTAATTGTTTGGGGTAGTTGTGTATATTAATATTGGTAATTTGCTTTGTGTTCGGGCGCTTTGTTTTCCACGTAATTTCAAATGCAGACTTATTTTCTGATTTGCTAATTCCATTCACATTTATTTTTTTTAATTTGTTCCCGCGAACCTCCAAGCCGTAATATCAAGCAGAAGAAATATCCTTTACAAGGCTTTACGCAGATATGAGGCTAATGAAAAAAAAAAAAAGGGAAGTTCTCTGTTTTTACAGAACGTCTTCTATTCTAAACTCAATTCCTCCAAATAATGACCAAGTTCATATTATCGTGACAGCGGTATCGTATTCATCAAATGAGCATTACTCAGCCAGTTCATCGTTGTACTGAGGCGAACAGAGGAGGGGGAGATGGGAAAAAAAAAACAATAATATTTCCCAGCTCTAAAATTGTGTTTGCTGATAGCGCTACTGCTTGGCTGGCTGTTGATGGATATTACTTTCCATGCTGTACCCCGGGCCGCTGTGTGAGCAGTGTTTTTTTGTTTTGTTTTTTTGTTTTTTTTTAAATGAGCAACTGTGTGACGCTCCCCTTAAACTAGTTCAGCATGGCATCATTCATCATCTGAGGCACTGCCAGCAGGGAGCAGCAGCAGCATCCTCGTGTCTGCCAGTCACAATGGGGTTACAGGGAGAATGACTGTCTGCAACCTCACAGTGCTGCGTTATGCACTGAGCCGCTGAGTGGTACTCTGCCACCCTGCATCTATTCAATACTAGCACCTAAACATTATCACCGGATGCAAACATCTTTAACGACCATCTTGCAGGTATTTGGTATACTTCCTGTTACTTAATTGAGTACATATTGAATTATGCCCAAGTCTATAAAATCATATTTCAATCTTTATTTTTTTCCCCCCTCATTTGCTGTTTATTAATGCTCTTACAGCTCTCTTTTTCTGCAGCGCATCAAAAATTCACACCTGTCAACTCGTCACTCTCTTTCTCTCTGTGTGTGTGTGTGTGTGTGCGCGCGCGTGTGTGTGTGTGTGTGTGTGTGTGTGTCAGAAGAAATTGTTTGCATAGAGAATAAACATATTGTTAGGGGTTAATTGAAGGCTGACTTCAGCAT
This sequence comes from Pampus argenteus, assembly GCA_036937835.1. Classification (NCBI taxonomy): domain Eukaryota; kingdom Metazoa; phylum Chordata; class Actinopteri; order Scombriformes; family Stromateidae; genus Pampus; species Pampus argenteus. The sequence goes on along the minus strand of CM072863.1, from coordinate 20,306,343 downwards.
TTCTCAGGCACATCTTTTTTCTTTTTTTTTTTTTTTGAGAGCCTCACCAGGGCAGCCCTCTCAGGCACATCTGAACTCTGATTTTAGAAAAGGGACTTTTCACCACAACAGTATTGTCTCTGAATCTAACGGACTCAGCTTGAAGTGCAGCTGCTGTGTGTTTTGACCGGCTTTATTCATCAGGTCAGCTTTGAGGCAAGATAGTGAGTCTTTATTGGCCACGAGAGGCTAAATAAAACGGGTACTGGCCCTTTAAACATACTGCAGTTTCACAGTGGTTTCAATTGAATTGCTGTGATCAGTGGATTCACCCACAGACGCAAAGGAAAGTTGTGTCAGGTGGTTGGGCCTCAGTCTGAAAGGGGAATGAGAGTCCAAAACAGGTGAAGCATGTAAAAATATTTCATGTTCAACAGTGTGAACTACGGTCCGACTGGGTATTTCATTTTTCATGGTTTCTCTTCTAAACCATTCATTGATTTATTTTTGTTTGCATTTTTTTTTTTTTTACTTTTATTCTGTAGCATAAGGCGTTTTGTTTGTTGCAGGGAATAAGACTAGTTGCTGGCACAGTCCTATCATTGCCTCATTATGATGTGTACAGCTCAGTGTCTTTAGTAATTAGTCACAGTTAATCACGATGCTTTAAGGTTTTTCACTGATTGTAATGCACTCCTCCCTGCTGCGTGTCGAACGAATTTTTATTTACTCAGTCACTGGCTTATACAAACCATCTTGAGTATGTTTTTTTTTTTTTTTTTTATTGCATTTGTATGAGTCAGACTTGTGAGGCTCAGTATAATCTATGAGCCAAGACTCTTATTTGTTTGCTGTTTCCAAACTTCAAGTTAAAGTGAAAGAAAAAGTATGATCTCTTGGACTGCCAAGTAGAACAGCTTAAAACTGAAGAACTACTTGATTTATATATATATATATATACACATACATACTTTACTGCCAGCAGGCTGTTAAAGCACACCAATACCACACACAATAATGTAAAATGATATAACTTTCAGAAAATAATCATTTATAAGAAACACCCTGCGAGTTGATATTCATTCTGCATACCAAGGTGCAAAAAATACATTATTTTTTTTGTATTTGTAATTCAGTGTTCATTGATTTTCTTGACAGCCCTCCCTCCCACCCTCCATCCCCTCCCCTGCATGGGACATAAAATAGAAAGTAGAGGGTTTAGATTAACTAAAAAGGTGAATAAGTCATTGCTTAGTTGGAAGTTTTTTCATGGCTACTATTCTATCTTATAGCTGGCTGCATTTATCCTTGATGAACCCTGCATTTAAATTATATGCATATATTCAGCACCGGGTGTAAAGTTGTGCGATAAAAAGCCAACAATATCTTGCCTAAAAGGGCTGCATGTGGCACACAGCCACTTAATGTTGTCAGCTCACACTTCTCCTCTCCTTCAGCTGGCATTGGTGAGCAGGACACATTTCATCAGAGGGGTGAAAGTGGTCTTCAGCGTCTCTTTCCATTAAACTCATAAGGAAAATGTCTCCTTTTTATCAGACGAGTAGTAAACACTGTGTCTCTCAGATGATTATTGGCCAAAATGGAGCGACGCCATCCGAATCGTCCTGTAAAAAAAAAAACTCTTTTACAGCTAAATTTATGTGAACTGTCTACTGTGCAGAATGTGAATAATTTTGGTTAAGATATAGAATACAGTGATTTTTTTTTATTTTATACCGTTAACATCGCAAATTAATGCAGCTCCAAAGTTTTACTTTCTGCGGATGTGATGTGAATTCTAAGTAAGACGACACAAAACTAGTTGTGGAACATTGATTTTAGTGGGCTGGTGCAGTCTTAACCCCAGGTCTCAAAGCTTATTTACAGTTATTCAGTATCAGTTGCTGGCTATTTAGCATGCACATAATGTAATTGAAATACACTTTCTTTTCTCATTTACTCTGGGTAAATGCCTCTTAAAAATACCAATGAAAAAACAAAACAAAAGAAAAAAAAATTTACATTCACTGCAATTGACAAACTATACTTAAGAGCCACAGATCACACTTTTATTATTTCTAATTGTTTCACTTTTATTTTCGTTTACTTTGCTGCCACTTCAAATTGGATTACATCCAATCTGATGTTCGCTTACATATGAGGGCCTGCATCTGACAGCTGTTCCACCCAAAAACTAACACGATACACTTCGCCTTCAATTAAACAAACAGAAACTGGGCGAAACTTGTAGTGTGATTGCTCCCTTTGAAACATCAATCCCAAGAGCAAAGACTATTGTTATATTATCTTCAAGTACCAGATAAGTGTTTCTTAGGTACTAGAGGTGAAGCTCATACAAATAAAAAACCAGTAGAAAGTAGGCACTCGAAATAAGCGTCAAAGTTGAACTTGAGCAAGTGGGTCGTGAGCCGTTTTTTTTAAAGGTGTCCACAGGTTTTCAGTCCAGTGGGATGGAGCTCCAAAGACTGGAAGCCACGACCTGAGAGGAGCGATCGCCTTTGATCGTCTTTACATCTGGAGCAAGATGCACAAAATAAACCCTGGTCACACGATCTCAGTATCCTGCTGGTAGAATACAGAGCTGTAGCAGCTCGGTGAAATGAGAAGGAGGCAGACCGTGTACGTCATCGATCTTAAAGTAGTAACGATGATGCTCAATTGATTTCAGATTCTGACGAGGAGCCAGTGTAAAGGCATCGACATGGAGAATCGAGTAAACAGAGCTGCAATAATGCAATTCATCTAAGTTAAAATATATATATATACACATATATATATTCCTCAAATGTATTATAATTTTACTGTGGTCCATATTGATTTCCCCCTGCTTGTAATAAACATGATATTTTGGTATAGAAGGTCAGTCAGGTAGTATGTAGGACATGAGGTTGATATTAAACAGCGCACTAACATATGTATTCTGCTGGACTCCAACAGAGAGAGACCTCTGGCCTTCAACCCTTTGTTTAATCACCTCCCTGAGGGATACACAGCTCCACTGAGCCAGGTTAGCTGCAGGCATGACACATTTGCACACACACACACATACACACACACAACCTCACTAACAAAAACCTTTTGATTTACACATTTTTTTAACACATGTACAGCGAGAACGTACCTGTTCTAGATGTTCCGTCTCCGTGTGTTCTTCTATGGTTGAAGTGTTTTTACTCGTACCATAAAGTGAACCAAATACACCCGCAACACTAATTAATGATCACGTTACCTGGCGATATATCATTTCTCGCTTTTTCCCCTAAAAAGGTGTGCAGTTTTGGAAATAAACTTTCTCCTCCAGCTGTTGAATGCAAGTCGGCGGGTATTTTACGTGTTTCATTTCTGACATAAAAAGAAATGTGATAGTGAGACGGCACAATATTGATGCACAGTCATGGCTGACTATCAGTGATCATTTACATTTTTTTATTAGTGACACGGATTCCGATGATGTTTCTCAACAAAAGGCACAAAACCAAAGTCTGCTTGTGTTTCTTTATCAGTTCTTTGTTGTTTGAAAGTGTAAAAATGTTTTGGTTTTTTTTCATTAAATGACTTATGAGCTGTGCAGCAATAGATATGCTGATGTTTTGCAGTTGTGTGGAGCATCAAAGGGGCTATTATAGAATGGAAATATTCCAATTTCAGTTTATAGTTTTCCTGTGACACATTCACACAAACACACTGTTGTTATAATAACCAGACCCCTGACCCTTGTGCTGAGCAAGACCTCATTCTTATTCACACTCTGACTTTTGCAGCCAAACTTCCCACATAGTTAAATACACCAAGTCAGCATCGTCGGGCTCATCAGGTAACGCAAACTCAACTTTCTTGTGTTTCTCCTGTTTTCCTGGACAGTCTTGTTAGAGTGAGTGAGTTGGAGAATCACTGCAGGTGGCGAGGCTGTTCGGGGCTGATGAGCGATGGTGTGTCTTAGGCCCATCTTTAATTCAGATGTCTCCCGCTTCTATGGGGGAGACAAAAACAAGGGACTAAAAGGTATGAGATTGATGCTCTCAATGTGGGAGGCGTGCACAACCAGTGTGAGTCACACGGCTGAGGCGTCATGCCACAAAACATGCGGTAGATTTGCGGTGGTTTGTATGTCATGCCATGTCGATTCTAACTGGGATGTCTGGCTCTGTTGTTTTATTCATAAACTGAATCAGATGTTGCCTTTGGATGTGTTTTGTTATGCTGAATTATTGATGAAATATTAACAGGAAATGCGGCTGAAATCAAGTTTTTAGAATTTGAGTTTGTTGAAGGACTCTTTTTGATATAGAATGAACCCACTAGAGGACCCCCGAGGCAAAAATATAGCCCCCCTCCTACATGCTGTACAGTATGTCACCTTTAAACTACACTAACTACACAATTCACAGACCAAATGACTTAGGGATATGTACCACATAAGCAAATTATAAACCAAAATAACACATATCTCAAGATTATAGCTTTTAGAACCAAATCTAGATGAAGTAATAATACAGGACCCGCCTTAAGCCCTTTGTCATTTCAGTCACGCTGTTCTATAGTGGCGCATATTCGAATTTAATTAGACAAGACTAAAGGCTTAAAGCTCCACTATCAGCCACTAGAGGCTGCAATGTCAATTACACCACACAATATGTAAATGTTAGACGGAATTATGACTATACTGACAATCCCATCCTCGCCGGTGTCACAGGAAGAGAATGAAACCGTACTAATTGGTGTTCTTGAATTAATAGCTTATGCTCTCAAATTATTAATTTGTGCTCTTGAATTACTTAATGCTGTAAAGTTAATAATTTGTATGCTGAGAGAACGTAGCGTACGACTTGAAATAGTAACCTGTATACAGGGAGAGTTTGTGAAGACGTTTCAAAATGTGACGTTTATATTTGTTCCCTTCATATCAGAAATATTATGTTAATTAGAGTCGTGCCTGTAACGGACACAATATACTGTATATGTAATATATGTAATTATATGGCGTAATTATGTACAAAGTCTTACTACGTGAAGACAAGCTGCCAGGAGGAAGACAACCTGAAATTAACCCGCAGGCCACATCGGCCATTACACCATCCAAGTGGGAAGGATGGTGTAATATGCAGTAAATGCCGTGAGTGCCATACAATATTGTAAGTCTAGTTTCCTGCAACAGGACCCTCCAGAATTGGGGGAAGGGTCAGGACTGGATGCCGACATTTGGGTCATTTCCACATACCACGGTGCCGAGTAGTAGGGTAGACTGTCTAGCGGTGTCAGGGAAAACTGAAGTAGGTAGTGGGTGCTCCACCACCTCAGGATGGAGCCTCCACTTGTCGTCATGACATGCCCCCCCGACCCCGTCAGCATGAATACCAATATATAGGAGGTTCACCATGCAGTGCTTGTGCCTCTTGGGGTCCAAGAGGAAGCTGGTGAACCACCTTTGCAGGCAGCACATGTGCAGTAGCCACAGTGGAACCACTGGGTGGGCCGCTGTCATGAACCTCAACACCTGCATGACACTCACTGTTGCTGGAGCACGACTCCCACATACTCTGCCTGTAGGCGTTGCTGGAGGGCGCTCCTCTTCCAGCTGATTGCAAAACCTAACTTGGTCCAGCACAGCACTAACTCAGCTGTGTCACAACAGTGAGATAGAAGAAGACTCTCACGCTTTGATTGCACAGCTGCGTATGGATGCAGGGCGCTAGTGAATACACAAACAGTAGCCTGTTGTACTCGTAGGAATTGTGTACCTCAACATGAAAGCACACATCTCTCAGGTCGACTGTGGTGAATCAATCACCTGGTTGGACCAGTTCCAGTAACCTGATGGTTAGCACCTGGAACATCTTGCACGCGATGCAGGTTCAGATCCAAAATGGGCCTGAAACCTCCCATCTTCTTGGGAACCAGGACGTACACGGAGGAAAACGTTCTGTCTGTCGTGAGTGGGAATGGCAGGGACTGCCTCTTTTTGCAACAGGTCCTGGAACTCCTAGAAAAGAAAATCTATCTTCTCTTGGGAGAACGTATTAATCTCCTCGACGCCCACGAATGGAGGATGAACACGACAGAACTGAAGAGAATAACCCAGTCTCGGTGTTCTGTCCATCCAATCAGTTAACATGCAGCTGCGTCACCGCTCCTCGTGAAACTGTGTCAGAGGGAGGGCAACCAGCTGTGGACCGGCAGCCAGAAAGCTGTGATGTTCCAATTTGGCTCTCTCTCCACCACCAAACCTTCCATAAACAGGAGGTTGGCTCACGGGGGTGGCCAGTATGGAAAGGGCCTAGATCAGTGGGCAAATATAGCCGCCACCAAAGGAAAATGGGATGCCAGAAACAGAAGTTGTTCTTTATATACTGCGGCACATTCATGTATTCAATAAGTGCAGCCTGATTGGCTGGCTACGTACATGCAAATTTCAGTGGGGGGTTGCGCGCGTGTGATTAGAGGAGAGCTATTACCCGTAGAGGCCAGTAGAGGCCAGAGCCTATGTGAGATAGAACACTGACATTTTAAATGTGTAAATGTGTGATTGTATATGCTTCCTGTGTGTGTGTGTGTGTGTGTGTGTGTGTGTGTTTTACATGTCAGTAAGGACATGTTGCATAGCTGGTTAAAGGTGTAGTTAGGAGAAATACCACAATGTTTGCAAATGCATGTCTGTGTGTGTGTGTGTGTGTGTGTGTGTGTGTGTGTGTGTGTGTGTGTGTGTGTGTGTGTGTGTATCCTTCTCTTTTGCATCGTTAAACCGCTCCATCTTTAACACACTCCCTTATCACATTCCATATGTTAGGATCTGCTGATACGAACAACAATTGTTGCCCCACATTTGGCTCTTGCCATCGCAAATTCAACGTCTACTGCCAAAATAATTTACTCTTGGCGACAGCACTCTTCATAGTTGCCTTGGAAACAAAACTTGTGGTAGCTTTTCTGTTTAGTGAAAGTGAAGTAATTGATGCATTATATGCTAATCAGAAATAACAGTGTGGGTAGGATGATGTGGATGTTCACCCGGTTGGCATACCAAGCAGATGCTGATGAATGTAAAGCTGTCTCTTTCCTGGGCAGACCTTTGATGATAAATGCAACGCGTAGCTCCGCTGATGGAAACGTCTGCTTCCTGCTCAGCAGACCAGCGAAGACACAATCAATGGAATATTAAAATCATTATATCTGAGAATGAAAAAAAAAAAGAAAAAAGAAATGGAGTGTTTGAGGCGGGAAACGGTGGTGCGATAAACAGCAGTGATCGTTCATAAGGAACCATTTCACGCGACTGGGAGTTTCTCAGATGCTACCGTCGTCAGTGCTGATATTCAGGTGAAAATGTCTCTGCTCTAAGTGGACGATTATGACCGCACGTGCACCAAAAATAGATAACTGTAACTGGTTGTGAGATCAATAATAAATATATACATAGGATATCTATCCCAGTAAACCGCATCACTTTGGTGTCATCGTGTAGATGATTAAATGGAACGACTTTTCCTTATTTCTCTCTATTTACCAAAAGGCCGTTCTTTAAGGCTGTGCAATATCAGAAAAAAAACAAAACACACTGTGTCGCCACACGACACAGCGGCAATGATTTGGTATCCTGACAGTTGAGAGAGAGAGAGAGAGAGAGACAAAAAAGATATAAATGGAATAAAACTGAAGGGCAGTATGCTGAATTATTTAGTGCAGGGGCTGTAGCAAAGATCTGCTCATTTAGGAAGATTAACAGACGCGGCAAATCACTCTGTTGTCAATCTTTTACAGTCCCAAGCTGAAGAACTAGGAATTAAATTGAGTTTCATATCTCCAACGGGAACTATTCTTTACCAGGGTCCTCTTTTTCCTCTCTCTTCTCTGGACAGGATGTCTAAAAATAACAAAAGGATGTATTTGTTATCCTACGGCACTGTGGGGCCATTGTGTCGCATTTTTCTCCGCGGGCCTTATCTCATTCATTCAAATTGCTGCCCTGACAGCAACCTTATGAATCGGTCTTTTCTTACCGCGTAGGAAAACGCATTTGTGCGAGTTCTACGTAGAGCAGCACATGATGAGAAAAATATGGCGCTGCTGGACAGGAGATAAGTGTGACCTACAAGACACCGAGAGGCCAGCGGCGATCGATTCTGTAGAGTAGACATATATCCTTGTCTCACAGTGATGTATCTCTTCATTTTGTATTAAATGTTGTTCTACACTGCTGGGACTCCGATGCACTCGTGATGAAATTGACTTTGTTCCCGCCTCACTTCTTGCATAGACACTCTTTACTATCCGTCTATCAGAGGAGCGCACGGACCCAATGAAGACTCTTTCACACGGACATCATATCGCTACTGGCTACGGCCTTGCTTCATGGCCACAGATATGTTGCTCAAGGAGAATAAATACCTTCACCACCACCACCCCTTCCTCTCTCTCCGTCTCCCACCTCTCGCTCCATCTTCAAGCCACTGTTTGGACAGGAAGCCGTGTGCTCAGAGAAGCTGTTGTCTTGTTAAACGGTACAAACGGAGGAGGAAATGGATAACGGCCATCTTCGATAATTTTGCTGTCCCTAAGAGTCACACAGCATGCGTTTACACTTGCTGTTGCATTCAGTCGGTCGTTTTGCGCGTTAAAACGGAAAGAGGAGGGGATGTTTGACACTGTCATCGCTTACCGGCACAATAAATGACACTACTGGAAGGCACACACACACGGGATGGTATTATTCTTGCTGCTCACATTAGCTCTGGTTTGTGAGATCTGCTATCAAATATAAGTGTTTTTTTTTTTATTATTGAGAGATGCGGGCCCGTTGATTAAAAGGTACTTCAAACTCTCCTTCAAGACTTCATTTGAAGTGAAATTAATCAAGCGGGGGGGTGAGCTTTCTGACGCTAAATGTCAAAGAGACAGTGTGTCAAACAGCATCTGATTGGAGGAGACAACCGCCGAGGAAAAAACAGCCATTTCACACTGTTCGACACAAGCAGCAAATTGGCTGGGAATTCAAACTAATGAGCAATTACCCCACCAATGAACTCCTATTAATGCTTGTTTTCTCAATGCTCTCCGGCTGAATCCTAATTTCTACTTATTTTAATCAATCTGAATAAATATGGCACTTGTTTTTAGTGCCTTAATCTCTCATTGTGTTCACTGTGAGCCTCAGAGGAATGCGCTTTTGCATTCTGATGTGCATCCAAGAAAAAAAAAACAAAAAAAAAAAACCCTCCTAATCTCCCTGCTCCCTCCTCCTGAAACACAGACAAACATATTTATCCAAAAATCAAAACAACGGCAATCACTATTGGTTCAGTTCATCAATGCTTTATTTGCATGCAGCTTCTATTATAAACCTCCCAACCTTATTAAAGCTATTTTCCCCTTTTGCCTAGCTGCACTCGGCTTGAACTGACGGCTTGTTTCTCCATTTAATCCTGTATCCCCCCGTTATGAGTCTGCACATAAAAGACCCCTCAACACGGGACGGTGATGATTTAACGGAGTGCGTTCACAAACAGAAATATCTAACAAAGTCATCAATTATTCGCCCCCCCCTCTTTCAGCCACAGATAACTATGGTGCATCAGAGAATAAGCATGTGTGCTTTGAAGATGGAAGTCAACGCTGCAATCGATGGAGGTAAATAAAAGGTTATTGTTGTTTTTTTGTTTGTTTTTTTTAGTCAACTGAAGCATTTTTATTTTTTTTATATTGATATTTTAAATCACACGTTTAGAAATTAGTCATTTTCTCTCCAACAGAGATGAGCATAACCTCATTATTAAAAAAAATAAAAAAAAAATAAAAAATTTGAATGGACATCACACAGAACTCCATTTTCATTAAATGTGAACAGGAAAAATGCGAGAATACGCACAAGAGTGTGCATGGATACACCTGAGGTATACTGCAGTCAGGAAAAAAAAGAGCATTTTAAAGAACACTAGCATCACCTGCAGTTCAGTCCCTGCATTAACAGCCTTTCCCTCTGCTCACTGAGCGACACAAGACGCTTGGATAAATGAGTGGAAGCTGGGTGATGCTCTTCAGCACAGTCATGCATGAGGTAACGCAGCAAATCATCATATAGAGGTCTTTGTGTAGGAGTAAAAGCTACTCACTCTGCATGTCCAATTCATTTTATATCACCATTTGGTGTTCAATCAGTGCTCTGTGTAGGTAGTATTCAACACTTCTTTTAAGGCTCGCAGTGTTGGAGCAGTGACAGCCACTGATATGAGGAGGCATTATGAGGCATCATAACAGAATAAAGTGAAGCACTATCTGCAATATTAATGCAGTAATTATGCAAATCAGACACCCGCCTTCATCACTCACAAAACTGTGATGTTGTAGTGGCACACAGACAACGAGGCTCTTTTGTTCAGATCCTCGGCTCACTAATATCTTTTTTTTTTTAAATCTGATACATGTCTGTATACGCTTGACTGCAAAGCTTGTGCTCACTTATCAAATCCCTCAACATCTATTGGTGCAGAAAGTAATCTGTGCCATAATTCATGGCGTCAGAGGAAAACAAATTTCTACTGTCTGGCTTTTAAATATCATATACAACTGACTGGCGGCGTGTGATGTCGTCTCCTCAAAGGTCTAACATGCACAGAGGATAGTTGCATTGACATTAGTGTCATTCTTAAGAGAGGAGATGTTGCAGGAAAAAAACTTTATCAGCAGACGTGACTCTTCGTAGTTTTACGTGGATCAATGCTGCTCCCTAGTGTTAGAAACGGAGAACAGAGAGAAATGAAATGCAAGTCACTGCAAGTTCCTATTTAAAAGGTTCCTGTTAATAATATGAAGTTGGCCCTTCACGTACAGGTCAGTTACAGATTACTGAAATATTAACAGGAGGAGATAAGGATTGTACATTTAAATGAAGTCATCTTAGGAAGGTGACTTCCCCCTCCCCTGATTCATAGTTACAGAGCAGCACTCCTGGAGCTTTCTCTGTGGTGTTCAGCAGGGCAGGTGTTCGCATGAATATGGTTCTCAACCCTGCGGACAGTTAAGAGTACAGTTATCGCCACATCTAAGAAAAGGTGTAAATTGCCTCTGACTGGATTGCTAGAATTAAAGGAGCCAGCGGGATTGCCATAATTGAGGTCAAGAATCTGAGAGCAGCTGCTCACACACACACACACACACACACACACACTGTCTCTTCCTGCTGTACAAAAGTAGAAAAAGTGGGAAAAGACATGCATACTGTATAAGCCTATAAAGAATGAAGCTTGGCAGCCATTTCAAATATTCATTATACAGATCTGAGATCGGGCTATTATGAAATAAACTTCTCCTTTTTCTGCATTCCTTTGGCCTGTAGATTAAACACAATTACACAGTGAAGCAAGCAGCAGTGAAGGCACTTCCTTGTTTCGTGTTTAACATTAAAATCTATTTAATTCTAAGCGCCACTATTTCAGCGCATGATGCACTCACAGAGGACCCGAGTCTGGAAATGAGTTTTGACTTGGATGCTGACTTCAGACAATCACTGCTCACTGTACTGTATGCGTTCATCTGCACTTTTCCACTGCACTAAGCGCCAGGGATGGAAACGTTACCTAGGGAACCATCCGGAGCGACAGGAGTGTACGTTCCTATTAGAAGACACAGATGATTACTGACTGGAAATAACTGAGGGGTCAACAGGTGACAACGCTTCAGAAAGTCTGACACATGAAATATTCATGCAGAGAACTTCTAGCTCTGTGAGTCACAGCGGCAGCTAGGATATCACACACACTTCCTTTAGATATATATATATATATATATATATATATATATATATGCATTGGGACAGTAATAGTGGGAAACAAATATACTTTTAATTGTTTGTTGTTGTTGTTTTTACATATCTTCAGTTTAGTAATCACTTGTAATGTAGAAAAATAACATTATAAACTATATTTTTTCTATGATATGCTACATCTCATCTGATAACACGTAATGCTACATTCAAGAAGCACAGGGTAATTTGTTGTAGGAATTTAGAGGGATTTATCTCGTCTGTGGTTTGTGTGTGTGTAACAGAGTCCCCCATTTGTAGGTCAAAAGTTCAGAGCGTTCAGAACGACTCTCTCCTGGTGTGATGGTTGTTCTTGCCCGGGCAGAGGGCCGCGCTGCTGGGGGAAGCCTGTGACGACGCGGTGCAGGAGCTGCATGAGGCCTGGTCTATCCTGTAGGAGATGGAGTTGTAAAAGACAGGGTTGCTGTGGCCGACTTCCTGGTCGCAGTGAGACGGAGAGGTGCTGTCGGAAGCGTCCGCGTCACAGCACGTGCAGGAGAGCAAGGCTCGGAACCAGTTGGTTTCATGGAGCTTAGAGAGCTCTCCCTGCTCACGTGTAACAAGCCTGCGCTCATCTACAGGAGAAGGGAGGAGGTTGATGCGGCTGGTGCCTGCTTCCATGGGGAGGCCCAGGTTGCACCGGCTGCTGTGTCCGTCTTCTGCCTCCATGTCCTCCTGTGTGTCCCTAGTCTGCATATCCCGCTCCTCCTGCTGAGGCATCCCATCAGGCTCCTCAGTGCTAACAGTGAGGAACCTCAGGACCACCAGGTTAAGAAAAGCTCCAACGACTGTCAGCCCAACCAGGATGTACATGAAGCTGAAAGCAACATACGGGGGCCGCTTCTGGAGAGCATCTTTCTTCTGCAGGGCCACAAAATCCCCGAAACCGATGGTTGTGAGCGTGACGAAGCAGAAGTAATAGGCGTTGAAGAAGGTCCAGCCCTCAAAGTGGGAGAAGGCTGCAGCTCCGACACACAACGTGCTCGTGCAAGACAGCAGACCCACCAGGACCATGTTCCCCATGGACACCTCCGTCTTCTGTAAGCCCAGACCCTGCTTGGCTCTGCGCAGGAGGTAGCGGACAAACGTGTTGATCCTCTCGCCCAAGCTCTGGAACATGACCAGTGTCAGAGGAATGCCCAAGACAGCGTAAAACATACAGAAGGCCTTGCCAGCGTCAGTGCGTGGAGCAGAGTGGCCATAACCTACAAAATCAGGAAGTCCTGTTATTTGATGTCTACGGAGATTATCAGTCATTAAGATAAACCACTCAGTGACACATGAAATGACTTACTCTGCTTAAACTACAACTGTTCTCCAAAACTTTTTGCTGCTTTGATTTTTTTTTTTTATTCTCTTGATATGTCAGAAACAGAGGAACCTGTTTCTATATTTAATCTTTTTTTTTTTTTTTTAACTGGTCACTGTGTGAATATTCTGTGAATCAGTGTGATCACAGCCTTCCTTCTGAAGCAAACTACTACGTTTTTTGTTTTTTTTTTGCATTAAAACCTTGCAGCTGGTGATGTTTCATCATTATTATAATTTACATTTGTGGTTGAGTATCTCTTTAAAAGTAATTACATATACAGTTTCAGTCATTAGCCCTTTAATTGTCCCTGTACCCTGTATCATCAAATGACAATCACCAACTGCTCCTCATCCCTGTGTGGTTTGTACCTGCTCCTCTCCTCAGCATGGAGCCCTAGGACACTTCAAACTGAAAACACATCATGTGTTGTTGTTTTTTTGTTTTAGATAAGAAGCAACTTTGTGCAAAGTATCTACTTGCCAATCGTGGTGATAACAGTGATGGCAAAATAAAAGGAGCCGGCGAACTTCCACTGTCTGCCTGCGCGGTGCGGCTCCGCCTGGAGGACCACTCTCTCAATCTCCCTGTAATCATCCTCAGCGAAGCCGTACTTCATCTTCAGCTCGTTAAGCTTCTGCTCGAGCGCCTTTTGCCTCGAACGCTCACTTTCCGACTCCAGTGCGCCGAAGACTGCGGCTCCTATGAACAGGTAGAAAACCACGGAGACGATGAGTGAGAGGGTCCTGATGTTCTGCGTCTTCATCCTCAGCTCAGAGCGCAGGGAGGCTGCTGCTGCTGCTGCTGCTGCTGCGGCTGCTGCGGCTGCTGTCAGAGGGACAGACGCACAGAGACACGGGAGCATCCTCTACGGGCTCCATTCATCTTCAGCCAGTTGATGTGTTGAGGCCCTCTTTGGTCTACTAGGATTACAGCGTAAACCTCAACAGGTTGAAGTTGTAGCCTGCTGTATGCAGCGCGTCATCAGGTGAAATGGCACCTTAGCTGCAGCTCCACCTCTACACAGGATTATTAGTGGAGCCTTCCTTAAAGGTTGCTCACGTGACCTCATTTACTGGACCTATCACACTAACATACATATTCAAAAGCAAAACTTTTAAAAATAAAAGTTAGTTCTTTATTGTCATGGATGCTGGATGAACAGCGTTGCTTGTAAAAACATTTGGGATGCAGTGTCTGTATCTGTGTGTGTGTCTGTGTGTGTGTGTTGACGTCTGCAGCCGTCACAGAGACACACACACACACACATTAGAAACAGCTGGCCTTTTCCAGACTCTACTCTTTTGATTATTTTGCCCTGTGAAGCGTTCATGTGCGGAGTATTCACAATACGCCCCGGCTACAGTATTACTCTGAGCGATGAAGCATTAGCCGGTGGCAGCAGTGACCTTTATCAAGCACACTTAGTGGCTGAGTGATCCACCGAGCCTTCTTCATTAACTAAGTCGCAACACGCAGACCGAGTGGAAGAGACGGTAGAGATGATTTGTTCGTGTGCATCAGTGCAGCCTCGCCGAGGCCTCGGTCTCGGAGCCTCGCTGAGGTTTTTTTAGTGGCATATTTTTAGGGGTTTTTAACTCAGCGTCATGCTAATTGGGTTCACAGTGGAGCGACTGATGTATAGCCGCATGCTGCAAGATATATTTCAGTTTCATCCTCTGCTTGAAGTTCCCATTTATTTCAAGAAGGCATTCCAATTTGTGCTGGCCTATTCATGCACTAAACCGAGCCATAAAAAGCCCGAGATCTGTCATTAAAATCCACATTTATTGCCTCCATTGTATATACAGAACATATGGTTATTCCTACACTGTGTTTTTTATCTTGCAGAGACATCTTCCTGCTTTAGTTTTAAAACGCAAATGAAACCTGTCGGCGAGCAGATGTGAACAGTGAACAGCATGCAGACGCGTCTTGAGTTTCTCCAACTGGCCTTAAGAGCAATTATCTCCTTTTTCAAAAGGAGTCCCTGAGAGATAATAGCCTCGCCAGAGTCCACTCGATGAGAGAGAACAGTGCTTAAACCGAGCTTTTTTATTCGGGATCAATTTGTGATGTAAATTCCACCTTTGGGTGTAGAAAACAATCACCAGCAGAAGCATTTTATAGAGTCACAAATAGAAGCATCGATTTAACAGAACGCTGTTTTCAATCCCTCAAGACAGACAAGGGATTTCTTTCTTTCTTTTTGAAATAAGCTCCCTGTGTGTTTAACTACTCTCTATCCATGAAGTAATGAGTGTATTATCAAATGTACTGATCTCGTATCTCTCTCTCTGTTGTACAGGACATTTCATGCATCCCCTTTATCTTCCACAGGAAGACATTAAGAGCAGGATGTCCACTGAATGGAGTCGAGACACTCATATGTCCAAGTGGCATCCTCATAGAAAATGAGGCGAGGAAATATACTGCAAACATGATGCTATCTTTACAGCAGGTGACAGCAATGGATATAAAGCCGGTCGTTATAATGATCATATAGTACAGAGATGGGTTTGTTTCGGCCCGGATTTTGAATGAAGAGAGTGAAAAGTGTGTTTTGCTTCAGCACAGTGTTTTGCTATTATTGCTATAATTTATATTGCAGTTTTGTGCTCCAGTATTTGTCTGTTAAAGGGGTCCAACGTATGCTCCATCACAGGGACATAATAATAATAAATAATAATAATAATAACAACATGTAAACCACATGAGTCAACTTAGTTTATAAATAATTTCATATTTGCTGTACTGTTGCCACATCTACACGTCTTGTTTTGAGTCACATATTTATTTATTATTTATTATTTTTGGGACAGTGACATTTGAGATTGTTCTGCTCGAAGCACATCCCGCACGTCTCGCGAGTATCTCTTTTATTTGTTATATTTTTATTATATTACGTAGAGAAACGGCTTGGCTTCTTTGTTTTGAGGTGTGTCTGAGGTATTCTCTGGTATATTGGAAGGGGATGCAGGGCTGTAGATTTAACTACTTGTGATTGGTCCTTGTATCTAGAACCACGGGGTAATAAAAGTGATTGGTTATTGTGTATAATGTATTAACTCTGCCCTTTGGGTATATTACTGAATTCAACTGGTATAATTCAAATGCTCTGAAGAAACAAGTGAAATATTAGTATTTTGCCATCACTGACTTGATTCTACTCTTTCATAGGATATTAGATTTTAGGTGTATCGCTCCACACAACCTCTCTCTCTCTCTCTCTCTCTCTCTCTCTCCAACACTGTTTATTTTAGTCCTAAAATAGGCCGTTTAATAAAAATCTACAGTTTTATATGAGCTTGCAGGTAAATGTCTCTTTGGTTGATGAGTCATCAGAGAGAAACAGACTTGAACTTTGCAGCTAATGTGAACAGTCCTCTGAGTCTTATTAGCCAAAAGGGCAGAGACGTGGTCTTTAATTCCTCTGCAACATCACCCATCTCAGAGGACAGTAAATTGTGGCCGGCAGCAGTCTTTGCGTTTTAAAAAATTATAGTCATTGTGTTGTTTTTCTGTACAGGATCACAGATTTAATAATCAATTTTTTATTTTTATTTTTTGTGGCAGAGGTGTAATTTCCTCCCTCGAGTTTGTTGAACTCACATTTTAGGAAACCAAATAAAACTGACATAAAGGCAGCAGAGACGTGAATCAGAACATCGTTTAAATAGTTTGTTTTTTTAAAATAAATACATTTTGTCGAGTTTACATCTAACGTGGGGAATATGAACTGTTTGAATGGATAAAACTCCACAGATTATCTTCAAATGTAAAAACATAATAATAATAATAATAATCTAGGCACTAACCTATAAAAAGGACAGAAAACCACATATAGTTGTGGCATTTGTGAAAGAGATCCACAAGTACACAGACTTGAGTGTCACAGACTCATTTTCTCATCAATCATTGTTTTTGTTCAATCAGTGACTTTTGAGTCTTCAAATTAATGGAGTTACTGCTGAAATACATCTTTCATTTGAATTTAATTTAAAAAGTAAAATCCATAAGCATCAAATAAAAAAATAAAAAAAAGCAGATATTAAAGTCCCCTTAATTTGCACATTAATCATCAAATCAGGGATCGGGCTGTTTTGGTTTGGTCTTTATTTTTTTAAACTGGACTCAAGAGTGTAAATCATATCCAGACAGAACATATCGGGACAGACTAACCTGAAGAAAAGGACCTGACAGCATCCGGCATGATGAAACACCTGCCTCACATACAAACAGAACTAATCAAGTAATGAGAGACAGGTGGTGGTGGTGGTGAGGGGGGTTAAAACAAAAAGCAGGGAGCTGATTGGCTGGGGAAAACACAGGGATCAGGACAGGACTGATGAGATGATGATAAAATAAAAAAAACCCAAAACACACAAAGTCTACATGTAGAACACAAACAAGCCCCCAAACCATGACAGTAAGGAGTCTATCTGCATGCATATATATATATATATATATATATATATATATATATATATATATATATATATATATATATATATAACCCTTCATCTGTACCTTAAGTCTTCACTGGAAATTATGATTAATTAATAAATGAATGAATTCTGTTATTTTCTGTAGATTATCTGCATAAAGGTTTGAAGGGTTAAAACCCAATTTATTGAAAAGTGTTGACTGTGCAGATTTTGGCACGCGGGAAAGTTGTTTTCATGATTGAATATGACATCATTTCATAAACCATCAACATGAAGCTGCTGACCTGACAGTCTGTGTTTAGTTTGCGACAAAACACTCACGATTTTGTGTGTAAGAAGAAACTTAGAAGAAAAGTGAAAGTGAAAGAGTGACACATTTAGGAGCATATGAGGACCGTGTCGCTGCTGTGTGGCTGCGTTAAATACCTGATCCTAGTCATGGTTTGGTTTGTGCGGAGAGTTTATGTTTTAGCGGACTGGTTTTGGCGCAAAATGTGTTTCATATGGCGCTATTTTAGAAGAATCTATGCTCCGATAGTCGGACGGACACTTCTCGCTATAGGCTTCAGGAGAAATGAACACGGAAGTCAACACGGTGAACCTGAAACAAGCGACCACGGCAGACGTCAAGAGTCATGTTTGTCCCCGGAGGAGGTGGGAGAGGTTTACCGGGAGAGTGGACGTGACGCCGCCGCCTCATCCGAGGACACAGTCCGCCGTGAAGGAGAGTTTACCGCCGAAGAGCATCGAGTTGAGACCGCAGAAGAGTTTTACTGTGACTATGATTCAACCTGGGAGACAGAGGAGAGTCAGGAGGTTGCGTTCAAGAACACCAGCCGCCCAGCAACGTCCACACATGTGAGAAAAACTCATATATTGTTGTTGTTGTTGTTGTTGTTGACAACACAGATTCTTCTTCTTTGCATGTTTACTGCTTGGTCTGATTGATTGATTCTTCATTTCCATTAATTGTCTTTTGTAACAGTACAAGTTTAACAGATTTAGAGATGCAGCAAGAGACATGCAGAACTACAGGCATGGCTACCCTGTAAGTGATCCACACACACAGACACACAGACACACACAGACACACAGACACACACACACACACACACACACACACACTGTCTCATGTTCTCCTTCTGTATTTCCCCTCCAGGTCCAGACCAGGCCACAACGCAGGAGCATGCAAGTATCTGTAAGAGTAAATCTTCACACACATGTTGACTGTTTGCATGGACGGAGCAGTTTAAATGTTAACGTGCACCTGCATGTGTCTTCTCTGTTCAGCAGGACGACAGGCCGAATTTAAACTTCTACCTTGGACTGAGACCCTCCTCACCTGACGGTACCAGCACACCATAACATAGTCCATGCATGTACATGGCTGATCCAGAGTTATTCATTGTGTTGTTTTTTTTCATTGTAAATCTGCATCAGGAAAGTATTTAGTCACAGGTTAAGTGTTACCCGTGCTACCTTCTTAACTATCTATTTATCAGGTGTCTACATAAGTGATTTCCACAATGAATGGTATGGCGAGTATGACACACTGGAGTATGTACACACCTACATTCAGTGGTAAGTTCCTCTGTAATCACAGGCGTGATGTAACATGTTCACTTCCTGTTTATGCAGCTTTATAAATTCTTTTTGTTTTGTTTTTTTCTGTCATAGGTTGTTCCCACTACTAGAGCCAGGCATGAACTGGGATGCAAGCACACTGACGAAGGCAGAAATTGAGGTAAACTGCTAAAAACTATTAAATGTTGATCATTTCAATAGAAAGTGACTCACGTGTTCTTATATATTTAAAAAACAAAACAAAAAAAAAACTTTCTTTAGGATTTTCTTGAAAACACCACTGCGAAGAAAAATCTGTTGATGTCGTACAAGCTCATGTTGGACTTTTACGGTATCGTGTTGTGCGACGAGGAAACGGGAGACGTCAGGAGATCATCGAACTGGAAAGAAAGATTCAACAACATGAACAGGTAAATTATCTGAGAGTGTTAATCAAGCCTTCGAAAGTAACAAAAACATTCAAGTAATTACTTTGCCTTTTTTATTTTTATTTTTTTAAATGTTCATGTTCAGTCACACTCACAACAACCTGCGCATCACCCGCATCCTGAAGTGCCTGGGGACCCTGGGTTACCAACACTACCAAGCCCCCCTGGTCCGCTTCTTCCTGGAGGAGACTCTCGTCCACGAAGAACTCCCAAAAGTCAAGGACAGCGTCCTCAACTTCTTTGTGTTTGCCGTCCTGGATAAGAGTCAACGCAGGGAACTCATCAAGTTCGCCTATTTGAACTATGACTGTAGTGATGAGTTTGTGTGGTGCCCAAAGAAAATACAGATGAAATGGTCAGTGTTCAAGTCCCAGAAGGAAATGCGTAACAACAAAGTGGCTGTAGAGCTCCGCACGGATCCCTGTATTCAGTATTTGAACGTAGACAGTGAAGACAAGATGAGTGAAGCTGCCAAAGTAGAATATGTTTAATACGTGGCAACAATTTGGACCCTGATAGCATTATGACACTTGCTATAGATGTTTGCCTTACCAGCTGGTAAGCATTAAAGGTTCTTATGCAAGTGAATACAGATCTGAATGTTAAAAAGGGTCAAAGGCAGCGAGTGATGCAGATAAACTCTTTAAATTCTGCAGGTGATTAGAGCATCTTTTGAAATATATTTAGCATCAAATTGAATATTTTAATACACATGCTTTTGTTATGATCTAGATAATAATAGGACATACAAAGAATTGATCATCAGTTTGTGGTTAATAAACATCAAAAAAAAAAAAAAAAAGTTCCTAATGTTTGTCTTATGCCCTCTGTTCAGTACAATGTGGTTCTATTGACATTTTATAATTATCGTGCTTCTAACCTCACCAGGTCTTTTTATAACATTGCACAGATGTAAAGCTCCATATCTGCTAAGGTTACAATAAATATGGAAATGAAGTCTGATTTAAGGATGTCCTGTGATCAACATTATTCAGCATACCTGGTCATTATGTTTAAATATAATACATTGCATTGGAAGCTGAGAATTCATAATACATATCACAACATCTGTAGCAGTAACGGAGACAAACACAAATGTCATCAAACAGGTTTAATTGGCTGAGCTGAAACAGATTGGAGACATTTCATGAACAACCATGGATGGGGTTTACTACACTGTAGATAAATGGAGACTTTTTAGTTCAAAGCTACTGAACAGTTTAACAATTACCACAGTTCTTAGCCGTGTTGCCGTAACTTTCACATTATCCATCTCAGATATATGGCTTTTACTGTCTGTACTTAGAAAAGTATTATTAAAAACATCAGTATATACACAAATACATTCATATTTACATATTGCAAATGGTATGTTAATCAGTTACATTATTGTTTTAAAAAAAAAATGATTTGACAGAAGAAAGGGAATATGTAATGAGACTCAGTAAACTAATATATTGTACACACGCAACTGAGACGGTCTTCAGTTTTGTTTTTTTCAAATGTGATCAAACTAATTTAGAAACCTTTAAGTGACAAAGAGAATACAAACACTGTCGAACTTTGTTTTGTTTTCCAGAAAGAACACAACTGTGGAATTTTAACAAAATACTGCTCATCTACATTTACAGTGATGATTTTAAGTGGTGAAGGATTAAAGTGTCTCTCGTAGCTGTGTGTAGTGTCCGTGAAACGAGACACTAGGACGTGTTTTTGTCTTTTTCTGCAGTTTTAGCACTCTCTTTCGGTGCATCATGTTTACTGTCCTTTTTCTCTTCTCTCTTATCTCGGCTTCTGCTCCTTTCCCGACGATCTCTGTCTTTGTCCCTGTCTCTGTCTCTGTCCCTCTCCCTGTCTTTATCTCTGTCTCTGTCCCTCTCCCTGTCTTTATCTCTGTCCCTGCCCCGGTCTTTCCCACGGTCCTTGTCGCGGTCTCGCTCTCGACTTCGTGACCTTTCTCGTCTCCTCTCTCGTTCTCGTTCTCGCTCTCGGTCACGGTTTCTGCCTCTGTCGCGATCGTGGTCCCTCCTGTCAGAATCTCTGTCCCTGACTCTGTCCCTTTCCCTGTCTCTGTCTCTGTCCCGGTCTCTCCTCTTGTCTGTGTCTTGATCCCTGTGCCGCTCTCCCTCCGTCTCCCTGTGCCTCTCACCCTCCCTGCCTCTGCTGCGCTCTTGTTCTCGGTTACGTTCTTGATCCCTGTCCCTCTCTCTGCCTCTGTCCCACTCTCTTTCTCGCTCTCGCTCTCTGCTCCATCGCTTGCCCTGGCCCCGGTCCCGGTCCCATGACGGCCTGCCAGGGTGGGGTGCTTCACGCTCTCTTTCTCTCCTGCGATCCTCAGACAGCTCTCTCTGTCTTTCTTCAGAGGGTTGTGAGGGACCAGGGGCAGGTTCACGGAGCCCGCCTTCAAAACGACTAAAGCGATCTCCGCTGCGAGGTTCTGAGTCCTCCCGGGTGGTGCTGCTCCTCCTCCTCATTTCGGGAGAGCGGCGGCGCCAGTGGTCCTCCCTGTGCAGGTCTGGACTGTGGCCTCCCATACGACTCGGAGGACCTATGGGAGCTTCTGTGGGAGTTGGCAGCAGGGGCCCGCTGTGGCGAACAGGTCGAGCCTCATCTGAGTGCCTATCAAAGCGGTACCGCTCTGATCCACCAAAAGGCTGCGATGGGTGCACTCGGTTCTCCTGAGGGGGAGGACCCCTGTGCTCATCAAAAGGTCCGCGGTGTGGTGGTGAGGAGTGTGGTCTGGACGCCCCGTACTGGTTATGTGGATTGAAATGTTGTCCACTCATCTCCCCACTGGGACCTCTCCTGTCCTCATACTGGTTAGGTGGAGGTCCCCGGTACGCTGGACCTGGCGGAGGTCCCTGATTGTCTTTATAAATATGGAGAGGGTTTGGATTCTGATGTTGGTCCACATTTAGCTTGAAAGAGTTTGTGTCTTTATTATACTGTTCTGCAGGACCTCGAGGTTGCTCCACCATCGGGGGTTGGGTCACCATTGGAGGTTGGGCTCCATGGTCGCCATACTGAGATGGTGGGGGACCCCTGGGCCCTTGGAAGTGGGACGGAGGAGGGAGCCTGTTATCGAAATGTCCAGGAGGCGGCCCTGTAAAGGGTGGAGGAGGCCCTCTGTTTCCAGGGAAGTTAAATGGTGGTGGTGGACCAGTGAATCTTGGTGGAGGCAAACTGTTCTGTCCATCAAAACTAGGAGGTGGGGGGAGGCCTGGAGGGGGACCTTGTTGTCCAATGTGCTGAGCTGGGATGGAGGGATCAAACATTTGAGGAGGAGGGCCTCTCTGGCCCATTGGAGGGAAGGGTGGTGGTGGTCCTCTGGGTGGCATAATATTCTGAAGAGGTGGTCCAGGAGGCGGCTGCTGCTGTGGTGGCGGCTGGCTGCCTGGCCACTGGTTCTGATACCGGGGGAATGCTGCTGGAGGTGGGACATATTGCTGGTTGTTGTCAGCTTGCATGGGGGGAGGTCCGCGCATAGGGGGAGGAACGTGGATGGGTGGAGGGAGTCCCTGCATAGGGGGGGGGCCTGACAGTGGAGGACCTTGCATGGGTGGTGGCATAGACATCGGTGGGGGCCTCATCATCAGGTTCTGCCCCTGCATTGGATGGGGCGGTGGGAAGTTGGAGGGTGGGGGAATATCAGTCGGAGGCCTGTACTCGCTGTCAAAGCCAGATGCTGTCATGTGATGCGACATGTGATGGGACTGAGTGTCACCCATCGCTGTGCTCTGAGTGAGCACCGGGATTGTGGAAGTTACTGCGGAGGTGTTTAGTTTCTCATTATAACAGCTTGAAGTTGCTGTATCTTGGCTATTCTCTTCATACTCTGAATCCTCACCAGCTTTTAAAATACTGGCAGCATTTGGCCAAATGCTGTACTTATCTATTTCAGTCTTGATTGGCTCAGCTTTTGGCTCGTCCTCAGTTTTCACTTCCTTCTCGTCCACGTAGTTGACCTCCATATCAGGTTCCACCTCCTCTCCTAATAAAGGAATTGATACCTCTGCCTTGTTCGACTCCATGAAGGGCAGTGCCTCGCACTTCTCTTCCTCATCAGGGAACGATGCCTCCTGGCCTTGTGGAGAGTCCGGGGGTTCAGCTACATTACGCAACAACTGGGGCTCTTGAACCACCGGCTGTGAAGGAGGAGCAGAATCTGCCAACTTGGCAGACATTTCCTCAGGCTCGTCAGTCGGTTTCCTGCTGGCTGCAGCCTGGCGAGGATCCCTGCTCTGTCGGGGATCTCTCCGCTGGTCAATCAAGGGAGCAACCGATGAAGACTTCACCAGCTCTTCTACCTTTTTACCAAGCTGCAGTAGCTGGCTACTGGCCAAAAGGGATTTGGTGGGCTGTGTTAAGAGCGTGTCTGCAAGAGTTAGTGAGGCACCAGGTGTGCCTGTGGACGACGTTTGGGGTTCTCCCGGTTTCTGGAATGTTTGATCCCCAATCTGTTTAAGGCTCTCCAGGATCTTTTGTGGATTAGTTATACATTCATTTGCAGATTTAGTTTGAGCTGGTACTACAGGTTTTACATCATCAAAAATAGAGTCATCCTCTGGGTCATACGCCACATCATCACCTTCACTTTGTACTACTTCAGGCTGCTTAGAGATCTCAGGTTTACTAATTATATCAACAGGCTTTTTAGGCACATTGTAACCCCTACTGGGGTCATACTCCTCTTCTGGGTCATATGGGCGGTCATCTTCATCCTCCTCGATCGGTTTCTCTTTAGAAATTTGTGCAAACTGCTGTACAATGGGGTCTAGCATTGTAACGGGCGGGACGGAGAGTTCCCCACCTTGATCAGATGGAGAGTTGGAAGCTTCTGAGTCGTGCTTTTTCTTCCCGAAAAGAGTGTTGAGGATGGTCTGAAGAGGAGTGGCAGCAGCTGCGGAGGAAGCAACGGAGCTGGACGAAGATGGGGAGTCTTTACCAGTGGTAGTGGATGTGGCAGGCACTTTGACAGAGGACAATAAAGAAAGGACAGAGGAGGTGGTGGCAGTGCTGCTTGAGGTCTCAGAGGAGCTGGGTGGAGGTGATCCTGGAGGAGTTGTGCTGAAGGGAATTTCCAGACTCTGCCGTGCGCTTCTGTCGGCTTTGACTGAGGAAGGTGGCTTTGGAAGGCCAGTGTCATCAGTATCTTTGGTTTGAGTCTTGGACCGTTTCTCCTCAGTTTCCAACGGAGCACCAGCACGCTTTCTGTCCTTCTGGCAAATCAGCAGCCCCAGGAGGAGGTTGGGCCGTGCCGGTTCAAGCCCTGCACAATGGACAAAACAAGAATTTTAGAAAGCATTTACATGTAGACTAACAGATACATTTTTACAAAATAATACTGCTGAACAAAACTGATTGAGGTTTGAGCATTTCTGACTTACAACATATTCCAACAAAAACACAAATTAACCAGGTGAAATGAGAGCTTCTAAACTTTTTTTTATGATTCATACTTAAAGAAACAGTAGCACGTAAAGCTTTATAAGATATAAAATCAACAATCTTCACTCCTTGATGTGACTCATGATGATGATTTGAATTAAAAAAACATGCCGTCATTAGTAAATAAGTGCCAGCCGCAGAGAAACATTTGTTGACAGTAGACTTTTGTTTGCGATTGAAAAGTTTGTTGATGTACTGCCAGATGTTACCAAGACACAATGAAATAAAAACCACTGTAAATCATTGACTGACTCCGCAGGACTGCATGAAAGGCTGCAACAGATGGTAAACTATAATACTGTTTACCTGATTAATCCACAGTCAGGTGCAAAACTCAAGTTGTATTGAAATTGTGATTTGTGATCATTAACAGCCTGTTCACAGAAATTCAAGATGTGCAAGTACATTTTTCTAAATCTACTCATTCAACAAAAACCGCAGTAGGAGTAGGAGTTGATCTACTGCTATTTGAGACCGTACAAGATGGATGCCATCTTTACTTACCACAGCTGCAATTGCTGTGTGATACTGTTAACAGTGTTGTACAATCACTGAAATCGAGCGTTGAGTCTTCAGTCGGGAGGATATTGTTTAAAGATTTCTGGTTATTACAGTGGTGCAGCACCAGGTATAAAATGACTCACAAGTTCACAGCAATTTATTGGTTACACAAATGTTCAATGTATGAGTCAAGTCTTAAAAAACAACAGGCTGAAACTGGACTCAATTGGCACCAACCTGCGATGCAAACTTCCTTTATTAGAAATGTGTGATACAAAGTCAGATACACAGCAGAGAACACAGCAGCTGTTACATGCACAGAGGTGTTTTCCAGGGCAGACTCAACAAGGAGTGTGAGTGCCCCCTACAGTACAAACCCATGAATCATAAAAAAAAAGACGCTCTCATTTCATTGAGTCCTACAACACAGATCACACTCAATATACTCACCACATGTACGAAAACAGGAAAACATCAACATATATATACAGAATAACGTACAAGTCACCACAGAGGTATGTTTGTGTATCCCTGTAAATGCTTACCTGGCCCATCAAACGGTAAGAGTTTGGAGGGTAATGGGTCCTTTGAGCTGAGCGGGATAAGATAGAGGTCTTTGATCCGGCGGTTGTTGTTAGCCACCACACCGAATCGTTTCCTGCTGCTAAAATAACAGAAGAGAGAGACATACGCCACCTCCTCTTCCTCTGTGGCTGGGTGGAAACGGATCAGACACAGCTCCTACAGAGTAACAAGAAAGCAAAAAAAAAAAACTGTGTGTAATGCAAGTCCGGTAAATAAAAATGAAATTTTTTTTTCTTCTTTACTTTGCCATAACAAACCTTGGAGAGGGAGGTTTTCAGCTTCCCAACATAGTCCCACACTGTGTTTGGAGAGATCCGTCCTCCAACATGAATGGTGTCTGGCAAATCCTGCACAACATAGACAAGACTATGAATGATGCTTTTGATTGTAAGTACACTCAAGTGTTTTTGCATATGACGACTGAAATGGCAATAAATTGTTGGACCAGAAAGCTGATGGGAAAAATGACTAACCTCTTTGAGGTGCTCAAATGATCCTGAGACCAGGTAAGCCTTGGTCACAAACTTAGCGACATGCTGCATGTTGATTAGTCCTTTCCATATTTTCTCTTGACCATGGAGGAAGATCGCCGTCTCGCCCTCGGGTGGAGGTTCAGATGTGCTGTGAAAACCAAAACCATTGTCTTTCAGAGGTTTGCTAAAAGAAAGCATTCAGGTATTTCCAAAAAATGACGAAATGCTGAAAATATGAAGCATGTTGCTTCTACATCAAAAGCAAAGCCTTAATAAAAACAGTACACAGTATATCACATGAAGTTTTCTCCGTATAGAATAGAACCTCATCATATTATACTCTTCAGCACAACCATTACCTGTTACAAAAAAGGATTTTAAATACATATTCTTATGCAATTTTAGCAGAAAACAAAGCATGCAGGTAATACGTTAAATCCCTGGAGTTATATAAAAGAACCTTGATAAAACTGAGCACCTTGTTTTAGCTGATTTGGACACAGCCACCGCAGGCGGCGGAGCTGGGGGCATCGGCAGAGGTGCCTTGACTCCAACCTCCATTGGACCAGTAACAGGAAGTGGGAGTGTCTCTGCTGCGTTGTTGAGGGGTTTTTCTGGGGCAGTGTAGGTCACAGCAACGGCGGAGCCATGCCGGGCCATGCGAGGGTCTCTGCGTGTGATGGTGACAGAGGAGACGGTGGGAGCGATAGGTGCCGGCGCCTGGGCTGGAGGTGCCAAGCTCTTGAGGTCATCCTGGTAAAGCTGCGCATGGGATTCTGGGGCAGGCGGCTCCATCATGTTGGACTGGTAGGGTGGAAGGGTCTGCTGTTGGTAGCCCATGGAGTCTTGGTGCTGGTAGGCTGTGGAGACCTGTGTTTGGCTGACAGGAGAGACATCCCCTGACCTGGATGAATGCAGCTCTTGTCTGGGTGGCTTAGTCTCAGGCTTCTTGGTCAGTCTGGCTTTCTTTGCTGTTGGCTCATCTTCCATCTTCTGACCTAAATGTTAAGATGTAAAACGTCATAAAAAAATGGATCTACTGTGAAAATAATGGTTTATTGGATGGATAAAACTCTGACTCTCGTTTACCTGTGCATATTTTACAGTTGAGGTCAAATAGATGGGTCCTGTGCTCTGCGGTGGTGTCTTTGAGCATGGTACTGAAAATATCTGGCATGCTGCTGCTCCCCTCAACAGCAGAAGGCTGAGCAGATAGTGAAGGAGTAAAGCCAGACTCATCTTGGTCCTTCAGACACAGAAAACAAAATCTCAGTCAAATCCTAGATGAACCGAAACAGATAAGCAATCACGTAACACCCAGAATCCTGGATGATGATGACAAGGTGCACCAATGTATTTAGCGCAAGGTCAGCGCATGTAGGTTTAATGCCTACTGAAAGATTAAAAAGCATCAGAAAGGAAGAAAAACAGGACAGTTTGGCAACCTAACTACCACTATTACCTTGGCTACTGTTTTTACTTAGCTAGATTGGACAGTCAGTGCAGTAAGAACCCCATGCAGAAGTGAAAAGAAACAGATGAAAGCTATAGAAAGACAGCATGCCACCACTTACTGCAGCAGAAGCCATGCGAGCAGATGAAGTGGTGGCAGATATACATACATCTGCATCAGATGTCGGTGGAGCATCCTCCACATCCATGCTATGTGAACCAGAGTCGTGCCTATTGCCAAGCTTGGAGTGTCCTGAGTGGGCTCTTGTACCGGGAGACTGGATATGCAGGGAGACAGCCACATAAACTTTATGCAATCTGTAGAACAGGTAGTTTATTCTACATGTCGTTGACCTGTGCTTTAGTCTGTAGTTAGAAGGGAAATAACATTTACCTCAGCAGCGTCGGGCTTCCTCCACTCTGATATTTCCTTGGAAAGCAGCTCTTCAGCACTCAGTCTGACTAATCTGAAGGGACTGACCTCACCACCCACCACTCTGTAGAACAAACCCTGTAGACAAACACATCGCAGATATTTAACTTCTAAACTTAGGTGCAGTCAAATTTTTAAAAAAACAACAAAAAAACAAAACATAACATAACATGTGGCGTTTCAAACCGCAGACAAACACACAAAACTCTTTCAATATAACACTCATTACTCATAACCTTTGCATGCACACACACACACACACACACACATTATGTCATGCATGTGTGAACTCACTTTGTTTTTCGGGTCCTTGAGGTTGAACATGAGGGATCTGTACTTGTTTTTGTACTTGCTGTCAGTGCTAAGGCAAAGGTTAAACATTTCTTTCTCAATGGCAACTGCCAGCCTTCCGACCTCACTCTCAGTCATTTTCAGATCATCACTGTCGCTCACCCTGGTAGACAAAAAAAATATATGCTTTTTTTTTTTAAAAGGAGCTTAAATCAACAATTTACTCATAAATAAACATAAACATATAAAAATACCCTGAACTATGTTTTGTGGGACACTCACCTCTTATAGAGGATGTCTGTAAGCGAGCGGCGGATGTTCTGTCTCATCTGATTGTTGGGTGGTGGCGGCAGGAGGGTGACGGGGGTCGCCGATGCAGCTGGATGTGAAGACCTGGATGATGAAGAGTGGCTGGAGGAAGCTGAAGATGACTGGACTCTGGAGGATGAGGAAGACTGACTGTGGGATGGACTGTCCTTTTGTTGAGGCTGCTTCTTGGGAATGGTAAAGTTGGACTTAGTCACTCTCAGAGCTCCTGTGATGTGGATGGGACCTGGAGGGAAGGGAGACGGGGCAGCCTTTGCTGGTTTCTTGGACTTGGCTGCAGTTTTACTTGGGGGTGTCACACTTTTCTTAGAGGCCTTTGAGTTGGCGGATTGAAGAGATGTCTTCTTGCTCTTCGAGGAAACTTTGCCCCCTTTAGTGATCAAGGACTTCTTGTTTCCTTTCATTGGTGTTGTGGTCGTAGAGGAAGATTTCTCAGGAGACACCGCTGGTTCCTTCTCTTTGGGTTCTTTCTCATTCTGCTTCTCTTCTTTGGGAGGAGCTGGAATTCAAGAACAAGATTGAACGTTTTAAAATATACCATCATGCAATATGTACTTTAACACTGCAGATTACCAATTATTATGGTTGTTCAGAGACTACAAAATGCTGCTTGAGATGACAATCATCAGTTTCACAGCTGCTAAAACTCAAAATCATTAAAATGTGAAACATTAAAAACAGTAAAAGAAAAAAATCCAACAAAAACAAAAACAATGTACATCCACATACTTGTGTGCACACATTGAAATAAATACAAAGTTGACCACTGGGCAGATAAATAAATAGTCCCTCTTTATTTGTAGCAGTAACAGCAGATACATTGTGGCTTTTATGGCTGTTTTTTTTTTTTAAAGTGTTTTTTCTTCCCAAACATCATTTGGTGGTGATGATCTTCAAGCAAAGTACTACAGATCCATGCAGAAGAAAAGGAGCTGATCCATTTGAGTCTTGTGTGAATTCTTATTGTAAGCGTGTAAACCATCAGTCACTGAAGAGAAAGCACTTCCAGGTTCTGTCACTTGAACTTGAAGACACAAGCAGCATCTGCTCAGATGTTTACTCCTCCTGTATCACTGCCTACGAAAGCGTAAATGATCCATGACACTGCATGCGCATAGACAATAAAAGGCAAACATCTGAAAGATTAAAGCACCGCTAAAACTGTAAATCTTAAAACTCATTCTTATCATGAGCTCAGCTACACACCCTAATCACTAACACTATCAGGTGCCCATAAATGTATGCACTCTGAGCACACAAACACAGGGCACAAGTCTTATTATTGTTCAGTCACTTGCATTAGTTCTGCTGGGACACATGAACACATTACTTCGAAACCACAAACATCCTTTTATAGTGTGAAAAGACCAATGTGTCACTACATTGATTTAGTGATACACTTCATATTTCTTTAAACTACTGCTTCATCCATTAGGCCATGAAGCAGTATTTGACCACTGCTTAATAAGTCAACTCAAAACTATAACCACAAGTAATCTAAGCAGAGCAACATGATTAAAACCCCAAAGCAACCAGTTTCTAATAATCATAGGTTGTCACATCCTTCAAAAGATCTGTCAGCAAAATATTGGCTGTAATGCCTCATGTTGTATCGCACTATCGTTACACATACTGATCTAACCTGCTGCATTTACTCAAGACACTCTGCATATAATCAATAAAATGCCTTGCAGTACCCTCAACATCATCTTGTAAAAGTGAAACAAATTGAAAATGTCCACATTGGATTGCAACAAGTTCCCCTCAACATATATCAAATTTCATAAAGGTGCACAATGTGTGAAGAACGTGGCTGGGACCCCGCCTCTCTCTTCTGATGCACTCAGGCCGGGTCTTCGGGTTCCATCTTCTGTTGTGGCTTTTCTCAAACTTCACCGCCTGCGTCTCCGGGTGGTCTGCTCTCTCGCTGTAAGGTCTCCGCAGAGGTTCCTTCTCCCCCTCCAACTGCTCACCATCTGAGGGACTCTTGAGCTTCATGTCTCCATAGTGTGTGTAGAATTAATCAGTTGTATATGCTTGTTTGAGCTGAACTGGTCAGGATATCCTACAGCAAGCCAACACTGCTCACATAATCAATGGAGGCATCCAAAAAAACTGTCACATCACCTTTTATTTTAAAGCCAGTTTCCCACGAGCACTGATGCATCATATTCAATGTGAATTAAAACGTTTAAAAAAAATGGCAAGCCTGTTTAAGGATTAAAAAGTAAAAACACAGTTGTGCTCAACAGGTTTATGCCTGATATTATCAGCTCAACATGAGCTACATTAGCTTCACGGGTCCAAGTAAACATGGGAAGATTCTCAGACACCTACCTGCTGGAGAAAGGGAGGCAAGGACCTTAGTGAGACCAACAGCTGAGGTGATGAACCCAGGTAGTGGATAGACTACCGCACACTAATACACACGCACCGTTCTACTCATCACATCTATACATCTCATGGTATATAGATGTAATGAGTGGATTATCAGCCTCATTTTATCTCCATCACGTTCGTTTTTTTTTTTTTTTTCTTTCCCATCCACAGACCTGCATTTTAAATGTGAGGCATTCAAAAGAAACAACAAAAGGTACTCCAGTGATTTAGTATTGCCCTGCCAAAAAGTTGGGTGACAAAATAGATTCAACACAGGGCCAAATATTCCTGACTTTTCAAAAAACACTGGATCCTACGATTCCCATAATGCAACTTGATATAATCCTCCTCGCTGCCTGTATCTTTCATTCTCCTGAATTACTTTGTAACACAGGCCTCCTGTTAAACATTAACTCTCCAGTCACGAGTGGAGAGAACCCGGATAATGTCAACAGGGTTAAATTCTCAGACTTGGCTATTACAACAAGCTGAACACTGCTCCTAAACTGATTTTGATGTGTAAAAATCACTGGAGTGCCCCTTTAAAAGTAAACATGTTCAGCATTATTTAATACTTACCTAGAAGCCACATTTATCACTTACCTTTTTCAGCTGCAAAGATTTCATTGAGTAACAAAACCTTCATATTATCAAAATCACAACACTTTGTAAATCATTTTTAAAGTCTAGCGTACAGGACGTGTTCTTCTCCAGAGCACTCGTGTTCCTCCCCAAATGTGTGGATCATTTCTAAATTATGCTAGCATGACAGGACAATGTGATTTTCAACAACAGCCCAAAACCTTCAAAGAGATACATACACTTTTTGTTTAACACTGTTGGTGATATGGGTGTAGTCTTTTCTGGTGTTACTGCAATGTAATTATGGTCGCTGGACCAGGATGCAGTGGCAGGCGGGGGCGGGTGCTCCTCGGCATGCTCGTCTTCGTCATCCTCATCCGGATCGGGACTGTAATCTTCATCGCTCTCCGAGTCCTCCCTGCTCCTTCTTTGCGTCTTCTTCCCACCAGCGGCGCCCCTCTGGATGAACGGGAAGAGGAGAACACATTCAGGCGGTTTAGTAACATCACTAAGCAAGGATTGTTTGAGAAACATAAAACAGAAATGTTTATTTGAGCCATGTTGCCTTATAATACAGATTCCCCTTCATAACATCCTGTCAAACGCCAGGAAAATCTGCAATTTTGTATATATATAAAAAAAATAAAAATCACAGACTATTACAATCTTTGGCTTACTCTCCATACTACTTTCCTTTCCAACCACTGTATAATCAAAACAAATGCATCGTTTTGGGGGGGGGGGTGTTGTATTCTCCAGATTCAGTCTTTAACATTATTTTGACACAACATCTAAACTTTGGCAAATGCACGATATATTTCTCTGAAAAATGTGTGCCAATTTATTTACAGCCAGTACATTTTAGGTAAGTTAATTTGCCTTCAGTGCAAGCGTCACAAAGCAATATGTTCAATACAGTCAGACAGTCGTTCTTCAAGTTTAAACCCCTCATAAAAGTTGTTGTCTAAACTTGCACATCATTCATTTGAAATTGTGAGCCACAACTGTACATCACTGTTTACTCCCTTCCAGAGTCCTTAAAGGCTCAAACTGACATAAATCAACTAGGGGTTTCACAGTAATGAAAACCGTGAGATTTTTTCTTTTTAAAAATCCAGCTATGAAGGCACATGGAAGAGGCAGCAGGGTTTGTAACAAACAGCCAGCAACCTTGGAACAGATCATGAGAAGAGAATCTAAGCCAACATAATGTCAAGTGCTGTTTGGGACTTTTTATTGCTACAGAGGCAGATTGTGAGATGATAAATGATACACAATGTAAAGCCAATGTAGAATATACCAAATAGCTCAAGGTCATTGACAGTAAGTGCGATAACATCACAATACTGTTGGATGCAGTCAGTGAACATAATAATTGACTTATACAACCCGTTTTGTCCGAGTCTATTAAAAGTGACTTGATCTATTTATAAAGTCACCACGTGTTCACCAGGGCTGTGAAATATTACTAAGCAACATCATATTCAATCACTGGCATAAGTTAGAATGCAAAGTAAATATAAAATGTTGCTTCACACTTTGAATCACCTCACTTTGATTTGCTTGCAGTCATGATCCTGTGATCTGATTTATTCATTCTGATCTGATGCTAGATACCATCACGATCTGAAGTGTGAGCCAGTTTTATATTACTGATGAACCTATGGTAACACCACATTACGGTTTCTAATCTACATTTGCTCTTTAAGGCAGACAATTCAACATCTAGACCGTTAAACAGTAGCAGCTACCAGTAACCATTTGTTAATTATAGTTGAACTAATTGCACTTCCATTTACTTTTTATTCAAGATATTTTTTGACATCGTTAAAAATGGGTCAATCTCAAAATTTTAAAAATATTTTTTAAAATCTCAAATATTCCTGAAATAAAAGTGTTTTCTCTAATGCTGAACAGTGAAACTAAATGTTCATTGAAGTCACATCAATACAGCTTTATGCATGTATAAATAAGAGCAGGATTAAAGTCATTCAGAGAAATAGCAAAGTACACTTCAATATTCACAGCAGACTCTTCTAAAGCCGTTTTCACATATGAACTCCGGACAATGTCCAGCAAATCAGACACGACAGTTTCCACAGTGGCCCTTTCACACATGTATCACGCAGCAGGAGGGGATTGTCTGTTCAAGTCACAGGTTCCCAAGCATGCTAACAATAAAGCAAATAAAGGAAACACACTTTGGGAAATAATTTCTCAAATGTGGTCAAGACAGGAGCCTGATCTCTTACATTACTATAACAGATCATATGCCACTCATACACAGCTGCTAAGAAGGTGCTCCCCACAGCGATTACTTATGTTGTAACTTACAAAAATATTACGTCTGGCAAAGAGCATCATCTCAGGTGGCCCGAGTTACCTTTGGTGTAGACTTGGTTTTCTGAGCCTTGGACTTGTCCTTCTGCTTGGGCTCTTTGACGTCGGTAATGGACTTCATGGCCGCAGCAGCGTGTCTCAGGATACAGTCGTTTCCACAGTACACAGAGTCTGGCTGGGCGTTATTTTCACAGCCAGGCCCGATACATTTGGGAAGTGAAGACTCCTCCTCAGCCGTCATCCCAGTTTTCTCCTCCGCCGCCGGTGTCGTGTTCACCTCTATGTTTGACGCCACTTTCTGCTCCGGGTCTGGCAGTGTTTTCGGCTCTGCTGATGTTGGTGCCGCCTTCTTTTCTGCGGTCGGTGCCACCTTCTGGTCTGCTTTTGGTTGGGCTGGCTGCTGTACGGACTGGTCCAAGTCAGTACACAATACGATCAACAGCTAATAATGCTAATTCTGTATAGTCACAATGTGTTACAATAAGATACTATGTGAATAGTTTTAGCGGTGAACTTGTACAGTGTTGTCTGCAGAGATGTTTGGAGGTTGGAGATTGGCTACTTGATGCCATCTTTAAGTGCATTTTTCTGCATATTTTTTTTCATATCATCAATAATTTAACCAACTAAACCAAGATTGCAACCCATGCAGACTCAAAATACAGCAACAGTTGGGAGTGCCCCTTACTAATCAAAGATTGGGAGATTATTAATAATTGAAATGTAACATTTTAACCACACGTTTAAACCCTTTGACAGTGACTGCAGTCACATAAAATGTAATTAGTTTAAAGCAAAGCATGTTAATATAATTAAATATACTATTTAACAGTTTACTGTGGTATCACAGTAAGACATTGTACCTCAGACAAGGATTTAATGGCCGGACTCCTCAACAACACAATTATTCAAAGGATTAAAGATCATTTGCAAGGACCTACCGGCTGAAAGATCTTTATCCTCTTTTTCCCAGTTGGATTAATAGCTTTCTCTATCCTGCCTTTGATGCCGAGGTCTTCTACTCCCTTCTCTTCAGTTCCAACAGATATGGTGGTTTGAGGTGCTGCTGCAGCTTGACCAGCTAAAAGACTGGACTCTGCTCCTTTGACGTCATTTTTCTCAGCAGCTAAAGAAGAGGCAGCAGCAGAATGAGCGGGAACACAAGTCTGAGCAGCAACACCAGCTTTGAGCTCCCCGGTTTCTGTGCTCGGAGACAGGACAGATGTGGCAGGCCTGACCACCTGGTTTTTCTTGGCGGTGCAATTGGGGCAGATGTAGTCTTCGCCGTTTCTCTCCATCAGGCGCCCTCGGGCTTCAGTGATGCCCACACAGTCTCCGTGGAACCACTCCTCGCAGCGGTCACAGCAGATCATGAACCTAGTGAGCAAGGGACATTCGCCGCGACACTATTCAGCAAAGTTATACTCGACAAAAAGTCTCACGACACGACACTGCATCACCGATCTGACAGGAGATGTAGCTACTAGCTTGACAAAAACAAAACAACAAAAAAAAGGTGAGATGATATGAAACTTAAATAAGCTGCATTTACGGTATAATGAAGAACAAAGTGTAGTATGCTTGCTATACATCATTTACATCAAGAGACACTAAGATGCAACGATAGATGAAACATACCTTTTGTTGTGTTTCTGGCGACAGATGCAGTAAAGTGCATTGGGGTCATAGCCTCCTTCATCAGACTCCACGGATGATGAAGATGAAGATGTGCAAGAGGAGTCGTTCTCGTCATCTTCCTCGTCTGTCTGGGGCTTGCGTGTCTTGCCAGGACCTTGGGTAGCTTTATTCTTATTTTCCCTCATGACAGCAGTGGCCTTGTTGACAGGAGCTAAAGCTTTAATGGATGTAGCGTTCTTATTGGCTGCCTTCTTTTTGTTAATATATGTTCTTATTGGTCCACGCTTTACCAACGCTGCGGGGCTTTCTGTGTTCTCGTCAATCTCTTTCTCCGTCTCCTCCGTTTCCCCTTTGTCATTTTTATTTCTGTGTTCTTTCTTCTCGTCATCAACCTCTTTCTCCTCAACGTTGGGCTCGGGTTGAGGCTGTGCTGCATTTGTGCTTCCTACATCTTCAGGACCTTGATCGCTCTTTTCGTCTTTTGTCTCATTGTCTTCATCTTGTAACTGCAGTTTCTTGGCAGCATCCATGCTGTCCTCCTCATTCTCAGAGCTTCCGTCATCTTTGACTGTTGCTGCTCCGCCACCGGTGCCTCGGGACTGTCTGCCACCTCGAGTTTTCCTTTGGGTCTGCTGTCTCGCGCTACTTCTCGTCCTCCTCTCGGGGGACTCCGCCTTGTCCTCTATAGCCTTTGCATCAGCATTACCATCAAAGCTGGCCTCTGAAGCAGTTTCTGCATCGGTCGGAGTTTGGGAAGGAGGATCTCCACTTTCCAGACTGGGAGGGGCGCTCTTTCTCGACCCTCTTTTGGCAGTGGAGAGGAATTCCTCTAGTTTGTCAGTACGCTTGGACTGCCTGCCGCTACGGCGTACGGGACAGCGGTTTTCAGGGCTGTCGACTGCCGCTTCCACTGGCATCTCTCTTCTTGCAACAGTGGACCGACGGAAACCCCAAGTTTTCTTTACTTCACGGTTGGCCTTGGTAGATTTATCTGACTCCTCTAGTGTCTCTTTGGCCACATTTTCGCTTTCGGTCTGAAACTGCACCTTACCCCCTTCTCCTGTGAAGAGAAAATCACAAAGGACTGTGGGCAAAAAAAAACAAAACATGGCATGGCATCAACAGAGTTTAACATCTCATTGCTAAGAAACTACTGATTGCTTTGTGATCAACCATGCATATAAATCAAAATGATTGAGAATTTTAGGAGACCCTTACTTACATTGAATATTCACCCAAATTTAAATCATTCGAACATTAGAAAACCTGACACTACATCTGTGCCCAGTGCAACTACAATATCCCCACCCTTCATTGACAAGGGAAAAGAAGCTCATCCAAGGTACCTTCAGAGCAGCTATCCATACGGTCCTGGCTCTGCTCTGGCTCAGGAGCTAGAGAGAGCTCAGGGCTCACATTTTCCTCCATAGATGATGGAGACAATCACTACTTTCAAACTGAATGTCTACAGTTAAGAGAAGAGCACAAAAGACCAGCTATGAGTCACTTTTTTCAGTCTATAACATTTTGTGACAAACACTGAGTGCTACAACGTTTTCATTCATCAGGCAGTGACTGGTCAGCTGTGTCTTCAGTATTTACATACACTTGTTTCCATTACATTCACACTCCAAAACACACAATGCTAGTTCAACTCATTATCCATGTCATCTATTTTTTAATAACAGCTCTATAGAAGATATGCACTCAACATGTTCTCACAATACCACCCCATCACTGAATAGCAAAACAGCACCTGTACGGCTGCTATGTATGGTGATAAATGAGGAAACCAAAGGCCATCAGTATCAACAATGAGCCATGAAAATTTCCTCAATGGTCTGTGGGCTCTGAAATGTGGTCAGAAATCAGAGGTCAGAGTTTTCAGACGCCTCTACATTTATTTTACATGTTTAGATCATATTCTGATCTAAAACACTTTGATTTGATTACACTTCATTCAGACAGCTGCGTACTTTCTCTTAATGTTACACAGCCTCTCCAAGTATCATTTCACATGTCTTCAGTATTCTGTAAAAACTGACAGACTGTTTTAAAATCTGCATCATTGATTCCTCTTAAAAGTCATTGCAGCATTTTGCACATGAAAGCATTATGACAGATGCTAACTGCAGGATGTTTGGGGAGAGGGGGGTTGACTGTGACAACTTCTGTGCGTAATCGCATCATGTGCATACCCTCTATAGTCTAATGCAATGCTGCAAATTTAACTATATGCAACATTTTTTAACTTAAAAATAGGGAGGGATCAAGTGTAAAACTGAATAAATTGTGGCCTCATGCACATGAGAAATAGTTTATGTTGATGTATGAAGCTTAAGATTCTCCAGGTTTAAGAAAATCCTAATACTCCTTAATTTAACAACACATTATGAAAACTGTTAATGTCTGTACCTGCAGTTCAGCAGTGATAGGTCACAGAGCGCTTCTTCTAATAAGACAGCAGTAACCGTCTGTCTTGGTGCAGGGTTAAAAGATCTGCCAGAAGGAACAAAACGTGTTAGGATCAAGGCAAAGAAAAGCTAAGCTGCAACAACAGTGTGGACTCAATAACTCAGTTTAGACTTAAGAAAATATGCAAAACATTTACTAGCCTGAATCTATCAATTCCAAACTTTATATGATCAACAAACAATACACTAAACGCAAGTACATTTTGACAATCATTTTACAAGGTTGCAATAATGGCTTATAGTTTTTAAAAGTAAATAATAAATGTAAGAAAGGTGTAACTCCGCCCAAACATGAGCGGCACAACTGATCGCTGCGCATGTGGGTAACTGTTTGCAATTTTCATCTCTTCAATAATTCAAAACAATTACCGTGTGAACCAATAATCATCATGTCTGCTTTTAAAACACATCCAACCAAAGAGACTGATGGTGATTTGACCAGATTTCCTCCAATGCTGGCGGTCACGACATCGAGCCACGTGAGTGAGGGGAAGCTATCGCCAAGAAAAGGTGGGAGGGGTCCGAGATGAAGCTCTAATTAAACACTTTTGGGACAAATCAATGCAACCGACTTTCTAAGATGTATAGATTCTGCCGCATGTTTACAATGAGTCTGGATGCTGTGATTGTATCGGAGGTGTAACGTTAGTAGCTGCTGCTCTACGGCGAGAGGAAAGCAACACACGGCCTCGACACGCACGACTGAGCAGCTTCAGATTCCTCACTCATACACAACACCATGGCGTGCACACTGTCAAATGAGACCTGAATTATGTATACATTTTGCCGGGTTATATTGGAGAGAGACGACAACACACTAAGTTAACTTAACGACATGAGACTTAGTTACGCCTCCTGCACACACGACCCAGTGAACGACGGCCGCAGATGCAGCAATAACCATTAAACTGAGCTAACGTTAGTGTTAAAGCTAACACGAACCGTAGGAACCACCTTCAAAATTGTTAAGCTAATGGTAGGTTTTGCTCTTAGCAACTCCCGATATAATGTTAAACACGCCCATGTGCATGTTTAGGCTTCACTTTAACGACTTATAACGGGTGGCTTTGCCTTGCGAAACGTGCACTTGTAGCTAACAAGCCCGGCTAACGCCATTAGCCACCACGAGCTTTAGCTTGGATACTAGCTATTTGAGTTAGCATTTAAAATAAAATACACCAAGGCCAAGTGACACATTCCTCCCACTGCAAGACTCATAAGTAACCAGTCTAAGGGACCGGGGTGAGATAAAATAACATAACGTTAGTTTACCCGTAGCTAAGTGTAAGTTAACGTCACTAAGCTAACGCCGTGTTCAACCTTGGGTCGGATACCTGCAGTTATCTGTTTCACCTCCTGCGGGAGGAGGAACCCCGTGAAAATTCAACAATACTCTCGTGAATGTTCAAATTGTTGTTTTCCACCCACCTACGCGCTAGAAATACCGATGATATGCCCTCGCTCTTTCTTCGGTCAATCCTCCATTTTCCATTCCCGCTGGAGCTAAGTGACTGCGGCAGATGGCTGACGGTTTACAGTGAGCTCTACGTGTCTGCAGCGCCGCCACTGGTCAGGAGGGGAAACGCAGCAGGTACAAGCAACAATGTGCTTGTTTGGCTTGTAGGCCTACTGTATGTGCGTTTCAATAAACCGCATGCTAGGGTTCAGTCCAAATCTATATATACCTTGAGCTAAGTAGAAATATATAATATTTTGATCATCCTAATTAAGTACCTTTAGCAGACAGTATAATAACTGCCTTTGTATTTCATACATACTGTGTTACCATGTGTATATATAATACATATGTAAACATGTCTCTCATAACTTTTCATTTTTATGCGTAAGAGCTTGGTGTTTCAGATTTGTTAACTTTTATCTATGTTCTTCTGATAATTGACAAAAAATTGCAAACGTCTGAATAAGTTTGTATTTAAGGCTCTTACATACATGACAAAACCGATCCAACATACGAGCAAGTTCCTCTCACAACTATAAGATGAAACCTAAGATGGTACTGTTTGTGAGCAACCCTTTAAACTAAAGAATAAGCTTGAATTTTAGACCCTACTTACTTAAACCCTACTTACAGACTCAGCCTATAGTTGAAACTATGCTAATTAATTGCAGACTGCTTTGTACCTAATTAGTGCACAGTGTAATCATAGAAACAGCTCATTTAAAATGTTTGTATTTGTTATTTTCTTTGTAGTATACAGCAGGCAACATTAGAATAACAAATAAATTAACATAGAATACAAAATAAGTAATTTACAGACATTTCTGTCAACAGTCCTCTAATCTAAAAGTGAGGTGGTCCATTAAAAGAGGTTACATTTTTGCAGTTTTAAACTGTTTAACTGGTCTGTCCTTTACAGTATGTGTATGTTTTTTTGACAGTCAGGCATGCTTTTATGAACTTTATACTGACAGCTCTATATAGACTGCAAAGAAGTGTATGAATATGCGGTATACATGTTTAAACTGCCCCTTCTAGTGGTTACTAACCATCTGCTGTCAGTCGTGTTTCCACATTTAAAATGTTTCAAAGACCACTGTGCACTGGGGGCAGTATGAATAATAAATAATTTGGATTGCTCCCTGAACAGCCACTTGAACAGAACAACTGATATAGACATATCCATGTTGTGAAAAAAAAACAATCTATACATTTACATTTTCAAGTCTGGTAAGCACAGTTATGACAGGGTGACAGCAACGTTGTCAGTGCTCTTCTCCATGTCACAGTCTTTGTCTAATGGTGCAGAGACTGGTGTGTCTCGGAGAGAGTTTGGACCACTGCTAGACTGCCCTAAACTTTTGTTTGGGGGGTCTGTTGCCGACTCAGCCTCAGGTTCTTGCTGTGGGGCTGTGGCTACAAATAGAACAAAAGTGATCAAGTGTTAGTGGTAACGTGACCTGGTGATTATGCAGGCAAGCAAAGAATTGAAGACTTATAGACAGGGTTAAGAATTGCCAGATAGCGATAGTCCTTGCTTGTGTGAATGGTATAAATAATGTGCTGATGCTGGCGCTCGCTGTTACCTGACTGAGTGCAGGACTTCATGTGTTCTGGCCAGTGGGCTTGCTGACAGGGGTAATCACAGTAGCTGGTGTTCCAGCAGCAGTAGAAGATGGCCTCTTTTCTGCAGTTAGCGCACCACTGTTTCTTTTTAGTTTCATCCACTGCTTGCTGCTTCTCTTGCTCCATCTGTTTCTTCACCTCAGTCACCAACCTCTCTCTTTCCTGCTCCAGACTTTGCCTCATCTCTGCCATTGTCAGCTCTAGATTGAAGTACACAAAGTTATAAAACACAAGTAGAACTCGTTACACTGTTTAGGGATGTCTATATGCAATGTATTTTGCTGACTCCTAAAGGTCTCACCAAGATTGTGCTTCATTTCTGACAATTCTTGTTGATGCAACCACTGTAGTTTTTCTATTTCGATTCTCAGTCGTCGTATCTGAATGAAAAATACACCTTAAGGTAGGTAAAGAGTGCAAATGCAAGCAACTGTTGATGATTTGATCAGAGCAAACACCTACCTCTGCTATTGTGTTGCCTGAAGTACTCTTCGAAAGGTCATTGTAGATTTCAGTCATTGTACCTTTGATTGCATCCATTATCTAGAGAAGAGAAGACCATAATATTCTGACGTCTCATTCAAGAAGAAAATATTTAACAGATGAACCAGATGAATATATAAACTAGCAACACTTTTTTCTTATATCTTCTCATATAAACCTTTCTGAATTGCTCCCTGGCCTTGTTTTCATCTCAGTTATTTATCCAGAAAACAATCAATCAATGCCAGCGTTACAGCACAGGACAATATCCTCCAACAAGTGGAGATGACACCTTACAAAACACTAGTAAACTAAAAATGATACTAACTTTGTTGGTGTACTTGGCAATGTCTGCAGCAACATCTGCTGAGGCAGTGGGGATATACAGGTCCGTTGCCACCGGTGACGATGAAGCAGCTGTGCTTAAACTTGATGCTGCTACCATGGCAACAGACGCTGGACTACTGGACACCAGGGTGACAGCTGACGTAGATGTGCTTAATGGAGTGTCTTTTTGTTGAACAGCTGTGATTTTTTTTTTTTTAAAGAAAAAAAAAAGCACTTTTTAGACAGAAACATCAATATAGACAAATTGATGGTGAAATATTCAGCATGCATATTTGCCACTGTGGAGTGTAAATGAAAAATATTCCTGCTGATGATTTATTTAGCATGTTACACCTTGAATACTGAACATTTGTTCTCCCTTCCACATATTATTATTATTATTACCTGAAAACATTTTGAAATGTAAGCTATACTTAATACTATCAAAAACTGTTGTGACCAAAACCATGTTACCTACCTTTAACAGCCTGCCTGGTCTGATAGCGTGTGCTTTGTGAAGACTGCTGTGCCGGAGACGAGGACGCTGATGTCGAGCCGTTTCCGGCTGCTTGTGTCTGGGTCAGCACCTGTGCCTGGCCTTGCCTGGGTGATGAAGCCTGCATTTGCGTTGTAGCCACAGGTTGCTGGTTCTGTTGCTGACGCTGCACTTTCTGCATGTGCCACTTCTGAGAGGAGGTCTGAAACTTGGCTGTGGGATTCCACACAACAGCTCTCTGCACCACTGGCACTGTCTCTCTGGGCAGCAGAGGGCGCTGTTTCTTCAAAGCTGGTGTGGTGGAGGCTGAAGAGGAAGATGGTGGTGTCGCGGTGGCACTGGACACAGTGGTGAGGCTAATGGTTGCAGGAGAGGGTGTGGTGAAGGACACCATGGTGACAGGAATGGCCATAGGGGACTGCGAGGAAACACTGGAGGGTGTGGAAGGGGCGGTGCTGTTTTGAGATAGTAGTGTTGACGGCGTCAGGACTTTACCTACAAAGGAAAAGTACAAGTGTTATTTACCAGTTTCACCTGTTTACATATATAAAAAGTTCATCAGATTCTAATGCAAAAAGTGGACATTACTCACTGTCAGGTTTACTAGTAGATGACTCTTTAACTGTGACATTGTCTTTTCTGCTTCTCTTCCTGTCCTTGCCTCCCTGATCCTCTCCAAGGTCAATAACCAGCTCCCTCTCTGAGTCAGAGTCCTCCACTGGCACAGGCTGCTTTGCCTCATCTTTCACCTGAGTCTTCTCTCGGGGAACAGGTGACGCTGGAGGTGCTTTAGTCTTTTCAGGACTCTCTTTTTCCAAATCTGTGCTTACTTTCTCTTTAGCTGGAGTATCTGATGTTGTTGCACTAGCATCACCTGTTGTGGACTCAGATGCCACAGATGCATCAGGTTTGTCCTCCTTATCTTGGCTTGGAGATAGTTGGTCTTTGACTCGACTTTTGGAAGGCTCCTTGTGGGCTTCCTCAATTGGTGCCGTGTCCTGGCCATCCTTGGTCTTTTGCTCTTCATCACTTGCATACTCACTATCACTGGAGTCAGATTTATCAGAGTCTTCTGAGTCACTGTGTTCCACACCTTTATACACATCGACAGAGATCTCGTCGATACCTGCAAAGTAAAGGAAGAAGATGGATATCACACACAGTGCCAATATGGTATAGGAAGAAGTTAAGAATTAAAGTCATTATCAACAACTTGGAGCAAAAATACTTCAGAAATTGCTAATTGTTTTTACTACAAACTGCACTGACCCAGCTGTGCCTTGCAACTCTCAATGGTTTTGTCCAGGTTGAGCTGGAAACGGCTCTTGATCTGTCTTTTTGGAGAGGTGAGGACTGGAACGGCT
The DNA here is from genome assembly GCA_036937835.1 of Pampus argenteus. Lineage (NCBI taxonomy): Eukaryota > Metazoa > Chordata > Actinopteri > Scombriformes > Stromateidae > Pampus > Pampus argenteus. The sequence goes on along the minus strand of CM072863.1, from coordinate 20,262,105 downwards.
CCCTGCTTCTGCTGCACCGTTTCACTAAGCTCCTTTAGGTCCATTTCTGCTTTACTCCGATCTGAAGGAATACAACATATAAGAATTCCTAACTGCAAAATGCCTAAAAGTGACCTGTATTTACTCATTACATTAAATTCCATGCATATTACATAATGATGTGAGATTCACCTAGATTGAGGTTCAGAATGCTTCCTGTTGGAGGTGTCTTCTCCTGCTTGGCGACGCCAGCAGCTTGGGAGTGGAATGGTTTAGGGCTGTCCAAGGAACTGCCAGCGGGACCAGGTCGAGGATGAGCAGGTGATGCTGTATAGAGATATTTTTTCTTTTAAATGAGAACCAAGAGGAGGAAAAGTCTCCACTTAAACATGGATATGCGAAAATGCATCTGGTGGAATACCTGCACAGTCCATGGACTCTTCTCCCATACTGTACTGGCTGTTTGGAGCTTTAGTCAGGGTCTTGTCTGCTGTCTCTTGTTCTCCATCTGAACCTGTATGGGCAGAGGAGTTGGTGCTCATAGGGGAGCGAGGCATATCACTGAGGGGGAGCCGCCGCCCTCCCAAACCAGCCCCAGACAACATGGTTCTGGCCAGAGGGATCTTGGGTGATGCCGTCATATCAAAGCTCAGCTTGATCTTTTCCTGTTTCTCAGATTTGACAGGAGTGGATGAGGGGTTGGAGGGATCCTGTAGCATCTGGAAATTGTTGTCAGGAGTGTAGGGTGTCCTAAAGGGGGCATAGTTAAATACTCCAAACTTCTTCCTCATGTTCTCCACATAGACCTCCATCTCTTGCATGGCGCTGTTAAAGATGCTTTTGGTCTTCTTCACAGAGAATGGAATCTCTTTGGACATGAGGTAGCAATTGTTTAAAGGGACCCAGGCCCTGAAGGATAAAGATTAACACGCATCATAATGTGTCCTGTGTTACAACAAAGCTTGAAATGTGACTCCAAGCTCAAGTAACTGAAGCACAAAGGGCAGATACCTGTCATGCTGACCAAAGAAGCGAGCATCCACCTGTCCATCTTTGTCCCGCAGAGCTTTAGCAGGCCAGAAGGGAAATCCTTTCAGTTTGGCCCACACCAGAGGGTGCGGGTTACTCTGCAGACATACAGTAAAACACTGGAACTAAGTGCTTGTATTCCAGTGGTTGTATGTTTGAATGGGTAATGGAAGAATCATCAAAAGAAACCTCAAGTTACTCAGCTTACACATGGCTCACAGAACCAGTTGTCTCTCTTTTGACAAGCAGACAAATAACACTCAGGACAAACTTCAATCTCGTTCATCTGCAAAAAGAAAAGAAAAATCAATTTTCTTGAATCAAAATTCAGCTCAAAATATCAAATATCCTTTCTGACCCGGACCGCATACTGACCTCATGTTCACAGATTTTTACTATAACTTTAGCTGTAGCTGTGAGTTTGTGATTGCCTGAAAAAAAAAAGAACATAAAATTTGTGGTAAACAATTTCTATACAACCAGTACAAGGTGATAATTCCATATAATTGGTAATCATCATCCAGTGGAAATGTTTTACAAACTAGTAATTATGCAGAGCAAAATGTAATTAGTTCAGTACGATTACCACATGATGCAACATACCTCCATTGTATATGATACAGTTGTGCAAAATCCATTTTGCATCTGCCAAGAAGGCTTCAGTGCAGCCATACATTTTCTTTTTAATATTCTGCAAAAAGAAAAGATGTTGCATGACTGACAAGTGTTCCAACATCTCTAAATTGAAAACATCTAATAAATGTGTTTTACCTTCTCCAGTGTGCAAAGATCCATTGGGTGAAAAATGTACTCTGCGTAATCTGGATGTTGTTCGAGAGACACAGGTTTCTGGAAGGGCTCAGTCTATAAAATTGGGTAGACGGAAAAGAAAGTGAAGGTACCAAAACTTCTCAGGCCACCCTTCCCCTCTACCGCACATGAACATGCTACCAACATGTTACTACTATAAAAGTCTAAAAGCCGCTTCAAACAAAAGGAGGAAAACCAGTGGAGGAAGAAATCATGACGGGGTCTTGTTAGTGGTGTAATTGATTACCCAATTAAAAGTCTTTCTCTGCGTGGAAGCTGCATGGGGGGAGCGAGATGACAAGCGGGGATGATCCTGAAAGAGAGCAAGAGGGGCAGCTGTATCCTCACCACCAGCTAGCATGTTTTACCTTCATGGTTTCCTGCCATGATAGGCCCATTATAGTACAATGACTGTGATTGTTAGTTCTGTTATAAGAGATCATGCGCACATGCAAATCAGTATCATATATCATGCTGGACTTATATGTCTCGTCTGTCACGACTGATGAGAATACGATGACCAGAAAAAAAACATATAACAATCAAGACTGGCCAGAAAAGAGCACATGCCAATATCCAAGTGATAAATCGGCAAAGGCAGAAATTAAAATAAGAAGTAAGTAAGCTGCCTGCCCCAATATTACATAATCAGTTTGGTAGCATGAATTATCTAGAAAGACAGACGGACCAGAATACTTACACCTGGTTGTTTCATCTTCTGAGTGGCAAACTTTAGTAGGTAAGACAGCTGTTCTATAGTTAGCATCATCATGGCTTTGCTCTGAGTCTCTATACATTCGGCAACTGTTATTTTCTAAAAGACATCAAGAGGAAAAGACAGTAACAGTTTTTAATACCCCGTATTAGGCTCATGTTCTTGTCACTTATGGAGCGGTCATCGATTACTGAACAAATATTACAAGAAGTTTTTAATTATAGGCTTTGAAATTTGGTTTCCAACACCCTTACACTATACACATTCCTGGGTGAGTACCTCACACTCCGGACAGAACCAGTCGCCGTCGGGCTCGGCTGGTAGTTTGAGGCACTTGGCGTGGTACACCCTGGGGCAGAGCTCACAGCAGAGCACCTGACCCTCGCGGTGGCACAGCCAGCAGTAGAAGTCATTCCTGCCGTCCTGCGGTACAACATCAACAGGGTCTGTTGTGAGTGCTGGCTGCTTCACATAGTAAAAGGGACCATGTCTTAGTTCTGACTGGAATGCAGGCAAAAGAAACACAAAGTTGGGGAAGGTCAAAATCAGGCGATCAGAGATTGTAGAAGCCAAGTACACATGCACAGCATGAACAAAAGACACAGTGAAGTCCCAAAACACAGACTGTACCACAATCATTGAGATTTAAGATCATATTTTTCAAAATTCCCTGTGATGAGAATTACCCCAAAAGCCAACTGGCAATAGATTTATGTAAATATTCGAAGACACGTGATTTTCTCAGCTCTCTGATTTTAGCCTGCGCAACACTAGAACAATACCATCAACTACGTGCAGAGGGGTAAACAACCTTGATTGAACTGGCAAAAGCTCAAATAGTTACAGTAGCTACTAATCATTTGCGAAGGTCAACCTACAGTAATGTGCCAAGTGTAAGATACTAGCAATCATTTACCTTTTGTGCATTTGTGACTTGGTTTAAGCACAAATCAAGCAAAGCATGCACATAATCACATGATTTTCTTCAGGCTGCTCGAGACATTTTATAACATAGTTAAATTTAAAGATACATTTGTTGAAAAGTTACACATAAAAGGCCAAATGCTAACTGAAGATCTGAACACTTCTTTAATAGCTGTTATCAGTAGTGAGCTGAAAGTAAATGGTGTGTATCAACATTTAAAAAGTTTCTAGAACATGAACATATGAGCCATCATTCAAATGTTAATTGGTCACCATCAGGCAAAAGTCTTAGCTGGCAGAAAGCACAACAGGTAAATGTTAATAAAGGTTAAATAAAGCAAATACATCTACCTTGGTATCACAATATAACATATTACTGGTGCTAGTGTAGCAATTATATATCAGGATATATTGGAATATTGATTATTTGTCCCAGCCCCACAGTAGACTGTAGAGTAATGGTGACAATTATGAGGGATAAGGGGGTAATTCAAGAATATACAAGTGTATATAAATACTGCACAACATTTTACGTTTTAAGAAAGATACATTTATTTTAATTGAAATAACCTCAACCTTATCTGCTCCAGTGGAGCTGTCAGTGACCATCAGATCAAATAGTTTTTGAACTGAGTAACTTCTAAGTGTGTGTGTGTGTGTGTGTGTGTGTGTGTGGAGCAGGCATTCCTGCAAAAGAGCATTCAGCATGCTAAATAAAGGATCGTAAAATATTGAATATGAATTAGCGTTCCCTGCCAAAGACCTTCTTTCCTAACACAAAATATGTTTATTACATGTCTGTCACTAAAAGTTGGTCGCGCTATCTGAAATAGATGAATATTTTTGGCAAACAATGCTTTAGACTGTATCAGTGCACCTACAATGATTATTTCCTGAATATGAAGGGCTGTTGTTGTCGCTGAACATTGCTGTTATCTGAATTACAATAGAAAAGCAGATTGGTTTAAACTTATTTTCAACTCAACTCCTTATCCTTCATCAAAAATGTCCTGTTGAATCAAGAGCGTGTTCACTGCAGTTTCGTATTATTTAGTCAGTTAGTTTAAGTCTGAATATCAAAAAACAATTAGTTTGGGAATAATAGCAGGTTTTTAATCCTGTTTCTTAGTGATGGGGGTCGCTTACATGTGGATGATGGGTGACTTGATTGTTACCTGGTCTTTGCTGCTGCTAACAGCACCTGGTTTCTTCTTCTTTTTCACTGGACAGGGGGAAGTTTCAGCAGAGGAGTGACCATTGGATGAGTGAGAGGGGCTTGGTATCTTTCGTTTTTGGGCCATCCGCTCTGTTGACCCCGTGTCTGAAACAGCAGACAAAGGTCAGAGATCACACAAACCAGGGAGAGTGAACTAGCCTCCTTAAAACAGGGGGAAATATGAAACGGCACTCTCACTCACAATGTGTAATACGGAGCTATTTCATAGATATAGACACAGGTACAGAGATACAGATTTGCTGATCTACAAACAATATAAATAATCTAGCGTGTTCTGACCTTTGGATCGTGTTGAGATCTCCATTCCCTCTGTTGCAGTGTTAGTCTTCCCCTCTTCCTCTGCCACACTGATGCAGAGAAGAGGCATTGTCAAAGATATGGCAGTCAAACAGCATACAGCTGCGGATTTCTCGTATGCTATGATTATAGTTAAAATTGTTCCTCAGGACAATGTGTTCTTTAGAGGTACGGTGCACTATAGTTAGGCAGGGCTTAAAGCAAGAAAAGACTTGTGAGCATGAAAAGTTGTCCTGGAGGAAGTGGGTACAATGCATTATATGAATTTAAAACTGCTCTAAGCATCATGCACGCACCTGAACTTAAGGCCATGAGTACAACCTGGTAGTCTGTCGGCTATCTACTGCACTCAATCTAATAAATGCAAATGATTACCAAAAAACTGCAGAACAAAACATATAATTTTGTGTTTGGCGCAAACGACAACATCACTGCTCAAGTTTAGTAGCTTATCAAGCTGCCCTTTGGAGGCATATTGAAAAATGCAAGATTTGATCCCTGATTGTACCCAGTTAAATCAAACTTTTTATCACCAAACTCGACTGCTTGGCTCAGAGGCACAGTGTGACCTCCATTTGTCAGCTACATTAGTTGATATGTAAATGGTCAACAACCATGCCTACCTGTTCATACATTCCCTTCATCCTACCACAATGGAGTCATTCTGGATAAGAAAGGTCAATTTTGCCAACAGCTGCTCTCTTTAGATTTGAGACATTCGTTTGGTAACAGAAGCATTATAAATCTTAATTCAATAACATCTCAGAATAACATTAATATTCAAACTATTACTTCTAGCAAAGTGCTGTGCTGGAAGCGTGTGTTTCAAAAGTTTAGATATGAATATGAGTAATTAACTCAGGGAATGAAATTAACACCAGTCACTGATTTCACACTGTGTATATTTGACTAACACATCTTTTCAATACCCTGCTGAGTTTTACCTGATTTCAATCAACCCATCTCAACAATTATTACAAAATAAACTAATGCAGGACTGAAAATTGTGTGGCTGTTACGCAACAATCAAGACCCATCATGACTGAAAATACTGACGCTGTAGCAATTATATCACACAAAACATACATCAAGAGCTTAAAGGCACAGGCGAAAAAATAATGTTGAGACCTTGTGTGCTATTAGATGAACATTTTGGTAAATCTTAATGATAAAAAATGTCTAAAACTCAGTTAAAGCAAAGATTGAACATTAATGGTGCATTGGAAGCAAAATGTGTATGTTCCACTTATATAAATAGCCGTCACCTTTCTCCTCTGACCACAGATCTATGAATAGTAAACACAAAAACATAGAACAGCATTATCTGCAGTGTATGAAACGTCTGACACCCAACAAGTAAAAACCATGTAAACAGACTTCCTCGTTATGTTCAGTAAGCAAGTGAACTATTGAGACACATCATCATAATAATAATAATGTAATGAAAATGTAAGCCACAATCTGCTGTGATCCATCCACCTCACAATCAAAATATGCCCAACAGGTTATTCTCAGTATCAGTCTAACATGATTCACCTTGGCTTGGAGGTGCACTGTTGTCGATCCTGTTATTGCTTCCATTCTCTTTGACGCCACAACAGATGCACCGGCCTCATCATTCAGATGGCTTTGATTTTGGCAAATTCCTATGTCAATTATTACTGAGGAAAGCCCTATTTGATTGTTATATATATGCCATTCACTGAAAGCAAAAATGCTGCTTCAGTTTGGATAATCTTGTTCAGCAACCCCCACACCCCTCCTCCTCCTCTTCACTAAAGATAGATGAAATGACGGGCAGGAACACAGCACATCTGCAGAGACAGACAGGAGTGCAGTGAAATGGCTTTACTGGCCTCCTCATCTAACCTGTCTGGACAGCCTCAACCTACCCCAGCAGCATCCTGTCCTGTCCAGGTCAGGAGTACAGCAAAAAAGAGACAAACACAGCAATAGAAACATGGACAGGGAGGAAAATTAAAACCTCCTATCCTGACAAAAAAAACATTGCTAAATGAAATGCTCATAGAGCACACAATACAGCCTATTGTAATCTACTGATACAAGCCTTTTCACACCCACCACTGCCATAACATCCATGCTTCAATGTAGGAAATCAACAGCATACCTTTTTCCTTACTCACATATAGATTCTTCAGCCTATTCTTTAATCTTTTTTTCAATTATTGAGGGCGTTGGGGGAAGAGGGAAAAGATGGGTCCAGGTTTCCCAGAAGGCCTTCTCTCCCTGCTGCTCTCTCCTGCAATTGTCAATCTTTAACCTCGGCTGCAGGCTGCTGATTGGCTTGAGCACCACATGGAGGTGCCTGATTGGGTGCTAAGCTCCGTGTGCCACACAGGCTCTCTTCTCCCCGCTCTCTTCAGCCACAGTGCTGCAATGCAGAGAGGACTGCTCCTCACTGTTGCTAAAAAACCTCCTGGAAACCAAGTCTCTCACTCCCCACTAAAAACCCCACACAGACATAAACTGGCTGTGTGCCTTTTAGCAGACATGTAAGATGTAGCTCTACAGGCTTGACAGTGAGCGGATCAGATTCCCTCCCTCGCTGTGCTCTCAGCCGGTGTATGTGTATGGCATCCATTTTGAAGAAGCTCTCTCTCTCTCTCTCCCTCTCTCTCTCTCTCTCTGTCTGACTGCTCCGCACGTACCACACACACAGCAAACATTCGCAGCACCAGTCCGATTCTGTTGTAAAAGGACCACATGTAGCTTATTATGTGGCCCAGCATGTTGATATGCAGTGTGGGCCCTAATAGTGGACACAAAGAGAGGACTGAAAATGTCACAGGCCTCCCAGACAGCATAGGAGCTGTAACCCCCTCCTTCCCTCTCCCTCTTCCTCCCTCTCTCCAATGCTTCTTCAGCTTACACTGTCTCCTTATCAATATCTACCTGGAGTTATGAGCAACAGCAAGATGAAAAAAAAAAATCTTTCTATGTCAGTTCTGTGTGACCAAATAATACACAATATTAAAACATAGTGGTACAGATACAGCCCAACAAAAGGAAAAATTATCCTACAAAGCACAGCGAGGCCAAAATGTCAGGACCGATTACGTCATCCAGACAGATCCAAGAAGGTCAACTGATGATATGTTAAGAGGCAGAGACCAAACTAAATAGGCGGTGATGGTGTAATGCAGATTTAAGTGTGCCTACACCAATCCCCACACCAGAGTGGAATGAAGGGATTAGACGCATTACCAAGCAACATTCACAAAACACTGAGAGGGGGGATTTGCTGTTTCAGTCAATGCAGGCTGTCCCTGAACCCTGGTCAAGCAACGCTATGTGTGCCATTATATCCAGGCCATGGCTATATCTAAAACACTCAGTCATCCTCTAATAATAAAAAAAAGAACAAAAAACATGACATACACCACCTGGAATATATCAGATGCTCAAGAATAAAATAACAATACTGACAAACTGGCAGAAATAGATACAATCATTTTCACCTGACTCATGCATACAGAAAAACCAACACCAACATCATTACATACAAACAGAATTCAATCAAACCTGGTCGACTTCAAACAGGTTTTCAAGCCTCTTTGGGATGAGATTTCTATGCAGTGCCTTTTCAGAGGAAGTCCATTCCTTCTTCTTTCCTTCTCTCTTACATACAAATACCTAGTGTGCTTGGAGCAGAGGGACAGAAAGGGGAAGCTCTCTAAAATGGCTGACACTCGGAAGCAGAGAACAACACTGGGAGGCAGTGCACACCATTAGGCTCAGGCAATTCCTCCAAGCCTGTGGTAAATAAGCTGCTACGGCATATTTACTCCATAGATAATTGGCGTTTTAGAAAAGGTGGAGAGCAGCTTACGGTATTAGCCTTGTTAAAATGTTTTATTCACCAATAGGAAAAAAAAAAGGTGAGGTGCTGAGGTGAACTGGATTTTGGGTAAAGTGTAGATAAATTAGGTAACTAGACAATTGACAGTCAATCTACAGTTCTTCATTGCCATATTTGCCTGGCATACAATTAACAACAGTGCCTTTCTCCTCTGCTCTCATGCCAGTTTGAGGCCTAAATTAAACTTGCTGTGCTGTCAGTTTACCATCTGTTAATTCCTCTGGGGAGTCCCCTTTGCACTGCTCCCTGTCTCTCCCGGCCCATCCTGCCTGGTTCCTGCTATCTTGACAGCACAGGCCAGGAGCAGCCACAAAAACCCAGTCCTCCTCTGATCCTGACAAAAGAAAGCAGGTTTTCTCAGTCAGTAATACTATGAATATACAATGACCTTACACTTGACCTGTGGCCACCAACCGTACGTGTCCTGTTAGGATAGGCTCTCTGCTGCACTGTACCATACTATGCTCTTCTTCCAAGATCCACTCCTATGCTGTGGGGTGACAAAATACTCTTCCCCCTCCCCCAATCTGTCAGACAAACCTGTATTATTACTCAGGCATGGATCATACACAGTGGCTGATGCCTTACCAACAGAGTAGTATATGTGAAAGAATGAAAACAAGTCTTACCTCTGTGGATGCATGGCTAAAAAACTCTGTGTGATATGTCAATGCTTATTAAAACATGGAGGACAGCCCTGTCAGCCCTCACCAATGCTCAGAGCACAGCCACGGCTCTCCAAGCTGTCCGACTCACTGCTCTGATATAAGGCACACTGAGACTGGCCACGCTTGCTGACAAAATGTAAGGCAGCTGCTGATTGGCTAATGCATTTCCTGGCTGCTTGTCTTTTGTTTAGCACAGGCAGGCTGAAACGCAGTACTCAGAGCATGAGGAGCTAGGCCCAGATCAAAATAATCAGCCACCACACACAAATATGAGCTACTAAGAAGACTGCATGCAGCTGTTATGGATTCATAAACATGACAAAGAGTGGATCTTTGGTGTAGCTGTCGTGGACAGTCAGGAGATGTGTGTGTAAAGAGCAGGCCCGAGGCTGCAGCAATTTGTCTCACTTAGCTCCCTCCCCTAAGTTAAACCAGTCATCATGGAGAAATATTTACAAACTGCTATGGAGGCCTAAATAAAAGCAAAGAGTAAACAGGCAATAACTGAAATGTACACAGTTCCTGTAATGGTGTAACAACAATGCTAAAAAAAAAAGCAGACTAAATCACAGTCATGTGATTTGCCTGATGCTGGAACTGGAGGGGAGTGACTGCATGTTAACAGTGTGGTTTCACATAGGCCAGATAGGCATACAATGACTTTCAGTTTCTGATATGTGGTTCCATAAAGAAGTGAACACTTTACAATATTTTCACAAGATTTACAATGATTTAAATGTACGGGAATCTCACGATTTCTGCTGCAACAACTTGTCGATTAATAACTTGGTTGATCAAAAGAAAATAATTGCTATTTAATTAACTTTAATCATTCATTTCAGTCATTCACTTTTTAAGCAACAATGAAAAACATTTGCTGATTCCAGTAAATTCTCAAATGCTTTTCTTATATGATAGTAAATTAAATATCTTTCACTGGATCACTTTGGGCTCTGGGAAATTCAAGGTGATTTTTGTACTATTTTTTTGATACTTTATAGATTGATGAATAAGAAAAGAATTGTCAGATTAATCAATAATGAAGGTATTCATTAGCTGCAGCCCTATTCGCAATATATAAGCACACAGTAATTCTCCTGCATTAATCACAATTTTGTCATTTTAAGTTCCTTGTTTTCTTTATTTTATCCCATGCACATCTTATTAGTTGTCTCATTTTGACAGACAGAAATTGTTTCTATTTCTTATTTGAAATGTGCATGTAGCTCTCACACACATATTGGATAAACCTGAGAGTTACAAGCACAAAGACAGCTAGCTAAATGACGGAAATGTATTCTCAATGTCTGAGGGAGTGGATCAATGCTAAATGCATGCTGTATTTTAACATAGAGTTCATAATATGGCAAGAAGTGGTTAACGAAGATATTTGGTTGACACTATATGTGCAGCATTAAACCTAAATATATGGGGTTAGATTTTAGGGGGAGACAGATTATTATTGTAGGTAGTTGCTGGCCATAATGCTACATACAGTCTTTTTGCAATGATTAATATTAGACTACAGGGAAGCAGCAGCCTACACTGTTTACTAGAGCCTATGTGAAAACTGGAAGAACAGCAGCGACCTCTTGTGGGAAAAGCACACCACAGGCTCAGATATTCTCAAACTCACTAATGTATTTAGAACCAGCGAATAAATAAGGAGCAAACTAAGTAGCCCATTTGAAAATGTTTTTCCAAAGAGCCCAACAGAGATACTTTGTTGCACATTATACAATGCAGGTGGGATGATAATGGTATGAGGCCTCTACATCAATACACCCAGCATATATTTTGCTTTCTAGGTGTAAAATAAACAACTCTTATGATATAAAGTGCAGCTTCAAGTATAATTAACCCAAAAGCTGGAATACTATCTGCCCTCATGTTTGCTGTGAGCCAATTTAAGCAAACACAAACCTATTTCTCAATATGACCGATGGAAGCGCAATGTAAACTGATGTGATAAAATGTCTTCAAACTAGACACTGGACCCCTAAAAACTGGGTTTTGGAGGTTAGGTACTATTCATGACATGTGAAAAAACACATGTGACACATATAATGAACGTGGGGCGTTCAGGGACAGTTCCCCTGTAATCCAGCTTTACAGTTCACGCCAGAAGGAGATGTGGACACTAATTCCAGATGTTGCTTTGGCATTTTATCAGCACATCAATGTGTTGTTGTGCAGAAACTGTAAATCTAGCAACTACATTTTTGCTCATTTGGTAGTAAAAGACCAGAGAGCAAGGTCAGGATAATACATTTTACAATGCGTTAGTACCACTATAATTATAAATAAATTCAATTAAGCAATAATGGTGTATAGCAAACTGCTACACACCATTAACTGCTAAACACGTACGTCTTCACCTGAGACTTAATAAAATGGGTTATTAATTTTAGTTTGCAAATGTCATTTTAACAAACTACTTTATGATATTGGTATATGTTCCAGCGCACCTTCGCATTATTTATTTGTATTAACGTTAACTAGCCAGGATGTTAGTGACATTCATTAAACTAGTGAATGTTAATTAAGCTATTAGTCGCGAGATTGTGCCAAACACACACGTACTCAACAGAAACACCTGTCCACTTACCAGATGTGTTTACGACATTAAATTATTCAGGTGACACTCACATAAACCGATGAATACTGATAAGTATCTATACACGTTTTCTGCCACATTTGTTAGTCGCTGTACCGTGTGGTTTCCGGACTACCGACACAGGTGGCGACTCGTACCGAGCCCTGCAGTCCCCAAGATGGCGCCCCAGCTAACACTTCGCTTCACGGTTCAGGTCCTCCTTTAATTCAAGGCCTTGAATGTCTTAAATGTGGTTTTATGAGACCTCTTCCATATGCTTTGACTCAGTTCATACATTGTAAGGTAAATAAATCTCCCTGGTTAACTTTCAGAAACCAGTTTCCAGCCAGTTAAAGTAGTGTAAAGTGTGTCTTCAGCCTCTCCTTGACACTTAAGACCACTTAATCTTTTAAATAATTAATCACTGAGATATATCACTGACTTGTGGTTTATGGAACTACAAATGTTTAAAAATATATATTTTGAGACACCTTGTGTTTGTGTGGCAATTTAGGCATTTTTTACGAGAAAAAAATGTCACATAGATTTTCAGTTTATTTGTCTAGGTTATATTCAAACTATGAATAAATCTACATCATGGATCCGAAGACCCGGGGGGAAAGCTCTAGGTTTACCTGGCTGTGTTTGCATTGTCTTTCATTACTTGTTTATTACTGCAAATTATTCCCCCATTTATTGCTTTGCTACATAACCAAATTACACTAACAACTGATGAGAAAATGCATTTACCTTACTGAACTCTACACTTCAGTAAACCTGCCCACCTTTTTAGATGCATTATATATCATGCATATATCATATCATACACAACTTGTGTTTGTTCACCTGCGTGTTATGAAATGTGTGTTTGATTTTATGCTGTCTGGAAACGAGATGTGGAAAAAAAAAGTTCCTTTCTGTCTCTTTTCTGGTCAACATATTTAGTTATAATCGTGTTATAGCTGGTAATAGATGTGGTCTTTTGAGGTTTGGATCTGCATAGTGTTGAGAAGTTGGGGGAAGGGAATGGATCTGGAGCAAAGAATGGCATGTTGTTAGCTGTTTGCAGGTAAACCAATCTGAATACATTGATGATTATGGGGCTATCTCCTGTCCTTTCAAACTGTTATCTCCTGTCCTTTCAAAGTAGATAGGCCGAATGGGGAGGGGGGTTGGTATAAGTATCTCACACTCACTGAGGGGGGAGGTCAGTTTTCCATGTTTTGTGGGGGATGGGACACAAACAGAGGGCCACGGGGCCCCTCTTTGGGTCTCCGTGGAATGTAATTGAGGCTCTCTCACCCAGGCAGATATGCAAACAGACCAAAAAGCACACACAACAAAAAAAGCACAAGGTTGTTTGTTTTGTTTTTTGTTTTTTTTTTACTTGTAGTGATTTTTTTTAACTATTGGTGATTTGACCATGTGATCAATCATTTAAGACCTGCGTACATCTGGATTAATCTACATGCAATCATGTGCGCTTCAAAGCATCCACAAAATGTCATTGTGAATAAACAACTTTAACAACTTTATTCATATTTACCAGTAACAAGTCAGGAGATTACACATGTCTTCCCAACAACAATCTTGCCAAAGTCTTGCCAAAGTACATTTTGTGACCGGATAACATGAAATGAAATGTTGTGACAGTGGTAATGAACTTGCACTGCTTTGTTTTGACACAACCTTTTCTAAAGGTTTTAACTAAATAAACTGCATATTTATTAACATGCCGCATGCATGCATGGTTCCTATGTTGATTTCAGAGAGAATTATGTTTAGACAGGAAACAGTAAGTAAGTAGCTAATTACCCTTTATTTACCACTGCCCCCTCTCCATCCTACTGCTGTCCCTCCATCTTTGGCCTTCATTGCTCCTCCTTAGTAATAAAAATGTAAGACTAATGTGCCTGAGAGATCGTCATTGACATTTGGCAGAACATGTTAGCATTACTATATGTCACTTTAAAAATGACACAATTGCAAGGTTCAAAAAGGCCAAGTGTTGCGTAGTGGGTAGTACTATCAGAGAACATATAAAATAATTGAGTTAATCAGTCAATCCATTAATTGTCACAGAGAAATAATATTATACTATGTACTGCCAATTTCAGATGCCCTCCAGTGTGTTGTTGATTTAAAAACAAACAAACAATTTCCTTCAATTCTTGTATTTATTGTGAAAGATATGTATAATAATTTCACAAGGGCATTGATAAGATAATAACATGATACTCTACGGGTATGATAGGTCATTTGCATAAAGCTGCTTTTCTGCCAGCCTATAAATACATTTTTAAATCTGTCCCCTAATAATATCAGTGACTCCCGTTCATATCACCTATGGGTATTGTGTACGTGTAGTTCATTTGCAGAACGGCTCGGTCAATTTAATGCGACTTGCAAGGGGGGAACGACTACATTACCCAGAATGCCTGTCGCTCTGCTACAAGCTGGCTCCCTCCGCTCTGGGAGTGTTTCCCATTTAAACAAACACGGTCCTGCCGAAGATGGCGGAGAGTTTGTAGAGGCGTAAAAGAAACTGCTCTACTCCACGAAAGCGTCGAAGCCGGTGAGTTTTTTTACGTTAGGTTTGTGTTTCTGTTGTAAGTAAGTTTTGAACAACGAAGCTAACGCGTGTTTCAACGTGAAAATTTGTCACAGAGACAGTTGGTGTTGCTCCGCTTCCGAGCAGGCTGTGGTTTTTAAGCTGCCGTGATACACCGAGCTACCTTGCCGCTGTCTTATTTGTTGTGGAATGTTTGTTATGGTGTTATTAGCGTTTTAACCGGGAATAAGAGAAGTCATTTCTGATACACACGCCTCCATATTGTAGCTTTCCAATCGATTGCGGTGTTTGTTGGTGTTTTCATTATCCGCTAGCTGCAAACTTTACGAGATATCGCTACGTTACAGGCTTTATGGTTCGCTGCTGTGCAATAGCCCCGCTTTAAATACTCAACACTGCTTATGTGTAAAAACTCGTGTTGTGTTTTAATGAATAAATGTTAACTTTGTAGCGCCACAAGGCTGTGTTCATTGTCCACAACACAGCTGAACAGCTCTGGGCACTATATTTCTGACCAGACAGTCTGACTTGCTTCAGAGTCGGTTCAAGCAGGTCTGCAGGAATTGGCTGTGTTCACAGACAGTCAGTAGTTGACAAACAAAATGAAATGCTTTTTGTTTCCTAGTCGACACCATGAAGGTTGAGGAGGGTACAATTAACTTTAATCCAGTATACCTTTGTTTGAGGAAGAGTTTTCTCCCTGTTTAACATGGTAAACTAAATCTTACTAAAAATATTAACTGTAAAAAGTAGCTTTTTTGAATATTTTTTTTGCTGTTTTGATTTATGTTACCCAGCATGAACCACCCTTGTGTTCACCACTGACCCTCACTGCTGACAACCAAACTTGAACTGCTTACTCCCGAGGATCCACTGCATCTGTTATTTATTTGCATGGCTATAGTGAGATTACGTATCCCAGATTGTAATGGTGGGTTATAATGGCCCATCACACAATGATAAATGTCGAGTTTCACTGCTGATAAATCATATTTAGCCGCATGTGTATGTGAGCCAGAGACAGACAGCCTGGCAGAGGGAGATGGATGTGTTTCGGTGGAGGAGGATGAACGCTTGCAGGGTTCAGGTAGAGTCCAGGTTTGTTTTCTCTGTGCAGGGAGAGGTGTACGCTGAGCACTTAAGAGGACATTTTTGGAGAGCATGCTCATGTGTAGGCAGACAATAAGAAGGTAGGGTTAGTCATACCACCGAAACTGTTGAGGTCTAGCTGTGTTGTCACTGTTTTTTTGCCTGGAGCCATCCGTGCCAATACTTGAAGCATTTACATCTCAGTGCTTATTTGCTCGTGAGAGTCTCTGGAAACATGTAGGTATTATCTACCTTCATGATATAGGTTGTCGCCCACCGGTGCTTTATATAAATTCACGCAGGCCGGTCATTTAAAAAGACTGCAATATCTCAATAATGGGGTCAATTGAATGGCACGTAGCTGGGAACGAACGAGTAAGAATGGTGCGACTGGCAGCCCTCCGCCGTCAGATGAGCGAACTTGTCTTTATTTTGAGTCTGATGGAATGCCATTACTCAAGCCCACGTATGTGGTATTTTTGTAAGTGTTAGAGTGACCACTGTGGGAACCCGTCCAATGAACTGCTTCTGCTCATATTCTTGGCAAACAGAGCCCCCTGTCCCGCATTCTCCGTCCCTTTATCTACCACTTTCTTTCTCCCTCACACAGGGTGTCAGGCTGCGTTAACAATGAATCAATCTTTGGGGGGATTCTTTGACTGCAGATGGGGTGAAGAAGTGACTGGGATGCACGGCTTTCGCTCTTTGTCTGTCGGCCCCTGTGCTCTCAATAATTCATTAACTTATCACTTTTTCTCATGGGACCGGGAGAAGTCCCTCTGTGGTTACACCAGGTCACCAGATTGATGCTCAAATTTAGTTACTGATATTCAACTAATGCTGATATATGGTTCTTTTTGATGTTGGATATTTAAGAGTCCTGTCAACAATGCAATAAAAACGTAAACAAATTTTTTTTGGGAGATGGTTACTAATCAGATTTTGTGAACTGATACATAATAGGACTAATAATAGGAAAATGCATAAGCTGTTTGTAGTTGTGTATCTGTAGCTATAAGGTTAGGTCATGTTGGGACTTTGTTGATTATGGGTCTGCATATTGATTCCTGTTCTCCCTCTGAGCGCTTACTGTGGTCCGTGGCATTGTAAAACATACATATGTATATGTAACCGCAGTATAGACGGCAGCACAGCAGGTTCATGCTGCATTTTCTGGTGTCAGTAGGCTGAATTAAAATACATTTCTTTTGTGAAGTTGGTATAAAATTGTGTGCATGTTTTAAAACTTAATGTTTGAAATGGATAAAAACCTGATTTTCATGTTGCTAAATGATCTCCTCTTGATGGTGTTGAGTAAATATTTCAATGCTTCTTATATGGCTGCGTTTGCTTCTAAATAGTGGCTGGTAACAGAGTAAGGCAGGAAGAACGTGTGGAGAGCTCACCACTTTTGTGCAGCCGAGGCACTTTTTGATAACGGTCTCTAATCTGTTTTTGTCAAGCTGCATTTTTGCATCACTGATGTCTGAATAGATGGCATTCTTTTGGGCTTTCGTCAGCCTGTGTGCCTTTAGAGAGACACGGATAATAAGTTTCGTTTCAAGTAACTGCCAATCAGTCATATGGTATGTGCTCAACTTAAGATTAATAGTTGTACAGATGAGGAGTCTTCATGACACACAGAGCTGAAAGGAAAGCCTGATTGTTTCACCTAATTGAAATATGACTCCTTGGTCCTAATAGCTTTTTTTTGTTAGGCAGAAGCACAGGGAGTGCTGGGTTAGTCGAGAAAAACAACAGAGTTGCTGTGTCTGGCTGATACCTGGTGCCAAGTACCTGTCATTCATCCGCGGTGTATTTCTTTAAAATTTATGTAATCATTTTGTCGATTCACTTTGGCCTGTTTTCTAGTTGGGTTAGTTTTGCAGGCTTTTCTGTAGCTTTACTCTATATCAGATAGACTCTGACTACTGTTTTACAACCATAGTTTAAGAATACAGACATTTCCTGTGGTCACTTCAAGCTGTGTAAAACATCCTGTATAGTCTCCATTTCTCAAGGTCTCAAGCGATGACGGTGATCTGTATTTGTGTTTGTTAACACACTGGTGTGTGTCTGTGTGTGTGTGTCTGTCTGTGTGTAGTAGCACTCAACAGGTAGGGTTGCTTTTTCCGCCTACCTCCTGTAGACCTAAATATAGAAAACTCTGCTTAACAAGACAGGCGTGTTTCCACTGTTGAAATATTTACAGCTACTTCGCCCAAACAAGTGAGAGTATGAGATGAGAGCTACTGAAACCAGATTGTTATTCACTATTCAGAAAAAAAGGCAGACAGCCAGTCCCAAGTCAAGCGGTGCAGTTTGCACTCTGACTCTATTTGAAGTCACATCTCATTCATCCCCTCGGTCCCCTCTTCTTCAACTGTGAGGTAATACCCAAGTGTTACGCTAGCTGAGCCATATGTGAGCCATACACACTTCTAAAAGCCAAACGGGCAGCCTGAAGCAATCATTGCACCCAATTCCAGTTTATAACCAGCAAGGATTTGGAACAGTTCACCCTCTGTAGTCCGCGTTGATTGGACGAAGGCAAGAGTTTATTAGGGAAGGGGGTGCCAAGAGCTTTGTCCCCCCTCCTCCTCTCCTTGCCCTTCCTCTTTAACTTCAACTCCCCCTTTAACTTTCTCTCCCCCAGCTGAAGAATGCTCGTAAAACGGGTTCACCTGAACAAGCCAGTGGGAGGGTAGCTCCCTGGCCTAGTTTTGTTACCATTGTAAAATGTTAGCAAGACCTTGTTTGTGTTTTGTTTAGGGCCCCCTTTTATAAAAAAAAAAAATGCTATGGGGGAGAGACAGCAAGGGTGAAAAAAAGTTTGGTTTGTGAGTTAACTGCTACCAGATGCTCTTTCTGTCTGTTAGGCAGCGTAAAGAGAAGGGAGAAAGAGGCTAGTGAAGAGGGGAAGAGAAAAAGGGGACACTGTCATTTCTGGATGAACTTCTCAACTGCTACATGGACACACTCCATCTTCTCCCTGCCTACAATTTCCTGTCCACATGTGTTCTGTGCCTCGCACAGGCCAGAGAGTTAGTTTGCAACGGAAACAACAAGGGACTTTGGCCTCGACTACTGCAGCGTGCACAGGTTCTCCGTCTACTTCAATTTCCACAAAGCTTCACTGCCCCCAGTACTCCATCCCATTTTAAATCCAACACTGGTGGTTGGTTGCGCTTAGATTTGTTTCTTTTTTTTTTTGTCGTTAACATCGTGAACCTCTTGCTCTCTGTAAATGAAACAGTTTGATGCTGGAATTATGTGGCATAGTGGTTTCTGTCTGATTGAGAGCCAGCTTTAAAGGCTCCAGTCACAAGTTGTATGAAGGGAGATGCACGTATGGGACGACACAAGCACGGACTGTAAGGGCACTGAGTGTCTACCATCTCTTAGTTCACCAACAATTTAATAGCCCCTTATTATTTAAGGAAATGACCACCAAGTTGTAGTTGTAGTCAGCGTGGGGACATTTGCTCACAGCACTGTGCGAGAGAGCATTTTGATTTTCCACAAGTGCGATTTCTACTTTATTGCTGCCTTCAGTTCAAAGGGGAGTCAAGCCACGATTGACAGAATTACACGGCATCGTTAAGGGCTCCAGACTTACTACGGCATGTCAACACTGGCTAGGCATGTGTCACATGATTTACTATTATCCTTTTTTTCTGCAATACACGTATTTTGTAATAGGGCTGATTTTTTGTTTCTTTCTTTCTCTCTCTTCTTTCTATATAAAGTGGAAAATGTTCCATTCAGCATTAACTGCTCTTCACTCTGCGTTAGTGATGTCACCCCTGTTTATGTGGTTTGTCGTTAAGGCAACACTCCAATCAAAAGGTTGCTTGCTCCGGAGCTCACCGTGGACCCCAGAATATCCGAGCCAACACTTACATCCTGACGTTGCCACATCACGCTAAACTTTGTACAAGTTTATACACCAAACAACACACACAAAATACTGAGAGTTGTGGTTGGCGTTTCCATACGAGAAGACATGATTCTATATGACCACGGCTTGACTAAAATACTAATAAAAGTCCCCGTTTAATGAGCAGTAACCTAACAGTCTGATACTATCCTAATCCGTGTGGCCTCCTTTGACACTGAATGAGCACATAACATCATTTAAAGCAATTTACGAGTGTGGTTTAAAGTAGAGATGGCAGAGTATTGACTGTTATGGGCCAGAGACAGACGTCAGTGTGTGTGTGTGTGTGTGTGTACAGGGTCCAGTTTGATGCCGACTGTCTTTTTAAACAATATTTGAATTCTAGTAAAAAGTATACAAAAGAGAGGATCGCTGTCTGTTCTAGTTTTGGATGTCATCAGTAAGAAGTCTATCATCTCAGTCAATTTCACACATTAATTTGCGTGGATATAATATACGCTGTGTAATCGACTTTTGTTTGTGAGTTGTGACATCTATTCTCAGTATTTTCCTTGTCCGGCAGATGGATTCAGTTTAATCAAATGATGTGATGTAATCTTACTACAGATATTCCATGGAAAATACGTTCATAGCTCTAAAGCAATGCTACAAACATCTTGCTGTGAAGCTTTAATACTTGGCAACAGACGCGTCTAACAGGGGCCGGTCCTGAGTCAACAGAGCTGCAGTCAAAACGCTGCGCTGTTAGTCGAGTAGTAATTTGACTAACATGATCCATAACTAAACTTGATCACTTGCAGCATGGATGTTTTGTGGTTAGTTCAGGTAGTGTCATGTTCAGGTTCAATATAACACATTTTCAACCCCACATTAGAGGAATAATGGTGATAATCATTATCTCAATTCTGTGAAAAATAAATCCTCCGCCAGTAACATACTGAGCTACCAAAAAGTTTGTACAAAAGCACAATAATCCAATAGAAATTGACGTCAAAGCCCAAGAACGGCCCGGCAGGAGTCTATTGATATTTATTAGTACTCTTACTGCTACTGCTCCATGTTTTTATTTATTAAAAGGCAAAAAAACATACAAAATATGGAAGTGTCTGTCGCTGCTTCACTGCAAATAAATCCAATGTTAATGAGACTATAGAAGAGCTATAGTTACTAGGATTATAACAACAGCGAATAGAAAACATTGACAGGGCTCCAAACCCTGACGTGGCTTAACCTCAGATTTAATAAAAGTTGAACCAATAGTTTTATGAACGTATCAAGAGTACACTATCTTGTGTTGGACCGTTTTCTGAACACATCAAATTTGATTTCACTTGTAGCTGTGGGACTTTGACCCCAAGCTTTCTTTTGTGTGCAATAAAAGAAAAAAAAAAAACAATATGAAGGCAGTTTGAAGCAGAGGCCGGCACGTGTCTGCTAGATCGGCGTGTGCGTCGTCCTTCGCCTCTGCGCTTACAGTGCGAGGGACTTGATTAGCAGTACAGGCTTAATCACTCAGCAGATGGGAACAGAGTGCAGTGTCACCAAGACTAAAACAAACCCACAGTTGGATTATGGCTCAGCGAGCACGTGTGTGTGTCGTGTCAGATTGAGCAACTTTAATTTGATTCCTAAACAGATTCCTGAGTGTCGTGACACAAATTCAGCTGATTTTTCACATTTGCACGTATCCATCTTTTTAAACACACTTTTTATTTTGGGAGGCATGTGGCAATGCAGTAGTAGACCAAGGGACATAAACCAAAGAAAACCAAAGCTGAGAGCGGGAGACCTTGACTAATATACCATTTTTATTTGTTTATTTATATATATATAGACAGCATTTATTGATAGTTTACTAATAATTAATCCTTGTGAGGATTTAAACCCTCACTTCTTCTTCTCTGCTCTCGTTACCCCTCGTACCTCATCTCTGGAATCTTTTTCACCTCGGCTCTGTCAACACATGAAACAGGCCAGTTGAAAGAAAGGAAAGGGAGTAGTAGTAAGGGGGGAAAATGGGAGATGGGAGGGGGTGCAGTTGTGAAACTGGCGTCAGACCATCTTTTGAGAGGAATTCTTTGCAGGGGTCAGAGTTCAGGTGCTGCAGTGTGGCGCTGTGATTGGCTGAGGAAAGGTGAAATGAAAACCACAGTAAACTTTTGACCCCAGCGCAGGAGCTCTGCAGGAACGCCCAGCCCCTGCTCTGGCGTGGTGGAACAGAGCCCGCTCTCTTCCTGTGTTTACTCCTCCAATCCAACAGGGACGGTGGGGAGAGGAGGAGGAGGAGGGGCACAGAGAGGGAGGAGGGAAAGACACAAGAGTGAGAGGGAGGGAAGAGAGAATCGTCAGTGCTGTGCTGCGGTCTGAAAAAAAATCTGCTTTTTTTTTTTCTCCTGTGGCACAGTTGAAACGTGTACACAAACACACGCATAAAGCAAAGTTGAAACCAAGCAGTCTACTTTTTTTTTCTTTTTTTTTTATCGACACAAGGTCATTTATACATCCTGCCAAAAGTAATTATAATGGTTGACATGTCTTCACACTGAATTATCTTTAGCTGCATAATGTTGTGTTTTTTTTTTCTCCCGCTGCATCTGCATCAGTTGTCAGTGAAGATGTGTATGTGTGTGTGTGTTAGTTATCGGACCGGGCAGCGTGGAGGCTGATCAGGCCCCAGCGCTCTGGCTCCCCAGATAAAAGCCATTGATTAATGAACTCATTTCCATAATATTAGCCTCGTGTGATCGCAGCCGCCTGCATTCTGTTTGGTCACTGTGGTTTCCTCTGAACAATACCGTGTCCCACGTTCTTATCACCTTGCTGTACGAACCAGCATGTCAAGCGTATATAGAAAATGAAGGGATTGTTAACGGCGTTACAGTGGTGCTATGCGGCGAGTTAGCTTGGTCGGATCCGTGCCCGTGTGGAGAGCCATTCCTGTTTCATTCTGCTCTTTGTCCGTATTAATGATGGATAGTTGCAGGAGATGCATCTGTGACACACACATACACACACAGTGGAATCTGCCATCTCTTTGTTTCCACCTTCATTTATTTTCCCTGGTTTTTCTACACATTGCAGTTTGTGTGTGTGAGAGAAAAATGAGGAGATGCACACACAGCCTGCCAGAGCCTGTGTGTGTGTGTGTGTGTGTGTGTGCTGGGTGCTGGGTGAGGGTGGGGGATGTTTTTTCTAGGGGAAAAACACTACTATGAAGGCAGTTTTCATCTGCTTTGAAATACCTTCTCTCCCTGAGCGCCTTCATCTGTGGACATGTACACTGTGAGGGGAAAAGCTACCAGGGCAAAGAGCTGTTTAGTGTTCTTAAACACTGAATTGAAACATTGAATATTGTTCTCATGATTTTTATTTTAAATTAAATTTCTAATATATTGTATGTCGCAGTCAACGTAAATGAGTTGCACATGATTTTAAGCAGAGTTTAACTTATTGATCATTCAGCCCACATTTATTTCCAGCTGTGAAATGTGTTCTTGACTAAGTTTATTGATTTGGGAACAGTTCAAACATACAGAGCATGGCTGACTTTTTTTATTTTTTTATTTTTTATAAAACACATTTGTATTTTTTTTCCCGCCTCTTTTTTTTTATAAGGCTTGGTTTGGTAAATCAAATTCAACCTTCAAGTTGGATTCCTTTTTAAAGTCTGAGGCTTCATTTTCTCACTGATGCTTTTCTGGAAAGCATCTCAAGCTCCAATAAGCTTCCTCTCTCACGCACACATTTGCGTCACCACCGCGGTGTTGAAAGGTGCGCTTTATTCCGTTGTGAACAGGTCTTTTGTGCGACTTTAATATCAACTCTAAATAGGCGTATTTTATCACTTGTCGAGGCTTATCCGGGTAACTTTGTAAGAAATGAAGCAATGAAACAGATTGATCTTTGTATTTGTTTTATTTTTTAATGCACTTTTTTTTTAACATAAAGAGTATGCAGAGGAATATAGAGGCAGGGACACCACCACTCAAACTACAGACAAAGGAAACGACTTAGCTGCAAGTCTGGTTTTTGAGCCTTGCTGGAATTTCGCCGCTGCCTCTGCACTTAAATGGAGGCTTTCTCTGAACAATTTACAGCTTCACTTTTTCAAAATCCACACTTGTACACACATGCTTGACATATGTCCCCCGTCGTCCCCGTCGGTGAATCTCATTGTGTGTGGCGGCACTTTCCATCTTACCATCAAACCCTCTGGCTCCAGTTTAGTCGCACTATGTTTCATTAAGATCATGTGTAATGTTGGCTCGAAAAACAGCTAATAAGCAATACCCACCAACGCGCACCAACAGGGGGGGCTTTCGACTTTGTGAAAAAATGTTTGTCTGGAAGTTATCTTCGCTCAGAATTAAGGGTGGGAATTCCCGAAATGTCGGGATGATCGATCGCTGCTAAACAAAGTGACATTCAGTTTCTAAATGATATGAAGCAAGAGCAATAATGTCATCCCTTGTTCCCTTGTTTTCCCAGCTATGTAGCGAGGGTCACTTTAGCTGCGCTCCATGCTTTCATTCACTCAAACAAAGTAAAGTTTGTTATAGCAACTTTTCTTTTTATAAGACGACCATTTGATTTTCAACTTAATGCGATTCGTCGGCGTCGATGCCCTGCAGCGAAACTGAAGGCCGTCTTTTTGATGTGTTGCGTATCTCATTAATAGAGACCTCACTGAAACTTAATTTACTTAACTAATTTATGTGAATGTGAAATATGTGTTTTCAAGTCATATTCACTAAAGCCTCTTAACTGCACAAACTTGTCGTAAATCACTTGTTTTCACTATAACGACTGTCACCGTTTGATGAGGTCAGTGTTCAAGTCAAGTAGGTTTTTATTGTCGTTTCAGCCATATATACAGAACTTAGCATGTCTGGCTAATTAGCTTACTGCTTACCCTACTAAACCAAAGCCAAAGTGTATTATAATATCACAATGTGTCCGTTACACTTCTGTCACAGAATCTAATATCCAAAAATGTTCAACATACATTTATAAAATTACATCAAGTGCCACATGGGTGGAGAATTTCCTGTGTGTGTGTTTAGATGCATCACTCGCCTGTACATTACTACCAATTAAGTTGCATTAAGTTCGGTTGTGTTGGATTATTTAATGAGTAGCTAAGGAGCTCACGAGGTGCACCGTCACTGTGGACAATATTTTATTTATTGCGGTTGGGTCATAATACTAGACGAACCCTGCCAGTTATAAATGCAGCCCAACCTACAGAGTGGACAGAGAGCTCATCTGTAGCTCACATTACACTACGGCTTCCTAAGAGTGCCAAGTTGGCCAAAAACCTTTTGCTTTTTTGTTTCACCCAACAGAACCTGTGGAAAGCTGCTGAAATTCAATAACATTAATGCTTTTTTTTCTTCTTTTTTTTTTAAATGAAATAAAAATTTCACATGATCCAAAAAGTATACTTCAAACATTTGTGTTATTGTTGTTATTAATATTATTATTTATTTCTTCAAAATGACCCCCAAAAAACGATAAGGGTGGAGTGTATAGCTGGTTATATGCTCGGAAGGAGGTGAACAAGCCCTTTTGAAGAAAAACAGGAAGTCATTCTGTCTTTTTTGTTTCCTTTTTGCACTTGATGCTCTAAACTCTAGAGGACACCTTTTGTTGCTTTATTACCTTTAATGATGCTAAATGCTTCTAGGAGCTCATGTCCACCATGATTTAAAATAGACACAAAATAATATATTTACAGCGTTGTTGTCATCTTGTTTAATTCCTCTCTCTTTGGGTGCATGTGTGTTGGGTATGTGTGTGTGTATTTTTTTTTTCTCTCTTGTGGGGGCTGTAATTGTGTGTATGTATGCCTCAGTTTGTCTGATCTTTGTTTTGGGTGGGCCAGTGTTTATTGTTGGGCCTACCAGTCTTTGTCTCAGGGAGCTCAGATTGCAGGCTTTATTTCAGGCTGAGCAGGAATGTCCTCCTCACTATTCTGGTCCTGACTGACTGACTGACTGACTGACTGACACGGCTGCCGTTCTGGCCTTTAGCCAAGGGGCTGGGTATCAAAATAATGTGTTTTTATAATACTGGGTAAAAGTCTACAAAGACGATCGACTCTTATGCTTTTGCGTGTTCAAGTCGCTGGTGTCTTGAGATCAGAGTTGTTTCATTCTGATTACAAAAAGACCACTGAGTCGTCACAGCCTGCTAGTCAGTTAGTTTCGTCAGCCAACAATGGCTGCATTGCATGTTTGCATAACTCCCCAATCATTGGCTGTAGAATTTATGAAACGATTCAAAGAAGATCAGTTTCTGGCAGAAGACAAAACCACAAGCTGTTCACCATGCTGCCATTATTCACCCAGTACAAATGGAGGTGCACAGTAGCTTTGAGGTGTTTTAAATGCTTGTTCTGTAACACATGATCGGCACGCATCGTTTCCCACGGGTTGGGATTTTACTTGTGGTGGTGGGTGGCGCACCGTGTGATGACGTGGCATGTGTGTGACGGGCGGGTTCAGTAATAAACTAGTCAAACAAAGCTTTATGAATTATTCTATTGCAATTTAATAAACTACTAAAAATAAATAACTACCTATGTGTCAAGATAAATGATTATTAATAAGTAAATGACTATTTGGGTAAGATATGTTTTCTATTTTTAAAATATGTTGGAAAAAAAAACTTTAAAAAAGACTTTAACTGATGATGATTGAACAATTTAAACAATATCGCGTCTCCTTTCCTTCTATTGACGGGCAGCTAAAGGGCTACGCTCGTATTCATAGAACTAAAGTTACATCTAAGTAACTACTATTTATGCTTGACTGACATGCACATAATATAACAGGCTCCAGCAGGTTATCAGATCTTATTGCCTGGCCTGTTTTTGGGGCTTTTATTTGTCCGGGGCGACCACACCCCCGTCAGTTATCTGAGATCTGGCTTTTAATTGACTACTATGTTAATACAGTAAATAACTATTTACTTTTAATTCTGCTTTTGGTCCAGAGTTGTCCTCCTTAGACTTTTGTCATGTGCCTATTTGCACAGTTGGCATTTCCTGTTGGAACATTTTAAATTTTCCTTGCTTTGGAAATCAGTATGGATACGCTTCAGGATCCGACCCATTTATTGAGATTTTGAGGCATGCAGCCATGTGCATTCAGTTTTGATCTGGAATACAAACAAACATGCATAACCATTTTGAACAATAGCACAAGAAAAAATGTAAAGAAAGTCTACATATTGCGCTCGGTGCATGGTTGAAAATCATTTACTTTACTCTTTGCTGAGAAGTCTCGCTCACAGTTCACGCTAGAGACGGAGATGACCAGAGGACTCGAGCCAGGGGAGACTGTTGCTTGGTCTTTGTCCTACCAGGACAGAAACAAGCAGACGACAAAATACAGAACCTTTAAAAATGAAGTAAGAATTATGTCCATATTAGCAGGGAATGCATAATAATGTCGATAAAGACCTTAAAATGAAATATCTGCATTGACTTAAAATGAGCTTTTCAACATTTTGGAGCAGAATTGTTTGGAAAAGCCTAACATGCTCTACACTGCACGCTCAACAGAGATACCTGCTCGCCTTGCAGCTAAAGGTGTGGTTGCGCCTCCACAAAGACTATTCCCAGTGTGCGCAGTTCACTGCTGTTCTAGTAGTTTGTCTCCATTGAAATCTTACCATCTGTTTTTATTAGTGGCCGTGTATTAAAACTGTGAACTTTGGTTAAAAAAAAGTTTTGTTTAAAAATGCTACATGGTGCTTTTATCTCAGCAGATTTTCCCATCTTAAAATAAGAACAATAACAATCAAACAAGTCTAATTTAGTAAAGGGTATCACAGTCTGTGTGATTTCAATAACTCTCCAGCACTTCTTTGCTCACTTTCTTCTCTCTTCCCCTCCCCCTCCTTATCCCCACTCCTCCTCCCCCTCTTTATTCTACTCAGTCTGCCTTGACTCCTCCCCCTCCTCCCCCTCCTGCTCCTGCAGTCCATATTCATGCAGTTGCTTACATTTCACTTCTTGAAGTTTTTTGTGCGTGCCTGGTGTGTGTTTTTTGTACCTGTCACAATAAACGAGGACAGAAGGCAAAAGGAATAAACGCGGTCTAACAAAATGAACATGAATAAGAATTAAGGTTTAAGTGTCCAAACAACTTGAAAGAAAGAAAGTGAGAGAAGAAAATGCTCTAAAAGCTTCACACATCGGTTCCCTCACTTCAATTTCTGTGAAATTGTTGGATGTTGTTTTGGTGTTTGGCTTTGACTCAGAATTATTAAACGGTGTTTAGACAGTTGATAGAAGGAGACGCTTTTCTCTCTTTCTCTGTGCTAAATTATTCAACTGCAGCATTAGCTCAGTATGAGCCTCGTGTTTAGGACCGATGTGATCTGATCTGTGGTGGAGGATCACGCACACACAAACGCGCACACACTTTGGCTATAGGTACGAGTAAGTAGCAGACTGGTAAATACTGTGTGTGGCTCATTGTGATGGGAATGCAAGTTATTCATTTTATATATATATAAAGCATCATAATGTATCTTTTCTTTTCCAGTAGTTGAAACATTTATTTAATACTAAAATCACACATTATTGCAGCTGTATTGTGAGGAATTTGTGTTTTGGAGCAGTATAAGTATTATTAGATTTCATAAAGGAAAGAACATCCGAGGCTTATCTGTGGCAGCAGGATGATGGTGCTAAAGGTCAGCGGTTTTGGGAGCAGTTTGTACCTAAACACTGAAGACCAGGCCCTCCCAGTATTTGGGTCAGGAGCCCTCGGTATGAAAATGTGGCCAGAAAAAGACAACAAAGAAGTTATTAAATGAGTGTAAACTGCTGTTTTGAAATAATACAAGAGAGAACACAAAATCCCAGAGGCTGTTCTTGACTGTATATCATAAATACAACTGACGTCTGGAGGTAGTAAAAACATTGTAATGGCAGGAAAGACGGATCACATTCATAGTAGCGTCTTTGTCCAGAGTTTCAGCTCAGTGGAAGCCACCGTATGATTCATATTTACAGGAATTTTCTGACTGTCTTGTTGCCTTTGTGCTGAGTTAGCTAAGCTCGTGATGGCCAGAAGCAATCGTGCAAGGTGTGAGTAGGAACCGGGACGACAAGGAAGCAGCCTCATGAACACGATATGTAAATAGGGTGGATGAGTGGCCACATTTCCAGGAAAGGGAAATGATGACGCAGTGGAACAGGCTGAGGGAGGACGCAAACAGGATGCAATCTACTGTGGCTTCCTGTGCAATTTTAGAAATCAGTTGTTGTTTTTTTTAATTTTCCCATGAATTTGGATGAAAATATAACACAAAGAACTCGTGCTACTTTTCATAGTAAAGTAAGAGTGTGACATTATATCGAGTCATTCTGAGATGCCCAGACATTCAGAGAGTGCTGCACAGTTCATGACCTTTTTGTTCTTTCTTTCTGTTTTCAGGAGATGTTAAGACATTGAAGTGACAGTAGACCCTGAATGGAGCTTGACTGGGGCTTGTTCTGGCCAAGGTGAGCATGTGGTATACGTAGGAAAAACACACACACAGGGCACATTCTATTTTATTTTCGACTATTTTATTTTTAACTATAAGACTTTCCCACACTGGCAGCTGCGGTGCAACTTATCTAGTCCTGTTTCACATAGTCAAATGAAGTTGATACAGGTGGCTTACTGCCAGGCTTGTTAAAACTCATGTGTGCTTTGATGGTGTCTGTATATGTTCAGATCTCAGAGTGAACTACTGAAACCTACTATTGTGAACACAAAAGGCTCAGTAAAATGTGCTTTGCAGTTGTCGAAATCCCTTTTGCTAAAAAAAAAAAAAAACAAGAGCGAGATCCAGAAGTAATTTGTTGAGAACAATTGCATTTCCGTGTTAAAAACCTGTTTACATATTACTCAGGTTTTCATCAGTGCCTCCCCTAAACCAGAATAGAAACCATACTACCCTGCTATACACTCCCTGTTCTCAGAAAGGCTCCCAGCAGCCCTCAGCTCTGCTGTTTGTCCGTTTCAGGATGTGAGGCTGACTGAGGGCTGATGTCATCTTTCTCCACTGCTGCAGAGGTGAGCCTTAGGACAGAAACCAGGAAGGAAAGAAGGAAGAAAGAGAGAAGGGAGGGCAGCGAGATGTGCACAGAGTCAAAGTCACAGATTTAAAGAGGACTGGTGAAAGGTATACAGACAAGAAGCATGCAATGCAGACTTATAGCGCCAAGTGTGTGTCTCAGACTCGGCACTCTTCTAGTAGTTGTAGCAGTGGTGGTGAGTGACTGAGCTGCATGTCCTAGCCTGCAGTTGCGGAGCTGGGGTTGCATAATGGCTCCCATCCGTTCTACACTTTTCCGCTCTGGAATGAGCTCACTCCTCTGTGTTTTAAGACCAGTTGTGTGTCTGCGTTTGTTCACACGCACATACACACACATGCAAACACAAAGTGGAGGACAGTCTGTGTAGCAGAACAGTGTGTGTGTGTGTGTATGTGTGTGTGTTTCTGGGTGGGAATAGGAAAGAGCAGTGACCTTAGAGGCTGGCTAGAGGTTTCCTCTAACGTGAACTCTGAGGGGGTCAGACACAGGGCAATGCCAGAGCAAGAAAACAAGGGCAGGGTCCCCAGCTCAGTGCAGCTACACCCTAAGAGGGAGGGAGAGTTAGGAGGGGTTGTTTGAGGATGGTATTGGGGGGGCGGGGGGCTATTGGAAGAAAGAACGGATATAACCCAGTATGGAGAATGCAGAGTAGAGGGAATGCGGAAGAGGGATAATTCTTACTAGTCTCTGGAATACAGTGTGGAGCCTCGCCTGGATTGTTTCTAGGCTCCAGAAGCTTGAGCAGTGTTTTTTTCTTTTTTTTTTTGCTCATGCACTCCCAGGCAGTTTAGACAAAGAGACAGACTGGTGAATATGTGCCTTGCTGGGACAGTAGCTGCTAGCACTCTTGTCTCTTACAGACTGTGCCGCGACATGCCTGAGCATGCAAGTATACTGGAGACGGTTTATATACCCAGAGTGTACGTGTGTTGCCGCTGCTAACAGAGTGGTATCATTCTAGCGGGCAGGCTGGCTGAACGCAGGATGACCCATCTCCCCCGAGGCTCCAAATCACTACATCATCATCAGTCGCTCCTCACAGTGGAACAGATGAGATTTCACTCCCATTAAATACTAAGCAGGAACCAAGGCTGCTTTACTAATAGTTTTTTTTTCATAAATCTGTAGGAATCTACAATCTACTCTTCCCCTGGAAGTCACTTCATTTATCCTCAACTGCTTTTCAATCCACACACACAAGAGTATAAAACTACACACTCGGTTCATTCCCACTGATCCTGTGTGTGTGTACGTGTGTGTGTGTGTACATGCATGTATATATCAAATGTGTGTGTGTACACACATACATGTATATATCAAATGTGTGTGTGTGTGTGTTTTCAGGTGTTGATATGCTCTGAAGATGAGTGGTGTAGCAGACAATTCGTTGGAGCCGCTGTGCTCCGACCGCAAACGTAAACTGTCCACCTGCGACACACCGGGTTTAGGGTGAGTGCTGTAACTTCTGTTAAATGTCACTTATATATCAGTTCACTCTGTTTGCTGCTGTTTTTGGTATGAATGTCAGCAAGTGTATGAGGTCGCCTCCTTCCCCTTGGCCTCACTTCATATCAACACCCTCAACCCCCCACCCCCACCCTACCCGCCCCCTCGTTCAAACGTGTGTCTGCTGCTAGCAACCATGTGAAGCATCTGAGCCCCGTCCGTATGGCCTGCATAAGGACGGGGCATGCGGAGGTGAGGTTGCCATGGCAACATGTCTAATCCCCTTGGCGCCCCGGCAGGTGTGACAAGCGTCGGAGGGAACAGGAGAGCAAGTACATCGAGGAGCTGGCTGAGCTCATCTCTGCCAACCTCTCCAACATCGACAGCTTCAACGTCAAGCCTGACAAATGTGCCATCCTCAAGGAGACCGTCAGGCAGATCAGACAAATCAAAGAGCAAGGTACCTCTCCACTCACAAGAAGATATCATTTGTCTTTCCCTTATTTCTATCTGGGGAGTGAACGGTGAATAAAGTTATGCCAGGTCTTGTCAAGTACCCTGCTGCAGGACAGATGATGCCAGTGATGAAGCGGTGTGTTTGGTTCATGGCCAGGCTGCCTCAGACCGACCGGCAGTTTGGCTGTTTGTATCGCTAGGGGTAAATGAACACCGGTAATTGAGACCAATCCTTGGTAGTCATGGCTCAAGGCTGTCAGTGACAGTGTGTATCTGTTAGTTCCAAACCCTGCTTCGCTCTGGGAGACTAATGACACTGGTGACTCAAAAATCAGACCTTTTATAGAGAGTCACTCTTATCCGTAGGCCTTTTTCCAATCGTTTTGCATATTTGACATGATTGGATAGGCAAAGTGGGATATTTCCTTCCACCTGCTTTAGCTCTGGTGAGATTAGATCAGCGAGGTTAAGTGGGTAAGGAAGAGGGAGAGCAATCATATTGGAATCTACCCAGAGGGTCACAGCTGGCTACTGCTGGCCCTGGCGTTGTGCAGCCAGGTTGCCATAGTTACAGGATGGGAATGATGGAGGGCCTCTCTTTTATTCTTCTCTTTTCTGTCTGACTGTTCATTTAAAACACCTTTTCCCTCCCCAGTTTACACATTTTTCATTTTATGCAGTCAGTTGTATCAGGTATCTGTCCGTATATCTTGCTAGTCCCTGCCTTTACTGATCTGTTAGTTCAGACTGCTAACTCGGTCTGAAATACCTTAATTCCATGTGTCGTAATATTTGTCGTCTTGCTTAGCGTCGCACACCACAGATAACCCTGCTATATAGAGTGCTATCTAACAAAGCCTCAGACACATGCTGGTTTTAAAAATAGAAAGGCATCCTAACCATGCATCCATGACTCCTGCTGCCACCTGGTGTCCAAAAGAAATATTTTATTTCATTGTAATAAAGAAGCAGCTCCCACAGCCAGATGGAAATCACAGTATTACTAAAAAATGAACTGGTCAAAAAACACGCTGGTCATGTGCACATCTTAAAATAGAGTAACAATTAGTTGAATCACATAATGTAAATAATTTTTGATATTTAAAGAACTAAATAAATCCAGATGTATAGCTGTTGTAAAATGACACTTCACACTCTTCACTTTTCACCAGTAGTGTGATGTACTTCATCTGTCCTCAGGAAAAAGCTCTTGCAGTGCTGACGATGTCCAGAAGGCAGATGTGTCCTCTACTGGTCAAGGGGTCATTGACAAGGACCATCTGGGACCGTTGCTCCTACAGGTCAGCTTGGGGACAATCACTCAGGGGCGAAGGCCCACCAGCAATTAGCTGCCTGTCCATATGCTGGACCAGTCATTGCTTACATGTAGTTGATAGTATTTTCTAGAAAGGTGAAATTGTACCTAAATAAGATGTATAAAATTTAGTTATTTGTATCAATATGTCTGACTGTTGTGTTTTGTTTTGTTGTTTTTTTTGTTTTTTTTATTTAGGCCCTGGATGGTTTTCTGTTTGTGGTGAACCGAGAGGGCAGCATTGTATTTGTATCAGATAATGTGACGCAGTATCTGCAGTACAAGCAGGAGGAGTTGATCAACACCAGTGTGTATAACATCATCCATGATGAGGACAGGGAGGAATTTCACAAGAATCTACCCAAGCCCAATGGTGAGGCATTGGTTTATAAATGCACATAAATCGATATGCAATATGCATGGTTCACATACACACACACACACACACACACACACCTGTGTAAAGAATGATTGAACACACAAACACATGCAGTCATGATCACCTCCTCCTGTTCTTCCTCATAGCACCGAATGGGCCGTCATGGGGTGGAGAGGCACCCCGGCAGAAGAGCCACACGTTCAACTGTCGTATGCTGGTGAACTTTGTTCATGGCCAAAGTCATGGGATGTCAGAAGAGAGGCCTGGGGGCCAGCGCTATGAGACTATGCAGTGTTTTGCCCTCACTCAGCCCCGGGCCATGATGGAGGAGGGAGAAGGTACGAATCCTAGTTAACAGTTTTTTAAATGGTTCTTTTTCAGGTCAGAAAACGGATTGAGAAAACCACCAGTGTTAAAGATGTATAAGGTTATGTGTTTAAGTCTTTAAGACTTTTATATATAGACTTCAACACTGTCTTCAAATAAAGACTTAACATTGTCTTTTTATTCAGATTTGCAGTCATGTATGATCTGTGTGGCACGACGCATCACTGCAGTGGAGAGGACAGAGAGGTTCAGCACTCGCCATGAACTGTCTGGTAAATAGATTCCAGCACTTTCCCATTGTGTATTTATTTTGCACACCTTTATCACCACTAGCCCTTTGTCTTTGTGTAATCCTTACTTTGCTGCATCTTCTGCTGCAGGTAAACTTATTGAAATTGAACAGCAGAGCTCTCTTCACACCACCATGCGTCCCGGCTGGGAGGACCTGGTGAGGCGTTGCATGCAGATGTTCCTTCATCGAAGCGACGGACAACCCTGGTCCTACAAACGCCACTACCAAGACGGTATGTAGTTCTGTGCCTCCCTACATTGTGACCTCCCTTTGTGACCATCATGTAGTTACTACAAGCATTTGACATTTAAACACCTGGCACTACATTAGCAGGTGTATGCAATTGCAGCATTATTTCAGCACTCTTTTTGCATGTAAATTGATGACCTAGAAATTAAGCATTGTTGCATACATTTATTCATTATTATGGGCAACATTGCCAAGAAGGCATCAATCATGTTTGGTATGTGGGACACAGCAAGTGCTGGATGAACCTTTTAATGAGTAATCTCCAACACAACAGTAAGACACAATGAATAACTCTAGTAACTGTTTCAGTGTAAATATGGGCATGTATCAATCAATAATCAATCAATTCTCCTGTTCTCTGCTCCAGCTTTTCATAATGGCCATGCAGAGACCCCAATCTACCACTTCTCGCTTTCTGATGGCACCCCAGTCGCAGCCCAGACCAGGAGTGACCTCTGTAGGAATCCCAACACCAATGAACCGCACTCTTTTCTCTCCACACACTTTCTTCAAAGGTAAAAAAGCTCTCGATAATTCAAACCAGGAAGAAAATGCTGTCTCTGTCTCTGTTTTTAATTATTGTTATTTTACGTGTTCTCTTTCTAGAGAGCAGAATGGTTATCGTGGAAACCAAGGTGGAGGCATGAGGCCTCAAAACATGGGCGTGAACAACCCCAACCAACAGATGAACATGGGCTCAGGAGGGGGCATGGGCATGAACAGAGGCTACAGCATGGCTGAACAGGGAAACATGGCACAAAGAGGCGTGCCGCCGTACTCTGGGGGTAATCGCATGAATCCGATGAATCATATGAATCAAATGAACCCCATGCACCAGATGAATCAGATGAATCAAATGAATTCCATGCATCAGATGAACAACATGGGTCAAATGAATCAAATGAATTCCATGCATCCGATGAACTCGATGAACCAAATGGGGCCCATGAATCAGATGAATCAGATGGGCCACCACGGTATGCATCATCATCAACAACAGCAGCAGCACCAACATCAGCAGATGGGTCAGTTCCATGGAGGTGGAGGCGGAGGGTACGGGATGGGAATGACCAGTCCCCCCCAGGCCAGTCCAGGAATAAACGGCCCCCCACACAATGTCATGGGTTCACCCCGAGTCCGAGGAAGCCCCAAGATAGGTGCCAGCCCCTTCTCTCCAGGAGGTATGAACTAAATCTCTCTAAAACTAGAAAAATCACATCTGATTTCTGTTTTACTATCTTTTAATTTCATGCCTCTGGTTATGTCATTTGCAGGTATGAACTCTCCAATGAGCTCCGGTCACCCTGGTAACTCTGGAGGCGGAGCAGGAGGAGGGACCACCACCTTCTCCAGCAGCTCCTTGAATGCCCTCCAAGCCATCAGTGAGGGAGTGGGTAATCCGATGCCCTCCCCCCTTACCTCTCCTTCCGCACACAAGCCTGACAGCTCACCAAGCATCAACTCCACCAACCCGGCAGCGGGAGGACCCTGTAAATCGGGCCTCCCAGCCCACTGTGAGTCCAAGAGCCCAGGTAGCTCACTGGGGCCTGGGGGAGAGCAGCAGCCTCAGCAGCACCCACACACCCCCACCAGCGAGGGCCTCCCTGACAAGCCAGACAGCCAGGCCAGCAGAGAGGCGGGACCGGCTGGGGGAGAATCCAACCGACGTGTCCCTGACAACAAGTGCCACAAGAAGCTCCTGCAGCTCCTCACCTCCCCTACAGATGAGCTGGTGCCACCCAATCACACACCGAGCTCGGGGCCCAGCTCCACGCCTGAGGCTAAAGACGGAGTAGCTGGTGTCACCAGCCCCTCCTCCTCGACAGGAGTGTCTTCCTCTACAGGCGGGAGTCACGGCACAGTGTCCTCTTCTGGTGCCCCAGGACACTTCACAAGTCAGTCATTACAGGAGAAGCACAAGATCCTCCACAAGCTCCTGCAGAACGGGAACACTCCCGACGAGGTGGCCCGCATCACAGCTGAGGCCACTGGGAAGAGCGGCTTGGAGTCAGGGGGGGCGGAGGCTGGGCCTGCAGCTACAGGAGGCGTTAGGGGATCAGATACAAAGCAGGAGCAGCACAGCCCTAAGAAGGAGAAGCCCCACGCGC
This sequence comes from Pampus argenteus, assembly GCA_036937835.1. Lineage (NCBI taxonomy): Eukaryota > Metazoa > Chordata > Actinopteri > Scombriformes > Stromateidae > Pampus > Pampus argenteus. The sequence goes on along the minus strand of CM072863.1, from coordinate 20,225,734 downwards.
TCCTTCATTACCTCCTCAATAAGGACGACTCTAAAGAGGGTGGCGATATCAAGCCAAAGCTGGAGGATGGGAGGGGACAGGGGGCAGCGGTCACCAGCTCTGAACCCCACTCTATGGATGGCAAGATCAAGTTGGAGCCATCTGATGAGGTAAGAGTTGCTTTTTTTGTTTTTGTTTTTCTAACAAGTTGTTATGTGTAGTTTAAAATCCACAGCAGAATATTGTTTTAATTATTCTGTTGTCTCAATGTTTCAGACGGAGACCCTGGAGACCATTCTAGGTGTCCCCAGGAACAGCTCTGGCTTCTACCCTGAACCAGACTCCAGAGCAGGGAAGGAAGTGGTAAACAAACAGGCAAACAAACAGGGAAACATGCCTGACAGTTTACACGGTAAGCCAGTCAGTGTACAGTGTTAATCTTTGAACCTAAATGAGTAGGGGGGTGTGTAACCTAACTTTCTTTGCGTGTTTCAGATGTGGAGAGAGGCCCCATGCCTCAAGCCCAGCGAGGAGCCTATCAAAGAGCTTTGTCCATGGATGCCAAGCCCATGGGTGGAGAGGGAGCAGTAGGAGGCGGGCTGGCAGGGAGAAGGAATGTCCCTTGTCCCACGCTGGTCAAACAGGAGAACATGGATGCTCCGATCCGACCCGGGGTGCCCAATGGCTTTCCTGGAGGCATGGGTGTATGTCCACCACGAGGCAATCCAACAAGTAAGTTAACTACTTAACTACAAAACAGACATCCTGACCTTCTGTGACGACTCTGGTCCCACAGAATATGCAGCATGGGAGGATATTTGGTTCGACGATATGTCTTTCTTTACATTTTTCAGTTAAACCCACCTTTGAATGTACAGAAGCTTATGATCCAGTATTTGTTATTCTGCTGAGCTCGCTGATTAAACACTGTTTGTGGTCTTTGTGTTGATCAGGAGGTATGGGAAGAGGAATGGGAATGCCCCAGCGCCCTCCCATGGCAGGGCCAGGGGACTGGGGGATGCCAAGGTCCAGTGGCCCTATGGCCGGACCAGGCCACCCAGGCATGGCTCGCCCTGGTCCAATGGGAGGACCCATGATCAACCGCTCCAACAGCGTGCCCAGTAACACCAGGTCTATGCTGCAACAGCAACTCATGGATATGGGTATGTAGTGTGTTACATATAGTGATGAATACTGGTGTGCAACGTTCTGCTATTTAAAATTGTTGCACATAATACCGAAGCATTCACCTATAGTTAAATAGATAAAAAAACATCCCCTTCACATTTATGAAGTGTTAACAAGTGAATGTTTGATGCTTGTATTTAATAAGAGCGATGGGATGAGGTGCAGTGAATATCTACCATGTTTTATTAGTTGACTGATGTATGCTTTGACTAATTGTTTCATCTCTGTATTGATTTTTACCTACTATGTCTTCTGTAGGTAACAATGAAGGCAGTATGGGTATGAGCCCATTTGGTGCACACGGGCCCCCTCCTCAGTCCCCCTCTTGGCCAGACTCTGCCATGGGGATGGACAGACCAAGACCAAACCCGAACAGGTAAACCCTTTGCTCCAGGTCTCAGCTGTCGCTTTTCTCAGTTGACTTGGAGCTGAATTCAACATTAATAGTATCTGTTATTTGCAGTAAGCTTTTCTTCACTCTTTTGCATTACTGATGTATTAAAGTAATAGAAATTACTCCTGTGTCATTTGTTGTGTTAGGGAGCAGTTTGGGCATCCCCTGGATGAGCTCCTCGGGCCCCTTGCCAACAGTGAGGGCCCGAGTGATGAACGGGCACTTCTAGACCAGCTGGACTCTCTGCTCAACACAGCTGATGTCATTGCTCTGCAGGAGATAGACCGAGCCCTAGGAATCCCTGAAATTGTAGGCCAGGTACAGGACATCATCTATGCTACACTAAACATTATGTATTGCTTTCATTCATTTTATTAATTGTCATGTGTAACATAATTTTGCACCAAGACAAGTTTGATTTGAAATTTGTATCAAATACTGGAGCTGCTACAAGATTGAGTTTTTTTATTTTTTTTTATTATAATGTATTTTTTCTGCTATTGTAAGAAGACAATTACATTTGATAGCGTTTGAGTGTGGAGTCTCAGATCAAAGTTTGCTTTCAGAACATGTTCTGCGGGTGCACTGTAAACGTGTGATGCTTGTGGTTGTCATGCTGTTGTTTTTGTGTATCTGTATATGTTTTTATATCTTCTTATCTTTATGAACAGCCTTTGTCTTTGTGTTATTGCTGTAAAGTTCACTTTGTGACATGTAACTTCTCTGTACTCCAGAGCCATGGACCTGAGGGTCACCAGCAGGGTCAGGATCAAGGCCAGGGTCAGTGCCCACCATCAGAGCCTTTCTCAGGGCCAGACTCCTCCATAGGCATGGACCAAAAACCCATGTATAGCCAAGGCTACCCCGGGCCACCAGGTCCCCCCTCCATGGGCATGCAGCCTGGTTATGGTGGCAACACAATGCAGGGCCAGTCTCCTGCAGGCTTCAACCCCATGATGAATCAAATGGGCCAGACAGGGGGCTTCCCCGGCATGGCGGGCATGGGGAGTATGGGCAACCCCCGCGCTAACATAATGAGGTCTCGCATGATGACTGCCACCAAGCCTCTCCGACTGCAGCTGCAGCAGAGACTGCAGGGACAGCAGGTGAACTCTCTCTCTCATACACACGCGTAGATAATATTCATCCTAAAGCTGACCTTCCATATTGTTAGAACAAGAAAATAGCAGGTCGCGTTGAGTGGGTTCTTGGATGTTAATAAATGATCATCAAAGTGAATAAGCTGTCTTCGTCTTGTCTCATTTGGCAGTTTATGAATCAGACCCGACAGGGCATGAAGATGGAAAATGCCCCAGGAGGAAACCCTGCCATGCGACCAGGCATGCAAGCTGGTATGCAGCCTGGCATGCAGTCTGCAGGCATGGGTGGTCAGGTATGTATTCAGCACTTCACTTCACATCTAATGTGGTTCATGTTCATTTGCCACTTTTAATTATGTCAGTCAAGTCACCACTCATAGAAGAATTGAGGTCAAAGTATTGATGTTTGCCTGCAGCCTGGTTTCCTGAACGCCCAGATGATGGCTCAGCGCAGCAGGGAGATGATGACCATGCAGATGAGGAGGCAGCGGATGATGATGCTGATGCAGCAACAACAACAACAACAACAGCAACAGCAGCAGCAACAACAGCAGCAGCAAGCTCAGGGCCCAGCAGGAGGCTTCAGCCCTCCCCCAAATGTCACCGCACCAGCAGGCATGGACAGCCCCATGGGAGCCCCCCCCATGAACCAGCCTGGACAACAAGGCTTCAACTATGGAGGTAACTATGGTGAGTTGATTAAGACAGAGCTGGTCGTCTGTCACTTCCTCCTGGATGTTTCTCAAGTTCCACACTCATGACTGTTCCCTTGCTGTTGCACTTGTAGGGATGAACCAACAGGGGGACCCATCATTCATGGCTCCGGGTAGCAGCCCGTCAGGAAACATGATGACTGGGCGAATGGGAGGTCCTCCTCAGAGCAACATGATGCCTGGGATGCAGGGAAATCCACAGGGAGCACCCATGTACACGTCAGGAGACATGAAGGGCTGGCCACAGGGCGGCATACCACGCAACAAGTAATCACGTTTCCTACAGCTAATTTATTTAAATATACATTTTATTATGATTTTAGCATCTGTTCAAGTAATTATCACCATTCATTTTAACACTGTACTCAAAGAGGCTTATCCCTATTTCTTTCTTCCAGCTCATACCCCCAGCAACAGTTCCCCCAGCAGGCCAACCAGAGCCAGTTTGGACCCATGATGATGAACAACTCCATGGGCAGACCCGGGCCGGTCGGCGGGGCCGGTGCGGGCCAGATGCCGGGCCAGATGCCGGGCCAGATGCCGGGCCAGATGCCGGGCCAGATGCCGGGCCAGATGCCGGGCCAGATGCAGGGCCAGATGCAGGGCCAGATGCAGGGCCAGATGCAGGGCCAGATGCAGGGCCAGATGCAGGGCCAGATGCAGGGCCAGATGCAGGGCCAGATGGGCATGAACCCCATGGGAATGGGCAGGATGCCAATGGGACCTGATCAGGTAGATAATGCTTTGACACGCAGACGTTAAGAAGTCATACACGTGTTTACAGCTGATGAGTTTAAAAACGCTGGGTTGGTTTTTTTTTTTCTGTTTCTGCAGAAATATTGCTGATAATCCGCGACTGACGGCAGCATCTGGAGCCTTTTAATCTTTGAGTGGTGTGGAGCTGAGAAGACATGTACCCACACACACACGCAGAGCTCCATCAGCACAACACACCACTCATCCAGGACAAACGTGGGTTACAAGGACAAACATACTGTTAACCATGTTTAAGCGATGCGCAGACACAAAACGGGCGCTGTGCTGGCTTGTGTGTGAATGACCCGGAGCTGTCGGCGCTGTATTCAAGCGCCACGGCCAGGCTGCAGAACGGGACTACGGTACAACTGGCTGTGGCTGCACTTTACCTGGAGGCTTCTGTATGGGGGAGAAAAAAAAACAAAAACAAAAAAGATTTTGATTGATGCAATATTTCCTCATCATTACAGCCTTACTAGAAATGTCAATGCCTTCATAACAATGGGTTTCTCTTCTTTTTTTTCTTATCGTTTGGATGCGCCTCATTCTTAAAGTCATTGGAAGCTATAAGCACACAGTTTACTATGTTATGCACATTGGAGCAATAACTCTTGCCTCTATGCTTTAGACTGTAACTGAGCATCATAACCCCTGTTATAAGCAAACAAATGGTACTGCAGTATTAGATGTCCTCTGTGAATATGAATTGTAAATATTCTACAAATTATATCAAACATGCTTTTTAAAGGCCCATTATTGCACAAAGTATGAGACCTGGTTGTATTTTTGTGTCCAGTAGGTCAATACTGATTAGATTGATTTGCTTTTTTTTTTCTTTTTTTTTCTCGTATGCCTTTAGCAAATATTGCAGGCGTGTTTGGGTTTTTTCTTCCTTTGTTTGTCATTTTCCGAATGCTGTTTTTTTTTGTTTTTTTTCTTCCCTGAAAAGTCGTGTATGTCATGTTTTTGAGCGAGGCACTTTTACTTGTGACAAGGATCTGATGAGTTGAAGGTTTTCAGTTTTCACACAATCATTAGTTTTATCACAAGGTGGCGGAAATGAGTTCTGTCCCAACAGTCAATTTATGTAGTTATATTATTGGTTTGTGTGTGAGGTGGGCTGTGCGTGTGTGTGTGTGTGTCACTGCAGTACAATGAAGACACACACTCCTCAGTTCACCAACAGGCCTGGTCCTTGCAGTGCCCCTCCCCCCAACCCGCTAGCTCTGTCTATCAAGTTTATTTCTTTTCACACTGTCTTCTTTTGACTGTTATTCTCAACTCGCTGAATCTACCTTTTCAACATGAGCGATCCAAAGATATTTTTCCACATCTTTGTATATTTTCCGAGGTTTCTGGTGTACATTTTTTTTTATGATATGCGTTATATTATTCTGATGGTAAATGGGTACATATCATAGATCTGTAAAAGTATATGAAGGTTATGTACTGTACACATACAGGCCGCGGGGCTAAGTTGTTCCGCAGTGAGACGCTACCAGTGCAGTGCGACAAGAGGACTGGAAACTCTCGAGCCCGTAGCAGAAAGTTTCGACATCCAGGAAAAAGATAGCGAAGCATGTTTTTGCTGTGAGAGAAATACCAATGGAATGATATCCACTTAAAGACATATCAATATCTCTTCTATTTTTCAGGAAAACGACTTCATTTTATGTCCAGATTTTGTTACTTCAAGAAAAAGGAACTTTGTAGAATTTGAATGAAGTGCAAAAAAGAGGCAAGAGATCGTTTGGTTGTTGTTTTTTTTGTTTGTTTTTTTTTCTTTTTCTTTATTTTTTTTTTCTTTTCTTTGTTTGGAGGTAAAATAAGCTGTCATTTTACAGGATGTATATTACAGATTTTTTTTCTGTTGATGTTGATATCGATGTAAATACAAATTTCTATTTAAACACTTTTGACTCAGGCTCTGTGATTATCAACAAGGGTGCATCCGTGAAATTATTTTCTGACTGTGGTAACACTGAATATCAGCCAAGTATAGAGGAGTTACTGTACTAAAAAAAAGACTGTAAATATGAAAAATATCACCTTTATTTGTATAACTTGAACTGCTGGATCCTCACATTAGATCAGCTCAGCTTGAATGAATGTTTGCACAATTCAACAATTGTGGATTGTTTAATTTAAAATGAAATGGCTTTTCTGCAGCCACAATAGAAGGAGCAAACACAAAGCAAACAAAAAGGAAAATGTAAACCTGTTATTTATTTAAAGCAGTGGTTCTCAAACATTTTCACATCAGAGACTCCTAAATTGACACAAATCAGACCACAGACCTGATAAGATTTATGCTTTTAGATGTTTTATGACAGAAAGTTTATGAAACCCATGAACTATAATAGTCATACATTCTGTCATTGTGTTACTTATGGATGGAATTATAGTGAAAATAAATGATTCCGCCTTTTGCTGGGGACCCCTTGGAAATTCCTCAAAGACCCCACTGCTTAAACCACTACTTTAAAGACTACTCCACATGTGTTTTAAGATATACAAAAATACTCTGCTTTGAATAATTTGTGTCTTTACTTTTTTTTTTTAAAGATGTTTTTTGACCATTGTTGCCTTTTAATGAACAGATGATAGTGGAGTAGCAGACAGGAAATAAGGGGAAGAGAGAGACGTGCAACAAAGGTCCACAGCCGTAATCGAACCAGGAATGTTGCAGGTATGTATAACCACTCGGCTACCACGGTGCTCGGAGGATCTTGTGGGTTTTTTGTTGTTTTTTTTCCCCACACACACCTCATTAAAATCCTTAAAATTACATCTACTCATTTGAAATGTCTCATACTTCACTGAAAAGGTCCTGTTCTCTGTGTGTGTGTGTGCGTGTGCGCGCTTGTGTAAATATACTAGAAAACGATTGTAGGGATAAGATAAGCCGTCTTGATGTACAGATAAAGAAAAAAGGATCAAAACATTAGAAAATGTTACACAAGTTTTCATATATATATTATTTGCATAAGCATTATCATTGGCTAAGTTACCTTATATACTTTCTATTTTAATTTACACCAATAGATACCATATTTATTTTTTGAAGATCACATAGTCATTTTGTAAAATCTGCAAAATAACTACTCCTGTCACCTCAGTGCTGTGGAGTGGAAAAAAAACCCCAAACACAGTATGTTACCAGAAGGGGGCGCTGTTGTCCACTAATATCTCTTGCAGCAGAATTACAACATACATACACACACACACACAATATAAACAGGCTGCAATAAGCCGCAAGTCATGATCCAACCGCTGGAGGGCGCTGCACACAAGAAAGAGTTGAAAGCAGGAACATGTTTACAGGCTGAAGGATTCAAATACTCACAATCATAATTAAGAATGAAGCAAATAATAAATATATATATATATATAAAAAAACACAATACAAATCTAATTGGATTTAATTTGAATCAAACACTGATTTATTATGGACACCACAATAGCTCTTCATTTCTTCCACAGCTCCACCACGTTACATAAGAGGGATTTGCATCAGCCTTATAGATAATTATATGTGATTAGAAATCCAGGCAGGAAACACTATAAATAATTGAAGAAAACATTAATTAATTTAACCATGTTAAAACAAAGCTGCTTATTCTCTCACAGCCCAAGCAGTGTAGGTTTCTAAAATATATATATATTTTTTTTTTAAAAGTGTATATATTAATAGCAAACTTATAACATACTAGTGTACTGTGGGAATCTCTACCCCGAGAGCGAGCCTCCCCCCCTTCCCTCCCCCCCTTCCCTCCCTCTCTGAGAGTGTTGGCGTGGTTCCCGGCCCATCTGCGGCCTGGCCCGTGGATTACTGTTTGTTAATGTTTCAATCAGCTGTGTGTTGAGGAATGTGGAGCTATTTAACCTGAACTTCCCCAGGTGTGCCGAGGCGCCGCTCAGTCTGGGCCCCGCCGCCCTCCCCTGCCCTTGGCACAAAGCTATCACACAAACACAATCACACACTGGCCACGCCGGGCTGCAGCTGTGCGCATCGCACCGCAGGGAAATGGGAAAAACATTGCACCAGGGAGACAGAATAAATCTTATAACGAATCGCTTCAGCCAAAGCCATTTTAACCCCTGCGGTGCCGAGAGAGGCTTTAAAAAAAAAAAAAAAAAAAAGAAAAAGATTGATTTACAGGAGAACATATTGGAACACCATATTTAACTGGATGTTTTATGGAGTGAAACTAACTTCTTTTAAATGTGTATGTATTTATTTATTTATTTATTTATGCTCAATCACGCGTCTTTCATCACTTTGGTGGTGAATTGTTTACACCACATGTAGGGAGAGTAAAAAAAAAAAAAATTCAATTATTTGATTTGATGTGTTTTATCTGTCAAGTCCTTTTAAAGACCTGATGATTTAACATGAGACTTCCTCTTGTAATGTGATACCTTAATGACCCATACAGAGGCAAATTACCAATTTAACTGGCTATGAGCCATTATGTTGACCACCAGCTTTGGTTTTATGTTACCAGAGGCAACAACCTCTCTCTCTGCTTTTTTTTTTTTTTAACTGGAAAACCATCCTACAATCCTACAAGTACTCAGCAACAAGATAAGATATTCAAATGTGATTAATCACAATGCTAATAAGGCTGAAACAGCCCATAATAACCCAAACACGTGTTATTATTCCACATCTGTGTTATAGACTTTGTAAAGAATTTAATACTAAAAACCCCACCAGGTGTATGATGTGAAACTATCTCTCTCTCACACACACACACACACACACACACAATGACAAGAGAAGATTTTCAATTTTCTTGTTCAAAAATAATTGTCTTGTTTTAATAAAAACACCAATAAGGTACATTGTAAGAAAACAATATCTTCACATAATGTGGCATTGTAATATACAATACAGTTTGTCGCTCAGGAATCTGAGAAAATTGACTCTTCTTTCTTTTTACAAAATGTTGAATTTCTCTATACGGTTTACACAAGATACAAGAGCGTAACAGAAACATTAGCTTTCTTTAGAAACTCTACAAGCAACAAGCAGATGCTGGTTGCACTGAACTTGTCTTGGTCCTCCCGGGATAACCCAGTCTATCTGTGGACTTCTTCTTCTTCTTCTTTTCTTCTTCTTCTTCTCTCAGGGCCCTCTGATGAATCGAGAGCCGTGAGTGACAAGAGATCCTCACCGCCGGAGGATGTCCACGCAACGTTTTGAATTTTTTCTTTATTTTTCTAGCATTTGGGAGTTTGAAACGTCCCTACACAGTTCAAGGTTTGTCTCTCTGATGCGCTGGAGAAAGTCACACATCAGGGTAGCCTTGTTCGTCCTTTTTTTTTTGCTGTGCTCGCTGTTGGGTGTGATGGGCGCGATGATCCACGAGATCTTAACGGCACATAATCCTGTCATCCGAGCATCCATTCTGCTGGGAGGAAAGAGAGAAGAGAGAACTTAGGTTAGTACATTTGCGTAGTAAGGATATAACGCAAAACCGCTGCGCAATTTGCAACTTTTACGCACGCACTTGTCAAAACTTTACGCACGCACTGTTGACATTCACATAAACGTTTTTGCAACGGCCACAAGGGACGTTCAATTACACCGTAAGACAATGAGCAGTGTACGCGACAAAATAATCACCTCAACTGTAATGCTGGCGAGCTCTGCGTTCAGGGTGGTCAGCGGTATGCGCGGTACGCTGCCGGCGGAGTGCTGGCGGCTTTTCTCCGGCTCGTCCAGCTCGACCTGCAGGTCCCAAATATAATCGATGACGTGCTGCAGGATCTCCACTTTGCTCGCCTTCTTGTTGGTGGGCAGGGTGGGTACGAGCTCCTTCAGCTTGCTGTAACAGCTGTTCATGTCCTGGAGGAAGACGTTCATCTGCTCATCCAGCAGCGGGATCTTGCATTTGGAGATGGTCAGGCTCTGGTCCGACAGGCAACGGACCACGTCGTCGCCGCCGACCTTGCTCTTCAGAGCGCAGGTAGATCCGACAACCTTCATGTTGATTAGTTTAGTTTCCAGGTTTGAGGAGAGAGAGAAAAAAAAGATAGTAGCTCTGCAACGAGGCTTCTCCTCCTCTTAAAAGATGATAGCGATGTAATGTTGACAGTTCGCAACATCCACATGGGCAAGTCTGCTCCTCTTTATAGCGGAGCGGAGGCCGGGGGCGTGTCCGAGTAGTCTCTGTTTGAAGGCGGTGAGCCAATCAGACGGCTACGTTTGTATAAGTGGGTCGGTTCACAAACGCGCTCTCGGCCAATGGCTGCGCTCGGCTGGTTATCGGGATTTACAATCTGTTTGAGGGATGGCGTTACAAATGGAAACAAATGTGTGTCTTTTATGGGTAATATGTGGGAATCCAGCTGTCCATAGCTTGGGGACTCTGCAGGTGTAGATTGCCTGGGGACAGTCAAGGGGTGGTGAATGCCTGGGTATGTACTGTGAGAATGTGTGTGGGATGGGACAGGATGAATGGGATGAATGCTTAATGATAATTAGGCTACCACAGTGCCCTAGATTTGCCTTCTCACTATTGTTGATAGGGCTGCAGATGTTGATGACAATAGTACAGTAAAATACAATCAGTTGTGGGAAAAAGATGGGACTTTTATGAACTTATTTAATTAGTTTAGGAGGATTGATGATGAAGTTAATGAAGAATAAACTATTTTTTTATAAAGTGTTTTTTTTTTTTAAATCAGAATATTAGTTCAGTAACATTGCTATTAAAGGGCAGATTGTTGAATGTTGCAGAAAATATGCTGCGCAGTCATTCCCACACCACTGCTCCCTGGACAACATGTCTCCTTAAAAAAAAAAAAAATAGAAACCTCAAAGCTTCCTTTATGCTCTCAAACTGCACTTTTCTGGAAGCACAGAGTCTCTTTTTTTCTTCGCCTCTCCGTGCTGAAGAAGGCTCAGTGTGAGCAGCAGCTTCACGGATTCCTTCACATGTTTCTGCAGTGTGTGCTCAGCCTTGTGTGCTCTACTCAGATCGCATCGCTCTGTTCTGAATCTTCCCCCCAGATTGTCCAAACAAGCCCGAGCAGACTGGCAGGCGCCAGCGCGGTGACGTCACCCATTCATCCGAGCCTTGACGCCTGTCAGCCTGGCGCCGCTCGGGCGGTCTCCATGGAGACGTCAAACAAGAGAGCTCGTACTCCTCACTCCTCCATTCACCTGCGAGGCGCGCGGAGCCATGAGAACAAACCCACTCCGGAGTTTTTTTTGTTGGTGTTTTTTTTTTTTTTTTTTGTCGTTCATTTATCACCTTTAAAGCAGCAGGGTGAGATTACCGCCCAGCGCACCTGCAGAGCCGCCTCGAACAGAGGCTTCAAGCGGGATGCTGCGACCGCATTAACGCACAATGACCCACGCATTCCTCCACACAGATTTCACCACTGTACAGAATGCTTAATTATTATTATTAATATGATTAGCAGGAATTAGGTGAATGATTACAGTTTATTACCAGTAGATCATCAGACTCATCATTAAGACTAGGCTATATGTATATAAATATATACAACAACAAGTAGGCTACATTCATATATATTTTTTTTTTCACAACATTTAATGGAGGTCATGATTTTCAACTATAATATTACCAAAAACACTAATGTGATATAATAAATTATTATTATTGGATTATCAGTACAGATGAATTAACATGTTGCTGTTTCGCCGATCTGAAGCTTTTTCTTTCTACTATGATGCAACATATTTTACAAGATGATTAAAATATTTTGTCAGACTGGAATAACTACTAACCATAACTATAAATAGAAGTTACTACTACTACTACTACTGGCATTGAGTGATTGCATTGACCATGGTCAATGCAATGGAGTTGAAGTATAGCAAAGTAGAATAAACTAGAAATAAATAAAGAGCACTACTTGAGTTGCATAATATGCCTATAAATTAATTGTTGCACTAGGATCTGCAGTACATCATTGTTTGCATATGCATTTTGTTTTTGTTGCATTTTTAAATTTTGTTTAGACTACTGTCATTTGCACAGACTGATGCAATACTTTAATTTAAAGTGTTAGATGAGTTTGCAGAGTGTTGAGTAAACTTCATAAACATCTGATTTCTAAAAAAGCTATTTAAAGAGCCGCCGCTTATATCTGCACAGATGTTAAATCAGACCAACATAGTCAGTGTTGCTTTCTTGTAAGAAAGTTAACTACCACCGGGACTGTTTCTTCTAGCTGTTGCAGTAGCCTGTAAAAACTTTTTTTTTTTTCAAAAACTTTCTTTTTCTTTTCTTTCTTTTTTTTCTCTTTTTTTTTTTTTGCCCTCTGTCCTAGGTCGCAGCTGACAGGGCGGAGGGAGGGCCGGGTGGGCAGAACAATGGGAGTGCGGTGCAGGGATTGTGGGAGAGAATCTAGGCTGGAGCCACAGTGTCTGGAGCGCCCCTCCACTCCCCTCATCCAGCTTTTGTTCAGCTGCAAAAGCTATCAGCACTTCCTACTGACACCAACAATAACTCCACACAGCTGGGCCCTTTTTAGCCTGTTTACAGCACATCAAGGCAAGGGGAGAGAGAAGACAGAGGGAAGAGGCAGAGGAGGGGAAAGAAAAGTGAAACATATTAGCTCCTGATTTTAACTGACAGAATGGCAATGCCCTCTCCCAGCTTTCCTTCCCCCCTTTATTGCCGACAAAGAATTCATTTCCCAGAGGACTCTTTATATGTGAGCTTTATTATCACTTTGGTATTTTATTTCTACGACACGCTACTGTTTGTGTCAGTGCTGTTGCAACATCAATCAAACTGAAAGGCAGAACCTTTGAGTGTATCTTGGTTATATTTGTTCCAGCACACAAACTGTTGCCCGGTAGTGTTTTTCAGGTTAAATTGTTCCATTTGATGTAGAGGAAACGTATAAGCTAATACGCCCTCTTTATCGCTCCAGCAAAAAGATCTACAAAAGCACACTACAGGAAGCCACCAGGGGAAAAGTTGGTGTAGGAATTCAGGAGGAAATAGGACATTCCAGCAACGCTTTCACACTTGTGCTGCTGTTATTATTGCTGCAGGGACAATAAGTAGCGCCCATACTACTTCCTGGAACATGAAAGTGACCACAACAATGGCGGATGAGAGTAAATAGTTTCTTAGACAGAGCATTTTTACCTCAATGTGATTATTGAGAAACAGTTGAAAAGAAATAGGAAGGAGTTTGATCATGAGAGGAGAGCACAACATGGTAGTTTTCAACAATTTTTTATTCTCTTACTCATTCTCTCTCTATCTCTCTCTCTCTCTCTCTCTCTGACACACACACACACACACACACACACACATAGGCCTTGCAGCTGTGGGATTAGTTTCCAGTTCCCAGTCAGGCTCTTCCTGTTTGCTTGATAATGATCACACCTGTGTGCAGGTGTGTGGAGAGGCTCATATGGGAATGGGAGGGTGTGTGTGTGTGTGTGTGTGTGTGTGTATGGTGTCAGATACAAAAAACTTTTACCACACACCACAATGTCACATCTCTCCTCGGCTGATTGATGATTGAAAGGTGGCTCATCACTCAGGTGTAACTGGAGGACGTTTGTGCTGAATGTGGGAGTTTGTAATACTGTGCGTCACTGCTTCTGTGGGCGTGTGTTTTGTGTTATGTTTCCGCCTGGATTCTTGTAGTTGCTCGTGTGCCCATGGCGTGGCCTGGCACCTCCCTGGGTAACCAAGCCTCTGTAATGACTGAGGACCCGTGGTTGGGAGTCACTTCCTGTGGGATTCCTGCTTGAGAGATGTGTCATCAGCAGTGCAGACCGGCTGGAGCCTCGTCGCCTGTCGGCTGTTTTTCTTTCCTGTGTGCAAGCAACAGACTGGGTGGGTGGATGGATGCCCTTGCCTGAGAGCCAGGGGCAAGTTACAGGAACACAATCTCCATCTGATAGCTGGTGTGAGGCAAAGTGTCAGAGATCCTTGAAGCCCCACAGGTGTCCCCTGCGTCCTTGGCCTGAGAAGACGGCTGCTCCATTTCCCTCACCCTAGCAGTGCCAGCTCGGTCTCTCTCTATCTCTTTCTCGAACTTGTGTACATGTGTATGTGCATTCACCGGACCCAAGGCTTACCCCTCCTTTACACCCCTGTGGCCATCTCCCTCCGCCTGGTTCCCACACACACTATCAAAGCCCTTTAATGGCTTCTAATTAGCTCCCCATCTGCTGGTGACAGCGCACTGGTGGCATGCTAAAGCACCCATTGAGAGCATAGGCATTGTGCTCTGGAATACTTTCCACTCCAGTGGCAATTGCCTGGAGAGAGAGCTTTAGTTGGGGGTGTAGGGGGTGCTGGGGTGGGGCTGGGTGAGAAGGAGGAGGAAGAGGAGGAGGAGGAGGGGATGCTGGATAGTGTTCTCTACGGTCAGGGGCTTGGGGGAGGGCAGGGGTGGAGGGATACACAATGGGAGACAGTGTTACGGCTTGTTGCAAATCTAATAACGCCAGAGTCTCTTTTCCGTCCGCTGGTCATCACCCCTCCACCTCCACCAGCAGCAGCTTTTTCACAAGGCCACCTCATCCCTCCCTCCACCCTTTTTTCACTTTAGCAACAGTTTGCTGCTGACATCACACGGTGGACGGTCGAGCGAGATAACACTGACTTCACACTGCGGCCGAGGTGAAACTGCCAAACACAACCCGATAAGGTTCTCCATTGTCCTGAAGAGCCCAAAGGCTATAGCTCCTCTGAACAATAGATGCACCTCTATAGAAACTGTAAATGTAGCCTAATGAGGCCTCTTCATTAGCAGAACCTGTGAAGGCTGCCTGTTTGTCAGATCATATAAGGCCTTCTCCTTTGCAGGACTTCCAGCAGGGCCCAGGTCCACTGGTAGCAGAAGGGGGGACCAGCTGTTCTCAGCTGGTAGCCAGAAGATGCCTATGGGGGACAGGCCTGATTGCTGCTGGCCAGCTGCCTCCTGCTGTGAGAGGGAGATGGAGAACAAACAAATAACTGCTGCCTTCGCTTCTGAGAAACAGCTCCAGACTGAGAACGATAATGGAGTTAGTCAGATGAGGTGAACATTTATGGCTAAATTAAGTATGCATACTGCATACTTAATTAAGGCATTTAGGTAACTAGAGTAACAAGTAAAATCATCAAAAGGTCAAAGGTCAGCAACCTTGATAATATTTCTGTAATTTTGTTAAGCCACTAAGAAGATCAAAATAATGTATTCTACATTTCTAAATACATAGCTTTGCCCAATCAAGCACTAACAGGAAACTGAACAAGATCAACATATTCAAGACAGGAACTTATTTTGGTGTTTTTAAGATTCCATGGCAACTGAATGCAACACTTCGAAATGACAAGACCCTGTGTAAAGCCACGTATTTATGTGTGTGTGTGTGTGTGTGTGTGTGTGTGTGTGTGTGAGACAAATGGTCTGTCACCTGACCTCTCTCTCCATCCCACACGCACACACACACACACACACACACAAACTCGCACATCCCCACAGCTGCACAGAGGCGTCCAGTCAGCACGGCCAGGGGACATGGGAGCCAAAGCCCAAAGATGGAGCATGGACAGTGGCAGCTGGGGAGCTGACAAAGCCCCATTCAGAGGGCCCAGGCCTGGGGACAAAGGCTGGGCCAGGCTGAGCCCTCTCCTCCACTCTTCCACCCAAAGATTAATACTTCAGATGGGCTTCCCGGTGGCAGGCAGGGCTAAAAGGAGAGCCCTCCTGTTTGTCACTGGGCATTGTGCGAGTCGCCTGAGAACCAACCTCTTGGATGGGCTTGACAAATGAGAGCCGCCATTGACAGTGAACAGATTGGGCCTGCCACTTTTGTTTTGATTGTGGAGCGGGTATAATCAAGTTATTTGGGCCTCGGGGAGTTTTTGTTTCTCTCTCCTGATGCTCTTGACACTAAAGTCCCACCTTAACAGTCTCTGCTGGCTCAGCTGTGATCTGAGCCTGCTCAAGTTTCCTCTCTTGTTTGTTGTTTCTATTTATCAAAGCTGTATAGAGGGCGCAACACCAAGAGTAAGTTAATTTACTTGGGTGTGGGAATCTGGCTATCTATTCATGTGCCCTACAGAAGGCAATGCAGGTGCAACAGGTGTAGGTGTGTGTGTATTCTTGTCACAGTCAATAGGGCTACAGAGTAGTGTTATTGTATTATTTTCTATGCAGATGTCCCCTGTACACCTGACCTGAATAATGTGTTAAAAGAAACAGCCTCAGCCAGGAGACTACAGTAACCAGAGACCCTGGTAGGTGAGGTTGGGGGGGGATAAATGATTACCCCCATTTCCCAACACACACACCCTCCCTACCCTTGCAGTGCGGCGCAGGTGTTTAGCCCCCAGCAAGGCAGCATTTCAGGTTAAACTGTAGGAACGCTGCCACGCCTTAATACCGAGAACTGGAAGTGGCCATAGAGTACAAGCCTCACACCTGCACACCTGCGCTCTCAGTGTGTGTTTGTTTTGCTCCTGTGATCGCATCACATGATTTCGCAACAGGAAATATTCCACCATCAATTCTTGTCAGTGAGGAGAACATAGATCCATTCAGCAATGCAGTATGCAAATGTCCGTTTAAGCTCAAAGGCTAAATAAAACTAAAAATGATTTCCCCTCGCCACCCAGCCTTTGACTGTTTGATAAAGCAAGTGGGAGTTAAACATTTGTTGTCATGTGCTGTGGCTACAGTAAGGGCCATCTGCCTGTGTTATTGCTGTGCATCGACCAGCCATTCTCACGATAAAGGAATGTGCCCTTCTTGTAAACATCTATCGACCCCCCGCAAGTGCCAGAAGCTTCACTCCCTTTCCCTGGTCACTCCCATCCCTCCTCTCACGCCCGAGTGTCCCTTCATCCACCCGGTCCCCATCAACCTCTCATCCACCACCCCACCCCACCCCAGGCCCTGGTACTGCCAGTCTCCCAGTCCCCTTCGGCTGCCCAGGAAAGGTTCCCACGTACCACTGAGAGACACACAGTGAAGATACGCGCCCTTCCAGGAATCTGCTTGTGTGAAACTGCAGCAGAAGGTGCCCTACTTTTAAACTTCATTCTTCTCCCTGGAATTGTTTCAGGGGGGTATAACAAAAGAGGAAAAAAGCCTGTGTGTGGGTCACCAGGGGTGTGTGTGTGTACGTGCATCGAAGTTGTACTTGTGTGCACATGTTCGCGTGCACGACTGTGTTTATGCGACAGCGTGTATATGTGTGTGTGTGCACGTGAGGGGAGGGCTGGAGGATTATAAAGAGGAAGTGAATGGGAAGTACACACTCAGTGACAAAATAAGAGGGAGACATTCCTTTGCTGGCCCTCCCCTCCTCCTCCCTGCTCCCTCTTTCTCTCCTCTCCCTCCGCTGTGGCAGGGCCCTGGGAAAATCAAACAGGTGGTTTGGGCCTGGCAGGAAAGCTGGCTAGGCCCGGGGTGGGCAGTCCTACAGGCTGCTGGGGGCTATCAAAAGCTCTTAGGCCCAGCTTTAGGCCAGCACTCTGAATGGCCCCGGGCTTCATTATCATGTGAATTCTGGGAACTGCCCCGGGCCCCCAGTAACACCAGTGAGCTGCCCATATGGCGTTCGCTTGGCAACTAGGGAGACCCAGCAACAACCCCCCCCACCACTCCTTTCCTGTGCTACTCCTCCATTCCAACACTCCTGATATCAAAGGAGGACAAGGAGGAGAGAGGGAGGCAGAGGCCCAGAGCCCCGCACCCCTCACCCCCCCAGCCTTGGCCCTCTCCTGGGGGGGCTGGACCACACAGAGCAGCACTGGACAGTCCTTAGGGACCCTGGATAACACCACTGCCCTACAGGGCACTACAACTAGCCCGGCTCTGGGTGGATTTATCCATCGAATTAGCATTAAAGACACTTTCTAAAGCTGTCAATTTGGCATCAGAGGCCAAAGCTTCCACAGATAAAGATGTCGGCAGCCTCTCCACTTCATGAGGGTGCTCCTAATCAGCTCCCACTCCTCTCATTCCTCGCTGAGGATTTTCATGGATGAATGTTTTTTGAATAATCACTATTAAAGTCAAAATTCACCTGCATGTATTTGCACAATATGCAGTTTTTGAAGCTCAGGGATATAGTGGCTACTCGCCGGGCTAGTTGTAAAGCCACTGTAGCTGCATAGCTCATGATAACAACCGGGAACAACGGTGGAACCAAGTCTAGGCCTTTATTGTTCTATCCCTGATGAAGTCTGATGCGTTTCAAAATATATAGCAGTGTTGTTAATAAAGCTAAAGTTTAACCTAAACCTGGCAAGCTAAACCCACGGTGGGAGCATGCTAGGGCTAGTCAAGTCACAATAGCTTTCTCAAAGAAAATTGCTCATTTTTATTTTTGTTTGTGTTGGTTGCTTCCTCCTTTTGTATTTCAATCAATAAATGGCTATTAAAGGTACATAAAAGCTCTTCTTAGCTAGCAAGCTTGCTCACTGTAAGCTCGCAAGCTTGCTCACTGTAAGCTCGCAAGCTTGCTCACTGTAAGCTCGCAAGCTAGCTCACTGTAAGCTCGCAAGCTAGCTCACTGTAAGCTCGCAAGCTAGCTCACTGTAAACTAGCTAATTTTATCATTATTTATTTGTCCCATCAACTCCTGCCTCATGATTGTCAGCAGTTTATAGTCCAACAGATGATTAGGTAAAAGCAAATGTAAAAGCAACACAGCTGATAAGACGGGATAGCTTCCTCTAGCTTTGGTCAAAAGTCAGCACAGTCAGGATGGCTTGTGACAGCAAAAATTTGTTTGTCCAACACAAATTGTTTTGTGGATTTTACCTTGTGTGGATTTAATTTGTGAGTAAATCAACTGATCAAATTAATTCAATTTCAATCCATTTCCCCTGCTACATGTCAGCCTCTTAAATGCTGTGCGTGACCAGGGTATTAGTTGAATGATAGCAGTGGAAATCCTCACAATAAAACATCATTACAATTATATTGAGAGTGACATAAAAAACTCCAAATGAGAGCCATCTGAAATAAATAACCTTGTGAGTCATCTGATTTTCCTGGATGTGGACGTGGATGAGGACACTTCTACAGAGGAGATGTCACTTAACAACAGAGCAGGAATGCTGCTCCGGCTGCTGCAGTCAGCCACCTGCATTATAGTCTGTGTGTGTGTGTGTGTGTGTGTGTGTGGGGAGGGTAGTAGGGGGGTTGGAGGAGGAAGTGTGTGAGCGATGTGTATTATATGTGCCACATGATCTCATGCTGCTGAAGAGATGTTGGATGGCTCCGGCATTGTTCATTGTGATTAGTGAGGTATTTGTGTGTGTATGTATTTGTATGTCTGTTTGTGTGTGTGTGTGTGTGTGTGTGTGTGTGTGTGTGAGATATTTGTATTGCATATGTGGATGATCTAGTCTGCTTACTTCACCACTTGCACCTGTGATAAAGGAGGCGAAGTATGGAAAACAGAAGAAAGCAAAACAGGCTATGGAGCAGGGGAGGGAGGGAGGGAGGGAGGGAGTGTGTGTGTGTGTGTGTGTGTGTGTGTATGTGAGAGAGAGAGAGAACTAAAAGTGTGAGCTGACTTCTGAGGAACTTGTGATTCATGCTGTTACACATGGATCGATTCACTCCCTCTGCAGCTGTGCGGACCACATGCGCAATATGATTTCGCAACGTCTTCACTGTCCTTGGAAATTCCTTTTTTTCATGCAGCCCTCTCACCCCCTTCCCTCCTGTCAGTGTGCTGGCGGTGTTAGCCTGACAGAGAGGCAGGTGCACGACTTAGTCATTCTTCTCTTTCCCGAATAGGTCTGTGCCTCACCGAGGCTGTAGTCAGCCAGAAGGGGTTTGACCAAAAAAAAGTCATAAGTCATAAGTTTATATCATAGGCGTCACAGCACTGCTGGTGATTGTGTTGATGTTATCGCTCCGCTCATCACTGCTCCCTTTAGATGTCAAGCAACCAGCTGGGAGCAAAACAGAGATGTCTCAGCCTGAGAAAGTGACTCAGCATTTCTAGGTTTCGGCCTCTGCTTTTTCTCCTGCCGTGTTTGTTTTTCTTTACAGGATCATTCCCTTTCTAGTATTCGATCCACTCCGTGTCCAGTTGTAACCCAAGGGGAGCGAATGTGGGATCCCACCCAGGCTGACGTATGTGTGTTGGGGCTGTGATTCATCCCACAGCTGACCCCCTAACTGGCAGCAGCTCTGCAGCAACGCAGCCAACTAAACGTTCAGGCCGCGCTGTGTTTACAGCAAACCTAAGCTCATAGCAGCAACAGAAAGTAAATCTGCTTTCACATTCGGAAGTCTCAGTAGTGCCATGTTCAATTATCCAGGTGACATGATTGTTCTGGATAGATTACGCTGCAGTCACTTGGCGTCTGCAAGGCTTGACTTTAGTTTATTGTCACTGCGTGGCTGGTTTTGTTTTGAGTAACGTAACTAGTGTCTCTACCGACGAATCAACTCCTGACAACAACACTGACAACGACTACAACAGGTTGTGGTGTGTATGTATGAATGGGACTCTAAACTCTGGCATGTTATATAGTTTATACTGCAATATAGATTGTCACAGACCACCAAATTGAAACGCATGTGGGTTACAGACCCTGACTTTTTGATGTCTGGAAAAAAAAAAAAAGAAAAAAAAAGAAGGATAAATATGTGCTTAGCGCTCAGCTGTGACTAACTACAAAGTACAGTACATGAAAAGATAGTGGTAATAGTGGAGCCTGTTATTGGAAATGCTTGCTTCGTTACCCTTTTACATGCTTTATGACCATTTTTATTGCAAAAAAAAAAAATAAATAAATAAAAAGCAGTACAGAAGACGAAAAGAGAGACAAGAGAAAAGGCGTATTATATTAAGATAAGTGAATATTTACACATGTCGCAGACATTAAAACAACATAATCCACAATATTCATAACTCTCAGCAGTAATAAGAATTGCATTTTTTTAAATCTCTATTATTCAGCGCTCTGAGAAGAAAAGAGTTGTCAGAAACTACAGCTCACATCGACAAACAAGCCACGCGGAGACGGGCTGTTGGGATTACTAAAAATAAAGTTGCGTCTTTAGACCTGATATGTTCATACCAGCTGTGAATGAAGCTTCTCTGGTGCAACTATTGGACCTGATCAGGTCAGACAGGCTTGTTTCATCGAGCATTTCAATTCCTAATCCCCCCTCTCCACCCACCCAGCCACACATATACACATCTCTTATCCCTCTTTCGCGCCAAAAAAGAGCCAGCAGGAGAAAGTGAATGGGCCTTCGAATGGCAAGGAATGAGAGTTGAGTTGAGGAACAAGTGAGTGACTTAGAGAATGAGAAAATGAGAGGGAGAGACAGCATGGATTCTTTTCTTTGGGGCCTTAAAGACATGTTTCCCTCAGATGTTGGCTCTTCTTCAGATGCTAATGGTTCACTCTTATTCCCAAGCCGTGCCTTAGCATAACAATGCAGTGGAAGTGAAAGAGCTAAACCTCTGCTTTCTTTAAGAAGCCAAAGCTGGGCTTTTCTTGTGGACTAATGCCCTCCTCTCTCTTTGTGCTCCCACTGAAAGGCCTGTGGAACGCAAAGGCAAGGTGATCACAGAGTTTACTGAAAATGAGACTGAAACAACACACGGACCCGGGGCTAAAAAATGCATTGGTGAAGTCATTGAAATCAAGGAGAAATGACCAAATATAGAGCACTGGCCCCGAGCCACAATACTCGCTCTCTCGAGTATGATGACAGCATTCGTTTTTTGAATATTATCAGCTTTTGCTTTTTAAAGCTGTGCTGAATTATGTCTGTTGGAAGAATCCAACCCAAATGTTATGACTGTGCGTCCCGTGCTGACTCCAAGACGCCAGAGTCCCATCTGAAAAGCAGTTGTGAGCCTGAAGGGTTTTTGGATGAACTGCGGTCTAACCTTGACGGGGCCCGAGCAGATACTGTTGTAAGGCCCTTGATAGCCTCTGATAGCAAACAGAGAACATATGGTATTCTGCTTTATCATTTATCAGGGAAGAATGCACACGATTGGAGGTAAAGGACATGCAGGAGGACACAAAGATACTGTACAGGTCACACTGGCTGCACCCAGATATGATGACTTCAACTTATCCATGTTTGTATGAAGTTAAAGCTTTTTTTTTTTTTTAGAAATCTGGAGAGTTCTCAAAGGGTCCATTTCGAGATGTGGTTTTAAGGTCGGCTGGCATTTTACAACTGTATGTTTATGGCATAGACGCTCATTAAAATATTGTATGCTGAAAAATAGAGTGAGCGAAGGAATTTACAGTTTTTAAGGAGAAGTCTGCAGTTAAATATGATAAAAAAAATGAGATCAACTGTATCGACTGCGTGTGGAAATAGTAACTCCAAACCTTTACGTACGGCATTGGAGTTGGGGATGAAAAAGAAATGTTAAGAGGACAAATGACAGCACAGTAACTGATATACTGTAAGTAGTTTAAAGGGATCGCCACTTAAAGTGACATATGAACTCTAAAAAATCCAAATGAGGCTTCATCTGTTGTCCCCCAGGCCTCACGATGACAATAGTTGACTAAGTACCCCCCAATTACCAGGTTTTAACCCATTAACACCTCTGATGTTCTCTGTGTCCTTGCAGCTCTCCTCCACCTCCCCCTCTCTATGCAGATGAGCCGGTCCAGGTGCAACACAGAGGAAACTAGCACCTCCTCAACACAGCAACACACTCTATTTACATGCAAAACGCCGGGCTTAGTCGCTAAATGTGTGAACACAGGTGTGCGTGTGTGTGACGCGGTGGTGTGATGTTGAGCCACTAATCTGTGTGTCCTGACGTACTCTGTGTACTCTGTGTTTGCTCTGATAGTGTTCAGTCGCCGTATTGTGTAAGCAGTTGCTTTGTGGAAGACACATTTCAGTTTTGTATTGTAGCAGAATTATAGAAGCTGAAAATATGCCTCTTACAAACACAAGCCTGGATTTACTCGTGCTGAATTGAGCTTTTTGTGCTCTTTCATTTGTATATATATATATATGTGTGTGTGTGTGTGTGTGTAGGTTGAGAGGGAGCCGGTGGTGGCACCCAGCGTCATTTGAAGCGGAGCGCCTGGCGCCACAGCATCGGGCACATCACTCCCTGGTGCCAGGCTCATTTTTATAAGCGCTCACTAAATGACATACAGCTGGCGGCATGGAGACAGCTGTCACTGCCGTCACTACGCCCTAATCTGTCTCTCCCTCTGCGTCTTTCCCTCTCTTTTCCTTCTCTCTCACACTCTGGTGTTCAGCTGGGCTGCCTCCCTTCCTCCTCCCTCCTCCCTTTTCTTCAGGGTCCAGACTTCGTGGAGCCAAAGCTGCAAAAACTCACTTCCTGGAGCTGGTGCTTACTTCCTTTTCTTTTTGTGGGACTTCCTGTTCTGCCTCTGTGATCAGGCCGGTCCAGAGCTGACTCTCTGGGAGAGACTTCCTGATGCACAGACAGCTGGGGAGATAATTCTCTCTTTCTGCTTTTGTCAGGATTTTTTGTCTCTTTCTCTCTTTTTGTGTCTCCAGAGGTCTCTCCTTTCCCTTCTGTAATGTTTTTCCATTTGCTCTGCTAAACTGCAGGTTTGTTTTGATACAACGCGAAGCAAATTTGATCCCCCAGAGATAGCTCATCTTCTGAGAGAGCAGACCTATGACGGACAGCATCACAGGAAAATGAGCCTAACAGATATCATACAGCCTAATGATATCAGTCTAAGAGACAAAGCACACTTCATGCTTGCTGATGTGGATAGAATATCTTGTAATATCGCACCAGGCTGTCCCATCTATTAGGACTGATGTTCACCTCATCCAGCACCTCGCCCTCCCCTCTGGCTGCAAGTTGAGGAATGTAGTGGGTGTGGGTGTGTGGACACTGGTAGCGAGCAGAGACTGGCTCTAGTCGGTACGCCAAGCCCAAGAGCAGGCTCCTGCGATGGGGCAGGCAGGATAGAGCATAGACAGTCTGCAAGGAGGAGGCCTCGGTGGGTGAGCAAACACAGGCCTGCACGGAGAAAGAGGGAGCAATAGAGGAAAAGGAGCAGGAGGAGTGCAAGTGTAGGAGGTGTAGGACAAAAAAATATAGCTTGATTTTAGACGCCTCTCTGTCTGAGCTTTTGGTGTATCCCATCCTGCAACACATCACACATCAATTTTATCACCGCAATATATATTTCTTTTTATCTTACACACTGTGGGTTGCTAAAGTCGAGCAAATAAACTGCCTGGCATCAACTCTGTTTTTCACCAGCATATGTTCACCTTATGTTGCTTTCCTCGCTGCAAGTCCATGTGGCCACCTGGTCCCACCGGTGACAGCAGGGTGGCAGGTCCAGGGTCAGGCCAGAGGAGAGAGGGCAGCGGGGAGCAGGAGTAGCCTGGGGATAGATGGTAGGACCCCGGTGTGCCAGTATGCCACCTCCACACCCCCACCCACCCAGAGCAAAACTCCTCCTTTGAACCTGTGGGTTGTGTCTCACACATGGGCTCCTCACAGACCTTGTGTGTGTCAGCAGGCTCTATGCTTTCTGTGACGGACAAATGGGTTTAGTGTGTTGCTCCTCTGTTTGCGTGGCTGCTCTCATATGTTTGAGGTGCTCTGTGGGCAACGACCTGATGGGAGCAATAAATAGTTGGACTGGATAACTAGTGTTGTTTCACCTGAACAAGCCCAAGGGATACCTATTGAAGTCTTCTGCTACCAAAGATTTATATTGCCCCTATACAGATAGTATCAAGATGTCCAGAATCTGAACTATGCAAACAGAGCTAAAAAACAGACAAGTGATACTGAACAAGTGAAGGTGCTTTGGAGAGATAGCGGTGTTTTGTAGAAACCTCTGGCAGTTTCGCTTTTTCTTGCTCAACAAAAACAGCAGGGGTGATACAATCTCATTCTCAATCCATCATAATTAAGGTTATGTTGTCTTTGGGACTCATCCTCAGGGATGGGGATGAGGAGGGAGGGGAGCTGAGTGCCCAGGAACGAGGCCTGTTCTCTGGGCACTTTCTGACGGGATCTCCCTGCTCCGTCTTGTCTGTGCGCTGGCCCCGGTCCGCCTGGCTCGGCCTGGCTGGCTGTTCCCTGGAGTGCTGAGTGACAGGAGAACACTGCAGCCTCTCCACACGTCCTCCACTTCCTGAGCTACTGCTGGGTTCGTCAGCCCTCGGGAGCTCCACATGGCAGCAGGCTAAGTACACACACAGGAAGAGGTGACATCTGAAACAGCAAATGCTGCAACAGTTTGTTTGTCGTCCCTTCAAGCTGCACGGTGAAGGCTTTGAGTGTGTGCATTGTATCCCAGAGCCACTGGAGCATCTGGCATGTGTAAGAATATCCAGCAGCCAAACGCAAAACAAGTTAACTTTTTTTAAAATCGTATTTTAACAAATTACGCAACAACACGTGCGTTTCTGTTTTCTTTAGAAATCCTTGGACGCAGCAAGAGAAAATAATTTGCTTTCTCCAACAAAAAAATATGGCATTTCTTAAAATAATATAAATTATTACCAGCTGGCCTAATTATCTCAAAAATAAAAACAGCAAAGAATGCATCATATAACTCACATTTTCAGCCAGGAAAACAAATGTGTCGACAAATATTCTTTAATACATGGTACATTTGCCACAACAAAGAGCCACAATTTGATTATCTGCCATGCAAGAATTATTATTTTTTTTCCCTTCAAAGAAAATAGAAACTTGCTTGATAATTCCATAAATAATCTAATCATGAATTCAGACCCTTCCAAGGTATTAACCAGCTTAGCCCAGAATCTATTGGAGTATGTTTTTTTCATATAAAAAGGAGATGCTTTAGGAGAGCTCAGGGATGAATGTGTAATGAGCTCAAAATAACCTAAAGCCCTTTTTTTTTTCTCTCTTTTTCTCTTTTCTGTGTCCTCCCTCCCTCCCTCCTCCCCTCCCTGTCCTTTTTTTCTCCTCTTTTGGGAAACATGCCTTTCCCAGCTGCACAGCCCCCACAGCGCGAGGCCAGGCCAGGAGCACAGCTGGCCAGACTTGGTGGAGCCAGTCGACAGGCGCATGGAGCGCAGCCCGCCCAGGGCCCGCTTCCTCCGCAAACATGCCCAGGTGTGGGGCCTCCGAGCTGGGCTTCTGATCTCCACCAAACAGCAGTATGTGTGTGTGTGTGTGTGTGTGTGTAGGGAGGGATGATGGGATGAGGGATCAAGAAGGCAAAAAAGGGGGAGGATGAGGAGGAGGGGGAGGGGGGTGTCATGGTGTAGAGGGGGGTGTCCCTGCTGAAGCTGTGTCAACATTGTGTGTTAATGTGTGTGAGTATGTGCATCTGTATCTGCATGTGTTTGTGTTTCGGGAAGTGAGGGTCACCCCCGGGGGAGACAGTGGGCAACAACAATTACTGCAGCATTGTAGCTAAATTGTGTCTGAATTGTTCGTCCCTGCCCACAACCAGCCGCTGCCAAGAGAGAAGTTAGTAGCTTAGAGTGGCTACGTAATTACTGTGCAGCGGCTTTGGAGAGATGCAACACTGGTTGTTAGCATATAATAGAAAATAAATGATCACCTGCAGGATGAGTACACACTCATCCTGCAGGGCTCAGAGGGGTTGTTTGAAGAATGTAATTCAGTACAGATTACTTATTACCTCCCACGCGTAGACTGTATCGTCCTACCTTGTGTTAACTCTAGATTTCTGCTGTACGCTCTGAGCTGTGGTCTTAACATAGTTAAACAAAAACACACTCCTGAACATATCCAGCTCGGGCCACAGAGCTCGCCTGAGTAACTCTCCCATAAATCACTTCATAAATCACTGCACAAGTGTACGGCTAAACGATTTCAGATTGCTTCATAGCAGTGACATTACCTGTGGTTGATTTGATATGCACCCCCTCCTCTCCCCTCCCCCCCTACCTCCCCCATCTCCCCTGTTTTGTTTTTTTCACTGTGTAACATCTGATGGTGACCTCACACTGGCCTGGTTGTCATCCAATTCAAGCATTTAACATTATAACCACATTCCAACACACTTTCAAACACATTCAGGCCCTCGAATGCACACACACACAAACACACAGGAACTATTTCCACACACTGCACCAGATGAAACATAGTGTAACAGGAGGCGTATGAGCTGGGGTCAGATCAGATAAGGCAAGGCCAGACAGCCTCAGATAAGCTCTTTGAACGGCTCTATCTGCAGCGTCAGGGAGACGTTCTCCCCTCCAGCAGTTTCACATGATGACTGCTGGCCAGGCGGCTGCTGCTGGCCTGGTTGTGGCCTTGCTCTGCTACTAATTAACTAGGAGAGCCCAGAGCCCTCTGACTGACTGCCTTGTCTCTTGCACCCCCCCACCCCCACCCCCATCCCTCCCAATCAGGATTGCTCATGCATGCATGCTAACAGACACTCACGCAAGCACACAGATAGACACACAGGCTCCTATCTGTTGTGGATCCCAGGAGGATCTTGGATGGTGTAGGTGTCCCTCTTGTGGTACAAAACGGCGGCTGTTGGGTATTATTAGAGATTGTCATCTCATGTGTTCCTCTTGGTTTTTCAACCTCTCTATCACTCTCTAAACCTTAAAAAGCATAGTAAAAAGATTCAGATTCAAACATTACTGCTACATGCTGACACTGCTTACTACAGCTGCAACCACTGATTGTTTTCATTATAGATTATTTCTCAAGTAATTATATCTATTCATCAAATTTGATGATGATGTTTTTAGTTATCTACCAAAGCCTAACGTGGCGGCAGATAGCTTCTTTTGTCCAACTAATAATCTGAAACCCAATAATATGCAGTTTACAGTTTACATAACATACATACATAAACAGATAAAAACAGACAATTCTCACTTTGCTGGAACCAGCATTGGTCTGTTCATTGTGCACCTAAACTCTTATGATAAATCATAAAGACCTTGGCGATCATTTGATCTATCAATTCTCCAATACCTAAATTTGCAAGGACTTTGTTCAGTGCATTAGCACATCAACACATTTAACTAAGATGGTGAACACTGTAAAACATTAAACATTAAAACGCATGTTAGCGCGCTCATTTTAGCCTTTATCTCCAAGCCCCACTGTGCCTAAAGTGCAACATCACATCTGTTAGCGTGACAATGGGCTCTTAGCGTTGCTGCCTTGTAAATGACTCATTCTCTGAACTGAGGATTCATTTTTTTTATCATTGCATCTACTAATTGTTCAGGCACTCCAACTAACCCATAAACATGTATCCCTCTTTATCTCTATCTGTTTCAGCACGTCAAAGGATCTATAAATCTCACACAATCGTATTGTTGGGTCTTGTATATATATATGTCTTGATGACAGTCCAGTCGGAGGCCTGCGCTGTGTTTCAGCAGCGCTCCCCTCCCACAGTGCAGAGGTCAAAGCCCAGTTAACCTCATATGTCCAGGAGAATTCCAGAGGCTGTCAGCTGTTTTTTCCTGCAGCGTCCCATCGAGGGTCTGGGCCTTGATGCTGGGATATCTCCTTCTGTATCTCTGTGACTAAGTGTTTGAACAACCACAAAGTGTGCGCGCACGCACACGCATACTCACATGTAGATACAGGTGGAGGCTGTGTGAGCGCTGCAGCAACTGGACTCTTACCGTGAGCAAGCATAAGTACAGTATGTTTAGAAGGATCAGCTGGGATTTGTGTAAGTATGTGTGAGTGTAAATAGGCGTCTTCGTGTGTGTTTCCGTTGATGTGTTTGTGTCTGACTGGTTGAACTAAAAATGGTGGCTTGCTCACCTGTTCACACACACGGCAGTGGACAAAAGAGGAAGCGGCCCTCTTTTTACAGAGCCACAGTCACGGCTGAATGTACACGTACACACACACACACACACACACACAGAGCACAACATCCTGACCTCCACATTTTTTCCCTGCGCTCACCTGTTTGTTCAGAGGATGTCTGCAGCCTGATCAACTTAAACACAGCTCCAATGTTTCCACGCTACCTGTTTGAACAGCTGAGTGAAGCGTTGACTTTAGCACTTTGCACAATAGCATGGGATTGGTTTGGAGACACACACACACACTCACACACACAGGCCTCCTCCTCCTCCTCCTCTGCTCCTCCAGTTCATGTGGACTTGGATGTGTTAAACGCTGCCCAGTGACCCATTGAAAGACTTTTTTTTTCTCCCCCTTTAAAATAGCTCATTCTGGTCTGATGGAGTACAATAAGAAATCTGGTTTTAAGTGCATGTTTGTGGTCTGCATTGCTTACTATATATGGGCTGGGCCTCCCAGTCCAACATCTAATTATGTGTTGAGCACTGATGGGAAAGGATTACACACACACACACACACGCTCACATCCAGCAGGAATCTGTAATTGTGTGAATGTGCTCTGTGGATGTTGGAGTGGATGTGAAGTATGGGAAGCGGTGTGCAATTGAAGGAATGCCCTGGTGCCAGTGAGACTAGGGAGCAGAGCAGCAGACGAGCTGTGGTGGAGCTAAATGAGGAGAGACCGGCAGCATTTATGACACCAAGCAGCATTCCTCTCTGATCTATAAGCAGCTGCACCCTGATAGGCATCATCTGCACTTGGAAGAACACCTACAGATGCGTTCAAACATGCACATAAAGAAAAAATAAAAACAGGCAGAAAATGTGTACAGTACTTGGAAAAGCGTGGCAACAGTTAAATCTTGGAGACCATCTTGGAGACCATTCTATTTCACAAAGGCAGTGAGGGAGACTATTACAGGCGGAACGCAGCTCAGCGGGCTCAGCGGCGTCCGTCTGTCGCTGGCCGGCCCATTTAGAGGGTCCAAGCGGAGGGGTTTTGTGGCTGCGGTGCTGCCTGAGGCCTGGCTGGGCTGATTTACAGGCGGCGTGGGGACATGTGCCGAGGATACTCCCAGAGCAGCCTGGTGGGGGCCAAAACAGCCACACTGCTGCTGCCTGCACATCTGGAGTCTAGACTGAGTGGCTCTGCCGAGCGCCTCACTCCCTCCCTTCTTCCCTCTCCACATCCATCCATCCATCCATCCCTCTGCCTCAGCTGCTGTCCCCCCCACTCCCCCTCCTCCTCCTCATCCTCCCACCATCATCCACTGTTTGTGTAGCTGCCTGGACTCAATTGAAATTTAAGATCGGCTCTCACTTTTTCCTCTCTCCCACTCACTTTCCTTCACCCGTGTCTCTCTCTCTCTCTCTCTCTCTCTTTCTCTTCTTCCTTCTTGCCCAGCCTCCAACACATCTGACGAAGGACGGAACAGTCAGGAAAAAAATAAATGCGCGTCATTGAGAGCATGTGGAAGACATCACAGAAAGGATTGTTATTCCTCTCCCTCTGAAAGCCTGAGCCTAAGTGTTCACAGGGGGACCCTCCAGTGATCTTTCAAGTAATTGAGGATCAGGCTCTCGAGCCAAAGAGCGGTCATATAAACATATTGGCTCAGACATACATAATAAACAGCAGCGCAATAAACATGATACCTTGCATACTCTCACACACACACAAGGCCTTGTTTCAGCGGTGGCTCCTGTTGGTTTGCTGTCGAGGACAAATGTTCCTTGTCCTGCTGAAGACCTTGTAAAGATGAAGGCTGTTGTCTGATGTGACACTCCTGCTCTTCATCATCCTTTACAACCTAAACACACACACAGGCGGACACACACACACAGGCAGACACACAAACACACGTCTTCTCTTACCATTCATTGTCACCATCTTTCTATCTTTCACACACAAGATATATATATAATTATGCTGATGTTGTTTTTTCTTATCCCATAATGTGTAAACAGAGACACATGTGTTATCTCTCATTACCCCGGCATGACGGATGAAGCTTTATAAGATAAATATGTTTTTGGTAGGTTGGATGGTCTTGGGAGGCTGTTAGGACTTCTCCTTTCTAGCTGAGGCATGAATTGTTATGTAAATGAGGCGTGTGTATGTGTGTGTGAATTGTGTCTGTTTTAAATTTTAGAACTGCTTCTCCAGTAAACAGCATGTATCAGGGTTTCCCCTTCGTACATGAGTACAATAATAATAGAGCCTCTCTTTAAATAGTGGAAAGTTGTAGCAGAAACGAACTCTCAGTGGATCCAGAGTGGCCGGGAGGCGTCATGAGCGTCAGTGTAATTTACAGCAGACAAACAGAGACCTCTCGGTTTTTTTTTCTTTCCATGTAGCCCGATTTCCTCTCCTAGTAATGAACATGAGTTTTTTTTCTTTTTTTTATTGCTGCGTTCACCCTATCGCATTCACACTGTGTCATACACTGCAGGATAAATGGCTGCGTTCAGCTCTCTGGTGTTAAACAGGTCGTAAAAAGCCGGCTACGTGATACTCTCCGACAAGGCCTGAACCTGTGTGGCTGCTTGCTTGACTGTCGCCTGCCTGCTGCCCCCTCCCCTCAAATGGAACAAATTATCCAGCTACTTGGGTAAAACAAGGTAATATTCATTTTAGAGAGAAGTCAAGAAAGAAAGAAAGAAAGAAAGAAAACATCTGGATAGCACTGGTTGGTGTTTGCCTTCTCTGGAAGCCATTACAACAAACAGTATAGTTTGAATGGTCTTCTCTTACTCACACGTTTCACTCTGGTTTGAACCTCGCACATCCTCTCACCACCTGTATCGGCTCTGGTTCCCACCCTCATTTTCTATTGCAGCAAAGGAAGGACAGATATGGAGGCTTAGAGAAGGGAGAAAGACACCAGATACAACAGAGGGAGGGAGTCGATTTGAAAGACAAAGAGAACAAGTAGTTCCAAGTGCTAGAGGTGACCTCAGCTCTTCAGATTACAGGTGCAAAGCGCCCGGACGGCTCTCACCTGTGTCGACGTCGCGGGGCTTAAGTATCACACATGACAAAGGTCGCGGCAACAGGTTTTCCCCCTGCTGTGCTGCTCTGTGCGAGTAACACAGCTCAAAGGTTCTCTGCTAAGATGACCCCGGTTGATGTGAGGACAAAATGTACTCTCCACTAACGTCCTAACTGTTATTGGTCTTGACTAAAGCAAAAACACGTTTTATTTGTTGGAAAATACTCAAGACATTGTTTGACCTTTCCAAACAATAAAGCAATGAATGCAGCTGACGCACCTTTTTTTTTTTTTTTTTTTTTCTTCTCCACACCGACAACCACAAATAGACGTTAATGCCAAGAGATTACCGTAAACCACACTGAGAGACAGCTGGATGGATTTTGTTATTTTAAGGCAAACTACTGAATCATATTGTCCAAGTGAGACCCATATATTGCGTAATGAAATATGTGTGCACTTGTTTTCTGCCCATGTGTCTGCAGGGCTGAAGAAAGTTTTTTGGTCCTGCCATTGCACAATTAGCCACAGGCTCGTTGGCTAGGCATGTGCACCATTGGTGTGTGTTGAGACCTGCAGATTGGCACAACATTGTGTGTGAATCAACAGGCTTACTGGGGCAACAGTACTGTCAACACAGGCCTGTCCAATGCCCCACTGGGAGAGGCTCAACAGCAGTGGTGCAGCCGGACTGGTATTAGCTGTGTTTGTGCTCAGAGAGTTCGGCAAACACAAGCTTAATGAGTTATCCAGCAGTTTAGAATAAACCCTGCCTGGTGATAAAGGATAAATCCCGGTATGAAGAAAAACAACCAGACTGTTGCAGTAGGTGAGAAGTGTTATGTATATGATTTGACAGATGATACAGTTCTGATAAAGTTGTGAAGAAAATAAATTACACAGTAGTACACTCACTCTAAATGTATCCTTAAAGAGAGATGTCTTGCTCAATTCATTGGGGATTGATGCTGCAGTCTGACTTGGTCTGGTATGACCGGTAGCTTACAATGGCTAATGTTAGCACACATAAATATTCGCACATTTTTACACCTTATATAAAGTAATAATTGATCTTTTGCGTGTCAGTTTTACAGAGATATCCTTTATAATGACAGCCTATAGGGGGTGCCCTTTTTTTTCTGTTGCAGTACCACAGTTGTCCACTGGGGTACATTGGCTGCATGGAGTGGTGGCGGCTTTAGAACGGTGGATAAATTGTTTTGAGCGTCCTCAAAATGATTTGTTTCACTATCAGAATTCGATCCAATATTTTATCCACATTCAAGTTAGCAGAAGGCTAACTGGAAGTTAGCTGCTCAGTTGGTGAAAGTCCCTGGTGCTTAAGCTCTGCCCTCAGATGGTGGTGATAGGCTTGATCAACATTGTGTGAACTTGTTTGGCAAAGGCTTGAATGTAACAGACTTTTATATGTAAAAGTCCAGTACTGGAGGTTTAAAACAAGTTGCCACTATTCTGTAATTACTACTTGAAACCAGAGGGGTCGCTGTTCAGCAAAGGTTACATAGAGTTGGTTTAATATTATGACACACTGTTTCTGTAACTTCATGTTCCAGCACTTCAGTGAGGCCAAGCATATCACTGCTGGGTAAAAATATTAAAATCCAAGATATATATTTTTTAAATGACTGCACTCTTGCATCAAATGGAAAATTCTACTTGTGTTTTACGTCTTTCCAGATACATACCCTGTAATTGGCGTCTAACGATGGGAGTAGAATTTTAAACAAAAAATCAGTAGATTCAATCAGATTCACACCAAACGTGTCAATGTTTGTGTCTGTGAGGGTCAGAAAGTCAAGTTTAAACTATACGTTTAACATTTTAAAACTGCTCCAAAAAATGAATGAATACAGTCTATTGAAGGTTGTCTTAGGACTGAATGTTGTTGGGAGCCAGATGAAAATGGAAGCGTGGTGTCTGCGGTCATGCCCTGTCGGGTAGAAGCGTCTCAGTGACAGGTGACAGAAGACATGTTATTATAGCACTTACTCAACTGGATGACATCAAAATAAAGATCGTTGTTTCAAAGTCTCTGAATGCGTGTGTGTGTGTGTGTGTGTGTGTGTGTGTGGTGATGTCTGCCAGTCTCAGTGACTGTGTAAAGTGCTTTACTGTGCATCAGCTCCAGTTGTAAACTGCTCCAGTGTGTTAACCTGGTTTGTAACCAACTGCCTTAAGAGGGTTTTTTTTACAGCTGTGTTATGACATCCCGAACGGTCCGCTGTCTGCAGGTGGTACTTAACCTTTTACTCAACTTCTCCCCTCTCCAACTGTATTCTCTGTCTTGCTCTGTCACTCTCTCTGTTATTATTTTACCTTTGATTCACTCCATACAACACGTGAACTGGAACTATTCATCTATATGTCATCTATCATCCAGTTATTGTTGCCATATGATCTCAATATGATTGTATACCACAACATAGCCAAGACATACTTGTCAAGCTCCCAGTGATGCCTATAATAACAACTTTATGGGGACTCACAACAACAATTCTCAGAGACATATTTAAACAGATTATGGTCTCCTTTCCCTGGGTGTCATCACTCTGAGAAAACACACAAACAAAAAGACTGAAGCTGTCACTTTTTTTTTTTTTTTTTTTTTGTAGGACCAAAAATAAAACTGTTGAGATAGAGTTTTTAGTTTGGATGATATGCTATTTATGTGTATAAGGCCTCGCTTCCAGGAGCTCTGTTCCTCTGGGAAATAATGAAAACAAAACACAGAGCCTTGATGTTGACTCAGGGACAAGTGATCCACAGGTTATTACTGCATTCCCCTCTGTGTTGTTCTCCCGTGGCTCTAGGATGAGTTTATGTAATCTAAGCAGATTGTCCCTCCCTCACCCCCCACAACCCTTCACACATACACCCCCCTTTAGCCTCCAGGGCAATAGATGTCAGATGCTGCTGTCATGTCTCATTTACACCTATTGCTCCGCAGCTGTAATAGATAAAGCAAGGCTGTGTACCAAACTAATCTTCTTGAGCTTTCCCATAGTTAACTGAGTTAATATGATTGATGCAAATCATAAACTCTTAAATAATTCAGCATCCATCCGCAATGATTAGAAACTAAATCACACCAACCCTGCCTTATGTATTTTGTTCAATGTTTGTTCTTATGATTTTATAATGTTGCATCATGCAACCTTTGTGCAAAGTAAGTGAAGTCTGAGACATTAGTTTCAAAGATATTTGCACAAATTAAAGAAAAAATATTTGCCACCTACTGTAACTAAATAATAATAATAATAAAAAAAGATGTGATAGCCCACATAGATATACACATCTGCTGTTTGTATCAGGAAATTCATAAGCTTAAATAGGTAGGAGGCGGATGATAAGGAAAAAACACAAAAAGAGGATTTTTTTTTTTCCTGATTGATTTAACAGGATTAAGTTATTATGGTAGATTAGCCCACACACCTCAAATCTGTAAATTCACCCACTTATATCAACTACAGAATAAATCATCTTTTATGTTAAAATACATCCACACATCTGAAACTCAACCAGATACTGCTTGGACCTGCTACTGGTGAGGATAATACAAACTGGTGGCGCCCTCTTGTGTGTTAAAGGGATTGATGTGAAAATTACCTGAGAAAATCTACCAGACTTTTTGAAATATTTAAACTAATCTGGACTAATTTATCCACCTGCCCGTTTTCAATGGCAGTCAATGTTGAGTATCGTAGCAGGAAAAGTGCGACTAATAACATTAACTGTGGTTTTAGTTGTAATATTGTGCATTTGTGTCTCTGGTATCGTTATACAACACCTACATGTTACAGGGTCGTCATGTTGTCAGGCTCGCTGTGCTTTTCCTGCTATGACAAAAATAAAAAATATCCAGGCTACGTGGAAAAAGCCGAAGCACACCTGTGACCGAATAACACTTTACAATATCATTACGCTGACTCGCTAAACTAGCTAGTGTGTGCTAGACGACCTTGGCTTTTGAAACTAAATTTAGTTTTCTAAAAAAAAAAAAGTAAAAAAAACTGAACGTAAGTAAGCTTAATTTAAGGTTTCGTGTCGTTACTGAGTAACCTGTCATCGATAAAAAGAGAAAATAGGTATCGTTAATGATCGTTAGAGGGCGCCGCGGAACAACACCAAGCCGAGGAGAAGTTAGAGAAGAAGCACAAGGTACAATATGGACCTTTAGACAACAAGTCTAAAGGTCTACAATTGTTTATTTTAATCACTTACTAAGTGAACACTGTTTAAAGACGGTCTACGAGGCCAAATAAAATGCAAGGCTAAAGGTTATACGAGGAAGGCTAATGGCTATCACCTGTAAAAACAAGCTAATTCATCTAAAGATAACCTGTGTAGCCATAATAGTTTGGTACTAGTTTCTCAACGTGTGCCATTTAAAAAAAAGGGTAAAGTCAAATAATAAATAATATACACTGGGACCAGTTGCAAAGCTTTTTTTTTTAAACATGTGACATATATTCACAAACATTGTGAATTCAGTGTTTGTTGTTGAAAATGTATCTTGCATACAGAGGAGCAGTTTCATCAGACTGTAAGTCTATGAATTTCATATTAATAGACTGTGAGCGATGTTTGGCGATTCAATAGAGCGAATGAATTATAGATGATTTGTCCTGGAAAAATAGTTCTCTAATGTCTATACAAAACATTAGAGGCTCTGAGAGCTGTTTCAGCCCTGAGCTTCTTCCAGTACACCTCAAGACAGCAAGCCAAGGAGAGAGAGAGAGACAGGCTGGTGTCTGTCATAAAATACTCCCCTTGTTTCTCTCACAGACACACCCGGGTCAGTGGCATGGATCGGCCAGTCGTTTGGTGTATTTGGAAAATCTGTGTCACAGTAAAGGTCATTCACTCACTGACTCTGTTTTTCCTTTTTATAGATTTCTACATCAGCTGTGCCTGACGGAGGCCTCAACCAGGGTAGGAGAAATCCTCCTTTAAAAGTAAGAATCAAACATTTTACTTAAAAAAGAGACAAACTACAGAAGTATTAGCAGTAAGATGTAACAGCAATCATTACGAGGAATAGCCCCTTTCAGCCTTTCACATAACTAATTATTATTATTATTATTATTATTATTAAGTGAAGGGACATGTGGGAAGTCCTCTACATATGTTTTCAAGGTATGTCAAATCTCACAGTGTGCAGTTGTATTCAAAAGTTTGTGTCCTCCTTGGTAATAACCTTATTTTGATTATTTTAAACACAATCTAAGATATGGGGAAAAAAAGCCACAATATTTTCAGCAAACATTAATGCGTAGTTACTTGTGGTGCCACACATTGAACAAAAAAAAAAAAAAAAAATTAAACATTTGAATACAGCTTGTACTCATTATAAGCATCCAGTTGTTGTCGCAGGTAGTGCAGATGATAATCAGATTACAATAATCTAATTATGTGTCGCTCCTCAGCCTTTTCGTGTGCGTTATAAATTCACCTCATCTCCGCAGTCAAACTCTCTGGTGCACACTGAGCTGGCTGTGTGTTGAACACAAGGTTGCTTCTCCTCTGTTGGTGTGCCTTTGTCTCCCTCCCAGTTCGTCCTATCCATCCATCTGTGCTCTTCCCTCCCTGACTTTGTCTCTCCTCTGAGTGTGTTCCAGCCACAATGTGGTTTGAAGTGTTACTGCTTTTAATGAGCCAATTGTTCTTGTGTTTTGTTCCCCTCGGGGGAACGTTGTGTAGCTAACAACATTCTGCTCACAACCATTTTAAAACATATTCACAGCACCGGGGAGGGATTGAGGCCAACAAAACAATAATGCCTTGGAGCACGTACAAAATGAAAAATGTGTTAATGACAGTTGCACTAGCTAAGTGACAGCGCATTCTTTTCCTGTCAATTAGACCGTGGTTATTCAAAAGCAATTTGTAACTCCCTGCAGAGTACAATGTGTGCCACATCCCAGGCCTTAGTGTGTGATTGTGCAAGTGATGTATTCATTTTGTTTCTCTGTGTGCATCTTAGTTCGAGACACTGAAATAATATTAATGTTAGGAACAAGCCACAGCGCTCTATCCACAAAACAGAGAAAAGTATTAATCAATTTTGAAGTGTGTGTGTGTGTGTGTGTGTGTTTCTTTCAGCCCATGACCGTGAACTGCTGGTATTGATACAGCTGGCATTCACGGCTCTAATTAATTGCCATGGCATTTGGCTGTTCTCGGTAAATGCCACATCCCATGCCGAGTGCTTGGTTAATGGATGTCTGCCCATCGTACACCCAACATCGGCACTTCCTTCCTTTCGTCTCCTCCATCCTTCTCTCTTCCTCCTCCTTCCGTCTGCTCCTCCGCCCGCTGCTTCATTAAAAGGTTAGCTGTGCTTCATCAGCAAGAACAGACACATGAGTGCTCTGATCTCGTGCAGCTCAGATGTCCATACTCTTGACAGTTTTGTCCAGTGTGGGCTTGCCGTAAAGAGCCTCCTCTATTTCTGACAGCACCAGTTGAAAGGGAGCTTAAGGTTACGTCCTTTTCCTTCTTTACTTTATTCTACAGTAAAAGTGCAACGATAAGAGCTGGGAAAGAGCTCTACCTTCAAGTGTGTATATCCCCTAAGACCCAATTTCAGTTTGTCTCTATATCTCTAAGAAGACAAAAAAAGACATGAAGAATTAGCTTTCGTTCTCAAGTGAATTAGTTTGCTCTATCTTAATGAGGTTTGCCGTGTCAGAAGGAACAGTTCAGAGCCTGCATGCTAAACAGGCTGAAATTGGAATAGAGTATTAGCTCCTTAACTGCGAAAATACCTTCTCTCTCCAGCTCTCATTCCAACACAGCCATGCAATTACCCTTATACACAATTTTATCTTGTCACTTCCAAATGGGAATAGAAGACCAAGCAGAGGAGAAATCATCTTGTTTTTTTTTTTCTTTCTTTCTTTTTTGGAAACTAATTCCAAAATCTAATTAACTGCAGAAAAACATGTCACCAGTTTGGCTGGAAACATCCAACGTAGTTATGCAAATGTACCCAAGGATTGTAGGATGTGATTTGACAGAATCTCATTCTGGATGGTGCGAGGTTAAGATAGAAAGATTATTCAGCCGTATCTGAGTGGTTGGCAAACAGGAAGCGATGAGCCTGGTAATTTATTGTGTTGGTATTTCTCCTGTTTGAGTTCAGACAGCTCATTATGGAGCGAGGTAGGTGTCACCCAACCGGACTGAAAGACAGACAGGAGCATTTCTCTAATGGGCCCTCCTCTGCTCTGTCTGCATCAGCTCTTTTCTGCCTCTTGCTTTGCGGGCTTAATCTCTAACTTGTTTAATATGAGGTGCCAAATAAGATTTTACACAATTCATCATTTTGCTCTCACGAGGGAGAGGGAGATGCTAGTTCATCCTCCCACTTGTCTTTAGACTGCTTACAGGGCTGTTTCAGGGCGGCCACAGAGAGATGGCCAGGACAGGAGATCTCTTAACATTTTTTAGGACACAACAGAGAGGCGATGCTGTATTGTAACAGTTTGCTTTACAGGTGTCATTCTGCTGGCAGAGAGCGGTCCATATGCTCACAGAGTGCTAAACCTCAATTAACAGTTGTCTCTGTTAATGGGTGTGCCTACTGAAATACCAACACAATGAGGACCAAACACAGACATCTACAAACCTAACCTGAATCTGTTCCTTATCTCAAAACGTCAAAGATACGTTTAAACCCAAGAGCTCGCCTCTGGGAAGGGCAAGAAAAGAGTTTTTTTCTGAGACATAAGTATAAAAATAAACATACTTAGATACTATGAGGACCCTCCCCTCCCCCCTGCAGCGGTGACCTTTTGTTATGTTGTTAGTCCCGACAGCGGGGTCTTCGGGAGCGCTCCTTACCCCCCTAGCAGCCAGTGAATGTTTGTTTGCAGACACGCAGAGCAATACAAAAAAGAAGCGAGGTCCACTCTGGTACAAACAAGTAATTAATTATTGAAGACACCAAACATGACTGCTTGCTAATCTACATAGCCGTTTAAGCCCCTTGATTTATAATTCAGACCCTTCTCTCACTCCACTGAGTCCTGAGATTGGAAAGCTTCTCTCAAGAGTGCTTAAAACTTCACTGTGGAGGGTGTGTGTGCGTGTGTTTTCAGTGAGGGTCCTGTGTGACTGTGTGCATGCATATGTTATTGTGTTCACAAGCCTGCATGTGGCGGTTAGTATTAACATAAACAAAAAGTTAAACGTGTGAATCGAGTAAGTTCGCACAACCGTTCATTTGAATATGTTGTGGTATTCACCCGTGTTTCAGGGTAATTCAGCTCCTCCGTGTAGCCGCCCTCACAACGTTTTAACGTGATTACAAATGTATTTGTGCTAAAAACACTGGGGTGCCTTGTTAGACAAAACCCACAAGCGCTTCTTATTTAATATGTGTGGTAGATATTACACTGAGTGCTGTACATTAGAAATGCAAATAACACAGCGTCAAAAGGGTTTTGGTTAATTAACTGGAGACGCGATGCTGGCTCTGGCCCATAGCGGCTTGTTTTCCTCGGGACCGCAGACCTCGACGGGGGGCCGCTCTTTGATCTGTGGATCCCACGGTCTGCTATCGGTTCCTCAACCTCTGCAATGTCTGCCGCACATGGACAGATGGGAACGGAGTGTGTGTGTGTGTGTGTGTGTGTCTGTGTGAGTATGCGCATGGGACTGAACCAGTCTGCTCTGATTTTTTTTTTTCACTGTAACTTCCTTTACAGTTAGTTTATGAACAGACATATTGAGCTGGATGCACTTTGAAAGTTTGACCATTGATGTTCATGTTGCTCATCTGTTAAAAATGCTTTGATTTTTATTGATGCAACTTGATTTGAATTTCGATCCCTTCAAACAGTCTAACATCTATACAAATGTGACTTATAAAAGGCAGCTAGACTAAATGCATGTTAAAAGGACAATTAGCCCCCAAAAATCCAAAATACATATTTTTACTCTTACCCATAATGCTGTTTATTCATGCTTATGTTTTCCTTTTTTCAAATACAATGGAACTGTATGGCACTCACCTTGCAAGCCGACGAGCCTCTCGTCCAAGAGTAGATGAGACGGCTGGCAGGTTGGTAGAAAGAAAATAGTTATGAAAAGCTGACATTTATTTTCAAGGCCAAACAACAGCTAGTATGTGCTAGTACAGGGGGATGAGGGGTAAACAGAAAAAGCATTAGTGTTACAATGAAAAGATATAGAATAAGTTATAAATAAGAAATTAATCAACTATTTAAATCAGTGCAGTTGTCTCTCCAGCATTAAAGTGATGCTTCAATGTTTTTTCTGGATGTAAGATGTATTCCTCCCAGACCTGGATACATCTCCCCCTGCTGGCTGATGATCAAATAACATGGGCTCCTTCGGGGGGACTGACAGGGTGTCCCATTTCTAATTACTGTGTACTAAAACAACATGTACAACACACAGACGGAGGCAGACGGAGTACACAAGAAATCAATGTACTGTACTGGTTTGTACTAACAAGGGATGATATAAAGCCACGTGGGGCATCAATGAAGCTGCAGTTTGGGAACAACATTTCAAACTAAATAACATGAGCTTTCGAGTAAAGGTATATTGCACCGCTTCTTTATTTAGTGAGCGAATGCACACACAGTTTCTGTGTGTAACTAATACAATGAGCCCATTAATGGTTGTGTTCACTTCAGGTATTTTAGGTCAATGGCACTGATGTTATGCATGTATAGTATATCACTGACTCTTAATGGATTGCAGCCCTAGCTATTCCTCGATAATGTAACACCTGTGCCTGTCCTGCTACAACTGTCAAAGTGGGCACCATCTGTCATCAAGTCTTTGTTCTCATTATTTTCCAGCTGTCAGCATCTCTATTAGTTCTGTTCTGCATTGCATTGTGGGACAACAGTGTCCATCTTAATCAAACTTGACATTTAGTGTACTTCAGGTGG
The DNA here is from genome assembly GCA_036937835.1 of Pampus argenteus. Classification (NCBI taxonomy): domain Eukaryota; kingdom Metazoa; phylum Chordata; class Actinopteri; order Scombriformes; family Stromateidae; genus Pampus; species Pampus argenteus. Next base: position 20,183,886 of record CM072863.1, on the reverse strand, counting down.
ACATTTTGGAAATATTTTCCAGTATGAATGTACTACATACTTGAAATGAGGTTAGAATAAATATACATATGCAACTGGGACACCATGTTGGCATTTTCTTATTTGTCCTCATCATTTCCAGAGTTAATCTATAAGAACAGAATGAATTTAAACACCGTGCAGACAGTCTCAGGATGGTGCTGCACGAACATCTACACTCTGTAGCACAATTAAGGAGGATAAAGGCACTTTTACACTTGCCTTGTTGGAGATTTCTCATTTTGTTGCAAAGCTTTTAGAGACTTTCTTCGGTCTGAGAAACATCTGTGACAAAAAGCCTGCCAATTAAATTTGAAATCTGCAATAGAGGAAACTTTTGCTGAAGCTTCTACTCTCTTTAATTGTGCCATTCAGAGTTGTGGGACACTCATGAATGAATTATAACATCACCTCAAGATACGGAAGCAACGACTGGAAAACGATGGTCGCTCATAACCAACTTATGAACTATTTATAGCTTTAATGGGAGAGTGTGATGTGACGGTGACAGACGGGATGAAATAAATAAGCAGAGAATACATTAGACATGACAGGACGACGTGTGGCGTGCATCGTTGCCGGGATGTTATGGTGTCAGACTATTCGGCTAATCCCTGCCTGGCATTCTGGCAATGAGCACAGCTGCAGAATACAACTGATTCAACTATTTGCATTTGTAATTAGCTATGACTGCTGTCCTCTGGACATATGTTTAATCTTCTGATGTCTGTGTGTTGGCGCATTGTTTTTATCTCATATTGAAGACATGTTTATGGTATGTTTGAGCCCCGAGTTAGGGCGATGTAGCTATGCTCACAGGTTCGATGGCCCTATTACTATTTTACCTGCAGTAGCCGCTGTGCTATTTTCAGGAGAATTGTTCCACAGTGCCAGGCCGTCTTTCATCCTCAGTTCTGTCAATCCTGTGTCCTCGAGTCCCCACACTGTCACTGTCAGCTCCTGGGTTCTTCTCCTCCGGTTCTTCCTCTCTGTTCCTCTCACTATCTTTGTTTTTCTCCATAATGCAGCTATGGGGATATCGAACTGTCACATTGCAGAGGGCCCACTGGCACAAACGCATACACACACGCACACACTCATCCAGGGAATCAGAGAATGGACGGAGGGCAGAGTGTGGGGGATGTGTGTGGTGTTGGAGGGAACTCAGCCTTGAACCAACCAGCCCAAACCCAGAGAATAAAAGGAAGAGTACTCTCAGAGATAGAGAAAGCGAGCAAGGAGGAGAAGACAGTGAGGGGGTCTGCCTCATTTGCACTCATTCACGCAGCCAGCTGACAGGGGATATTTTTATCAGCCTGGCACACACAGTACAGAATTGAACAAATTCATTTGTAACAGCACAGTCTCAGCCAAGGACAAGATCTCAGCAGGATAGAACAGAGATGTCTTTCTCCGCTAGCAGAATAGAGATCATTCATTTTTATTTATGCACCTGCCTGTGTGCTATAATGCAAAGGTGGCCTCGCCCACTTCGTGTCCAATGAAGCAGAAAACAGAAACACTAAATGTGTTCCCCGAGGACTGAACCCTCTCTGCTGACATTTGTATTCATTTTTTGTTTGTCTTTCTTTGTTTTGTCTTTCAGTTTATCCGTGTGTCTTTTCTTCCTGGCCCTCTGTGGGAATTTCCCTCCCATTAAACCCCATGGGGTTGGAAGACATAAACCTGTAATGGTAGTTTACATAAGAAAAGTTTACCCTGTTGATATACACCGGTTGGATGGAGGATGCATCTGTTGATCTGTGCTAAACCCAATTAGAAGTCAGCAGGATGACACAGCTTAAGTGTGCGTGAGAGCCATCGAGAGAGTTGCAGCATGAATAAACCATGTGCTAAAGTGGTGTCACCGGGCTGCTGTGTTGGCATGTCGGCACTGCTCAGGAAAAACATGGCTGTCTCTGGGGCATTGTCTGTAATCCTGCATGTTAGAGCAGCTCGATGGCTCCTTTATGTAAGCAGTCCCACAGTCTCAGACATCATCTGATATTCATACAGTGGAGAAATAAATAACGTTCTAGCAGTATATTTTATTTTAAGATATTAAATACAATAAATAGTATTAAAGTAAGCTAATCCATTCTTACAAACGGCTCGTGGTTTCCGACTGACTTGAATGACAATTTGTTCTTATTTCTTTTTACCAGGATTAGTGTTGAACGCACCTGACACTGAAACAGGAAATAAAATGTTCTTTATCCTCAAATGCAATGCAAATCCCTGCCTCTGAATATATATATATATATATATATATATATATATATATAGTATCTGCAAGGGACAGCCATGGCCAGAAAACATGCTGTTAGATTTTCTTAAAGCAGCGTGGTTTCATCTCTTTGCAGTGACACAAATACTGTTGTGTGCCACGCTGACAGAAAGATGATCCATTGAAGGCGTTGTAATTGAAAACACTGAGAGTGGGTGGACAATTAATCTCTCTTTCTCACCATGCTTTAAATTTCCATGGAGAAATACCTCGAAATGCAGATAACGGATAAGAGTGTTATTGATTAGATGGGGTGGGAGGAATGGCGAGGAGGTGTAGACTTTCTCCATCACTAATCTCCCTGGCTGTGACTGCATCTAAATAACCTGCAGAGAGGGATAAACAGGCGCATCCATCATGGGACGGCTGCTGCGGACAGTGATGGATGCCTTTGCCCTCCGCCACCCTCCGTCGCACCTCTCCCTCTTGTTCAGGGATAGGAAGTGACACGGGCACTCTGGAGAAATATCTGGCTTAAACCAAGCACACTTACTTTAGCTGTGTCCTGATGGAAGGATTCGGGCCCGGCTTTGTTTGCGCGTCTGAATTGTCCCCCTGTCCTCTGTCCCCATGTCTCTTTCAGTTTGTAGGATTATCTGTCCTGATATATCCTGTTTGTTTTGTAAAAAAAAGGAAATTGGTTCTTTTGGATTTGTGTGGTACAGTGTGTGTGAAGTCACCCATAAATGCCTTTTGTGCGCCTTTGTATAAATTGATTTTGGTGTGCATTTCTTTTCTATCTGCATGCCCGTGCACCGTGAGCCAACCAAATCCCCTGTGCAGCTTGGACCCAGTGAGCAGCCGTGCCCACGCCAGCTCGCCTCAGAGGTGCCAGCCTGATAGATACGGTGTGTTTGCCAGGCTGTGCCTTCCCTCCCCACCCCTGCAGTATTAAGATTGATCCCTCGTTCCCTCCCATTCCTTTCTCTCTCACTCCTCTGTGTGCCTCTGCCTTTATTAGACTGTGAATAGGTGAAGCTCACAGGCTCCAACAGATGGCCGGAGCAACCCTGTTTCACTGTCTCTCTCTCTCTCTCTCTCGCACACACACACACACACACACACACACTACTGCTTCATGAATGAGAGCCTAGAGAGGAAGAGGCAGAGGAAAATGTGACAAGGAGAAAGAGAAGAAACAGGAAGCAAGACATAAGAAGAAAAGCTAAAACTAATGCAGGCGAGGAAAATCACAGAGAGAGGTAGATGAAAAAGCAGAGGGAGTGAGAAAATAACAGCGAGAAAACGCTAAATGAGGAGAGAAAGACAAGCGAAGGACAGAAAAAGGGAGCGAAGGCGAAATTGAATTGTAGATTGAGGGAGCCTCCCTCCTCCCTCTTTCCCTCCCTCTTTTATTTATCTCATGTGAGACCACGCCTCCCTCCTTTCACTTGTCAGTGCATCTATAACAGTGAGCTGTCTGCACCGGGCTGTGTGGGGGGTGAAACGAGCTCCTCACTCTGCCAGCACAAGAGACCGGATCTGAACCGACCGGACAAGACTGGCCAGAACAGGTGTGTGCATTTATTCTTGTATATGTGTGTGGATTTGTGATAGATGACAGAGGGCAGCGTGTGTATGCTTCAGTATGTGATTGCTTGTTCCTCCGCAGGACTTGCTTCCCGAGTAGAATATATGTAGAAGGTACAGTGGTGGAGCTCTGCCCTAGTTTACACTCGAATGCTCTGATCCGTTCAGTTTGAGATGTTATGCATGGAGTCGCTAACGGCGCTGCTCATCAGGGTAAGAGAGATGACACTGGACTCTTTTTCACAGAGTATGAATCAGAACAGCGCAGAGAGGGAGCTGCTGTTTGTGTGCTGGAGCAAGTTGCAACAATGCGCTGCTGGTTTAAAAGTGTTGGTCTTTGAAGTGATGTTGACGGTTCCACATATGTTGTGTTGAGATTCTACGTAAACCCACTTTACTCTGTGAACTAAGTCGGCACAGCTTTCATAGCTCTTTGGTGTTGAATCCAATTTGTGATTAGTTGCCTTACTGTTTCACAGTCTGTGGTGTTTTGAAAATATGGAACGTTCATTGTCTCAGCATTGCTTTGTATTTACTCAGCCAAATATAATCCTGACTGTTGGTGAATGGTGTGTGTGGAGGGGTTAAAATTAAAATTAGAGCAAAAACAACAACTACAGCAGTGAAAAAATATCACTTTCTTTTTCCACAGGTAGTCCAGTTTGCGATTGTTTACCTTGTGGGGACCTTTTTTAGAAAGCGAGGAGGTATCTGCCGCTCAGCATTCACTCATTCAAGAGTCGCCATTGTAACAGTTGCAGCCACTCCTATAGAAACCTTCTTTGCTTTAGTCTACATGGCTAGTCTCAGGGAATGTACTCACTATCAGTGTTTTGACAATAGCTTTATGGGTCAAAAGGCTGTGTCATCACCAAGTGGTGGCGGTTAAGAGCAGCGGAGTGGAGAGGGTGGGCGGGTGGGTTTTGGCTTCAAGCACTGACCTAGAGGCTGAAATATTTATGATAGTGACAGCTGAACGCTGCGTGCTGTTTGTAGCGATATCGAGTGGATGGATGAACGAATGCAGGGATGGAGGGATGGAAGGGATAGATGGACGCAAGGAAGCTTCTGAGATCTGTTCTTTAAGCATTCATAATTTATCACAACGCACTCTGCCGTGGAAGCTCTAACCCCCACATCAACTGGCCTCTTTTCTCATTGAGATGCCAGTGGACTGAAGGAGGATGCTCCTGCTAAGTCTACCTGTCAGCTCGTCCCCAGGCATGTTGAGACTGCAGCTGCATGCTACACTCATATATACACATACACACACACACACATGCACCTGCACACATCATACATCACTCATGTACATAACATTTTGTTCAGATTTTTGTTTACACACACTAAACAGTTTAATCTCACTGATGTAACAGAAGTGCACACAAAATCACAGCCACTTATTTTACTGCAGGGTGCACTCACACTGCATAAATAACACACACACACACACACACACTTTTTGTTTTAATTCTGCTCCCATCTTTGTCATTGCCATTTTTCTTCTTCAGCTGTTCGCACATTCTTTCTGACACACACACACACACACACACACACAATCAGTGGGAGTGGCGACCTTGAGACCTGTTGATGTTTGTTTGCAGCGTCTGTGCTGTGAATACATAAGAGGCCATGTGGGACTCCCGGTGAAAATGGGGTGCTTGACATGCCGTTTGTAAAACTGGATGGAAAATGTGCAGCAGGGCCGGCGATGCAGTTGAAGAGAGACACCGGCATAAATATGTATTGTATGCTAATGCTGCACACCAAGGCTGTTGACTCAAGCTGTTGATGAAAGCGGCGGATATGTTCGTTCCCCCGTCGCCACTTTCAGGAGGAAGTGCTATCGACAAACCCATTGTGGACGCAGCCACATCCCTGGCCACAGGGGCAGCGCGGTGACAGGTGGCAGATATCAGTGACAGCAGCCAAGGTGACACCTCTCCATGGTCTCTGCGGGCCCACAGGCGGTCGGGGCAGCGCCGGTGTCTGCTCATTTTACCGCCGTCTTGACCTTTTGTGGTTCGACACAGTGAGGTTATATCAGAGGGTCCTGAAGCTAATAGCTATCATTAGCTTCATCCATACCTATCAGAGCTACTGCTCATTCCATGTGCTCCATTTCCTACATGTTTACTTTGTCTTTAGCACCAAACATTTCCATCCATCTGTTTTTATGTACATAAGAAAAACCAAAATATTCCAAAAAAACAAAAGTTATTACACTTGGCTGATGTGGAAGATGGAAATGAATTGAATCGAGTACATCTTGACATTATGGTTCCTGCTTCTTCTTCTGCCACGATTTCACTCACTTCACAGCAGAAATTAAAAACCAAAAACACAAACGCAAACTTAGCAGGGAAGCAGCAGTTAAATGTCATGATATCTCTGGCGCACAATTAATATATCAGAATATATTCACATACCTAAAAAGGTAATTGATGGAACGTCTCACTTTTTTTTTTGTTGCTGATATTTCATCTTAAATCTCAGCAGTATAAGCAGCATTTCATTGCTCTTTAAGCATACGTTAAAAGCAGTCTGACAGTAAGCAGCACTCACCTGTTCCCTCTCTGAGTCCCTTCATCAGTATGTATGAGCTGCTGTTAACAGGTCCTACGATGAAGCGGCTTCAGGAGATCAGCGTGTAATTCTCGGCGCCGCTGCTCCTCTCAGCTCTAATGATAGAGGCAGGAGAGGCTCTTTTGACGACGCCTCTCACACGCTCAACAGCATGTAGAGAGGAAAGAGTAGTCTGCAGCTGATAGGAGCAAATAAGGAGACGCACGTCGGGTGTGTGTTTGTATGTGCATGTGTGCACACACTGTGTGTACTTGTGATTTCCAGTGTCGACAGGCATTCGACAGCTATGCGAGTGCAATCAGATTTCAATCTTCCCTCCTCTATACGGCTGAGCTGCTACGGCGGAGGTGCCCCACGGGGAAATGTAATTATACCCTGCTGGCCACAGAGTACGGGCTTCACCGGCCTGTCAGCCTCAGGAGAGACAGCAGCTAGTGGCCGCTTCTCATTTGCAATATCAAACAGCAGAGATGTCACTATAGCCCCGCTATATCACCCAATTTTGTCCTCACTCCAATCTTCTCCTTTAATCAGCTTTTAGATCCCGGGGTTATCGGTGGTCTTTTGCTACAGTTTTGTTAGAGTTGTGAATAATTTATGACAGTATTAACTGCGGCTACTAAGAGCAGTGATTGGGAGATTTTGGAACACAAACCCATCTCTCTCCACAGTTTTTCTGTCTGATAAGCAGAATCTCATTAGCGTACTTGTAATTATAATCATAATTATTTTTTATCCGCATTATCTTTTATCATTTCCATCATCTGGGTCTCACATAAAGATTTAAACTGTGCATTCCTCTCACACGTTTCTTTGAGGGTCTGTGCTCATATGGTGTCCATTAGTAAGGCAGAAACAAACACCACGTTCTCCTGGATTAAGGCGAGCAATCAATGCAGCAAGCGGTGATGGGATGGCAGCACCTGTCAACCCAAAGCAGCTAAAATTCTGTTTAATCTTTTAAAGCAACAAAAGAGATTGTATGTTGAAAAAGAAAGTCAATAAAAAGCTGCTATGACAAATATAAGGTAGGAGAAAATGATGCAAGGCTGAGGTGAAACGGGGACAATCTCAGTGTGCCACCCATTTCATCATGTTGTACCCAGTCATGGTAACTTACCACAAGTGCAGCCGTGCCAGAGCGCTTCTTGTCTTCTTCATTTCCCTGATTTGCTACACCCGACTCTACCTTAATCTCCATTTCTGTGTTTGTCACCCTTTCCCCGTCCCTGTGTTTAGACCGGTCACAACTTCAGCTACCCCCCACCCCCCTCCGCACCCTCACCCCTCCCTCGTGCGTCTCCCTCAGGGTGTAGCAGCCATTGTGTTGCCTAATAAGGTTTATGGAATTATAGATCTCTGAAATTGGATTTTCTCACTTCACCAAAGCAGTGAGATTACGGGTTTAAGGCCGGGTGCGTCGGGGCACAACTGACCTGTGACGAAACTGCTTTTTCTGACTGCACCCTCAAGGTGGGCAGATCACAGGATTGACGTCCCGACAGCTCTGTGGAAAGCTGACGGGCAGCTCCCTTGTATCTGTGTACGTACCTGGCAATTAAATCGATTCTGAGCTTTTTGGCTCCTACATCTGGATTTCTGTTTCTCTCATGTCGACCACTCTCACTCTTACTCTCACACACTCCTCCTCTGTCTGTCCTCACAACTTTCAACTGTGTTTGATCTAATTCTAATCTAATGACTCTTTTGATCTTCCTCTCCTCACACCCAGACACATTTTTACATCCTAAGTAGCTCAATTCATTCTAATCCCTCAAATCTGGCTGAAAAGGCGAAGCGATTTGATTCCCACTGATGTACAAAGATTTGGACTGTCTACCCATGCTTATGTTTAATGAACTGTGGGATTCCTTTACTAACCTTGATCGCCCCCGGCCCCGACCCCACCCACCCCTTCCCTTCACCAGCTACATCATCACAAATCCAGATCAATTGCACCGTTATTGTTCAGATGTAACAGGGCATTAACTCCGAGTAGTTGAGAAAAGAAGACGAAAGTGAGGAATAAGTTGAGAAAGCATCAAAGACAGATGTTGGCAGGAAGGTAGTATTCATTAGGAGTGGTCTATAGTGGCGGCTTAGTGAACTCTTAATTGGGGGAGAGACAGGGCTGGGGATGAGGGATCAATAAGGGGCAGAGCCGGGGTTCCAGCCCACTGAAATCAATCAACCTCCTGCCACTGGGGAAAATGCAGCCAATCAAAGAAAAGACGGCCCGGGGCTCGCGCTCATTTACCCTCTCAGTCAAACTTCATCAGCATCAGCCTGAACAGACAGACGGCTCATTCCACCTTATAACAGTCTGAGGAGGATGAAGACTTCCAGTTGCTTTTATCTCTCATTTGATCTCATTGCTCGAAAATGCCATCACAGTTTGGATGAAACTCTGCAGAGAAGCAGAGATTATTTGCAACTAATAAAACCTGAGTCATTAACGCAGGGATGCTTTATGGAAAGGAATATTAAACGAACCCCTGGTGTATTTTTACTTTGCTGCTAAAAATAGAGTCTTTCTCCTCTTCTTCCTCTTCATCTTCCCTTTTCCGCCTAGGTAATAGCCGTCTTTCTGCACTGTCATTTTTTTGATGTATCATCCTCTTATTCACATCAAGGACAAGGCCAGGTGCTGCATTTTCTCTCAGTCGCCACGCTTGTCACACACTGCCTTGTCACCCACAGCCTGTTCCAATCCCCTCCCTTCTTCCTCCCTTTTGCTCATTTATATTAAATCTGTCACTCCTTTATCTTAGTGAGAGAAAAGAAAAGTAAATCACTTTTGCCATTTGCAGCCTGCGGCGTCTGCTGAACGCTGCAACTTTATGTGGATGTCATCTTTGCCCCCCCCCCTTCTGTCTAAATAAATGATGTATATTGTTGACGCACAATGGAAAGTCCTCCTACTCGATGTGTGTTTGCCTTCAAATGTCTGTCAGCTACGTGGTAAGCTATCTAGGAATATGCTTCACAGTGCAAAGCAAGCCTTGACAGAGATCTTAGGTTTTTTTTGTTCTTGCTCCATATGGACAGACAGACAGACACAGGTGTCCAGCCTCACCTCTCTTTGATGCCCATGAGTGGCTGGCAGAGCTGGCTCAGGAAGAGAGCAGCTGGGGTCAGAGACGTGTCTTGGCAGCGAGATACATGTGGTCTCGTATGGTCTTCCAGCGTATTCTTAGCCCTGCTGCACATACCAAATGGGTGTGTGCGTGCGCATCACCACGTTTTTTTGTGTGTAAAGCATCTCACCGAAGACTATGTACGAAATACGAGCAGCTCCATCAGTAGAGAGAGATTAATGCCGAGGTTTCACAGAGTGGTTATGGAGATGTAAAAGTTGCTTTGGCTCAACTCTGATGTTTACACGTTGGACGCTGACACCTGTCCAATCAGAACATGGATCAGACAGCTCTGCTCCTGTCAACATGTCTTCACAGGCAGACACAGAACAAGGCCTTGTAACTCACAGGTTCACAACTAGAGGCAGTTGGAGATGTGCAGACGGTGGTAGATGGCAGCTCGACAGAACGCCGGGTGAAAAGTTTTTCTGTACCGTAGCTTTTTCTGACACATAGTTTAAAGCAGTGTAAGGATTTACTCGTCTGCCTAACTGAAAATGAGCAGAGCTTACATAGCATTACAAAGAGAAACTGATTATTATTACTATCACTAAAAATGTCCTGCGGTATAAGCTGTAATTATGTTACAAATGAGACTATTTTTACTCTATTTCTGGCACAGGTCAAATTAAACCACCTCCTGAACTCGGTCAAATACAGATTTTTATGTTGAGCGAATACTTCCAGACGCGTGCAATTACAAACCGTGTGGACTGACATGTTGGTTGTTTACTCTCAGCATGGCAAAGTTCTTCAGTGTTTTCGTCCAAAACAGATGTGTCACCATCCTAAGGGTATGCGTGTGGGAGGAGTGGTGACTGGGAGTGGCATCTAGACCCAGAATGACTTACGGCAGCTGTTAAGGAGGACAGGGACAATACAGCAATAAACCAGCGTGCATGTGAGTCTCAGACATTAAAAAGAACAAGCTGTAACAAGAGATACTGTAGTGTGGCTCTATTTGAGCTCTGAAGTGGAAGTTGCTTCTGTTCCAGGTATTCATCCACTCTGGACTTTGTGTTTGCTTACAGAACTTGGCAGTCAGAGGCTGATTACTTTGGGTGAGGAGGACATCAGAGACAGTTTGTTTAGAAAGAAAGGTAAGGCTGTTACTCATACTCTATGTCAAAGTGAAATCTCATTTCTCAGGCTCACACACACACACACACACACACACACACAGGTTTTGCTTTGTTGCTACAGCATCTGTAAGATTCTGTATTTACTTTGCATGTATTTACACATAGATATAGGTCAGTGCATGCAAAAACTTGTGTGCATGTTTCATAAGTTACAATACCTAACTGTGTGTTGTCTGTCACTGGCCCGTCAGTCATCAATGTTTAGTTTGTGTCCACTGAACTGGGTATCAATCCCTGCCTCACAGCGGAAATAAATCATATTATTGTTTCTGTTCCTGTTACCATGGATTCTACAGATTTTGGCGGAAACAAACAACACAGCGGGCTACTGTTAACGTCAACACTTAATTTACTGTGGAGGATAGATTCGTCACCTCCAGAGGCGACTCATGCATCACGCTGCTTTCAAAATCACATCACCTCATTTCATCTGCCTGTCAGTAATTAGCATTTCATTCTGCACAAACAAGAGAGAGTAGTTATTGTTGGCCCTACTGAGAAGGAATCCATGATCAAAGAGCTGTGGGTGTTGCGGAAATGTTGTGGCCACAGCAGATGTTCCCTTGGTGGCCGTCAGTCCATATGGTAATTATGAAGAGAAGAGACGAGAGAGTGAAATGAAAGATATGGCAAGTGGGGGAGAGGTGAAGCTGAGGGAAACAGTTCTGAGAATTAATGAGCAAGAGACAAAGCTCAGAATTATGAAACCATAGCTAGGAAATATATATATATACATATATATTTTATTCTATTTTTTTCCATTATACCATGGTTTTTAACAGGCAGTCAATCTGCATAATCTGGACACATCACCTTTATAGTACTAGCACTTTAATACAGCAGCACCAACATGCTTGTGCTTCTGTGATCCTGTGTGAACAGTTGGACATCAGCAGCAGCAGAAGAAGCAGCACTCAGAACATGTGGGCATATTATGTGCACAGCTGTGCACAGCTGCCTCATAATCACTTGCAAAAACATCAGTATGTGTGACTGTAATCAGCTCTCCTGTTTGATTAACAAACGACTCACTACACTACATACAGCTCCTGTTTTCTTTGTGACAAAATATGCCCGGCTCTGTAACTTTTCTTGACAGAGCATTTGAGGTCATTGAACTTTGATTTTCCTTCTTGTCTCAGTGACACTAGCAAGTGCAGACAGGTGAATGATGTTCCTTTGGTACCCTTGGTAAGCTATTCTGTTTGAGGACTGATCTCCACTTCAAAACCCTAGCGTGAGGACAGCTTTCACCTCTTTCTTTCTTCAGCCTCTTTTTGCTGGCAGAAGGGGCCTTCGGCAGTGCTGGATAAAGAAACCAAAAATCTTCAAGAGGAACTCTTCAAAGGCACAGTTCATCTGGCCAGTGAAGACCTCATCATTTCATTTTCTTCTCTTAAACCACTGTCCCCTCCACAGAGCTCCGGTTGTTTACGAGCAGAGTTATGTGATATTTCATTGCTTGCAGCTGGTTGCGTAAGGTGCTTTTGATATCTAGCGAGTGACAAAGGGAGATTTTCCCTTAACACTTTAGGGGATTAGCCTGTTGTTGATGGCAATTTCTCTCATCCTCTCTAGAGTATGTGATGCACATGGTGGGGCTCTGGGAGCATTTCCCTGACCCTCATTTTCCACATCAGCAAGACGGGAACTGCCAGCTTGCCTCCGTGCCCCAGCCTGCCTTATGCCCACTGATTAAAAGTCAAATATTAAAGTGCTCTGTTGTGAGCTCAGCCTAATTGATTCTTTCCGCCGGGTGCACACAGAATGGGCTGACAGCAGGCGATACCAGGCTTTGTCAACATCGGGCATGCTGCCTGACGCTCAGGATGGCACCCCAATGAAGCCCCCTGTGAGTGTGCCAACCTGCGGTGCCACACACAGAGAGGCCACTCGGCACGCTGACCGAGCTTTAAAGTAACAACACGGAAGCAGCTCATTCTTTTGCTGTGTGTCAGCTCCCATCGGCTCACTGGGAAGTCAGCTCTCTATTTGTAAGAAAGTGGCCGGCTGTGTGTGTGTGTGTGTGTGTGTGTGTGTGTGTGTGTGTGCACGCTCTCACACATCTCTCTGCTGCCCACTTGCGTAACCACTCAGCTAACTTAAGCTATCTGGGGCGATGGTGCTGAAAGGAGGTTTCATCTGAAATCCACAGAAGGCCGTGTTCTTCCATCCCCAGCTTTCCTGCTGTTAAGATAATTGCTTTAATAGCTTTTACTCACAGGCATGTTTAACAAGAAGCTTACCAAACACAGGATGACAAGTTTCACATCAAGTATGTCATCACTGTCCATCCTGTGAAAAACACAGTTGGTGGAGATTCCAGTTGAGGCCTCGTATTTTTTGTTTTTCCCTCCCTTAACTACGATGTAGGGATAATTGATTGAATCTCTACAGCAGTAAAACAGTGTGCCTCTGTCCTCCTTAGATACAGTCTATCCCTGTCCCTCTCTTATCTGCTTACTCTGTGAATTTACAGACCATTTTATGTGTGTCTTGAATTGGCTTTGCTCCCCATTTATTTTTAATGTATTTCTGCTTCACATATAGAACAGTGATTTCTGAACTGGTGTTATAGGATGTTCATTAAGCGCAGACATTCATCCACAACACTTTTCTCATGAATCTTATTGACCTTTTTGCTCAGTGAGATCCATGGTAAAAGGTTATAGGCACCTATTAATCCCCGCGTGGTTGAAAAGCTGAGTACATTTCCTGTCCTGTCTGATGCTTTATGTTCCATCAGAGCTGACGGGAAGGTGTGATAGGAAGGTTTGAAGGTGTGTGAAGGTGAAGGTCAGAGAGCTGACCGACAGTGAGGTAATTACTCTATTAGTGAAATGGGGCTGCGCTCTAGGCTCTGACACAGCGCTAATTACAACACAAGGGTGATGATCTTGATCGAGGCGTGGCTAATTCACGTTTAATAGAAACAGACAGAGAGGGCGAGCAGGTGTAGTCAGAGAACATTTTGAAGGATATAATTCCAACATATGCCTTTACCGTGCAAATGCATTTTGAATTTTTTTCACATCGCATTCCAGCGTGGCCGATCGGCTGCAGTCATGGAATAGCCTCCCGGCCGCTTCACCAGTAAAGGCCACTGAAAAGTAATCACAATGTCCTCTCCCCTGAGAAATGAGCAGGGGTTTCATTTATACCTCCATCCTGTTATTCCCCTGCCATAGATCCCGGGGTGGGGGGGGGGGTTATGATCACAACCACAGGGGCAGCGACAGTTGGCTGCCTCTCTGACAGCAGCCTAATGGAGGGCTAAAAGGAGAGAGTTGAGTCTCAGAGACCACTGCTGTGACCTTGACACGAGGCTGTGGAGGGAGACAGGTGGAGGAGGATAGACGCTGACAGGCAGCTGGTTTAAATATCTTTCTCTTTCTGACTTAATGACGTTTGTGTGTGTGTGTTATATAAAATGTAAAATATTGTTTTGATTTTTCTTCAAAGTGTTATGTTCCTCACAGCTATTCTCTTTACTGAGGAAATTGCCTCAAGTATTTTTTCTGTCTAAGTGCCGATAAAGTATTCTGTTTTGGGGAATAATTATTGAGATTACAGCAACTGGATATTTTTATCACTACATCTACAATTAAAATACTTTCTTTTTTTTTTTTTGAAAAAAAATTAGAAGCAGACTTCAGATTTCAATTATTTTAAACTGCACAGTTTACTCTTGGTAGTGTTTTAAACTGGATAACTGGTTACAGATTGACTCCCTTAATAGTTACATACTGTATTGTGTTAGCTGTTGCAAACTGACTATCACTGCCACCTTTATGATGCTCCAGTGTGTTTGTAACTAAAGAAAATATTTAAGTTAGAACTAAACTTGTCCTGTACTTGTCTGTACTTGTCTTTGCATTAAGAGTTTGGAGTTCATAAAGTTCAGTAAAGTCCAGTATAGCAGCTCTCTCTCATCACATATTGACAGGATACAAAATGAGACTGTGCTGAGGTCAATGGATTGTGAAAATCCCCTAAAGCATTTTATAGTTATTTGCATTCAATTGAAATATGAATATTTAATGTTAACATTCATTCGTACATAGTTAGCACTCCTTCATTTGGAAATGTACATGTGTGTATGTATATACTGAGGGCATAAGAGTGTAGGTCTCCCTCCTCTGATACAGATCAGAGGGAGGTCAGGCCTGCAGGGACAGCCAATAAGCATCATCCACAGTAAAGGGAGAGCCACTACCGCCTGATCAATCTGAGCGCTCATTAAAAGGCTGCCAAGCCCGTTGCAACCCGATACAATATCAATACTGTAGCACCACAGAGAGACCTCCAGAGCTGTTAGGCAAGCCGCTGGCAGCTTAACTGTCATTACCGTGCGGGCAACATGCCATGGACCCCCTTTGTGGGCCACTTAGGCTCCCCCCATGGTCCCAAACACAGGTCAGGACAGACAGATGGGCTGTCTGGGCAGCTGTCCCATGGACAGGACAGAGAGAGAGACGGATACCGACCTGTAGAGGAAGAGACAGTCTGTGCTCTCTCACAATATGGAGAGCTGATGTGGGATGTGTGTGTTGTTGTCACTGCTGTGATTTTACCCGAGGCTTGTTTGTCTGCTCTGTGTCGGTCATTTATCGCGGATGATTACGAGGGACTCATGTTTGTGTTTAAACTGAACAAAAGACAAAGAGTCCAGTTCAGCAAACACACTCACTGAACTCTGTAGGTGTTATTATAGATTCAAAAAATCTGCCCAGGGTTTTGGCATATAGCCCAAGATTCCTGCTGGGAAAACCACAAGCAGTGAATAGCGCTCTGTGGTGATTTCTGAGTAGAGCAAATAGGGGGAATATAAGTGGCCATACATGGAAAGCCTCTGTAATTCAGATCATTGTGCCGAGGTCTCCCCTCTGTGCTCCAGTCTTAACCCCCTGTGTGGTTCCGATAGGGGAGGGAGGGATCAGTGCGTGCGTCTCTAAACCCCAAGTAATCCCCCGACAAAAGGGCCCAGAGAAAGCCAGTTTGTGAAGGTGCAGGGTTAGGACAGAGAATGGGAGGAGTGAAGAAGTAAAGAAGCAGTGGTCGCCTCTCTGACCCCCAAGGGTATGCTTAACACCAGATACGGTGATGCTCACGGCACCCACAAACCCCCGCCACCCTACGCTACAACATACCTCCGCTGCATAGGGCCTCTTTTAATAGTCAAGAGCCATTGTTTGTCAGCGGAGTAAAGAATAGTAGTGATCACTCCTGCAGTAGCTGAACTGTAACTTCCAGCCAGTGTATTGATTTATCTGGGCTGTCTGTAATTTATTCAGTGGGCGTGCGGCGGTTGTTTACTGAAAGTTGAAACCGATATTGTCTGTAATCATCATTAAGTCAAGGCCATTAGGAGCAGTCCCCACTGCAGGTGCTAAGTTGATGACAGGGAGAGAAATGGCATGTAATTAAAACACAACAAATGACAGCTTAAAACCTATAAGTCCTGTGGAACGTGATCCAATTTTACCAACATGTACACAGCGTATAAACTAGAGGCAGCATTGTTTAGAGAGATAATTGCATTATCCCAAGCAGATAAATATCACTATGTGCATCCAAATAACGCTCCTCTGATCAGGCTTTTTTAGTGTTTTTAGTTTACACGGTTTTTAACAGCTCCTCTCTTGTGCTATATTTGATTTCTCATCAGTAATGCAGTCATACAATGTCATGCAGAAGTCACTTAACTGCACTGAGATCTCAGTGATGTATTTATGCCGGCGCAACAATGGGCCCCGTCTGTAATCCATTTAGCTGAGATGTGACACACTGTAGGGGGGCTTTGCCTCTGGTCAATAAGTGCCAATAAGAAACAGCCATCACTCAGTGGGGCTGCCCTGTCCACCAGCTTGCTCACTTGTTTCAGCTGTCAACCCCTGTGTCAAAGGAGCTGGCGATTGTGCCGCTTTCTCGGACGCATCACAATTGGCTTTCCCATACAAACCTCAATAGGACAGGAAAGGCAAGGACACTAGTGGACTGCAAAGCAGGCGCATTTCCCTCCGACGTCTGAATAAACCCATCTGAAGTAAAAACGGCTACGTATTTACAAAACACCATTGGCAGTTGCTCATTCTCTGAGTCTTAAACCCCTGGAGGTGGGGTTGTTGGGGGGTTTGAACCCAAGTCAGGGACAATCGGGGCTCTGTTTGTGTTTTCTCTAACACCTCCGTGTTCTCTTTGGGCTCTCTTGGAGCGTACTGCAGGGGTGCAGAGGAGGAGGGGTAAATGCCGTGACCCTGCCGTGGACCCTGCCTAAAACCCCCCACCTCCCTCAAAAAAAACCTGTAGACCACCACGCTAGCCCCACATACCATACGGTTGCTGCTGGAAACGGATAGCAATAGCAAAAGTGGACGTGCGTGAGCAAATAGGAAAACCGGCATCTTAAGAGGTGAATTCAGTTGCCAAACATCCTCACTGCGGCAAGTTGTGACGCTGTTATTTGCGGTGTGGCTGCAGTCCAAGCTCATTATGAAGAATATTTTTTCACTGAGTTGGATTGTTAAACCTGGAGGAGACAAAAAGGCACACAGCAGCTGTGTGATGTCCCTCTAGTGCTGCCGGTGCCAAACTATTTTTGAACAGTACAATGCTGTTCATTTCCTCCAGATTCCGAGATAATTAGCCAAACTGTTGTTCTTGCCTTTTATGTCCACTTGTTGGAGAGCGAACCTTGAAGTCTGATAACAGAGAGTGTGGGTGTGTTTGTCCCTCTGCCTACGTGTGTGTGCGCATGGTGTACATTTATAGTCAACAGAGCAAACCCAGGGAGTCTGTCAGAGCTCTTTGTTCCCGAGGCGAGAACACATCATGACTGGGCCTTTTGTCTGAACTGACACCATCATACAGTCTCTTTCTCTCTCCTCCTCACCCTCTTATTTTAACTATTCACTCAGCATCCATCACTCTTTCCTCTCTCTCGTGTTGAAACCATTTAAAAGATAATGGGCTCTGTGGATCACGGAATTGCAGAGATGGAGATGGTGCTCCCGGCACACATGCATGTTTTTTTTTTCTGTGTCTGGGTGCGGATCAAGGTCTCCTCTAAATTATAATGTGACTTTCAGAAGATGACATCTGAGGGACAGTTTCTGTGTGTGTGTGTGTGTGTGTGTTTGCATTTATAAATCTTCAATCTACTTGTTTGTTAGTCTACTTCCATGTACGTTCATTTATAAATGACTTTATGACTATTATTTGCATCACACTACATGGCCATAAGTATGTAGACACCCAAACATTTCACCCATATGTGATTAACGAACATCCAAACCATGGACATTATGGTAACACTCTTCTGAGGCTTGTGTTAAATCCATGAAAAACAGCCACAGAATAAGGCTGTCTACATATATTCTGCCACATTGTGTAGATAAACTAAATCTGCTGTGGGTACATGTACCCATAACATTACTATTGGAAGTAAAAACATAAAAAATGGAGTGAGTGTGTGTGTGTGTGTGTGTGCACGTGTGTGCATTTTCCAGCCAGAACCCATCACAGCTTCACCTCTTCTCTCGGGGCAACAGCCTCACTGCAGGATTAATGGTGTGTTAAGTACTAAAATTACTCTCATTCATATTTCAGTGTCTGAGCTGCACATTCCACATGGTATTAAAGGTTAGGGATGAATATAATATATAAACACAGGACAAAATACTCTCATACATACACAAGTAAAGACATGGTTTCACAGTAAGTGCAAGAAAGAAATATTTCACACTTGAGTCTCCTCATCGCAACAGAAATCTCATTTTCTCACTTTCAAAGTCTAACCACGGCTCTTTTGTGTCTGCGTATTCCAACAGAAAATTGCTGTGCAGGTTCTGACTGTCATCTTAAAATGTCTGCCGAGTGCCGAGCTTATCGGAACCTGAGGGAAATCTAAATTAAATCTTCCTGGTGAATGGGATCAGCCTCTGCATTATCTCTTGTCATTCTCAACTATTAAAGTTAGTTATTAGGAAGTAAAGGCACATTTGTCAAAGGAATGTGCAGACGCTATTTTAAACCAAAGAGCAGCTGGAGAGTTACCTAATACCATATCAGGGTTATCAGCCGGGGACGGAGAATTTGGACAGACCATGCTGACCTATTAAAGGAGCCATTGTTTTAGATGTCATCAAGCCAATATTAATAATTGATACGCCTTGGTTTAGAGGTCATTGGTTGAGAAGATTCAGCTGTACTATCAGGATGCTTTAAAGCACCTGTCGAGATGAGGAGCAGAGCAGAAATGTTCTTACAGTACAGAGAAAAATGAACAGGAAGTTGAGATAGCTGAAGGGCATACAAAGTGTTCGACACCAGAAAAAGGTTCACATAAGCAAGCGTTTTAGTTGTCTGCCTTAACAATACTATTATAATAGTTTGACTAAAATCCCTAAACACGTAGATTGAACTGCACAAACTTAACCATGCCTCAACTAACTATGTGGTCAGATGAGCGAAAAATGCTCATATGGGTCATTTTGTCATTTCGATATGAGGTAGACGAGCCTGCTTAAATACAGTGATGTTACTGCTGTGTGTAGCGCAGCAAAGATTAGGAAGCAGAGAATGATAGATGAAGGACGGCAACAAACCACGGCTTCTTATTATCATGAAAAAAGCATTCCATACTGTATTGAGCACTGCAAACCCGTCCCTCCAACGACACATAATCACACACACACACACACACACACACACACACAAACTTCTAAAGAAAGTTACTCTCACATAGATGCATGCCGTTGCAGCATTTGCATCTCAATGCAACTTTTGTTGGTAAATTCAAGGGTCCTTGGAGATTTTGCACATTCTGTTCAAAGCTAGGCAGGCCAATGGGAACAAAGTCACACATTAGCAAAGCCCTGCCAGCCTCAATTATGACCAAAGGGATTGGCTTGATAGTGTTGCAGCGGGCCACATTCAGCACTGGATGTGTCTATTTAAACCTTCCTGGCCACTTCCTTTATGTTTACCAGCACTAGAATACAGTGGACTGAACATTCCTGTGTCGACAACAGTCCAGAAGAGGTTTGAAGGTTTTATTCTGGCATGTTTTGGAAGTCTTGGTCTGTGAATCTAGTTTTCATGTTTGGGAAGAATCCAGCTGCAGTGGAAGTGCTCAGGCTTTGTTCTCCCCTGACTGTATGCCTAAAGGTTCCTTCTCGTTCTCACACTTTTTCCATCTCTCTCTGTCTCAGTGCACGCGTGATTGAAAATCCAGGAGTCTGGCTTCCAGCTTGTAGGCTTTCGCCTCCATATTTTATATGCATTATGAGGCACAGCTGATTAAATTGCAAGTGTACGCCATGACTCGTCCTCCTTCAATATGTAATAAATGTCAGATTTTTTCCTCGGTTTTCTCATATTCTGTCTGTGTTTCGTGCCTTCTCAGGGGGCTGCAGATGAGATGAATCAGACTTTATGCCTGTTTCGAAGCCTAAGGTGTTTTATTTATAGGGAAAAAGTACATTAACGCCTCTGCAGAGCCTTTGGAAGATTTATCAAGCACTCTCCTGTGCTTCTTCACTACTTCACTTGAGCTGTAAAACTTGGAGTACAGATGTGTGTTGTTGGGCAGCGTAACATATCTGTCTGTATGTGGTGTGCGTTTCCATCCCTCCATCCTCGCCACCGTCTTACCATCATGCCCATGCTGTGACATGACCAACTCTGTTGTCACGGCATTTATAATTCATTCCTATCAATAAAAGATGGACAGCATTAAGTTTTTATCTGGTGATGCACTGCTGCTGTCCTGCTGAACCTCTTTACAAGCAAATGACTGAAGAGCAAAACTTTCCTTCTCTGTTCTGACTTCCAGGCATCACTTGGCATTAGTATAACCTTAGACGATCCTTGTTGCTCAAACATGCTTTTAGAAGCTCATTCCCTATGATCTCATATTCAGCTCTCTCCAGCACTCCCCCCTCCAAGCCCTCAGCCTTTAATGAGTTTTGCTGAGAGTTATATTTACTCATGTTGTCTTGTGCTTCTGTCTAAATGGCAAAAATTCCTCTTTCATTCTGTCTTATCCGGCTGAATCAGCATTGTCGTCTCGCAGTTCACTTAGTGCAAAGAGCTGATGTGGGCTCTAAATCATCCCAGTTTACAGAAACAACATGGCTTGCCTTGCATTATGAATGCGTGCTAACCATCATATTGTCATCACAACATCATGTTGTTGGAGCCCGAGGAAAGGTAAGTGCTGCTGCATTCCAATGGTTGTCCATTTCTGTTTTCTCTTCCTATCTTCAATGTATAATGGCTTCATGGACATGATGGCTTCCTCTGCTTTGTTCTTCGAGTTTTCATGTAGCATCTGCCACCCGGAGAGATAAACAATAGGGGTAGATAAAAGAGAGCAAACTGGAAAGAAAGGACTGTACAGCTGATAAACTCCCGAAAATCCAATTAGTCCTCAGCATCAGGGGGAAAGAGGAGGCCTCATGGGAGTAATGTCAGGAAATATCCACCATAGTAGCATGTCAATAACATAACATTTACATACTGGGCTATTGACAGATCAGCATGTAAAATTGAGCTGGATGTTTTTCTGTAAATCAGGCCTATATTTGGTTCTCTTCCCTTACAGCTTTTGCCCACATCAGCTTTTCGAACAGATAAACAACTATCAAAGGGAAGCACTGTACCTTCCACACACCACAAACCGCTGTAAAAGAGGAGCAGGTAGCGGTGGATCATCTTAATTTGAGCACACTGAATCTATTCTTTATTCACTATAGATGTCCTGGAAACCATTTTGGTTGACGGGGTATTCACCGCTGGCTGCAGACACAGGCAGTTTAAGCAAGGGTCTTTCTTTCACCGGGCTTTTATTTCTTGTGGATTATAGATTTCCTTCTTGCTGGCGTCTTGTTTTTATCCCATGCCAGAAACGAAAGAGCGACACAGGCGGGGACAGAGAGAGAGAGAGAGAGAGAGAGACGGATAGAGACAGAGAGAGAGGACAATTTCAAACAGCACACCGCCCTGGGTCAGAGCTCATGTGTTCCTCTGGGGAAGAAGCACATGTCCTGGGAGCAGGAAACCACAGCAAACACAGCTGCTGTTGCATACATTTTATCTGTGTGTGTGTGTGTGTGTGTGTGTGTGTGTGTGTGTGTGTGTGTGTGTGTCCATATTCACATGCACATCGTGTGCATTTTGTAAAACCACGGAGGAGGATGGAGGACATGTGTGGGTGTGCGATAGGGAAGACCTTAACAAGCACAATCTGAACAACAGCGTAGAACAGAGAGGAATAGGGAGCTTTGTGTTAGACAGAGAAGCTTTCAGCTCACACTGACTTCAGCTGCTGTGTCTTTGCATAGAGATAAAGATTCACAGGAAGAAGGTTCCTTCCTTACTGGTTCCTCATGTCTACCCTTAAAAAGACACTTCAGATTTTTTCCTCTTTCTTTGTTTTTGTTGAGTGTGTCCGTTGTGTACGTGTGCATCCAGGCATGTTTGCATGTGTGTACCTCTTCATTTCTTTCCCTGCTTATTCCCATGTCGAACTGTATTCCAGTCAGGATGTTGTTAAGTAGGAGCTACAGTCCCAGCAGAGGGACATTGTCGTCGTGTTGTTGTTATTGTCTTCATCTTCAAACAGAGATTGCTTTGACCACATACTCCTTGTGGACACACACACACACACACACACACATGCTCAAGCGCCCTCTTCTTTCTGACAGTAGCACATCTCAGTAGGCACGTTAATGCTGCTGTTTGTAAACCGTGTTTATGATTATAGTGACTGGGGTGCGTGTCTGCTCTGATTATGTGTCATGATAAAATATGCACATTAGTTCAGCTCTTCTCTTTAGTTCTCGGATATTCTGTGAATAATAAATGTATGACAGCTCAGTGAAGGATGTGTGGAATTAAATTATTTTTTTATTTTATTTAGCATACCTTTATTTCTACATGTATCAATACAAATTATGTTATTTAATGCTAATGTTTAATGTATATTGCTTCAAAATCACTCTCTCTGCAATGTAACACATCTTAGAAATGTGGTCTACATGCGTTAATAATAGATACTCTATGTGGATTAAAACCACTGATCTTGTTTCTACTGCTTTGCTAACTTTTTGTTAGATTCTCCAGCCACTAAAATACTGTACTCCAGCCACTGTAGATATACTGTAGATATAGCTGTGACAAAGTGTAGGTAGTCAGGTAACTGTTGCTGTGAATATAACCAACAGTTGCCATGGTAAACTCAGAGGAGATGTACTCAGTATGTTAACCAGCTACCCCCCTCTCGAACCCCAAGTAGCAGACAGAGAGCTTTAGTGAGTCATTGATCCTTTATCTGAATCTATGGCCTCGACCACAGCTCTGAAATATCAGTATATTGATAAATTCATGGCGCTGTCTGTGGTGCTGAAGTAGCAGATGGATTTGTAATTGCGCCTTTTTCTCTCAGTCCCACCATTCTGTCAATTTCATCTTGGATGTCAAACTAATGGTCCAACTACAATTATGTAGTTGTGTAAGAGTGAGAGGCTACACTGCTGCCTGTAGTATTCCTATAATATTTAATAATATTTATAATATTATCATTCAGTAGTGTCTGTGCTGCTGAAAATACACCCCATCCAAATACATTTTAGGAGTTTGGTGTAACCTGGTAGTGGAGCAGGTTCTGTGAAAATTAATCTGCATTCACAGTGTTGTGCTCAGCTGCTAAAGTTATATCATTTGAGGTAAAGTTTATGCCGACAAAACTGTGTTTTGAAAAATCAGCATTCTTAAAATCTTTAATGTCATCCAGTCAAAGAATAGGCCTACACAAAATATGTATTCAGCCTAATAGCAGTTCTGTTAAATCGAAATTATGATATTAAGAATTAGACCGAACCTATATGATTATCCTGGAATCCTACATATATACTGTTAATGAGGAAGACGTATTAGAGAGCTAACAGGGTTGTAGTGTATTTTTATCAAGCAGCATGTAGAGATTAATTAAGAAAAAGTTCAATTTAATATGCACCTCACGCTTAATTGTTATGTTAAACTTACAGAGGGAAAGCAGCATTATTAACTCTCTTGCTTGCTCTTGCTTTTTTTGACCTTTATTGTCACATTACAGTCTCAGTTTTGCAGATACTTATTATTAATCTGTTCTGTAATGGTTTTGTTGATTTTCTGAATCTGTAGAACTGGAGTCTTCTTCTCTCTTTTATACCGTCACCCTGATCATTGACCCCTGTCTTCATTTTGCTCCTCTCATCCTTTCTTTCTCTGTCTCTCTCCTTCACCTCTGCTCCTCACCCCTCCCCTCCCCACATCCTCACATCTCTCATAACCACCCTAACCCTCTCATGGGGAGGTGAGGCCTGAGCTGGCCCTGGGCCCAGGCCCATTAGCCCCAGCCTGGTAGCCATGTGCTCATCACCAGAGATCATTACACCCAGCCAATGACACCACTCTAATGCATCATTAATGATTGATTAACGAGCTGAGCTCAGCCCAAACGGGTGCATTTGTATGGAAGAGCGCCCTGTAATGGCTGTGCAAGGTTTGCTTCTGCTATTTTTCACTGCATATTTCTGTCTGTATATGTGTGTGTGTATGTGTGTGTGTATTTTATCCATTTTAGTGTCCCTCTGTGTCTCTCAGGTTGAGTGAGTGAGCTTCCTGCGTGAAACAAGGGACTGAGGAGGTGACTGCAGGGTAGCGTGATGGCGGGGCGGGGGCTCTCTGCCCCTCTCCCTCTTCTTCTGCTCCTTCTTGTCCTGGGGGAAGTCCTTCCTGCGGCCCAGGGCTCTGGCTACCTGTCTAATTATCGGCTGAGGTCTCGCCTGCAGAGGGACCGCCACATCCGCAACATCCGACCCAACATCATCCTCATCCTCACTGATGATCAGGATATAGAGCTGGGTAAGACATTTTGCACCATTATTCTTCTGTTTGTGCATCAATCTCTGTTTTCTTTCTGTCCATATCCCATGGGTATGGTTATTCTGTCCATGTGTATCCAACAGCATCAGCAGGGGAAAGTCAAAGTAATCCTGCCTCTTGGCACCATAACAAATAGCTCACTGAAAGTCATGTGCTCCCCTTGCCAACTCCTCCATCGCTGGCATGAAATGAGGGCAGCCTATGGCTTCCATTGTCTGGGTGCCAAACCCTGGCCATCTCCCTACCCGCTTAAGTCCTTTAGCGGCGTATTGGACTGGAGTGGCTGCATAATGGCCTTGGTGACATCCTTTGTCCTCCTCTGATCGCTAGTGAGAAGAGTCCCATTGAAAAGCAGGAATTTATGGTCAAGCATCTGTTTCCCCAAACAATCAGCATCAGTCTGAAAAGATTTTAGTACACAGGAATCCAAATGGGTTACAATTTACCAAAAAGATTTATTCCCTTATTTACTCCTCCCCTGCTTCTTTTCTCTCATTGACCACAATGTTTTTTGCTCTTACCCCTTCATGCCCTATATTTATATTTTTCACCATCTCTGTTTTCCTCAATCCCTCCCTCTCATTTTTTCCTTCTCCATCTGTTTTATATCCCCCTGCATCCTCCCTTTCGTTTCAATCCTTGGCCTTTGATTCTCCTCTCACCCTTCTCCTATCCCTGTGTACACCCCCCCCCCACCCAATCCTCTCTCTCTCCCACTGTTCTCTCCCAGGCTCAATGCAGGCCATGAACAAAACAAGGCACATCATGGAAAAGGGCGGCACGCATTTCTCCAACGCCTTCTCCACCACGCCCATGTGCTGTCCGTCCCGGTCCTCCATCCTGACAGGGAAGTACGTGCACAACCACCACACCTACACCAACAATGAGAACTGCTCCTCGCCCTCATGGCAGGCCCACCACGAGCCGCACACCTTCGCTGTGCACCTCAACAACTCCGGCTACAGGACAGGTGAGCGATTTATATATAAAAAAAACAACTAAACTTTACTTTCACAGATGCATCAGCGCCAGGAACAGAATTAATATGCTGCTTGCTGTTTTTCTCTCAGCCTTTTTTGGAAAGTATCTGAATGAGTACAACGGCTCCTATGTGCCCCCTGGCTGGAAGGAGTGGGTCGCCCTGGTGAAGAATTCCCGCTTCTACAACTACACCCTCTGCCGGAATGGAGTACGAGAGAAACACAGCAGCGTCTATTCAAAGGTGTTTACACACACACACCTTCCCTCACAGAATACTCACCTGCATGAAGAATAAGAAAATATATATAAAATATTATTTAGGTTTCTTATTTATGATGATCAGTCAAGGTTCAAATGGTTAAACAGTGGATAGCATCCATTGTGTGTCATTATTTATGGCTTAGGAATATTTTTTTATTTCTAATCACACCAGCACAGTACTTAAGTCTTTGACATCTGCTCCTTCACTGCCTCCATGTCACTCACTACTCACTGACAGACAATGTCTGTTCACGCCACAGGATTACCTGACAGACATCATTACCAATGACAGCGTCAACTACTTCCGTATGTCCAAGAGGATGTACCCTCACCGTCCTGTCATGATGGTCCTGAGTCACGTGGCCCCTCACGGTCCGGAGGACTCGGCCCCGCAGTACAGCACTGCTTTCCCCAACGCATCCCAGCACATGTAAGGACATGAAAAATGCTAATGCCAAAATGTTAACCCATAGCTTATTGAAGGTTTTAGGATATTATATGGTAATAAACTCACCTGCATAAATAAGGTCAAATACTGCGTTTTACTCAGATTGGGTTTTGATGTACGCTGTTTTCGTTTATGTGGGACAAGGTACATTTTTACATTTTCACATCCACAGCTATTTACTCGCACGCTCCCTTTTACTTGACCCAGAATGACACAAATTCCATAATCTCAGCTCAATCTTGTCTTCCTCAGCCTGCAGTGTGCTGTTGGCAGCCTTCTCCGTGCACAGCCAGTATTTCGCTCCAGTTTATTTGGCTCATGTGTTCTTCACATTAGTGTTACTACCATAATGAGCACTGCTAATTTGTACCATTTTGTCAGCAGTGATCAAAGAGGGGCATGAATGATGTATGTTTAATACATAGGTAATGATTTAAACGCGTAAATGCACACACCCACACACTTGCAGAGCATCCCGATCTTTGTGTTCCCGACCCTCCATGCTCAAGACTGTCTGTCTAGTGCTGCTGGCTAATAGCAGACCTGCTATTGGCCTCTAGAGACACTTCCAAGACCAGTAATGAGACTGCAGTTTCTGCCCCCTTCCTTCAACCCTCCACACCCTCCCCCTGCTTCATCTAATCTCTCCAGCATCATTAACCTGTGCCACATAGGCTTTATACATAGAATATTCTCAAAAATCAGCCCTAGTGTCTTTGTACAAACTTTTAATTGCTCTTTCTCCATAAATTTGCTTTCCCTCGGGTGATGTTTTCTTTGGCTATTTTTTCACTCCATCTTCCTTCAGTCCTTATCAAACACATGAAGAGAAAGAGGCAGTAAAAGTCCTGTAAGGTGATAAACCTTCTCACCATGGCACCTTGCAGACACATCTTCATACTACATCAGAGTTGCCCCCCGTGGACCAGGCTGTGAGACATTAGCATTTCTTAAAAGTGAAATCGATCCGCTTTAAATGTTAAATATATTTACTTAGAGGATCTCATTAACGATTTAGCAGTGTTCATTCTCAAATAATTAAAGTTCCATATGGCTTGGAGTAAAATATTGATCAGACTGTACTCACTATGGAAAGGCCTAGTGATTGCAGTGCATTGCATTTTACATGATTTATGTAACCTCTAGTTTAGCATTGCATAAACAGTTCTTTGGCTACTTTGGAAAGAAAAGGATAAGAGCAGACACAGGCAGAGGCACAATGCCACTCTATACACATTGGTACATTTTCTATAAATTACATACATACATACAGAGATGGAAAAAACAACTGGATGCAAATGTACATACTAGAATTTGAGCTGTGCTTTGCCATTTCCTCCTTTTTGTTGTAAAAGAAGCAATAAAAATGAAACATTATGTAGACCACATCTGTTTTTGTTTTTCTACCTCTTACAGAACCCCCAGCTACAACTACGCTCCTAACCTAGACAAACACTGGATCCTACGCTACACAGGACCAATGAAACCTGTCCACATGCAGTTTACTAACATGCTGCAGCGCAGGAGGATGCAGACCCTGCTGTCTGTGGATGACAGTATGGAGAAGGTAGGCAGACAAGCAGACAGATATATATATGCTTAAGCACAGATACACACACGTATACACTTAAACACAAAAACACCAGATACACACACACATTTCATCTGACAGTCTCCGGTCCTGAGAGATCTGTGCTTGTTCTGACTGGGACTGTGTAATGTATTCACTGACACACTTGGTAAATTGCTCAATCCTTGTTTTTCCTTGAAACTGGCACAAGAGACCTGAGCTATCAAACATGAAATATACCTTTTTTTACACTGTCTGAGTGTTCAATGAATTATATCCCCCATAGTTGTACAACATGTTGGTAGAGTTGGGTGAACTGGACAACACCTACCTCATTTACACCTCAGACCACGGCTACCACATCGGCCAGTTTGGTCTGGTGAAGGGCAAATCAATGCCTTACGAGTTTGATATCCGCGTTCCCTTCTACATACGAGGACCTAATGTGGAACAAGGGGCCATGTGAGTGACTCATGCTGTTATTTAATGCATATGATAATAATATATTTTTATAAATGATAATTAATGATTAATATTCCTTTTTTTTTTTTTTTTTTTTTGCCAAACTTTGTTATGCTGCAGTAATCCTCATCTAGTGTTAAACATTGACTTAGCGCCGACTCTGCTGGACATGGCCGGTGTTGATATCCCTGCTGAAATGGATGGCAAGTCTATCCTCAAGCTTCTGGAGACAGACAGGCCAGTTAACAGGTTAGCATCATTTATTATTTTTCTCAGTATTCATTAGACAATTCAACGATGGCATATAAAATGTTGCATATTAGATGACTGTGCCCCACAGAGTCATTTGTGTATTTGTTCTTGGTGTTGTCTTGGACATAATGAAATCGACAATCCAAATATAAATGGTGTAACACCATTTTGTTTTCAGTGCCGTACAAGAATGACATTTGAAATTGGAGACTCATGTTTGCTCAGTGCAAATATCACAGTGTGCTCTGATGGGATTTCTTCCCCCTTCTACTCATTTTGCAGGTTCCAGTTAAACAGGAAGGGTAAAACATGGAGAGATTCTTTCCTGGTGGAGAGAGGGTATGTTTTAGCATTTGATCTTTCTCATGTTTTCATTCTAGGTATTGTCTCCTGGTGACATTAGACTCCTTGTCTTTATTTGGTTGAAACTTTCTTTTTCTTGTTTTTTCAGGAAGCCTCCACACAAGAGAGGCGATGGGAAAGAAATGGAGCAGGAGGAGAACTTCCTGCCCAAATACCAGCGGGTGAAGGACCTGTGCCAGAAGGCAGAGTACCAGACTCCCTGCCAGCAGCCAGGACAGGTACCTGTCCTGCAGGGGCTAACAGGGAGAGGTTATTAAAGTTTCAGGAGTGCACACATGGAGTGTACCTTGTGCAGGGTGATAATTTGCAATCTGGCTGGCTGGAGTATAATATGCAATCACTGATCCCTTGGTTCCTTTTGACATCTAAGTCTCTTTTTTATTTTTCTTTCAAAATGAAGTGTATTGAACATGACGTGTGCCTTTCTGAATGAGAGACTCATCTCATAAACATGTTGTAATACTGTTGGGATGTAATAATCCTTGCATTTAAAGGCTTCTACAGAGCACCATTAGAGGACTGTGTAAATTTGAGCCGTAACACCAAAAATAACTTAAATCAATGTGTTTTAGGCACGAAAATTATAAACCCCACCATCATTATTTTTCCCACTGCTTTGTTCCAGAAGTGGCAGTGCGTGGAGGACCCGACTGGCAAGCTGAGGCTGTATAAGTGCAAAGGCATGGCTAGTCTCTATGCACCACGTATGCAGGCTCTGATGGCCAGCGGTGGCTCCCAGCTGTCTCCCACATCCAACTCCGACAGCTGTAACTGCGGGGATGTGGGCTTGAAAACATCAGTCTTGAAGAGAAAGAGGCTGCTCACCAAGAAGAGTAAGTTCCTCTTGTCACTCACATGCACCAGTGTTCCTGGTAGTTATTAATAGATCTGATGTTGTTCAGACACTTGGGCTGTACTTTCAGATGCCCTTGCAGTAGCCTACAAAGCCTTGCAAAACAGGGGCATTGATCTCCAGCTAAAATAACCAGCTTTTGAAGTATTCATGAGATGAGAAGGATGTGTCTGTGCTGCCATCAAGTGGTAGCCCAGAGTAGACAAGTGAGCCTTTAATCATTGAGCCTTGAAAGTAGCATATAAAATCTTGTGAATTATTCATGAGCCTGATACCAATTGCACGGAACGTTGATTCATATCAATAATAATACAAGTCAATACTTTTCCCGTCAACTTCACTTGTCTACATCATTGTGAATCCTGATCTTTCAGTATCAAAAACAGATTCCTCTTTCTCATCTTATTCAGATCCCTCTGTCTCGTCTTCTTCAGAGATGAAATCCAGTAGGACCGTGGCGAGGAAGCGCTGGGCGCGCTCAGTGTCATTTGAGCTGGATGGAGACCTGTACGCTGTGGACCTGGAGGAGGGCTACCTGGGCTCCAGGAACAGCAGCTGGGCCACAGGCAGGAAGAGAGGGACAGGAAATGAGGAGGACAATGATGAGTTCAGCGGTATGGGAGTCACAGCCAAACCCACCGTCAGCAACATGCTCACACCACATGCTGCTCTTAAGGTCACCTACAGGTGTGTGTGTACCTCTGTCTGCATTGACATGTAATGTTTATGGTGATTAAAGAGAGAAATTATAATGTGGATGGTGTATGTGTGATTTTTAGTGCTCTAATAATATTATTTGTTTCCTGCAGGTGCTCCATCCTTATGAATGACACAGTAAAATGTGATGGAGGCCTCTACAAATCCCTTCAGGCATGGAAAGACCACAAACTGCACATTGACCATGAGGTATCACCGCACTCTGTCAACAAAAGTGTGTGAGACTCATTTCACAGGTTGTCAGTAGCTTAAGATGTGTAACTCAGCCTTGTGTGTTCCTGTTCCTGCTATGTTTAGATTGAAACCTTACAAACCAAAATCAAGAACTTGCGCGAGGTCAAAGGTCACCTGAAAAAGGTGCGGCCGGAGGAATGTCAGTGTGACACTCCCAGGTAAGAATTTGTCAGTTACCACACTGTTATCCACATAAAGGTCTAATTACATATTTACATAAGTTGTTTCTTGTCTTTACAGTTATCCGCTTAATAAAGAGACTTTCAGGCTCAATGCAGGACGCATGCATTCACTCAGGTAAAACGTTATAATAATATTGTGAATACATGAGTTTTATTTCCTCTTGCAGTCTCACTGTATTAAATGTGTTCTTATCAGAATGCCGTCAAAGCAGAAGACTCAGTGGCTGCAGAAGGAGCAGAAGCGCAGAAAGAAACTGCGTAAATTTCTCAAAAGGCTCCAGAACAACGACACCTGCAGCATGCCCGGTCTCACCTGCTTCACCCATGACAACCATCACTGGCAGACCGCCCCCTTCTGGACAAGTAAGGAATTACTTTTGCACAATAACGTTGCGTTTGTTTTCCAGAACAGATATGATAAAAACAATATTTTGGAACGCTGTTTTAATATCCCTCGTCCTCAGTGGGACCATTCTGTGCGTGCACCAGTGCCAACAACAACACGTACTGGTGCCTGAGGACCATCAATGACACGCACAACTTCCTGTTCTGTGAATTTGCTACCGGTTTCCTGGAGTATTTTGACCTCAACACTGACCCATACCAGGTATTTCATTTGTACAGACACACGTATAATAGCAGATACATGAATAACTTTCTAAAGTTATACCACAACATGTTTGATAGTGCATTACTGTATGCTCAGAGGGTACACATTTTCCTATTGAGTTTCCAAAGTCCATCTACTTTGTTTGGCAGAGCCCTCATTGACATTTTGTCCTTATTATTTTCCACAGCTGATAAATGCTGTCAGCACCCTCGACCGCAATGCTCTGAATTCAATGCATCAACAGCTCATGGACTTACGGGGCTGCAAGGGACATAAGCAATGCAACCCAGAGAAGGGTGAGTAAAAAGCCCCCCTAAGGCAAACATGATTGATTATAGTGTCTCCAGTAGTTTTAAATATGAGACTAATGTTACCTCCATTTCCTTTCAGGAGGAAAAGAACGAAACTACTTCAGTGAATACAGGTATTTCCTTCTTCCTCTTACAGCACAGCTGATTGCTTTTGCAAACACTGCAGATGGAATTCATGTTACAGTATGAACTCGGCGAGGTTGCAGACTCCCTGGTGTGTCTTTGGTTATGTTTCTGCTCGTTGCAAGTCGTCTGGGGAGTGGAGGAAATAAAGTACAGTGATGTTGTGCTGAAACTGCCACAGTTCTTTACTGCTGTGATCAAAGCCGTTTTAGCATGCAGAAGCAGAACCCAGCGAGGGCCAAAATGCAAGCCTGCTTTTCAGCTTCTGCTGTTCCCCCGTTTTTGTAATGAAGCCTAATTGCTTGTCTCTGCTGTGCGTGTGTGTGTGTGTGTGTGTGTGTGCGTGTGCATGCATGTATGTACGTGCACCTGTCTGTGTGTGTTTATATACCTGTGTGTTTGTCTCCATGCACGTGCATTTGCCCTGCGCGTGTGTACGTGATGTGCATGCTTCAGGCCAGTTCATCGTCGAAAGAGGCCAAAAGTGAAGAAGCCTTCCTCCAAATCGCTGTGAGTTTGTCATAACCCATCTGTTCTTTTGTAGTCAGCCAAGCTTTACTCCTATTTCTATCCAGATTTTTTTAGCTTGGTCATTTGACCCAGCAGCTCTTCTCTCTTCTATTTACTGTAGTTCTGTTCTCTTCTACTCACAGTAACTCTCATTTACCTGCATTGCAAAGCTGCACCATTTTTTTTTTCATTCACTGACTCAAGTCAAAATCAATACAGCAATGCAGATGCAACATTATGTCCTTATGTTGTGTTTTCAGTCCTGTTATTGTCATTTCTTACTTTTCCTCGCAGTGTTAGTAGGAACAGACCACAACTGGAGCTACGGTTTCCAGTGGATGCCTCAAGTGACACATTTAACTTACAGTGTTTGTTTCCCCTGCACAGAGGGCAGATTTGGGAAGGGTGGGTTGGTTAACCACCTGCAACCCACAACCAAGCACACTGGCCTCCTCCAGCGATGGAAGGAAGGAGAAAGGGAGGGAGGAGGAGGAGGCGAACCCAAGGACCTTGACCACACTTTGATGGACCATAACCTGAGATTCTACTCTACTCTGATGTGGGGTTTTTAAATTTTTTGAGAGAGCTACTCTTTGTAGCCCTCACCTAGACAGAGGAGACGCTGAGACTGAGAGGAAGTTCCAGACTCTCCAATTGTCAATTGTACCTTCGCACACATTTCATACTCATTTACATCCCCTTGTTTACCCCTTGCCGTCAAGACTGATTACATCGGGATGCTGTGATTCCGATGGGACAGTCCACAAGCTATTCGGTCTCACAGTACTGCTTGTAGATAATATATACCAGCTTTAATCAGCTTTCTTTCATGTCATATGGGACTGGATGGAAACATGAGTTGTCAACTCTGCTGCTACACAACGATGTCATGGGTGCTGCTATTTGCCCTCATGTCATCTCTGTGGCACGTGCTGATAACCTTGATCGTAACGCTTGGAATACGATTGCTGACATTAACAACAGACTTTGTTTTTGCTTTTTCTGCACCAATGTGTCTGCACATGACAGTGGTATGGACTTTATAATGACCAACTGTAACAGACTTTTTCGCCATAATCTTTTGTATTATAGTTGATCTTAACGCTGATGAATGTCCTTTATGAAGTGTCATCTTCCTTGAAACTGAGATGTGTGATGATTTTAGATTCTGCCTGCCTTGATCCAACCCTACACAGTGTCAGCCACACCTCAAACAGGCCTACACTAACCACAATCTCACAATGGTACGATCCAAACCCCCCTAAATATTTGACCACCGATTGAATCATTAGTGAATGCCATTTATCTCCTTTGTATTGTCGGTACCACACTGTAGAAGTATCCAAATAGTTTGTTCAGCTTGCTATACATGGTGCTACAGGATAACAATACAGAAGTTAAAACTTGCTGTACAGTACAGTATGTATTTGAATGTATGTTGTGCAATTAATATAAATGTTTACAATATTTTTTATAATACTCAAGAGGCAGACCTCATTGTATGATATGAGTTGACAAAATTACCTTATAGGGAGAAATGTAGAATGAGAAATTTCATTGCCCGCAATTTGTATGTTTGTCCTTTCCTTATTTACACTGGAAAAGCACTTAAAGGGTTCACTGTGAAGATGCCATGTACATTTACTGGATATATAGTTTACTCTGTGCCAGAGGAACAACACAGCAATGTAATACCTGTTGATGTGAATTTTAGCTGTCTGCCTTTGTTAGCTTTTTTTTTTTTAGCAGATATTTCCATAGACCTGAGTGCTGATAGTAATTGTGAATAAAGTGTTGTTTGACCATAAACATGACTCGCCTTTTATTCTGCAAAAGTTGCATGAGGGTTACGTGTGTTTCCGTCCAGCAGGTGTCTCTGTCTGCTTCTTCTTCATAAGGTTGACATGCTGAGTGGTAGTTTATGAATGTAACAGACAGTTAAGACCCTCAGGTCTCTGACTGGTCGAGTCAAGTCAGAAGCTGTTGTGATTTGCATATTTTTATATCCCTGATATAAAATGTAAATATAAACGCACTAAACCAAACGTACCGTAACGTACCGTATCTCAGACTGGTGCGTCGCCTAGCAACCGCATAGTTTAGTTACTACCTGCCGTAACAGTACGTGGGGTGTGAACTAAAGCTGCTTTAAAACAACATGTTGCTGCGAAAACGACTAAACTGTTAAAATGTAAAAGTTTTTAAGCTCTTACTTTCCTTCAACATGAAGTTATTTTGCTCCAGCTTTTAATAAAAGTTTGGGCCCGTGATGTTCTGAAGCGACAGTTCAGGTCTCACAAGTTTAACGTTTGAATCACTCGTTCAGACATCTACATGTTTTACTGTTTCTCAGGCAGCCAGTGGCGGGGTTGAGGAGGGCGGGGGTGCAGGTTGGATGACCCCGCAGACCCAACCTATGACTCACGTGTAGAGGCGGAGACTCTACGTCGGATTCACCACCGGAGGACCGTCCCGTACTGTCTATCCGCACAACCCTGAGCGCTCACACAGCCAACCTTCACCCTCCGAGTGAAACACCGTTTTCTCTGTGTTTACGCCCTGTTTACAATGTGAGGAAAATGGCCGGGACAAGGTAAGCTAACCGTCCGTTAAACCTCGAAGCGATACAAACTTTACAGGAGAAAGTTTAGCAGCTGAAGCTCGTTGCCGCCGACAGACGGTGAATACCCGCCAGTCAATGGATAGGTACATTGTTGAACTACTTTACCGTGTTTTTGAATAGTTTATCATCTTAAATCTAACTTGGAAGTTTGTGAAAATGAAGTGTACCGTTCAGAAAATGAAGTAATGACGTGAAAAGAGAGAGAGAGTCTAAAGGTCTCTTAAAACACAAGTTAAAACTTTGCTGTTTTTATTCAACACTACTCCACATTTAGCAGCTATAAACGATATTAATTATTAATATAAATATTCAGTAGCTTGTTTTTAAATATTCAGTAGCTTAATAACACTAACATGGGGGTAACTGTGCATTTCGCCTCCATTCAGTGTGTGTAGTTAGTTAGCAGCTGTATGCGGGGCTGAGCCTTTCTTAGTTTATGTATCTTATCACCACCAGCGTCTTTTGATTATTTTTTTCCCCCCTTTATCACAAATTGTCTGAGCCGCCTGAGTCTTTGCTGTGGTTAAGAGACCAATAACCCAAACGGAAGGAAAATGTCACACAGCGCATTTGTTGCTCCCTTTTTTCCCCCTTTTTACTGCTGCTCTTTAGCTTTTAGCTGCTGGTTTGATCTCCACATGTTGGATTTGTTCAGCATCTGCTCTCACTGCAGATGTGCATTAAAACTTTGTTTTGCTTTCATCGGTTTTCTTGAGACAGATGGTTTGCTTTAGTCCACACAGTCTATTTAAAGCTACTAAGATGTATGGGGTAAGCTACTTTGGTCCCTTTACTGTTTTGGCACACATTCAAAATAAATGGGGACTTTTTTAGTGCTATATAGTCCAGACTTGATGGCTTTTAATGGCTAAAGTTAAAGGTGATATTTTTAGTGCACCACCAGTTGAATGTACAATGTGTTTCTGATGAGCAAGTCGTCCAGTCAGGTGTCATTTATATAGCCTGAAGCAGTTACTTGGACACACCACACCGACCTGTTTTCCTGTGTGCAACAGTTGGCCACCTCCTAATGACTGCTGGTAGCACCTGTGTGTTGTTGGTTTCTGCAGACGTTAACTTCTCTATCTGTAGGGTTGTGGAAACAAGACAATGGTCCATTTAGTCTTCCTGCCACCTAAAACATCTCTTCCGTTTTTGTTTAGGATCGTCAATGTGACAAGCAGGAACTGCAATAGGATGATGTCTCACTGTTTACCCTGCTTGCCCACAAAAAAAGGATTTGTTTGTCAGTTAAGGGGAAGTGGTTTTGAAGCTTGTACCTCAATGTCGACGGCTTGTCAGTAATATAGATGCCCTCCTTCTTTTCAGTTAATTGTTTTTTTAAATGATACATAGCTTCAAACCGTGTTTTCCAGCTTTCAGCCAGGTCTGCACTATAATCCTGGACACATTCCTGTGGATCAGTACTCTTAAATCTTTATATATCTTTTTTTTAAATATTTTTTTTATATTATCTCTGCCACAATGACGCTGTAATGAGGTTAAGGTGTTTTGCCCAAACACATTCATCTGTACCTCTACAACCACTTGTGTTTTGAACATTTCCTCTGTGGGATTTAAACTTCCTGGGCTACACCTGGTTGAACCTTTAGATTGCTGATCATCACTCACAAGCATTACAGGGGATAATAACTTGCGGGTTTAGTTGCACATGCAGATAGGCTGTGAGGATAATTGAGTCATCTGCTTCATAAGAGTTAAAGTCTATGTAATCTCAGCGAGCTGTCACAGTGCAAAACTTAAATGAGCTCTGCGCATAAAACACAGTCTTAAATGTGACACCGAAATGTATAAATAAAAACATGGAAAGTCTATTTAGAAATGAAAAGTTTTTTTTCCCATGAAATGCATTGTCACATTTGTCTCCCTCTACCAAAATCTAAAAGTCTGTTGTTGTTGTTATGAAAATATTAATTAGTCCCTACAGTGCTGATCCCACAGGCATGGCCTCTTAAATCATAATTCGCCCCGCTCCTCCCTTCGGGCCCGCACAGACCCAGAGTTAACATCTTCGCCAGGCTGCTCTGCATTTCTAATCCTGCAGGGCCTGGCGTCTGCACCTTCATTTCCTCTAGAGGACAATCCGGTCGTTTCTTTCCAGCGTGGATGCTTGGTCAGCCGCTGACCCCCTACCCCCACCCACACACACTCTCGCCCTGTAGCTCTGCTCTGGGATTAGACTCTGGCCTCGTTTGTCATGTCAGCAGGGGAAGATCGGGGGGCGAGGGGGTGTTCCAACTCAGAATGAAGTTTCAAACTGCTACTGGTGAGCAGGTCAGAAAACGATGGAACAGGTTGTCCCCATTAGGCAGCCCTTTTAAAAGGCAATATATGTCTTGTTACATATGGCCCACAATGATTTGACAAGATATAGTTTGGACAATGAATGCTTACAGTTTATGAAGTACAATTATATTGGAATAGGTTCATTCGTTTGTCTTGTTTGGACAAGTGGCCCTGTTGTTCCAGCTCTGACAGCTGGTGTACTGGACAGAAAGGCCGGGCTGTATGTGGTAAACACCCTGATCCCGTCCTCAGCTTCTCCTGCACATGTTCACTCTCGTCCAAAGTCTTGTCTGACCTGAAAAGTCCCCGTGTGCTCTTTGACTAAGGAAAGGGGTGGATTTTAGGTAGGAGAGGGACTTCTGTTTGGTCAGGCTTACCCCTATAAAAGGGAATTTATTGACCCTGTTGCTGACTAGTGTCTCAGACAGACAGCGACTGTTCAGCAGAGGGGCCGGATGTTCCCAGCGTTCCTGCTGAAAGCTGCAGCGTTGGTGGGTGAAGACAGGATGGTGGGACAAGACAATACTCTCCATACAGCAATCACAGAGCGCTGCTTCACAGTGGTTAGTTTGTAGGCGGATTCCAGCGAGGCCGTCTGAAGTAACATTCAAGACTGCCAACGCAAAAATGTTCTCCTGGAAGCGGTAGCGAGGTAGGCACTATTATCTCGCACATCTCATGAAGAATCAGTTTGTTGCAGTGTGGGGTGAAGGTTTTGGCTGCTGCAGGGAACAAATTCACTCAGGCCATGTAAAATCGCGAGCTGGAAGGCAGCATGGGAAAGACTGGCCTTACTTGGTTGGCTGAACGACCTTGTGAGATCCGGGCTAATCCGGGGCCAATGGTGAGAGGGAAACTGTCTCCAGTTCTGGATTAGGGCAGCTGTTGAAGGAGGTCACCCCGGACGTCGTATACATGTCTCAAGCTCCTCCCCTCTGTAGCTCTGATTGGCTGGGCTCGCCTGTGTAGAGGCAACACAGAGAGTTCTCGTTGAATGAAGTCTGCCTGTTGTTCTGACAATAGTCTGCATTGTTCTGTGCCATCACAGGCTTTAGAATAGGGTACGTTTCACAGGCTTTGTAATGCATATGAGCGTGAGTCATCGCAGGACTAGGTTTACCATGTTTTTTTCTCTATTCCCAGGGAGCCCACAGATAAAGAAGAGATATTTTCCTGACTTCTCAATCAGTCTTCATTGTGAAACATCAGTGTGTTCATGTGCTCGTCTTTCACAAGCAAGTGGTCAACGTAATCCTTAATATTCCTTTGTTATTGAAGGCGGTGTACAGGTTAGCGTTGGGCGGTAAGCAGTTAAAGTCAACTTTTTTTTCCTCTTATTTATCAGGAAATTGTTTCAAAATAGAGCCTGTTCAAACGCGGCACATATTTGTATAGGCCCAGCATATAGCTCACAGACAAAACTAGACCATCTGGTTCTTGCTGTTTTGGGGTTGCAGTCACTGTAGTAACTCAGAACTGCCAATCATGCCGTTCTCAGGTGATACTAGACAAGATGAAAGAGTTCGTCAGAGTATTCACTCATCTTAACTGACACGATGACCTCCTTTTTA
Organism: Pampus argenteus; assembly: GCA_036937835.1. Lineage (NCBI taxonomy): Eukaryota > Metazoa > Chordata > Actinopteri > Scombriformes > Stromateidae > Pampus > Pampus argenteus. The sequence continues at coordinate 20,144,879 of CM072863.1, read as the reverse complement.
AAGTAGAGCGTTTGCAAAAGAATTATTTGTTTTTTAGATGAAAGGTGGTGCGTTCAGGAGTCTCCCCATCTTTATCCTCCTGTCCTAGCCTTGTTCTCTCAGCCAGGCATGCGGCTCCCTGGCTGTTTAGTCTTAAAGTGCTTTAGCTCTCTTCCCCTCCGTGGCGACCTGCCACCCTCGTGCCTTGGTCGGCTCACATAAGGCCGGCTCTGTCATGCCTGACGTGTCTCGCCGTGAAAGATGACCCCTGAACTCGTTTGCCAATGTCAGCACACTACGAGTGAGAAATGGACACTGACAACTGCAGCTAAAAGATGGGAGGAGGAGTAGGGAGAAGACGTGTGTTTGAGGCCATGTGCACGTTGTGACTGGCCATATTGAAATACAGAAAGATCTATCGCAGAGAATGAGTGGGGAGAGGCTGCTTGCTGCTTCTTAGTGTCGTAACCATACTTGAGAATTGTCTGTGTTTTTTAATTTTTTTTGTTTTTTTTTAAAGGTAAATGTCACCTGCCCACAGCACAACCAGAACCTGCTGTTTTTAAACGAGAAAATTAGAAATTGGGGAAACTTTGTGTTGATGGGGGAAAAAAAAAACATATTTTCAAGTGTATTTATCTATTATTTTGAACATTGACCACAAAATTACGGGAAACGTGGAAAGATGAGTAGCCTTTTTGAAAGTCCCAGTAGCACAGATGTGCATCCATTCAAGGTGTCAACAATCAGGTTCAGTTTCATGTCTGTCGACTATCTTTTGATCATCTAAACCCTTCAGGGTCTAAACGGATATACAGATAACCTTTGGCTGTAAGGCAAAGTGACCCCCACCACACACATACACACACACGCACGTACAAATGACAACAGTAGTCTACCGATGAAGACATTAACCAGAGCATTTGACATTATCATAGTCATTAGAATAATAAACAAACCTGTAGGACCCAGCGTGCAGTCGTGTGGGTCAGGTTTACAAAGCACATCACTGTTAAAGTCAGAAAACAGGATAAGTATACAGTAACCCCTAGTATTAACTTTATGAGGGTTGCTGTGGGCATGAATGCACAGTTGCCTCTCAGGAGTCCATTACTCCATAATAACAGACTCAGCAGTCCTCATTCCGGTTTGTTTGTTGTTAAATTAAATGCAACACACACACACACACAGGGACCAATTGTGCCATGAGTTTTACTGACCCCCGACACCGGTGACACGGCAGGAACGGGAGGCGTTAAAACAAAAGGGCCAAAGAATGTGTGTTTGACAGGTGCATGGCTTTTTTTTTTTCTGTCATCTGAAACATGTGCACTCTCCCTTCTCACTTTGATTGTTCTAGACGCCTGGGCGGGGTGGAGGCTCACATCCTGCACAAAGACAGTGCATACACACCTCGCCCCAGCTCTGTTTCCAACTGACAAGATTAGCCTCGCTAAAACGTGATATATGTCACGACTATCAACAAACACTTCTGGCAATGGAAAGACAGGGGCTGAAGCTGAACTAATCAATTGCTGTGTTTCTTCAGAGCACACACACACGCACGCACACACAAACACACACACACACACACACTTGGGAGAATCATCAAACCAGCAACAAATATCCTGACAATGTAAAAGTAAACAGCTTGTGAGCAGAATGTCGATGAAGTTTTAAAGCATTTTGTTTGAGTGCAGTCACGTCTGCGTAGTGCTGCTGATGGGCTCACACACGCTAGAGCCGCGGCCCGCTTCACTCCAGTAGACGGGACCTTGGCCGCAGCACTCAACATGCCAGGTTTACAGTTACATTCTTTGTTAGTCACAGCTACTGGAATTGCTGCCAAGCACTCAGTAGTCGACCCGTGTCCCCGCTCTTGTTTTACAATATTTAGATAAGCAGGTTGCCTAGCACCCATCCTGAATAGACTTTGCAAATGGTTTATACATATTCAAACAGAAGCCTGCTTTTGGCAGATCATTTTTTGTATTATATAAATGATTTAGGGCTGTGCAGTATATCAATATTATATCAATATCGTGATGTGAGACCAAATATCGTCTAAGATTTTGGGTATTTTAATATTGTGTTGTCTTTTCCTGGTTTTAAGACTGTATTACAGTAAAATGGTGTAAGTTAGTGACTTTACCAGACTGTTAATCTCATAGCGTAAATATAAAATTTGATTGAAAGCACCAATACTCATTCCTACTGCTAATGTTGAAGTATTTGGTCAAAATATCACGTCGCCCAGCCCTACTCTGAATGATGATCTATTTTAACTCCAGTATCTAAGGAGAAATGATGGTTTATGTCTCGAAATAGGAAATAACAGGTCTGTAAATATACCGGCCAGGGTGGACCTTGGCACTTGTTGATATGCTTGGTGAACAGAGTGCTAAGGTTTCCTATCTGAATGGCCCTGTGTGAGAACTCAGACCGCCCTGGTCCACAAGCAACAGCTCAGAATAGTCTGTTGTTTGAAAAGGTTAGAGATTACCTTACAAGAGGACTAAATTGTAAATGGGAGCTTGACTGACTCGCTGGTTTTGTCTATTGTCTCACCTTAACAAGTTTCTGGACAAATGAATGGAGTAATACCCTCCATTTGGCTCAGTTTCTGAAGTCGTCCTATCTGTCCATCAGAAATGCCACAATAGCAGTACAGTATAAAGCTGCATTTCATACATTACTAGTGTATCTGATGAACCGCTGCTGCTATCGTTTGGTCTAAAATCTAAGCTGCACTGAGAAAACAATGCTTTTTTCTCCCCTCACTGTATGGTTTATCTTCTTCACAGAATCAACAACCACACTGGTATTTTAGTTTGTTTGAAATTCAAAGCTGCACAATGACACAAGGCTGTGCGTTGCCCTATTTCTAGTGAATGTATTGTCCAGTCCTCTATGTTTACTGCTGCTGGGAAAAGTGCCATTTACACTTTGGCGTTGGCTTCGAACAATGGGGCAGATTCCATGAGCTATATTCTGTTGTTTCCCTCACTCTGGGAAACCGCTCGCAGTTCTGGTTATTTTTGGAGCTGACTGTAAATTGTGGATGATAGATGAAGTATTTCTGCTTCTCCAGAAGGAGACTTCTGGCACATTCGGTCTGGGAGTAACAAGATGGTTGAGAAGGTGTGCTTGTGTGCACGACTCTGTTTGTGTATCTGCGCAAGTGTCAGATTTGGCCTCTTGGTCTCAGTGGCAGGCTCTGTTTACAGAGATTATTTTTTTAACCATTTGACAAGCTTTATTTTTAGTCACTAATGACACAAAGCTGTGCCGCATTGACAAAACCTCAATTAACTAATGTAGGTTAGATGAAAAATTGAAGTCTCAATAAGCGATTCTGATGTATAAATAGGTCCCATGTAAAAACTGTTTATTTTCAAGACAGTCTGGAGTAAACTAAAAGTTAACATGCATGAAAATATTTCATATTTAAAGCCAAAGTTACTCTGCATTATTCCTCAACGCAAACCCCTAACGAGGATCTCTGGCAAACAAGTCAGCTTCAATTAGATTGAGTTTCCCCAGAGGTAAATCAGGTGCTGTGTGCTTCAGTCATAGGACCGTGTCTGTGTGAGTGTGTAATAAGTTAATTTTAGATCAATATAAAACATTTCGAGTTAAACTTCGCTGAGCTGGTGCAGACTGCATTCCAAACCATTTATGAACATTTGCGGGACGAGGCCGGCTGCCTCGGTTGTTTGGAGTTCTGCTCTATACTTTAAGGCCTCTTTCTCTCGTCAGTGAGCGTAAAGCTGAGCAGGCTCATTTGCATGGTATTTCAGACAGGAACGTCTCACCAGGAATTCATAACAAGCCACAATGGTGCTCAGTTAACTTTCCCCTTTAGGCAATGGCAACACTTTTATCTAAATTTGAGAATCAGGGATATGTCAATAGAACTACATTTTCGTTTTCATTTTATTTGTAGTGTCAAATCTCACAGAAGACAAGTCAAATTGCATTAGACAAACCTGTATAGTTTGAATAGTCCCCAGAAATGATGTTTCAGGAACTTCAGAATGTGAACTTCGCTCTTCCTGCTTATCTGGTCGTGTCAACAGAGCCCAGCAGGCTCACTCTCAGCTCTAACTGCTGTTTATTTACCCAGAGGGAACAGTCCTTATGCAACCACTACACCCTGAGCTGCTAAACTCGTCAGCCACGGCCTCCACAGTTCACCCTCAAACTCTGGTTTCTTGTTAGTGTTCAAGACAGTCAGACATGTTAAAAAAAAGTCTGCAGGTTTCCCCAGTGTCATCACTGATGTGGAAGCTTGGGATATTAAAAAATACTCTGTGTTTATCCTTGTAATCCATAAGGGATTAATTTGAATTCAGATCTAACACAACATTGTATGTAAAAAGACTGATGACAAACATGACTGGATAACATGGAATGCAGCATAGCGATCAGTTTCTCTGCTGAAGGAATGCCTCTGTCGGAGGCCGGGAGGACTAAAAGGATGAAGGCTCTGGTATGTGTGGGGTAGTATTGACTGTTTGGCCTCTGCTTTGAATGCCCTTTATCCCCAAGGCTTCCCGCCCATTAAGTGTTGCGGATCTAATCCATCTGAAAGTCGTCGTCTAATAGTTGGGCCTCATTGTGGAACTCTCTCTCTTTGCGAGTCAGATTGTAAACACTACTCTGCTAGATTGAATCAACGGCTGCAACGTGAACAAATACATTCATGCTATTCACACTTATATACACATTTATATTTCACTTATATAAATTTTCTTCCTCGGATTCTTGTGTTCTTGTAATTCCAGGTTGGTTAAAAAGACAGTATACAAAAAGACTACATGTTGAGTCTACTAAGGTCAGGGCTGCTTGCCTAGTGTGAGGGATTGGACCAGATGGCCTCCCAGCGTAGAGCACCGGGACACATGGGTAGACAGTATGTGGAAGGCTCCTATATCCTCTCCACGCTCTTTCCGTGTTTACCTAGCTGTTAGATCAACCTATGGAGGGTCTGAGGCTGGTGCTGGCAGCATATGAAAGAGATACAGATTCATACTTATTAATTGATCAACAGGTATGTCGAAGTAACTCGGGCTTTGCTGTTAAAACGGAGAACAGCTGTTGCTCCCAGTGAGTTGTGGCCAACAGGGTGACATTGTAACCCTGGCAGACCTGACTGGCACCACAATCCTCTGTGTCTATTTCGGAGGCCGGGGCTGCACTCAGGGTTGACTTGGCAGGCATACAAGGAACGAATGTGGGTATTTGGTGGGCTTTGTAGGTAGCATTTTCAGTGCTAAGCTTCATGCTCCTTCTGATCATCACAGGTAGCTTGGACATCCAAGCTTGTACCACAAACAACCGTGTAGGGGAGAAGAAAAGCTTTTCTGTCCTGAGAAAGCTGGGACAGGATCCAAACCTATAGCAGATTCTCGTGACACTAATTCCATTCCACTGGCGGTTTCTCTTTCAAAGATACTAGGCCAGAGTTTGATGGGATACCAAAGAAGAGAAAGGACCTAGCTTTTGCCAGCATCCTCAAGTGGTCATTACAAGAGAAGAGAAGAGAGGAGAAGAGGGCGTTGTGTGTTTTATTGTATATTTTGAGTCCTTCTTCTGGCCTGGATCTAGACATCTACTGGGATGCTGACCCTGGGGAAAGGACTCCTGCTGGCTGTTAGCTGTATTCACTTTCCCACGTGGATTTACTGGCACAATTAAGGCCTGCATTAGGGAACTAGATCAAAGGAGACATAATGGAGCTCACGAAAGGGTAGCATGACCTGGATATACCCGCATACTGCAGTCCTCGCTTATTTGTCATATTTATTGACCCTGATTTTATGTAGGTAGATACAGCACATACCCATAAAAGGGGTTTATATCATCCAGTTGCAATATATTCACACACTTTAACACAGATAGTGTCCTATAATTTGAAATTCAGTTCATGTTCTAATTGTGTGTAATTGGTTGCGCTTTATATCTGTGCCCTTTGCCTGTGTACCTTTCTGCAAACCGGGTTTCTGTCTGTTTTTCTGCCTCTTTCTCTCTTTGCGCCTCCCCTCCCCACTGTCTCTTCTTTTTTTTTTTTTGTTGTTGTCTGTGTGTATTGTGCTGAGCTGGCTGTTGTCACTCTGTGATTGTAGTTAAGCTCAGTGGTTTTCGTGTTGGCACTAAGAACGTATGGTTCTCTTTGGGCCCTGCTGACTCCATGCCTGGTGTCTCACTGAGTGTGTCCACCTGTCTCCTTATCCGGGAAGCACACATATGCACCATCACTCCTGCCGCTCCATTGCCTACAAAGAGATGACATCACTCCAAACACTATACAGATGGATACATGTAGGGGACACAAACATTGACACACTCTCCATATGGGCAAGTGGGCATTTTTGAGACTCTCAGTCAAACAGTGTGGGTTGTTTACTGCTTGTCGAGTTGATGAGTACTCAGGCGTGATCGTATCATAGAGCCTTGTTGGTGAATTTGTTGCCATATTTAGCTGTAAAAAAACAAAAAACCTTTACACTTTGTCTTGTGTCTTCTCATTCAGCTCAGATTGGGTGGAGATCCTCGAGCCACGCTCCCATGAGCGTATGTATGTGAACTTGACCACTGGTGAATGCGGCTGGGAACCTCCTTCAGGTGCTCCAGTCCGCCAGGCAGACGGTAATCAGTGGTGGGAGCTGTTCGACCCTCAAAGTGGCCGCTTCTACTACTACAACTCAACTGGACGCCGCACAGTCTGGCATCGACCCCAGGGAGCAGACATAGTGCCCCTCTCCCAGCTCCAGGCCATGAAGCGCTGCAGTGAGGCCAAGCAGGTTGGAGGGGGCGTGGACAGGCACCACCATGGGACCACGGGGAGTATCAGCAGTGTAGGGAGCCAGGGGCGCTGCACCCCTCTGCCCAAGCAAGACGGAGACATTCCTGTTCCCAGAGCCCCAGAGACCAACGAGGTGGCTGCCAACCCAGATCTGGACCCGGCAGTGGACAGCAGATCGCAGGGAGACGGAAGCAGCACTGAACACAGCGCAGATGGCAGCAGAGAACCACTTAGGTAAGCCTGACGAATCCTGCAGTAGCCTCTACCGTACGTCTGGAAAGGCAATTGCGCTTAATCATTAGGGGATCATATTACCAGGAGAAAAGTGGGGGAAATGTGATAGTCATCGCAGCATGTGACATAGTGAGTCGTAATGACTTTCAAATGCTTCTGCTATGAGAACCCGTAGGATTATTTTGACTTTTGACCAGTCAAGCCAATCCGTAAACTGCATTTCTTTTTTCGTTCTCACTTATCTGAACATTCCATATGTCCCATGTTTCCATACAACTGGTTGTGAACCGTGCTCAGCCATTTCAGCAAATCGTTACCAAATGGGGTGAATGGTCAGTTATATTGCAGAGCACGAGGTCCCCCCCCCCTTTCTCATGTTAGGGTTTCTGGTGCAGAACGGCCCCTAACAGTAAGTCATTCAAAGACCCCATCATGTGCTTAGCATCGCGGCCTCGTCCAAACCACCATCTCTTCCCTCAGAGCAAGATTCCAGACGTGCCACTTCTGTTTCTCCTGGCAAAGGGCCTCTGAGGCTGTCTTAGTGTCCTTCTGTGCGCTCACCACCACCCCGCTCCGCTCTGCTCCAATGCTCATTTCATTTTCCTAAAACAAATCTAGGCTCGAGGCCATCAAAAACCGTAACGCCTCTTATGGGTGAGAGTTTAAATGTGCATGCAATGAGAGGCATGTGAGAGAGTGTTGTCTGTGGTTAATAACAAGCAGAACCGCTACATTCCAGCTGCCTATAAACAAGGAGAACCCTGCTGGTTTTCAGAGGCTCTGCCGCGGCGACTCTGGCTCTCCGGTTCCTCCTGACTCTTCCTCTACCTCACCTTGACCATTAGGTGGTCTCTCCTTTGACCCTCCGATCTTTTAGGATTACAAAAAGGTGGAGGGGGAACTAATTGGTCAACCATGGCTGTTAAGTGACACCACTGGAGGCCTTGTTGCATTGCTTCTATGTGTGGGGAGTGTTAAAACTTCCCACAGGGACCCCTTTGCCCTGGTGACTCAACCTTTCCCAGAACCTTTTCTGTCCTCTTCTTGAAACAATGGCCACCTGTGTTCCTCAGAAGAAGGCTGAGGAGGCTTTAGCCCATAGAGGCGTGATACCCTACTTAAGCCATATGGCCCTTCACATGCTCACCAGCCTCCATCTCTTAGCAGGTAATTAGAAACCACCACAAAATTCACAGAGAGGGCGGAATGTGACGGCTCAAAATAGATGAAAACAAACTCTGAGACATGCTTGTCGTCAGTTAGTGGACTGTGTTATTGACAATGACAAGGATCTATAGGATAAGAGAGGTAGGTAAGAGAAAGTTTAAATGAAGGGCTGCAATGGTCACAGTGGTTTGTGGTTATTTGTATCTGTAACAGAAAAGTGTTATGGGGGATTTGACAGAAAAATAGTCCTCTGCCTTTATTTTTATTTTTTTTTAGATCACACTACATCTGGCCATGATGTTTTCTGTTCAATAGAGTAAAAGGATATTTTGTGTTGAAAGTTCCTCAGTGTTTGGTTTGAACATCTCACCTGTTTTAGACATGTCTTGACATGTTCTTTTTTTTCTTTCCTTTTTTCTCTGTGAAATTTCATTTGAGACGAAATGGTATTAACTTTTGACCTTCTGAAAAACAATGCTGTTCTTTGTGGAGATTGGACTGTGTCACCTCATCCGACACCAGTTTCCTTTTCTTTCTGTGCTATTAATAAAGATGTTCATAATAGAGAGAGTAAGAGTTTCCAAAGTTCCACACAACACACCCTGTGTGTTTTTTCTAAGCACCGGTTGGTTGATGCAGCTTCCTTTCTCTGTCTGTCTCTCCCCCTCTTCGTAAAGATCATATGCGTTTGTCTATGTTCATGCGTATAGGAAGCATCAGACGTATGGGCGCGCTTGTGTGCCAAATCTGTTACTCATTGGCCAGGTCTTATCACATGTCTTGGGAATTCCTGGGTACTTTGAGCCTGTGGAGCTCATCAGGGAAGTACCGTGGTCTCCAGGGGTAAACATGTCAGTTACATGTGGTTATGAACACAGGAAACAGGGAAACTGATCTCTTTCCATGATGTAGCACTCAAAGGTGTTACACATCATCTAGTTTATAACATCTGTATTGAATTTCACCCACCTTTCATTGTGTGTCTGTGTGTCATACCAGGTAACATCTGTATGGGATTTCACCATAGATAGATAGTGTGTGTGTGTGACTGTGTGTGTTACCATGTTCACTGTGTGTGGGCTGCTTTCCTGCTTACAGCGCATTCAACTTACAGGAGAGCCGCTGAGGCTGAGTGCATGTTAAAAGTCTGAGGAGGACACATGGCAGCTCGGTGTAAGACAACCCAGAAGTGACCCATGGTGGTTCACTTCAGGGTCACACTACTCCTTTGTCTTGTGGGCTGGCCTAGGGCATATAATGGATCACTAAAATGAACAAAAGCTCTCACTTAAACCTAGTTGTCCACCAGGGTCAACTGAGCAGGAAGTCTAGATATGCTGAATCGAGAAGAACACCAAATGACTTGTATGTGCCCTCTCATTTACCCTGTAATGATATAGTAGTGCACCAGCATTCAATCTAAGGCAGTCACGCTCAGATTAGACACTTAAAACTCGCCTTTCCTGATTGTTGGCTAACTTCCTTTTAAAAAGATTCAGAAAGCATACACAGATTGTGCTGTATCAGTAACTATTTGTTGCGTTGTTTATTTGTGTATGCTTACACTAAGATTGTATCAGCAACTACAGATTACAGAGGAAACAAGATAGCTGACTTTTAAATGTGCAGCAGGTTTAATTTCAGTAGAAACCTCTGAAGGTGACAATATCTGACGATGCAAGTAAAATGCAGAACTGAAAATGTTTTAGTTTAATTTCTCTTGCCCTTTATATTTTGTGGGATTTTTTTGAGGGGATTTTCTAAATAAACCAAATGCATGAAAGCAAATGTGTAACAAAACAAGATTCCTCACGTGCTTGCGACTGTCTGGCTGTGAGTCATGTAGGAGAAATCACCGGTTTGGTTTATTTAGGAAACGGGGGGTGTCTTATGGGGTAAATAAAATTTCTAAGTTCTTAATGAGTCACACATTGTCTACATGTTGACTACGGGCACAAGCCTGTCATGCTTTTCATCTCCCGCCACTCTAAGGACATAGCCACATTTTTACGCACACTGGAAAGACTTGTTTTATCTTATTCACTCCGGGTGTGGTAAGCTCATTTTTTTCTTTCCAGATGTTTTTTTTTTTAAGTGCCTATAATAATGAAATGGGTATTTTTTTACAGTGTGAAAAAATAAACTTTTAACTTATTTTTATGATCCTTAGTGCTTAGGTCTGCTTAGCAATAACAATCTCCTTGTTTTCTCTCACAAATGCAATGGTGTTTTATGGTGTTCTCAAAAAACTAGATTACAGAGCTACCATTTTATGTTTCACTGTATCCAAAACCTCTTTTGTTTTATTTTAGATATCAAAACATTGTTTTTACAGTGAACCTTTCACTCTCTGGTGCTGTGGTATATCTCCAGTGTGTGTTCACAACAAAACCAATGGCACTGCATGTGAACCGGCCTGAGGCATGCTCAGCTGACACGCAGTAGGCAGAGATGGTGTTTTTCTGGCTGCTTTCACTCTCATTACAATCGTGGCTGGTTTTCTTCTGCTCTTTCATATTGCTGATATATCTCTGAGCCTTGAGACTGACAGAATAGGTTTTGTGCACGTCTGAAGAGGATCCAGTTTTTATCATGTCATCCTAAGAGTGTGCTATAACGAGGTATGTCATCACCAAAAAAAATTCAGAGACACGTCTCTCTGGCATCCATTTGGGTTTGGCCTCATCCCTTCAACATGATCCTAGTGGCTGTCCCCTGGCCCAGCCCGGCACTCCTCACAGGGGCCGGGCTGCAGGGAGCCACGGACATGCACAGCCGGTAGACATCTTGGCTCAGAGGAGGGAGGTACGTCAGTTCAGCTGTTACAGGACAGCTGGCTCTCTGGAGGTGTCATACAGGAAGTAGCTCCACATTCAAAATGGTATTTTCTTTTTTAATAACGGTGTGTTCAAAAGTGAGAGGAAAAACCAGCATCTTAGCTAATCCTCATTGTCTTTGCTGTTTCCTGCCTCTACCCAGATTGCAGCGATCTCATTGGCCTGTGCTCTGAGGTGTTTGTGTAGCAGAAACTTGGCCTATGCAACCTCTTTTCCTCTTCCTGTTCAACTAATGTTAATAATAACTCCTGTTTTTCAGACCCCACTATTCCCAGTGGGTATATTTAAGAACTTCCAAATCCATATTTCTATCCGCCAAAGTGACTCAGCTGATGGCTTTTCCAACAACAGTTATTCCAGGCAGGAAAGAAAGGAGAGACGGAACATCTGCTGACTGCTGAGTCCCCGTAGTATATTTAGATGGTTATTGAGATGAACTGACCACAGTGACAGAGGTATCTGGGATGTGAGACACCACAACTGCCAAGACTAATTGAAATTTGCTGACTGTTAAGTTGATTTGCTGCCTCAGAGGCCAATCAGATTACCCCGCTGGTTTCCAAAGGGCCTCTAACTTCATTTTATTTTACATTTCTCTACCCTGTTTATCCTACAGGTCTCACATGTTTGCTCCAGGCTCTGAATGCAGGGGTTTGTAAGAGCATATGTGGGACAATCATAGGTGTGTGCCCCATCTGCGCCTATTTATGTGTGCTTGAGAAATAGTTGAAAAGGAGATGATCTCTTTCCAAACTGCAAGCAAACGGCTAAATCTGGAGAAAGTTTTTACACTCTCAGTGGTAATTATGTCTTTCTTAACGTCTGTGATAAACTGCTGTGCATAATCCCCTCTTTCAGCAAACACCTGACAGGCGAGCTACTAGCAAGCAACACACCCTTTCTAAACAACTTTCATTATGGTTGGAAGAAAGTCCAGGCCTGTTCGGTGTTACGTAAGAGCCTTTCTGTTTGCCTAACTGAGGTTGAAGATGACTCTTTCAGGTTCAGCCCCTCCTTGCTCTCCATTGCTGTCGTTTAGAAGCGTCTCCGTGACGATGGCACAGCCATGCATTGTGTGGGGCTCCCCACACTGCCGTAGAGGCCCCCCGAATGAGGAATTCCAGCCTTCCCGCTCATTCCCTTGTTGCACTCTCCCACGACTAATCCCCACCCCTTCTCATTTACACATGCTCACACCCTGCTCTCTTGTCTCTCGGCTCTCCCTCCCCCCAGTGGTCTCCCCGTTTTTTTTGGCCTGTTGTATTTTCTCACCATTGTACTGTTCTCGTCTCTCTTTTGATCCAGGGTTTGTAATCATACTTTATTTGGTTGACCTGGGGTTTACTGATATGCGAGTGTTGTTCTAGCTGTGTAATGGGATTAGAGGCTTTGGATAAAGATCGAAGACACTGTACAGCTTTACTGTTAGATTTGGCTGCTGGCCCCAGTGTGATCATGATGATCATTGCTCCCAACTCCCTGCTCGCAGCACAATGTGTCAGTTATAGTGAAGGGGGAGAACATACTAGACCTCTGCCGAGCCTAACTGGGACAATGGCGGGCAAACAGCAGAGACAAAGCCTGATGAAATCCCTCTCTCCCAACACTGGGAGCTGGATTTAGCTGGGTGCTCTTGGCAGGCCTATGAATATTTTCAATTTCAGTCCCTGAAGGATAGGCTATTTACTATTTCTACTGGATAGGCAGAAGTAATATAGAAGGATATAGAATTTCCCATGTATAAAGTCAAACAAATTTTAAAGTTATACGGTAAATATAATTAAGATTAAGCCGACACTTCCGCCCCCTCAGTGTGGTGTGTGAACATTACATTAGGCATTTCCTGTTTTTGTGACATACGGGGATCCCCTCTGTCCAAACCTCCAAAGGACATCATTAGACAGGAAGTAGTGGTCACTACTCTCCCAGGGTCAGTACAGTACGTCACCCAGCAAGAACATAGAAGACAGATTTTTTTTTTCTTTTTAACTGTAAAAAAAAAGAAAATAAGTTTTTTACTGTTGCGCACACATAAATAATCTCTGGGGTTCATGTGTGAGCAACAAAGTTTGATTTGTTTGTAGATAATGGAAGCAGCTTTTCATTATTGTGGTTTAATGTGTGAGGTCCGCTGTGTTCTTTAGTCGTCCAATTACAAGAAAAGCCTTGATGTTTCATGTGTGAGCAGTTCCTGCCGTAGCAAATCAGTGCTAAACAGTCAGCTGCGCATCAGCTGCCAAAGTGGCAAAGAATCTGTAGCGTTTGTATCGCCTCCTCCTGCTCGACACGACCGGAGTGAGAAAACATACACCGTTTCAAAGAACACAAACAGTGGCTTCTCACATTTACAGCCGTCACCTATCAACCTCCCCCACCACCAGCCTGCATAACCATACACAGTCACACTTGCTTGTAACAACTAAACAGTGGTGGTTTGAGGTGAATCCCATCCCAGAGCTTCTTGTCTTCACACGTGTGTGTGTTTGTGTGTGTGTGTGTTATGTGTTAGGCAGTAAACTGTCTTAATTGGTGGCGGTGAGGCGGGGGCTTTGGAGCCTTCCCAACAACAGTGGTTGTGGCAGGCTGTCCTGGTACTGTGCCAGGTGGCTGAGATCCAGCTGTTTATAGACGCAGCCTGGATGGTGAAATCTGTGGGATCGTTTGAAGATGAGAGTCTGTTTACATTCAAACCACTGAGGTAGTGTGACTCACTCTATAGCCTGAGGGGGGGCAGAACAAGGCCCTGATAGAGAGACAGAGGGAGAATGCTGAGCTATAGCTAGGAAGACGAAAGGAAGTTTGCTGTTGGTCTAAGGACCTCAGGGGAATTGTTTCTGCATTGTTCCAGAGAGATGTCGGGGAGGAGAGGGGGGTCACTCCGCCTCTTTCCCTCCTCCCTTCTGCGTCCTCTTCCTGTCGTTTCTGCCCAACTCTCAACTGAATCGTAGTGCTCTTGGAAAAGGGAAGCCTTTGAACACTAGCTCTGGCTCTACACGGATATGTGTTTGTTTGGATTCACAAGGACAGAAGGTGATCGGCTTTGATCTCATTAATCACCCCACTGCATGTTAAGTAGAGAGGGAAGGTAAGTCTCCTTTACCTGCCTATAGACATACTTACCTGTTTGAGTAAGCGAGGAAATATGTTGAGCTTGTATATTCTGTACTGCGTCACGTGTCTCACTCAGGCCAGCCACCGACCGTGTCCATATGTGTATGTGCAACAATGATTGCTTCAGATACACTGGTTGGTTAAGTTGAGTGTTTGATCAGTTGAGGAATGAAAAATCCTGATTGCAGGGGAAGATTATGAGTTAACAGCAGAGCAAAGCAGCGTGACCAGATTGATGGCAGATTGTTTTACGTTGCTGGGATTAGCAGTGTGCCATTGGGTTTGAAGTTAGCCCAGCCTCTCGACCAAAAGGACAAGAATTAACCTTTGGACCCGAGTGACCGAGTGATCTTTTCAAATGTGAATTACTGTAGCCGTGACTTCTCTCAGATCAAAGTCTTTTCATGTGGCCTGCTGATTTACTGTTCCAATGTTCATTCATGATTCAAATGGTAGACTTTTATGACTTATGATAGCCATATATAGATGTAACCGACAATAGCTACTGCACAGATGTACAACAGCTAACATTATCTAACCTTACCCTATGTATATTCTCCAGACCTCAAGTCACACATTAAAAGGAGCTACAGAACGGGTGTCAGTGAGATGTGTTGTGTTCAGTCATTCAGTATTTTTAGGCACTCAGTTTGCACAACATACACTGGAGTCATTGTCTCATGGGTTTGACAAGGCTATTATGACTGCCAGACTAAAAATGGAGTGAAGTCTTTGGAGGTCAGCAAAATGTTTGGAGAAGAATTCGTGGATTGCTGCTGATTTTTCCCAGCCTTGTCAGCTTGGAATTTTCTGAACTAGACAAAATGTAGTGGATGGCTTTATGCCCGAGCTTGATTGTGTGTGATGATAGTGCTTTTATGTACTGTTAAATTTGAGGCTACTGTCTGTCTGAATCATTTGCCTTTTATTTTCATCTTAATAGTTAGTGTTTCTTTGACTGCCATCACATCTCATTCTCCTCCATGTCTTCTCTCCTTCAGGGATGCTTCTCATAGATGGCAGCCTGCTCCTGGTTCTAAGGCAGCTATGTTGGTAAAGGTGAACAGCATGAGCCGTAGCCAGCCCAGCCCAGCTTTGCCGCAGCAGCACCTCCAGCACAGTGCACAAAGCAAAGCCAACACCTTCACACTGCACCCATCCAGCAATAAGGCCCAGGGAGGAAGCTTAAGCTCCAACCAGGGATATAAAACTGCCCCTTCTGGCAAAATGGCAGCCGATACACGCCAGGCCCATCACCTGAGAAAAGCCAGCAATGGCAGCTTCTGTTTGGTGACATCAGAAAGTGGCCATCCCAGTCCACTCCTTCACAGGTCACAGACCAGCACACCGCGGCCTGTTTCCCCCCAGTATGGCTGCACCGCCCCAATCTATGACGAGCCAGTTTCAGACTGTCCCATATATGATGAACCCCCAATAGACATGGAGGTAGAAGGGGCGCACCTGTACAACGGGCAACCTCTGTCTCGCCTGACGCCCACCCATAGCCTCCAGAAACCCAGACACCTCCAGCACCCTGGTTCATCTCATCCAAGCTCCAGACACAGGAGGAATCCTTCTGCCTCTGACTATAGCCCAGCTGGTCTGGAGTGCATTAAGCACATGGTCAACGTGGACCCCAAACAGCTCCTATCTGGCTCCCCTGTACCCACACGTGCCCCCTCCCCTACCTCCAGACAGGACCCTGTCTTGACCCAGCCTCAGCCACATCCCCAGGCCCAGGCTCACTCTTTGCCCCAGGCTCGAGGCCAGTTGAGGGACAGAGAGCCAGGGACCCCAGGCCCAAGTACACTGGACAAGAAGCAAAGCTGGCGGGTGCTGGAGGCCACTGTGCAGCGTGCCATGGAGGCACGGCATAGTAGGCAGAGCAGCCAGGCCTCGCAAGACTTCCCCTCATCAACTCCACAGCCCATAGCAAACTACCAAGACTCTGGTTACTCCACCGGCCCCTCTCCAAGTCTGAGAAGAAAGACTAGGAGGAGGGTGGGAGCCGGTGGCGGTGCAGGAGGCAGACCGGGATCGGTAGGCAGCAGCGGGGAGCTGTGCGCCCTCAATGAAAGGCTGATGGCTGAGATGAGGGAGGTGGTGAGTCGCTCCAACACCATGAGGGAGGTGAGAGCGGGACTGGATCCGGAAATGGGGGAGAGAGGGGTCGTACCTCGTACACGCTCCCCTGCAGACTCGCTCAGGTGGTACGGAGGAGTAGGAGGGGGGTCAGCCGGCAGGTGCGCATCACGAGAGGATCTCACCGGGGCTGCCCGCTCACTGGGTAGGGCAGGTAACCATGGCAACCCTTCGCTGACCCCTCTAGAAATACCAGGAAGGCAAAAAAGGACCTATGAGAAGGTGGACACCTTAGAGATGAGTGTCAATAGCCAGGCCAGCCTGTCTTCACCAGACACCCCAGGACCACCCTCTCAGGTAACCCCACCCCCAGTTAAAGTGTTATTAATAACAAAATATGAATGAATAAGAAAAAACGTCATGGTTACAATACTTTTTTTTGTCTGTGTGGTGTGTTATGGTCTGTTTACCTCAGCAGGTTAGCTTGGATTCAGCTTTGTCTGGTCTAGAAGTGCTCTGATAACTGTTAATTAGAGAAGGATTCAGTCTGTGTCAAATGAGGCTGAGACATGCCTGAATAAAGCATCTGCATATTATGGACATTTTTAGCTGCTGCTTCTGTATTGTTGAGTGTGTCCAGCCCTCAGAGAGCTGGAAGTGGAGGAAGGGACAGATTGTTTGACTGTGCAGAAATATTCCTCTTGACTACTCAGATCAGATTAAAAAAAACTAGACAACACAATAGATGCTGTTATTTCAACTTAAAATACAGTAAAGTATAAAGAGACACATGTGGATGGACCATAGTGATGGTTTATCTTGACGTCAAGTGTCCTTACAAAAAGTGCACATGATCAAACTGTTTTCAAACAGTTGCTGTTTCTAATCTCCATCTACCTTCTTGCAATAGCATCACACATCATAGTTTCCTACGTTATCTTTAGAAGTGAGGACCCACTGCACCTCTGCAACTAGTGAATGTTTGATTCAACAGGGATCTCTTGGATGAAATCAGTAAGGCTAATCTGTCTCTTTGAAAATATCATGAGGCATTTTGTTAGTAATGTCTCTTACATTCCAATCCTGTATGCCTAAATGTCCCCAGGACATTAGGTGGTTGGCAGGCTGGGCACTGCTGACTGTAATGGACACAGTCCCAGCATTACCTGTCATCCTCTTACCACCATCCATCTGCCCTGCGCTGCGGGTACCGTATACTCGCACGCCAGCTCCATGCTTGGGCATCTGGGGCCCATGCCAGGCCAGAGAGATTCAGGACATGGATCCCCTCGGTCAGGAAGGAGGGCTGCTGCGGCCCATATGGCCCAGGCTTGGCAGGGAGATGAGGAGGAGAAAGAAAGGAAGGCAGACTGCTACTAAAGCTTATTGATACCACTGTAGCTCTTTCATGTTAGACAACAGCCAAGGAGCAGTGAGCGGGCCTCGTAAGTCTGTCCTGGAATGTTCTGCAGACCTGCTGTTATATCACTCACACACGCTCACAGATTATGTCTTGCTATGTATGAGCAGCTCTACGCATTTCATATTTGAACATTATGTACTTGCTGAAATATATTTGAAATAACGTATTCAATAGAGAAGAAGAAGTTTTTATGAGCTGAGATTATTTTTCCACTGTTTTAATGTTGTGTCCCAATCCACAGCATGACCACCCTGTGCTGGTGCATCTGTGAGCTGTCTGTATAACAGTGTAATTTAATGAAAATGAAAGTTGCACAAGATTTGTCCCCTCCCCCAGCTTGTTGCATTTGATCTGCTGGAGTTGACCTCTTGTCGCCCCTTTTTAAAAAATCATCACCTCTGTACAACTGTATTGGCGCTGCCAAAGCTGAGCCTCAGATCTGCTTCATTTGATTGAGAAACCCAAAAAGCTAAAGTCCAGCTTGTCTGGCACTCGTCAGCTCCATATTACGTCAGGGCCTCATTGAAAAGACATGTCAATGCATTTAATGTTCCATTAGTACATTTGAGCTTTGATTCTGGCTCGGGTTTCATGTTGTTCCTGGCCGCTTGCAAAGCATGCCTGGATTACTGGCCTTCTCTATTATGGGAGGCGAGGTGCTCCTTATGGTTGTAAACCCTACCGCAGGGATCACAGGGAGGTCTTGTGTAGAGTGTAGCTTTGTTTTTATTTCAGGGGACAGGCAGGGGGAAGATCTGTTATGCCACTATGTGGTCACCTGCTGCTGAGGCCCAGGGTACATCAGGATTTGGGGAGATTCTTTTCTAGCTTTAGGAAGAAATGAATGTGAAGAGCCCCAGCACTGTAGAGCACAGTAGGCGGAAAGCAGCCCACACACACACACACACACACATACATATATTTTGTACCTCTGCTGTGTTCATGTCTCTCTCTGATCAACAGTTACCCTCACTCTTCCTCCTCTGTATAACTTTTCTTCTCTGTCTGATGTCCGCCTCTTGTTTCCCTGCAGACGGGCACCCTGGAACTGCAGGCTCAGTTAGAGAGCAGGAAGAAAGGCATGGTGGACGGGCGGACTGCTTCCCTTGGCCCCCACCGCCCTGCCAACCATGACAGCAGAGAGGGAGGTGATGGGGCAGGAGGAAGAGCAGGAGGGTCCACCTACCAGCTCTCCTACGCCACCTTGCGGCAGCCCCCACCTCCGGACATGGGCATGGAGGACTGGGCCAGCAAGCACCTCAACATGCACACGCAAGGCCTGTTCCGGCGGCGCGTATCCATCGCCAACATGCTGTCGTGGAACCGCGGATCCATCAAAAAGCCAATGCTCGTCACCAGCAACCGCGCTGTCAGGAAGGAGGCCTGCGAGATGTTCAAGCTGGTGCAGGCCTACATGGGAGACAGGCCGTCGCGTCTGGACCGCCGCCACTGTGCCTTGCTCATTGTCACCAAGTGCTGGGACATGCCAGGGCTGCGGGACGAGCTGTACGTACAACTGGTGAGACAGACAACAGGCAACGCCACCCCCAGGAGCTTGGCGGCGGGCTGGGAGTTGATGGCTGTCAGCTTGGCCTTCTTCGCCCCCTCGCCCAAGTTCCGCTGCTACCTGGAGGGCTACATCCAGAGACACACGGAGCCCACCAGCGACAAGAAATGTGAGTCTCAGACTGAGCAACAGGGTGGGTCACCTTTCTTTCTTCTGTACCTCCCCGAGTTGATATCTGATAGTCAGCATTTTTTATGTGAGCCCAGAAGATTTTAATAAATTAACATTTATTTTCTTCTCTCCTTTTCCTTTTATTTGTGGAATTTGAAGTATAGATAGTCAGTATTGTCATGATGAAAAAATGCTCAATAAGGTGATAATGTGATGATAATCAGAAATTTGACCATTGCTGTCTTCAATCATTCATAGTGACTCAGTTCATACTGGAACAGCAGGAACTGAAGCTGAAGAAGAATTCAAAGTCCAGAAAGAAGCGGAAACAGAGCACCGACGAGGAAGAGGGTAAATCTTTTGTTCATTTACTCGCTCTTCAGTCTTTTGCCCAAGATATAGTTTTAAGAACATTGGCTCTTTATAAGATTATTAGTTTGTCGGAGCAAAAAGTAGAGGAGAGGGTCCCAAAGATGTTTTTCTACTCATCAAAAGCTGTCTAGAGTCTCTAAGCAATGCAGGCGATTACATATCAAACATATCGCTCCCTGTAGAGTGACCACTTTGAGTGGGATGGAAAATTCTCCGCTGTGCAGTTTGTCCAATGAATACACGCTGATTTACTTGCAGACACAATGAATGGGTTTCACAGAAAAATTGGCCTGAAAAAAATATGTAGGATGAGAATTTCAGAAGGTTGTGTATTTCGCACAATGGGCCACACTGTGAATCATATTAGTGGTCTCTCGTGCCACTTGCATGTCAGAGAGCCATTTAAAGGGGTACCTACTCATCGGCATGTGCCCTCATTAAATCAGCCACACGCTGCTCACTCTCACAATGATGTCACCAGAGAGGAACATAGTCATCTCCCAGCAGACACCACAGCACAGGCCTCACACATTGTGCTTCAGTGACTCAGAGCGTGTTATGCTAGAAAACCTTCAACTGACTCCGGGGTCATGGAGAATCCCTAATATTTCTGACTAATTGTAAAGGCCTTCAGAGAGGGGAATCATGACAGTCAGCAACCAGAAAAGGAAAAAAGGCTCACATGTACAAAAACAGCATATAACGAGAGCTGCTGTTTGCTTGATGAATGAAGGAGCTGGAAGACAAACACTATGTCTGGACAGAGCAGCTGTGAGCAGCAGCAGCAGCAGTGGGAGTTGCATGTGGGAAGTGGAGGCCTCTTGCTTGGATACGGACTACTTTTTGGCTTGGGGCGGCGCATTGGTCTCATCCAGCACTTGGATGAGTGTCTCGCAAAACTGTAACCGAGACGAAAAGTTGCCTCCTCAACATTCTTCAGCGGCGGTGTATTTTTGTTAAGTTTAGCTTCATGTGCATGACAGGTGTCATGCCGTTTCTCCGCCTGGTACAGTACACTCAAGCTCCTAATGAGCTCGCAGTTCTCCTGGGCTTTGGTTGCCTAGTTTGTTGTTGTTGTTTTCATGGCATCAAATCTGATGTAAATATAGACCGCCAGTAAAATTTTCAAACCCTTTCTCACTGCAACACGGGGCTCTGCACTATTGCTTTTCTCCCAGAGAGTGAACGGTCTCTTTGATGGATAAGTCTTCTCTGAGATCAAGGGCAAATTATTGGTGTGATCTCTCTAATTAGACATAAATTATATTCGAAGCTAGTCAGATTAGCAGCAGTTGTCAGTGTACATAGGAGTCACCTGTTTGCTATAAATCTCGACTGCAGGGAATATGATGGAAAGTATTTGTTACATTGTAACCCCATCAGTAAGTTTGTCCAACTGGCCCTGGTTCAGGTACATGATGCAATGGAGACTCTGGGAAAGGGAATAAAGCCAAAAGAGCTCAGTGTTTGGTGTAAATCATCACCGCAGAGATGAAAGATGGGTTATATTTTTATTACACACAGTGACTGGATCGGTTTTGTGTTTAATATTCAATTAAAATATTTAGGGTCGATTCAGGTTCTCCAGTAGCTGGAGTCTCTGTAGTACAACTCGCGTCAGAAAACAATGTTGTTCCTTAATGCAGTTCAGCCGTACAGGAGCAGGTAACAGACAGGAAGCCTCTGTGTTTCTCTGGATGCCTTTATGTCTATGTATGCTGATGAATCATCTGAATGTTGGATGTGTAGGCTGGATCCTGTCTCTAAAGCTTTTGTTCAACAGCAGTAAATCTTCCCTCAGCCTGACAGTTTAGCCCGGCCTGCTCTCATCTCCATATGCTAGAATCACACCGTCAACATGTCTCTCCAATTACCACTGCCTGCCTCTCATTCACTGTTTGACATCTGTGGAGGGGGAAAAAGACACTGCTTGTTCTGTTTGTGGGAAAGAGTTTTTGTGTGTTCACTAATGCCTGACCCTTAACAGTTTTACCTGGGGTTCTTTGAGGATATGGTGAGAATGTGCATATTGTTTCATTGTTCCTCAGTGCTGAATTTGTCTTTTCTCTTAACCTACAGGCCTGCCTATAAGCACATATGCCAAGTTCTGTCATCGGAAACTGCAAAAGGTGGCGATCACTGGAGGCAAAAAGGTACGCCGGGAGAGGAGTTGAGCTTTAAATGTCAAATTGTTTTACGAAATGTTTATGAATTTGAAAGCTGTGATTCACATCTCAGTCACACTGGATACCGTCACAGTTAGAGACATAATTACAGACTCACCGACAGTCACAGGTAGAGACATAAACACAGATGCAGTCATTGTAGCACAGCTGTAGACACAGCAATGATTAGTATCACAGTCCCTGACATATGCAGGTGGTGAATCTTTCGTTCTTTTTTCTTTGTCCTCTCGCAGGGGCTACGTAAACCCACCCTGGAAGAGATCGACCACAGTAGACGGGCTATCATCACCCCCTCCCTGTTTGGCAGCTCCCTGGAGGAGGTGATGGAGAGGCAGAGCGAGCTCTTCCCAGACAGGAAACTGCCCTGGGTGCAGGTTCAGCTTTCCCAGTATGTTCTGGCTCTGGGAGGGGCTCAGACAGAGGGCATCTTCAGGTAAAACCTGCTCAGCCAATCACAAGCCTCAACTTGAGTAGTGTGACAGAGGTGGAGTTAGGGAAATTAGGGGGGGGGGGGGTCTTATCTACATTATGTGTGTGTACTGTATTGTATGTATAACGTATACAAACAAATGTGTGTGTGTGTGTGGTCTCCTGTATGTTATATCAAAGTATGCTCTCCCTGTGTTCAGTACACAGAGCAGACAGCAGAACAAACACAGCCCTGCTTTGCCGCTGAGACTTGCACTGTTTAATTTGATACTTCATAATATCTGTTTACGTTACTGCTTAAGCTCGCAAGCGCGTGGGAGCTTCACAACTGAGTTTGAATTCTGTTACATCTTGACTTGTTTAGAAAACTGTTCCTTTTGGTCAAATGTACTATATACAGAACTCCCTGTGAAACTCTGCTCCCTAAATGGGGGCTTTACAGCGTGTAGTTTGGTTATATTATGTGTATTCTGTTTTTGTTATGTTCCAAAGAAGTAGTAAAAACAAAGTTTCAGCCACCAGGCCACGTTTGAACATGAGTAATGGATTTACCGCAGGTCATGGAGAAGTAGGAGTAGTGATGGAGCTATGGGGCCCCCTTGGGGCCACTGAATGTAACCGACATGCTGTGTTTTGTTCTCAGGGTGCCTGGAGACATTGATGAAGTGAATGCGTTGAAGCTCCAAGTGGACCAGTGGAGGATCCCAGAGAATCTCTCAGACCCCAATGTTCCCGGTGAGGAAGGATGCATTAAATGGGACTTTATTTGTTGCTCTGTGTCATTTACACATATATGTAAGAGTGTGAATACACTTATTAAAAGTGTGTCTGTCTCATTCAGCCTCGCTGATGAAGCTGTGGTATCGGGAGCTGGAAGAACCACTCATCCCCATGAACTTCTATAAACAGTGCGTCAGTAACTGCGACGACCCAGTGGCGGCCATCGCCGTGGTTCAGTCTCTGCCTGAGCTCAACAGGCTGGTGCTCTGCTACTTTATCCATTTCCTGCAGGTAACCTGCTTGTTATCTTAGATTTATACTCCACCCAAACATACACACACAACCCTAATTTACCAGCGTCCCCATTCCAGTAACACTGTTCAACATGTATCAACATGACTTTACATGCTGTCCTCTTCTCATTTCTCTTAAGTGTTTCCTTTTTTTTTCTTTATTGTGTTTTAACGAAAAGTCATAATGTAAAAACTAATACAATAAATATTTGAAGAACTAAAGCAGAAACATGAAACTTGAAATGCTTCACATATATAACATTTAATCTGAATGATTTGGCCTGTTAACTGAACGTGACTTGTGCATTACACTTCGTTTTGCTCAATGCTTTCTTCATTGGTGCCTTCTGATTGTCTCCAGGTATTCGCCCAGCCTTCTAACGTGGCTATAACCAAGATGGATGTGAACAACCTGGCCATGGTGATGGCACCCAACTGTCTCCGATGCCAATCAGACGACCCGCGGATTATCTTCGAAAACACACGCAAAGAGATGTCCTTCCTGAGAATGCTCATCGTTCACCTGGACACCAGTTTCATTGAAGGGGTGGTTTAGACTCTGTAAAGCACAGAATCCACCCACCTCAGGTGCTGGATCAGCCACCCAGCATCTACAGTTACACAGTAACCTACAGTCATGCATAAACACTGTCTGTTCAGACCACACTGGAAACTCACAGAGTGAGATATGACACCTCTTGTGACAGCTGGAGTAAGAAAACAGTTTGGACTCTGACTTCTGTGCTCTCCTGCTTTCTTAGTGAGAGACAACACACATCATTTGAAGTTTCACTGTGTTTTTTTGATAGCGACGGCATGTGTGAAAGCCAAGAAGCAGCTCATGGATACTCAGAATGTATCCTTGGAGCTTTAAAATGACTATTTTCTAACCACTGCATGTGAAAACAGATTTACTCATTCATTTCCTACTAAATGGTTAGTACTACAATTTAATTGTACAACAACTGGGCTAAGTATTACTTTAAAAGTATTCACTTGCACATGAAAACTTAAGACAGCAGCATTGACGCTCTTCCTCTATTTTGATTCTCTGGTATCATTCAAGTGTGTTTGTGTGCGCGTGACTGTCAGAGTGTGAACGAAAGACAAAGTCTTCTATCATGTACAGAAAATTGAAAATATGGAAAGTTAAAAGAAATCTTTTAATGGTGTCTCGTTAATAAGCTTGTGTTGTTTTTTTAATTAGTTGGCTTCCTCGTATTTCATTTTACGAGAAGCCGCAACTATTTTGAGTACAGAGCCTATATTTCAAATCTGGAAGGATCTGCAGAAAGCGAGTTTCTAAGAAAACTAACTTGGAAGTGCTTCGATTTTACGACTCTGAATACTCAACTGAAGCCAGACAAGAGTGCTGTAATTT
The DNA here is from genome assembly GCA_036937835.1 of Pampus argenteus. NCBI lineage: Eukaryota > Metazoa > Chordata > Actinopteri > Scombriformes > Stromateidae > Pampus > Pampus argenteus. The sequence goes on along the minus strand of CM072863.1, from coordinate 20,120,179 downwards.
GTGATGTGCGATGTTGGTTACTCAAATGATAGTTCTCTTTTTCTATTGTCTATAAGAAGTCTTTCAATTAGAGTTGTGTTGCTTTTGTTTGTGGTCTGTATGTTTTTTGTTTGTTTTTTTTGGCTCAGGTCTTATGATAAAACGGGTGACGGATGTGATAACTGTACATGGCCTCCCTCGCAGACTGAAAAATCCATCAATCCATCACAAACCCCTTTATTGAGAATGGAGTATTGTTCAACTGTCAAGCACTATGAGAATGTAGAGTAAGCTTTTTGTGTCCCCTCTCAGGCTTTGCCAATGTAAATAAACTCTGTGTGTAAATAGTATTAACTCTCTAAGCGTATTCTAATGATCCAGGCTAAGGGTGAAGTTAAATGTTGCTGTGAAAAGCAATATTAAAGTGTTTTTGTAATTACTGTTTATTTCTCTGCTGTAACCGCTTGCCTTTTGAACATAGGACTGATTCAAACCACTTTCCATGTGTGTGTATATGTGTGTTTGCATACCTTCTTGTTAAAATATAGAATGACTGTCCATAAATAAAGGATTGTTCAATTGTAGATTGGCCTCCTGTTTGGTTTGATTAGCTGCGAAGAGACAGGAAATGGGGTGGGGTGGGGGGATGAGGAACAAAAGCCTCCACCAGGAAGCTACAACCACATGGCAAGAGTCTTACAACAACAAAAATGAATATTTTAGACTTCATACGTTCATTAAGTGTAAAAATGTTAGTTTTTGAAACACACAGAGGATGGGACAGTTTTCTTAACTAGTTATCTAGCAAGCTATTTAAAGACTAATAACGTTCATCAAGAAAATTATATACAGATTATGATTTAATAGTTTTGATTCAGCAAAGAAAACGTTTGCTTCTCTTTAGAGGTTTTGAAAATCTCATGTCGGCATCAGACACAACTTTCAGAAGGCTTTTAATAAAATGTATTTGCTCAGAATTAAAGTTTTCTACACAGGTTAAAGGTTAAGCAAACAGAAGCCAAACGCCATCCTGTCGCACAACAGCACCCTCACTTATCCAATCTGTACATATTCAGCTGTGTGTCTGTTCACTTCGGTGCGCAAAACTGCTTCATCCGTCACTCTAACGATCATGTACCTGCCCTGTCGCCCGCTGGGGAAGAGCTGGGCTGGCACTGTGACCGTGACAGCAGGGTAAGACGACCTCTGGCCTCAGCCTGCGGGACTGGAACACAGGATGAAATAAAACCTGAGGACAGCGCCTCTTTAAAAGAGTCACAATGTCACAATGTCAATGACACGCAGCAAATCTGCTTAACAAAAAAAATACATTTATTCAGAGATGAGCCACAAGTTCAAACCTAAAGACATTTTCAACATCAACATTTCAATTACATCTATTTGTTTACTTTTTAATAGAGTTTATGGTTTTTGATGGTTGTATCATCCATCTATAGTCTATATCTATAAATAAATCAGAGGTAAAGAGGCAGTTTACTTGTATTTCGTTTTGCACTTCTTCATTTGAGACATTTAAGTATTTTTTTAACCCACAGCATTTATTGTGGTCATGACTAGTCTAGATAGATATGGAGGAAATGGAGAAAGTGAGCTGAAATGAAATGATATATGACTCTATATGGCAACAATGAAATATTATTATGGATTATGATATAAATTAATTAACTAAACACATTTATCACATCTTAAAATGGTGGACAAATCCACAACCTTTGCAAGCTTGGTTACTCTGTACACTGTAAACAAACAACGGTTGCTGTGGATGGACGGTGGGTGGCGCTGTACTCTCAGTGATCTGTACAAATGTGCAGTAAGTCCTCTCGAAATGCGTTCTCAGTATATTATACTCTCTGAACCCAAACGTATTCATATATATATAGGAGCGAGTTATGATATTGAGAAAGTGAAATCACGTCAGTTTCCTTGGTTTCACGAATAAATTTGAGCTGATTTAATAATTTTATGAAATAATATCAAGGTTATATTTAAAAGCAACTCGTTTGGGTATTTTTTTTTTGTTTTTTGTTTTGGTTCGTGTTGGGGGGAGGCGGAGGGAAGGGGAGCGTTGTATGCGCATGCGCATGGAAGCGTAACTCTGCCCGCGCCGGTGGTGAATGTAACGGCAAGAAATACAACTGCGTGATCTGTCGCGTACAGGCGGAGGTGGCGGTACCTGCACTTTGAAGGGATTATATTTCTTATTTTTTACACCCAACCGGACAAAGGGTGACTGGAGAACAGGTAGGCAGCCTAAACCGCATCCCTTTTCGTGTTTTAGAGCTCATAATTCCTCACGGCATCGCGAATGAGGCCCGTTTTTGTGTCTGCATCAGACAGTGTAGATAGATGGTTGTGATGCCGCATGTCGGCTTTTTGGGTTCAAAACAAATGTGACGAAGTAGGTGACTCAGTGTTATGTTAGTAGTTGTTTTTTTTCTGTCATTACAGGCGTGTTTACTTAGGTGTCGTCATTATTTTGTCCTACTTGGAGCTTTTTATGTGGCTCTATGGTTTTCTCAGTTGGGGAAGTTTGATGCAGAAAAAGTATAAGAACTAGGCCTTAGCGCGAGGCCCAGAAGACTTCTGTGAGTGACAGCTGCACGGCCAATCAGATGCGCGCATTCCACCCACACTAAACTCCTTCGACCAGTCATATTGGCGTAAGGTGCAGACGTAGGCGATGGTGCTACGCCCACTGGTTATAAAACACTGGACAATAAAGCGTTAGTCCTGTAAGATGGTCAACAATAATAAACCTGGAAGGTTGTTCCCACGCAATAAAATAATTACGCCTAAACAAATGTACTGGCTGTATTGTGTTTACGAGTGTTTGTTGCAATTTTCCACCATGTGTCTTTCGGTCAAATATCAAAATATCATTCGTTTAAACAAATCACTAAATCTTATTCTGTTACAATATTGTATGTATTGTTATTCATCATCTGTCATATGTTTCCTGACTCATGGCTGTGGCATCACCAGCTTTCGCTTTGCGCCCTGCCAGTGTCGCTGTCGTCTTGTCTTTCTTTCTGTTCACTTGCGCGGGCCATTAACAAAAAGCAACAGCCGATTTCATCTTTAATCTCGTATTTTACCGAGCAGGACGTTTTCCCACCTTTTTGATACCGTGCTAGTTGACTGTCTGCTACAGATGGGTCATTTTAAGGCTCGTTTCCATTGTCTCCTATTGTGCCAATACGTGAAAGCGGCTGACCAGAAAACACGTGGGCCGAGTAGTGCGAAGATATCCGGTTTGTAGGTTGAACTGAAAGACAGTGACTCCAGACTGTCTCCGCTATGGTGAACCGAGTCAGATGCACGCCGGACAAAAGTAAGCGGTTATGATATATATAATGCACGTTTTTCTTTAGATTAAAAAAAAAAGCGCGGCTGATGGATCAATCTGTGTAATATATGTGTCTGACAAAAGAGGCGCTATCATCGGGAGGGTGTTGCTAGTTTCTGTGAAAGACAAAAAAGATGATCCTCACCAACCAACCAAGCCCTTTTTTATTAGAGCAGATGGGGCCTGTATTTGATGAGACTGCATCAGACATGTAAAAATGAATATGCTGTTAGACTTGGTGCATGGTTTCCTGTCTGCTTACTCAGTAATCTTTCTACCATTTCTCATCGTGCCTTTTTTTTATTATGGTTCTACACACCCCTGATGTGTTTTACCTAGTGATCACTGAACATCTAATATTAGTTACACATTTCACCACCATTGAGGGGCATGGCTCACCTTAATCTGTTACTGACCCTACTATACACTGTGTTGCACAACGTTACAACATGTGTAATCTCTATCTTGTACATGTTGATTTTTTTTTCCCCCGCCAGCCACGACTGCATAATTGCTCAGCTGGCATGCAGCAGAAGTAGCTTACTTGCCATTTTAACACCAAAATTGCTAGTCAGGTGCAGAGCTGTGTTTTGCCACCACAGGCTTCTGCTAAAATAATTGTTATTGACGACCTGAGAGAGACAGAGCTGGCTGCAAGATTGTCCTCAGTAGTCGTTGTGTTCTTGTCTACACACAATTTGTGTTTCTCAGTAGTGTAACCAAAGTCGTAAGGTTGTAGGTTCGATTGGTGTGTTTATTGGTTAACGTTTGTGTGTTTGTATGTGTGTACAGGAAGAGGGCCTTGATGTGGGCAGTATGAGTAAGACGCCCCCTAACAGAAGAGGGATAACATTTGAGGTGGGAGCTCAGCTTGAGGCCAGAGACAGCCTCAAAAACTGGTGAGTCATGGCCTCATTCATTCCTCTCATCTCTGTAACTGTTCACTTCCTTCACCCTCCCACTTAAATGCACATTCTCTCCTTCCTGGGCCTGTGCTTGTTGTGTTTGTATGCCTTTCAAACATTAAAAGATTACGAAAGGAGTGACTAAAACCACTCGGGTTTTTCACTGTATAACCGCTCCTCTGCCAGTGAACAACAGCTGATCATTGGCGTGCATCAACCAAAGCGGCCTTAGATCACAATTGATAATGGAGAGTTAAATTCATCTGTAACTATTGGTTCATATTATAAATCAGTGTTGTTTTCAGTGTATGGGAAGCGTTGACAGCTTGTCTCTTAATGGTTAAGGTCATTTACTAAAGATGGCTTACACAGCAGCTAGCTTTCAAATTGGAGCCATATAATGACAGACAGCTCACCCCAGTGATCTCATCCTCACAGTGAAGCTGCAAGCAACACACACACACCTGAGCATTCCCCAGTTTACCGGTGGCTAATGGAGGGTGTATTCCAGTGTCTCCACTGGCTGCACAGAAACTAAACTGTTGGGAATCATCCCACTCCAGCAAAGAAGTTCAAACTGTCAGTAACTGTGTGTTACTGGAAGTAGTACCTATAAAGAAATGGCATTACTGTAATGTGTTAATGTCTTAAACTGCCCACAGCATACCATCCTCTCTGTTTGGTGGCGTCACATCATCCATTGTCGTTTCTCTGTTTGTGATTTTTATGATTTTTGATTCATTTCTACCGTACAACCGCTTTCGTCGTACCCTGAGATAAAGGGGAAATGACTCGACCTGTAACATGAATCAGGCATTTTTGAATTCCTTTTTTCTCTGTAGGTATGCTGCCAATATAGAGAAGATTGACTACGACGATGAAAAAGTACTAATCCATTACCGCCAGTGGAGCCACCGTTACGACGAGTGGTTTGACTGGACAAGTCCCTACTTGAGACCCGTGGAGAGGGTCCAGCTGAGGCGGCAAGGCTTGCAGCAGGACGACGCTCCTGTACCTGTAAGATAAGGATGCTGCTCACTCATTTGCTTTCGTTTTGTATGTTTCTCTAAAAAGCTGAAACATGATACCGATGTCGTATTTGCATATTGCACGCTGAATGGGTACCTGCTGCTTGGTAGTAAAATTAGAGCACTCCCCATCATATTCTCCTAGGTTGAATGTCTTTGTCCTTCCTTACAGGGGTTTCATGTGAATGACAAGGTCCTGGCCAGCTGGTCCGACTGCCGTTTCTACCCTGCTAAGGTCATTTCAGTTAATAAAGATGGTGAGTATCAATAACTTACCCAAACCCTAATATAACAGCTAGCATTTGTATTGGAGTTTATATAGAGCAACCTTAAAATATTTACTGTATGCTTAAATACTATTTTGAGTTACTGATTATTAAAAATGTGACTGACTCACATTGTATGCCATTATTTTCTGTGTATTATTGAAGTTGTGTAGTTTCAGTATAGGATTGAACAATATGGAGCATAATGTTGAACCGTCAAACTTTTGCTTTCAAAAAGGAAAGTGTGTTTTTTGGATTGGCACAGCAAAGTGAAACTATGAAGATTGATATATATATTTGGGAAACATCTCCCACTTACAACAAAAAGGACAATTTAAGAGGAGCTACTCAAAAACGAGTCTGTAATCAGATACTTAACCAGCAGCTGGTGCTTGTGTAAAACATTGTTTCCATCAGTTTGTTCTCCTTTGTTGCCCTCAGCATCCTACATTGTGAAGTTCTATGATGGCGTCATCCAGACAGTGAAGGGGATACACGTGAAGCCTTTTATTAAAGAGGTACATGTAATTTCGTGATCATAAATATTCATAATCAATCTCGCTGTCTATTTATGTTTTGTTCTTTTGTCAATCATGCCTTAAGTGCCATTTTCTGCCCTTGTTCTTCTTTATCCTTGCTGACAAAAAGAGAGGTGGAGGAAAGTCTCGGTCTTCTGAAAGAAACATGGTTAGGAGAGTCCCAAACCGCAGAGAAAGGAGGCCTCAGGAGAACGGTGGTCCCAAGAACAAGCGGGCCAGACGCAGCACCTCCGACCAGGAGGAGGAGAGCAACAGTGAGGACGAGGGGCGGGAAGAGGGGCTAGTAAATGAGAAGAACAAGAAAACCAATGGTGAGGCAGAGGCTGCACCTGCCATTAAACAGGAAGAGGAAATATCAGAGCAAGCTGACCAGAACAAGCCCAGGGATATAGACAAGGGGACAGGACTCCTAAATGGAGTGAAAGCGGAAGACGATGACGAGCAAAAGGATGAAAGTTGTCATGTAAACGGAGAGGTGAAAAAGGAGGAGATAGAAACAGAACAGAGTGCAACAAAGCCATGCACAGAGTCGCCCAAGCCATACACAGACATACCCAATCAGACGGAGCAGGCGTCTGTCACTATGACAACCGCAGAATCCAATGGAGATGTGGAGCAGAAGCCAAGCGTCCAATCAGAGAGCTCTCAGCCTGCAGCGGATGTTCCTCCTCCTCAGCCTGTGAAACGTAAGTGTTAATGATGTAAACTAGCAGCATTGGATCTGCTGGATTGCAAGTGTGAATTGTGAGTATATAATCAGACAGCATTTGGGTATATTTTCACAACTTGGGTGAATAAATGTCTTTTATCTTTTGATAGCGGTAAGGAAGCAGGGTTTCCACAATCCTAACAGATTCAGCAGAGAACCATGTGAGTACATCCCAACACTTGTGATTATTATACAAAAACGCTGTTCTCTTTTTTTGATTTGCATCCTTTATGCACCTGACTCATGTCGTTCCTTGTTTCAGTGTACCGAGTTATCAAAAACCAGCCTCCTCCCGTCCTCTCCATCAACCTTGACCATAACCCGTTTAAGTGCAGCGCTCCTGGCTGCACAAAGTCATTCCGTAAGGCCAAGCTGCTGCACTACCATATGAAATACTACCACGGCGAGGAGCAGCCTCCAGAGGGCGAGCACAGCCCCACCAGGAGCGTCCAGACCAGGGCCTCTGAGAAACAGGCTACTGCCAGTTTAGACACCCCGAAGAGAAGGCGCACTGTTTCTGCCTCGATGCGTGAGTTCCTCTCCAGTCTCTCCTCAGTCTCAAATTGAAGTGACAGAGGAACAGTGTTATAATAAACTGGGTCAGCTGCTATTTCTACAATGCTCCAACCAAATACAGAAATAAGACTGGAAATGCAGAATAAAGACATGCTGTATTTGCTAATCATAAGCTTTGAAAACAAGGCCGTGTTGTCTATATGTTGCACTTCCATTGTTACTTAAATATTTGGATTTTCAGCTCATATCTGTCTTTTTCTTCAATTTTTCTCAGACTCTGGAGCTGCTGCGGCTCCTCGTGGTGAAGTGAAAACTGCATGCAGACGGACATCAGCCCCATCTGCAGTCAATACCCAGGGCCATCAGCAGAGGGCGCTGCTTAGAGAGAAGAGTAAGGAGAACCAGCTGGACAGGAACGGATGCCAGCAGCAAGACAAGGAGTCAGACAAGAGGGGCTTTGATATTGGTCAGTGAGATTCAGTGATAAGCTTTATTTATTATGTGTATTATGTGTTACATACAGTCCTTCCTGCAATAATTATAGCAGTTTATTGTGTTTGCTCATATAATAACCTGTAGTGATAGCTGTACTCACAGGGCTTAACGTTTGCCATTTACTGGTCCCCAGGATTAGTAAAAGACAGGCTGAAAGAGAAACCGAAACAGAAGGACTTCCTCCGAATTAAGCTAAAGAAGAGGAAGAAGAAAAAGAAGGCCAAGTCTGGTAAGAAGGGGTCCCTGGCATCGTCGCATATCCCCTGCTCTGCATGTGCCCCCGCTGTGACATTGCGGAAATGGTTAGGCTGTGAAGCATGAAGCACTCCATTCACTCCTCTTGGTGTGGTGGCTGAGCCCCTGTGTGTGGGAGAAATGTTCCATCTGTCACTCCACTGTGCCAATCAAATGTGTCTGACTCGTTTCTTTTACATCTGTTAGTCATAGCTCGGTTCAAGTCTCTTACATGACAACTCTGACAGTACTGGTGATGAAAAGCTTGTATTGTGGCACTAATCAAGGGCTTACTTTCTTTAAAAAGTGGAAGGGACACGATAAAACTGGGGGTCTGGGGGTCCCTCCTCCAGGAAAAAAAAATTAGATTTGAATCCTTTTTCCTACATTTAGGAACTTCAGTAATCAATAATCGAAATAATGGAAATAATTCAGTTGGTCATCATGCTACATTCTGCCAGAATAGTACTAATTAGTACTAAATATATATTTAAAAAAGCTGTCTTACTTTCTGTATAGCTGGGGTCATTATTTAACATGAGAGGCTGACGGGAGCTGCAGCAGACTTTAAAACCCTTTGAAATAGGTCTGCATGTCTCTGGATGGTACAAGGCTTCACTGGTACATCTCCACCAGCAGAGACGCAAACAAAGCCAACCTGCTATAATCCGCATAAGACAGATCTGTAATCGATGTCTTGGCTTAAATCAGCAGCTCGATTCAGATTCTCAGCTATAATCTGACGGCTCGCCAAACGATAATATATTAAGCCAGATTTTCTTTGATAAAGAAATGATGCAAAGGTTTTTCAAAATGCAGCGGACACAAACAGGATCAGTGGAAATTACGCCCCAGGCCACTGATATTGACTAACCCAAACTCATACTGGCGTTCACACTGTTTGGCATGTATGAATAAAATTGATTGTCCCTGACTGTTCTTGAGTCTATCATATTTTTTCCATAATGTTTTATTGTGCCACAGTATGTCACCTCCTGTTGGGCGTTTGTTTGGCTTTTTCAAAGTTGACATTTTGTTCTACGTCTGCTTCCCCCCTTCCCTGTATTAACAGACTACACAGGTAGTGAGGAGAATATTGACATCTCAGTATTGGGTCCTCCGTCCAAATTGAATTTTCCACTCAAAACCCCCCCCTCACACAATCACAAGCCTGAGGCCTACCCCAGCAGGCCTGGATACAGCTACTCAGAGCAGATACATGTGGATGGTGGGTATCTCTATGACAGTTTGTGTGTGAGTGACTGTACGTGGCTTCCTCTCCCCTCATTCTTCTCCTTCGGATTCAATCCATCATGTTTGTTGATTTTTGAATTCCATGTCCAAATATTGTTGATCAAAACACATCATGACCTGCAGAAAAACCACCTGCTGTCACAGATGAGGCCCTTTTTTTTTTTAAACACTTGGTTGATTGAATCCTGAGCTCTTTGCTGCTACAGCTTGCTTGTAATCCACAAATATTCATTAAATTCAGATAGTTATAGAGTATAATTTGAGCTACAGTTAAATTTAACCTTTTAACTGAATCATCTAGAGGAAAAGTTCATTCTTTGTTTAAAGCTTTGTTTGTTCCTGTTCCTGTAGATGATGATAGCATCAGTGACTGGTCCACTGACAGCTGTGGGTGGAGTGACGACGACTACGGGGTGGATTTGGATGTCACAACACCACCTCTGAGTGTAGACTCTGGCGCAGTTGACACCAACGATCAAGAGATCGTGCGATGTATCTGTGAGGTGGAGGAAGAGAATGACTTCATGATTCAAGTAAGCTGGTTGTTCTTTGTCACGGCTTCTACTTTTTCTATTTTTATTCTTTTTCAGGGTTATATAACGTTTTATTTGTCCTTTCCTCAGTGTGAGGATTGTTTGTGCTGGCAGCATGGCACCTGCATGGGCCTGCTGGAAGACAATGTTCCAGATAGATACACCTGCTATATCTGCAGAGACCCACCAGGTGAGAGAAAACCACCTTTTGATTCTGACTGCTTTTGCTATAAATTACACTCTGTGATCACTTAGATTTGTTTCCCAGAATCGCAGAATATGTTTCCAATTATAGAAAGTCAAGGAAAATGAGCTACTGATTAAGTTCAGATTAAACAGGGTCACTCAAAATCATAAATAAAAAATTCCTAAACACGGGATGTTTCTGCTGTAAATTGCCTTTTGCCTTATTCATTTATTTTTTTAAGGTAGAAACTAATATGATTGAGCCGTAGTTGTTGTTCTCTGGCCTGAACACTACTGGCTGTTGTTCAGATTAATCAGAATCTAGTCCTAAATGATACTGGCCGTATGCAGGTTTGTCTATGAGCACAGTAAATAAAGCGTTAATAAATAAAGAGCAGCATAATTGTACAGTAGAGAGTAGTAAAAATTTTTTTACCCTTAGTAGCTGCCAGTATGAAGGAGTGAACTTGCATACATGATTAGAATTAATGAAATACATTGGCTGTAAAACCTGTCATTGTAGATCTAGGTATTTCGTGTTGACAGCAACTCTGCGTTCAGTAACGTTTCACTGTAACTTTGTGATTATGTCCAGGTCAGAGGCAGAGTCTACGCTACTGGTATGACCGCGAATGGTTGAGCAATGGCCACATGTACGGCCTCTCCTTCCTGGAAGAAAACTACTCTCACCAAAATGCCAAGAAGATAACCACCACTCACCAGCTGCTGGGAGATGTGCACCATGTTGTAGAGATCCTCAACGGCCTGCAGCTGAAGATGAGCGTCTTACAGTGAGTACAGGCGAATATGAGAAGAGACACGAGGCTGTTTCTCTATCGACTTCTGCACACTGTAGACTAATGATTGCTCTGGCTCTTTAGGAACAACTCTCACCCTGACCTGCAGCTGTGGCGCCAGCCCTGGAAGCAGGTAGAGAGGTCACTGACCAGCTTGGACTCGTGTCGGGGCAGCGACGCAGCTCCATCTCCCGTGACTCCTGACGACGACATGAGCAGAGGCGAGATTTTAATGTCTAACGCTCTAGAGAAGCTGAGCCGTGCTGCTACAGCTGCCACCTCCTCTTCGTCCTGCTCCTCCTACCCCTTCCCATCCTTCCAGGACTCATATATTACCAGCGAACACTGCTACCAGAAACCACGGGCATACTACCCAGCGGTGGAGCAGAGGCTGGTGGTGGAGACCCGACAGGGCTCAGAGCTGGAGGACAGCATGAGAAGCACCGAGGAGCTACTGGAGCGGGAGCAACGCTACGGGAGCCTGCGGGAGACAGACAAGCCTAAATCGACAGGCACCAGTAACAAGGTTAGGGTTCAAGTTTTCAGTTTTTTTTCTCTAATAACAACAGAACATTTTAAAACGGGTAGGAAAGTTGTCACAGTCACATTATGTTTCAGTTACTCACACTGGTCTTCATGTAGTGATTCCTTGTAGTGTATCATATGTGTCAGTAGTGTGCTTAGATTTTAGCAGCTTGTTGGTACTTAAAATAGTCTGATTTGACATGATTGTGTTTAGGCTTCGATGGGTGGCTCATGGCCCCAGGCTGAGATGAGGGAAGAAGTGGGGAGAGATCCCGAAGAGGCTGCAGATAACAGCAGGCAGCATCACCAATGGCAGATCAACCTGCTGGATCACATAGATGCCGTCCAGGACGATGTCTCGCACAGGATGGACTTCATTGAGAGGGAGTTGGACGGTAAGAACGTAGTCTGTAACTTTACTCTTTAGCGGGGTATCAACCCAAAAACTTATCTTATGTTAGCAGCGTTGAGCACTGTCTGTAAACACGTGTACAAGTGGTTGTGAGGAATGCATCATACATGGCTTGGCCTCAATCGGCATACCAGAATAATCCAGGTTGAGTCTTTCTCGGCTCTCTGTAGGCACGCCGCTCATCTCTGCTTTTCCTTCTTCTGTTTGTCCTCCTCAGTGCTGGAGAGCTGGCTGGACTACACCGGCGAACTGGAGCCTCCTGACCCTCTGGCCCGTCTGCCTCAGCTCAAACACCGCATGAAGCGGCTGCTGACACAGCTGGGCAAGGTGCAGCAGATCGCCCTGTACAGCTCCACATGAGGGCGCCAGAGAACAGCAGAACGCAGAAACAGTGCAGCGGAGGAAGCTCGCTGCAAAGATAACAATATTAATGAAAGTGCAAGACTCAGATTGTTGAGCAAGTTCTCTTCGACCCCACTTCTGCTGCTGCTTCTCCTTTTTAAAAAGGTTCTGTGTGGTGGAATCTGATGCTACAGCCAGCCAGTGTCATATATGAATACTGATATGAACATGTATGGAAAGTCAGCATCATAAATCAGGATTAAACACAAAAAGTAACCTCGTAAATGCAGGAGAAAATCCACAGGACCACATTACACTTTTTATGGTTCCCATGCAACTCTAAACCTTATGAATGCGTTTTGTCTGCTTAAGGTTTCCGTCTTTCTCAGTATACAGTGCTTTACATACAGAAGCTTTATATTCAAATTGCAGTTGAGTTGGCCTCTTTGCAATAGTGTTTTGAATATGTTTTCCAAATGGTCACTTTTTTACATTTTCAATGTTCCGCTCAGTTCAGTTTTGTTCACCTTTCATGCTGACCGTACTGCGTTTAAACTCTTGCTGTGGATAGATTTATAACTTGAAGACACCCAGTATGTAACAGCCCGTCTCCACATATACTTTGTTCTGTTGTTGACATACTCAAGGGTTTGTTTTATACTACACTGTGAAGTCATTTTTGTCTGGAATCAAAAGGATCTTATATTCAGCCTCAGAGTCAGAAACAAGCACGATTTCTGTTTTGTCTTAAACTGTAACTCTTATTTCCTAACAGTTTTCTCATCAGTGTACCAATTTAATTGGTTAATCTTTGTGTTTCAATTACAATATCCCTTACTTCAAATGACTTTTTTTTTTTTTTTTTTGCATTGTTGTTGCTGTAGCACTTGACCTATGATTCACTATTAAACTGTATGTGGACTTGTCTCTCTTTAACCTAGCATCTTGTGCTCTGTCAGTGACAAATACTAAGAAGACATGTACATTTCTTTTGTGTTCTTGATTCTGTTTCGTTTGTTTTTATTTGCAGTATTTTGGTTGTTTGTAAATACAAAAAAATGTGCTCTTCTTTATTGAAAACATTCTCCAAATACAGATATCGTATGCTACTGTACTGTAAGTGTCTGGCTTAGAAGCAGAGGGAAAATGTTGAAAACAATGCAAAAAGATCTGCTGGTTCATAAATAAACTATCATTGTTATTAATCACAACGGGAGCACTCTCTTGGCTATTTTCTCATTATATCTCTGACATGCTTCTCATCCAATTTGTACAGCTGGCAGTAACATTACCAGGTCAAAGGTTGCATCCTTCACAGTTTGATGCAACATGTTTCCTTCAGTCGGATTGAAATTATGGACAGCAGTGGTTAAGAGATTGAAGAAATGAGCTTGTGACTGATGGGTTGCAGAACTAGAGAAAAATAATGCTGAATGTTTTCCTGCTGTGGTGCCACTGAGCAAGGCATTCATCCTCCCAACTCAACAACCCAAAAACACACTAGACAGCTGCAATGTACAAAGCTGCATGAATGAGAGAGAAAACAGCTTGTGTGTATATTTGATCTAATATGTTTTTATTACGTAGCTGATTACATGGTTACATAGACTGAAAACTTGATGTGAGTTGTAATCGGTCAATCTCCAAAATTTGAACCAGCATCATATGGTGAAAGAGCAGGGCAAAAAATATCAATAACCCACGAAAAACTTACAATACAATGCCAATCAATTGATCAGTCAATATCTTTCAGTATTGGACTGAACAATTACCAAAGCTGGTCTATGTTTAGGAACAAAATACGCTCGACGCTTAAAAAAATAAATAATTACAATGATCTCAGCTCCTCATAAAAAGTGGGCGTTATCTGGAGCATGCGCTGTCCGCCTTTTGTTTTACGCCGGAGTAGGAGCAGCGTCTCTGGCACATAGCTGAAATAAAGTTGAAAACAGTACCAATCATAAATAAATGCAGTTGAAATACTATCACTATACTCTACAGTATAGTCAGTGTGAAAGCGTCGTGTATTGTACGCGTGCGTGCCACGGCAGCAGAATGTCGTCTTCATATTTGAGAGCAGAGTGAGAGCTCTGTCATCTGCTCCTCTCTGTGTGTAGCGCCTCCTCCTATTGGCTCCTCCGCGTTGTCTGCGACGCAGCGTGTAGTTCCGCCCAGAGTCACATCGAAATACTAGTTGAAGCAGAGGAAGCAGCAGACGGAGACGTTGTATTGTACGTTTAGCGTTAAATATTCACTTCGCCGTTGATATTCAACAATATACCAGGAGCGGAATTGACTGCGACTCGCTGGATATTCATTTTACCTCCGAGGTGAGTCTTAACATCCGCGTTTTCGCGGTAACGTTTCCCCATTTACCACTTAACAGATGTGCCCGATGCCACAGGAGATTATCTTAGCTCGTTTGATTTCCCAACCTGTTCATGCTGCTGTCTATATGTCGACTCGTTTGTCTGAGAAATGGAGGCAGCCGTTGAAGCAACAATGAGTCAGTAACGTTTAAAAAAAACACGAAGCGCTTCAGTTAGAAAACGTGCGGTTCAGTTGGGTTGAGTTAACCGCTGCTCCTCCGGTGATGCGACATGTTTCCACAGCAAACCTTCATTTTATTCACTGCAGCACGTATGAGTTTGTTTTCTGCTACGTTGTGTACTTGCTAAATAATAACTCGGGTTGTTGCTATTTGTGTCAAAAAACGAGGCCTGTCACGATGCGTTACATCGTGAATTATCGAGCTAAACCACTTAGCCGATATATTAAATATTAGCCATAATAGCTTACAGCTAGATACATTTAATACATTCCTACAACACATAATTTACACCAAAAAAAGCATTTGCAGGAATAGTTTTCCCTTCACAGTAGTGATATTCAAGGAGTTTTAGGTTATAAACTCATTGTTAAGTCTATTATTATTTATCTTTTTATTGGGATATTAATGTGATTTTTCCATTGGGATGTAATTTTGTCTGGAGTTTGTACAGGAAACCTTAAAATAGGCCCAGTGCTGTATGTTGGCTGCGTGGCTCTTCCTCACTCTTGCTGTCACTGTAGATATCTCTCTATGTTCTGCACATTTTCCCCAAACAGTCTCCCTGAGACAGGACTTTGCAGATCTGATCATTTTCAATCAGATCAAATCATAATGATAATAACTGCAGCTGACACACCCCTCAAGACACCACATATGATGAATGACAATGTCACCGGTGGCCATGCGAAGGTCACACAGGTGAGGAGTGGAACAGGGTGGGGGTCAGGTGTTGCACCTTACTGAATATTACTCAATATAACCATTGTTGTCATGTGGTATGTTTTAAAGCGACGCTGTAGTCTGCAGCTCATAGTAGAACCATCTGTAAAGTAATTCTAGTCATAGAGTAAAAAATACCACAAAGTACAAGAAGGTCATTATAACAACCTTTATATTCAGTATTGGCTGTATATTAAAGCTCTGGAAGCTTTAATTCTGGTGCCGTATAGTGTTATCAGATTAAAGTTTTATGGTGGCGGTGTTGGATTCAGGTGTTCTATCTCCCACAATGCCCTCAAGAGTGTCATGTGGTCATGGTGCTTACACAACAAGCAACAACCAGACATTTGTTGTCACTCACAACATAGTCATTGGTCACACCGGAAGAGCCAGTAGATAATTATTAACAGACAACATATTTTTCTATGAGTTGTCCTGTGAACTAGTCATTCACGTTGAAAGCAGGAGAAAGAGTAGATAGTGGTTAATCTTGAGGTTTTATTGCCACATCGTTGGAGGCGGTTTACCCCTGGTTGATTATTACAGTGAAGAACTACTGCTTAACTAATGGGAGTGTCAAAAGTTGTTTATTAAGCCATGCATTGTGCTTTAGATCTGATGGAAATGTGCCAGGAACGCGTTCATTTTAAGTCTCTCGTCTCAGATTATTAGCCCCCGCTGAAATGTCACAGCACAGCTCATTTTGGATCATTTAAAATGGGTTTATGTGATTTATTGCGTATTATTCTTTTCAACTGTTGCGGCATTCCTCCTTCCACAAGTGCAAACACAAGGCATCACCGTGTACCGTAAGCGTACCGCACGTTAGATTGCATTCATATTGTAATGAACGACTCACAGAAATATATTCCATCTTCAAGAAGCAGCACTGGTATAGGGGGCGTTTTCGGCAGGGATTACTATTCACACGTAATGTATTACAGCCAGGGATTACAGAGTCAAGTGAAAAATGCTGTTGCGGAGAAGAGGATTTCTTCCAGGGATGAATGTCAGGGAATAACACTCACTGAAGAGATGGAGAGACGGTAATTAAACCAATGTGCTGACAGTCAGTCCTCCCTGTGTTCACTCTCACCTCCACATTACTGTCTCTGTGGGTTTACCAGCCCTGCAGGGCAAATCATAACCTGCACCAGACTTAGACATTTACTGTGATTTATAATCTTATTAATTAGAAATATCTCAGTTGTCAACAAGCACATCCTCAACTTGATTTGCTGTTGGGTTTTTTTATGTATCTGGTACGCAGGCAGCAAACAGGTTTGTGTGGTGCTGAGGAAAAAAACAACAGTTTCTCAGTGTGGTCCTGCTGCTGTGTTTTTTGTTTTTTGTAACTAAACTGCATCTGTAATTTAAGATGTACCTTAGGCCTAGAGTTACACAGCACAAGCTTTGCACAGCAGCTTCAAGCGTTCAGTACCAAAAACAGCTGATGCATACACACCTCTGTTAACTTCTTACATTTCCCTTGACCCCACCGCTTTATATATATATATATATATATATATATATATATATATATATATATATATATATATATATAAAAAAGCAAAACTATTAATTGAAACTATTAAAATATAAAACAAATGAAAGAAAGACTAAAACACCAGAGACAGCTGCTGCTTGCTGCTTTGTGTGAAAGACAGTTTCCACACATTTGTTAGACACTCTTACCTGCTCGCACCCCTGCTGGAGGGAGGGCTGTGTCTGTCTCCATTTTCTATCTCGAGTGTCAACAATAATATCAGCAGGTGGCAATGAGGAGAGGCAGAGCACAGGCGGTAAACTTGTTGATCAAGTGTTGGATAGTAGCCGAGCTGAACCTCTGGATGTCCTTCAGTGCCGCTCTTCATTTAGGATCATATATTTTGCTCAAATAATAGAGGAAGGTGTTTCCACTCGGGCAGGTGTGTCTGTGTCATCATGGATGCTGGGGGGAAGGGTCCAGGAATCCCTGTTTGTCATAGATACACATAAGCTGGTACAAACAAGACCGTCTAAACTTAAACATGTAATCAGCATGCAGCCCTCTTTACAGCGTCTCATGAGAGGCCGTACAGCATGAGCGATTTCATCCTCAGCTTACTTTAACAGTCGAGGGAACACCCAGTAAAGTAAAATGCTTTAGTGGTTGTTATTATGATGGAGCAAATGGCAGATTCAACCCCCCTCGCCCCCGGCGGTTTGAAGAGCCTCCCCTCAGGCTGTGGTCCATACAAATGTTGGAATTTCACATTTGGGGGGATTGGATCTCTGGTGAATGTGCGTGTAGCTCAGTGTGTCTTGCGATTTTGTGAGTTACATTTAAATGCATACTATTTCTCTTCCTGCTGTGTATCAGTGCATATGAGGAAGAGAAATATTGTCCATGTCATTTTCTGACTCATTTGGTGCCTTTTTTTTATTGCTGCTTTACATCCTGAAAACCAAGTGGAAGCTTATTGTTCCATATTGCTTCGGTTTTCGTGATGAGCAGGGAATGACTTTATGTAAATGATAGTGGAAAAGGTCATTCGATTTCAGCGGCGCCACCAGCTGAGCTGAGGATAGCTTAAGCCTCCCTCCGCCATGGTTGCCAAGGACACCGCCGACCTCCGCAGCGAGCATCCGTGAGGGAAGGCGGCAGAGGATCCACCTCTGTGTTTCTCTGGGAGATTGAGTTGTCAGTAATCAGTCACTGTGACAGCCAGGCTGACCACATGGATAACTCCATTAGCAGAGGCTGTGTTCCTGTGAGGCAGCAGGCCTCTTAGTACTGATTCATACACAGAAACACGCCGAGACATGTTGTGAATCAAAGGCCTTCGAGTATTAACAGGGAGAAGTCTTTACTATCTCTGGGCACAAGGGTTCTCATGTCTCTGTGCTGTGTTAATGTTTTATGGATGCAGCGTCTAACGTTTCCACCCAGCTTGTTGAATCGAAGCTGTGGGTGTGTGATATAATGTGGGTGTGTGTGTGTGAGCTAGTGTCTGGGCTGCACAGATGTCCTCACTGCTGCCTTCACAGCTGCCCTTCAGCCAGTCTGACTGTGGTCTGCAGATCCTGCTGAGCCCCCAGCAGGCCACCGCCGTTCTGGAAACTCAGTGTGCTCACGTCAGCCAGCTGGAACCCAGGACACAAACACACACACACACACACACACACAGCATCCCTCTCCCACTTTTCTCTGTGCTGTCTGCACAAGTGAGCATGGCAGAGGAAATCCCCACAGAGTGAGCAGCAGCTAGCCTAGCGTAGCGGAGTAGGGGCAGGTACTCTATTAGCAGCACTGAGTGCAGGGCGACAGGCCCGGCCATTCACTCTTATTTATAGCCAGATAGCAGCTCAGCCAGTCAGGAGAGGCTCGTTCAGCCAGGCTCACACCTCTCTCTGACCTATCACAGCAGATTTATCGACACTCATCTGTCTCTCTTGGTGACCCCCTTAGTAGTGATGATGTTTTTTTTTCCTTTTATTTCATCCTCCCTCCATGTCATCTTTTGTGTGAGACCTGTCTATGCTAGCGTGTATTGATTTATTGATGATGTGTGTCATGTAGCTCCAGCTATCTAAATGACTGCATTGCTATTCTCTTTCATAGTCTATATAGCATCATTTGAGAGGATCAGCTGTGGCAGTGCCTTTTTTGGAGAGATGAAAAACAAAATTCGTGTGTGTGTGTGTGTATGTGTGTATATATATATATATATACTTTCTCATCCAAAGCGACCGTGTGTCCGTTTCTCAGCAGGCAAAGGAGGCGGGGTAAGGGGACACGCGCACGTCTAAGAATCAAATCACGTTCACCCATAAGACTCGCTTACAATTGATATTCATCTCAGTGCGAGGGAACGCTTCTTTACTTATATATATGAATACCAAAATAGATGTTTTGTGTGAGGCCGTATTATACG
The DNA here is from genome assembly GCA_036937835.1 of Pampus argenteus. Lineage (NCBI taxonomy): Eukaryota > Metazoa > Chordata > Actinopteri > Scombriformes > Stromateidae > Pampus > Pampus argenteus. Next base: position 20,100,904 of record CM072863.1, on the reverse strand, counting down.
ACGTAGTGAGGAAGGAGGAACATGGAAGGGCTGACTCACACCACGGCCGCCCTCACACACATACACACCCAAGTCCTTGCATACAATATTCATAACTGCCACGCGCACTTCCTTGTATAACACAGGCTTAATGGGTAAATTGAGTTTGCAGTTAGCTGGTCTGAAACATCACATCACTTTACCGGTGGAAAATCTTGTTCTTGGTTTGTATTTGTGCAGTAATAATCTTACAGACCATAGTTCTGTATTTAGGAAGCCACCGGGCTGTCCTCAGAGCCTCTGAGGCTGTGTGCAGTTTCATGTGAGTGGTGAAGCATACTGATGATGCCAATAGAGACGTGGTTATCAATCAATAAACCAGATGCTGCTCTTTAATCTCATAAGACCATTAGCAGATAAAGTGGCCCCTCAAGGAATAATGTAATTCTGTAAAAGCTCTCAGAGAGTAATGAGAAGGGTTTTGCGCTCAGTAGCCCTGCAGGATTAGAGATGTGTGTGTACAGTACATGTACTTGTGGCTTCATATACATGATACTATGTACTATAATGTGGTCTAAGACTGTATGAAGGTTATTTATATGGATCTTTATTTGTGAGCGCCATAGAGGCTGTCCTCAATGAGTATAGAGGTCAGGGTTTTGGTGTGTGATGAGGGAAAGGGGGGCTTTTTGGCTGCTACGTGTTTGCTAATGAACCAGGGTGTTCCTCTCTCCCACACACACACACACACACACACACACACACACACACACACACACATAAGCGTCCACAGAAACATTCAAGTGATGGACGATCTCTTCTATAAGATACAGTCGTATTGTTCAAGAGACAGCTGTTATAAAGAGATGTGCATGAATATCCCAACCCAGAAGAGAAGGTCACAAGTCTCCTCCTATGCACAAACAGGGTGTGTGTGTTTCTTATACTTTCATAGCAGCACTTGTAATATTGTTCCAGTGTGTGTAATATCCCATGTCCCAACCAAGTACAAGCTCTACAACATTTTTTATCACTTGCGTTTTGAGTTATGGCTGGCTGGAGGCTCAGGATATTAAATATGGCGGTGAGTGAGTGAGTCTGCCTTCAGATTCAGTTTCCCAAAGAGGAGATGAGCCAATTATAGTAATGCAGTATTTAGCATTTATTAGATCTTTGTAATCCTGAAAGGATCAAACAAGGAGGTTGGAAGATTTGTTTTCTTTACCGTCTTAAAATAGCTTCTTTAGTAGATCGAGTTGCTTATCTAACGTTTCCTTTTGTCTTTACAATCATCAGAACATTATTTGTTCTTTTGTCTTCTACTCTGAGTGGTCATCTGTTTATGTATCTGTGTGTGTGTGTGTGTGTATGTATATATCGGACAACATATATGCTGATACCGATATATGTTTAAATCCTTGAACTTTCACCTGAGCAGGCTCAGGAAGCTGCCTAACTACGTTTTCAGTTTCAGAAGCAGAGTTGGGTGTTGGTATATCGGGTAAGACTTGACTATTTCGATAGAGTCGTGACAGAGAAAGACATCAGACAGATGTCTCATCATAGTTTTTGTTATATTGTCAAAAAAAAAATAAAAAAATCTGTCAGCTTGTATCAGGAGAATCAAAGCGGTAAGGAGGATAATGAAACCTCAGGAGAGCAAGCTGTCATTTAATTAAGTAGACATGAAGCATGGGGAGCCGTGTGTGTGTGTGTGTGTGTGTGTGTGTGTGTGTGTGTGTGTGTGTGTGTGTGTGTGTGTGTGTGTGTGTGTGTGTGCGCGCGCGTGTGCGCTGTCAGTGTCAGCAGGGGGTGTTCTGTGCTATACGTCAGCTTTTCCATGAACATAAAGTGTAGACTCTAGATCAGATGAGTTTTATCCTCTAAAATAAAATACAATAGAATAGAAGAGACAGAAGCTTTACTTCTATCACCCATGTTGCTATTGACCTGACAGGAGGCGGGAGATGGAAGCTGAAATGCCAAACAAATAGATTTTCCTCTTTTAATTCTCTTACCAAACAGCTCAGGTTAGAGCAATAATCTGGAACTGAGCCCTGTCACAGTTAATTAGATTTACTCCTGTGCAGATTGCTGCCTCCGCAGACCGGGGAACTGTAAACACAGGTTTGGCCTGGTTATGAAAAGTTGGAGGGGAAAGACATTTCCAGTTGTAAACACTCTAGACATTAGGCTGTGTGGATGGTGAGCAGGACGGCGGTATCTCTGGAATTTTTTTCCTGGCCTACTTTCTCTTGTGATGTGAAGCCTGGTGACATTCTGACTTAATAATACTGAGGCTCCAGTTGAGGACTGACATGCTTGTTTTACTGTGATAGGATTTGTCATCTGAATAATTTGGCTCTCAGAGAAAACAAGCAGGTAAGATGGCATTACTTCCTCTAGCCGGGTCCCAGTTCAGCGGCTTGATCCAGATCCCCTCCGCAGCCCGTAAAGGTGTGTCCTTGATACATGAGTTTATATTTCAACCCATGCCCAAGGTAACTTCTTCATATGTCTGACTGACAGTTTAAAGTCCACAGATATTCAGTTTAGTACTATGTATGAGAAGGGAAAGCATCATTTTTAATATATATGATAAAAACAATTATTTGTTTTTGATAAATTTCATGTTGATCAGCTCTACAACACATCACTGACATCTTCAGAATAGTGTACCCAAAGTAGGTCTAAATCACAAATCTAACTTCACATTTTCCTGTGGTCAAATTGGCCCAACAGGTCTCCCTCCACACAACCACTAGACGTGCTGTAAACCTCTCCCCACTGCAAAGGGTGACAGTGTGTGGACAGTTATGGATTTCAGCTTTATATCATCGTGGCAGTATGGCTGATGGCTGAGTCAGGGTCTCCATAGAGACCCTGAAGCAGGTTAATGTCAGGTCACCATGGTGACATTCAGTTTGGTCAACCTGGAACCCCGAAGAGGTCAGAGTCAAAGCATGGCCATGGCCATGACGATGATGATGATGATGATGATTTTGAAACCGTGGTTACCATGGCTGTAAAGATGAACGAGGACTAATTGAAGATGTACAGGGAGGGTCAGTGTCGCAGCTGAGCTCTCAGTCGTCCATCATGCAGCCTGCCTGTGACTAGCCCTAGACTTCCTGGCGCCCAAGGTGAGATAGAGATGGATGGATAAAGACAGGGAGAGTGCAAGAGGAAGGGAGGAGAAGCGGGAGGAGGAGTAAGAGATGTGTTCATCGATCACTCGGAGCCGTCTGCTGACATGGCAGCTACAGGACTCCTTTTTGTTGGCAGAGACACCGTATATCTACAGTAGGTGTTTTGCCTCCTATACATTCTCATGCCTGTGCGTCATGGATGTCAGCCAGCGGTGCTTGTCAACAGGAGAGGAGAGAGGCAGAGATGCTTAATAAGTTATCCATTTAATAAACTGACAGATATCAACATGTCTTTGCTTTTCCATCCATAAAGTAATTATGTCAGAATTGAAAGCCTCCTGTTTACCCAGAGGAAGCACTGATGCTAAGCTGTAGCGAAGGCTGACCTTTGCTGCACGGAAAGGGCCTCGTGTGGTTTTCCTCTGACACGATTTGTTTCTGCTGTCTTTCATTCATTCAGCACAGCTCCCCTGTCCCTCGCTGCGTGACATGACATTTAGCGTAGAGACGAAGCCCTGCTGGCACCTCCATGCCGTGCAGGGAAATGGACCTGAAGAGCAGATGAGGGAAATTGTGCGGAATTGTGCGAAATCCAGCATGTAATTCGTGTGTTAATCATCCGGGAGTGGAAGAGTTGTGTAAAAGAGATTCTGGTGTTGGGGAGACCGTTGGCGAGAGCAGACAGTCCTGCTGTCCAGGCTAGAGGGACTCGTTCTACATCATCAGCTCGTCTCCCTGCACATTAATGGTATAGTGTGAATATAGGACAACCACATCAAGCGGCATAGACTACGAATTTCCCTCCTATCATCTGGGACTGCCTTTCCTGATTTTTCTGTAGCAATTACACAGATATTGCTGTCATATCTCGACAGTGTTCATAGCTCGTTTGAGTCAGGAGTAAATGCTGATAAAAGCACATTTTGAGCTTCACCTTATCAGTTCCTCTCATTTATACCACTATCTATTCCCCTTGTGTTCTTGCCTCACATCTGTCCCTCGGGGCTAGCCCAGTTTAGAATAAACATCGGCAACCAGCTTTGTCTCTATGGCAACAGCTGCGCATGCTGAACAGTAGAGCAGGCACAGAGTAGGTAGGGAAAGGTAGTGTTGGTGGTGGCTGTTGTTAAATTGGATCTGGTGTTCTTTCAGGTGATTTGATGCAGGATTAAGGCAATCTGAGAAGTACTTGAACCTTGAGGGGACAGGTTTTTTTTTTTCAAGTGGAAACTAAAGGAAGAAGCACTGGATGATGGTGAGGGAGTGATGTTTTTTAGTTGCCCGGGTAACCCAGTATAAGGGGGTCAGTGGGTTTGGGCTGTGAAATTCACCCAGTCAAGTCTGTCAGTTGGTTTAAGCTCACTCTGACCTCGTCTCCCCTAAAGCCTCGATTACCCGGCTACAAATGAAAGCAGCCTTTGCCTCCATCCCACTTTCTGTGACAACCAGAGGAAGTGTTGGATTGATCCGGCCAATACGCTCAATCTGTTCAAGCATGCAGAGTATTTTGTTTTTCTTTTTTTCTTTTTTTTTCTTTTTCCTTTTTCACTTGTCTAAATATTATTTAGTTCCCCCCTTGAGCCGGATTTGTCAACAGGGATTTTGCCAGGCATGTTTTCACTCCCCATGCTGATTGCTGAGTGACACTTGATGTTTCTACAGCTTTTTTTTTCTGGACTGTTTTATGTAATTTGAGGATTGTGCTCAGTTTCTAAGCAAGGTGCAATCTGTTTCCAGAGCAGGATGACCTCTGACCAGATTCATGCACCAATAGGCAGCTGTGTGTTGAGACTATAGTCAGGCTGGTAACACAGACATTGTGTGACGTCATCACTGCTGCTACCTCCCACTGTCAGTTGGCTGCTCGGCTCGTCACTAACCAACCTTGAAGGTTATCTGATACCAGCCCAAGGTCGTTCCAAGGGGGGCGGGGGCTTGGCTCTGACTCAGGAAGTGATTGGAGCTGCCCCTCTAATTGGCTAGTCTTCTGCCCAATTGCGCTTGCCCTTACTTCTTAGCTGTCTCTGTAAGCATCAAATGAATCTTTACCAGTAAGTGTGATTTTTTTTTTTTTTTTTTTTTTTTTTTTTAACTGTATGGAGCCTGATCGGGCTTTATCTTCCAGTTGTAAGAGACAGAGACTCCATCTGCTGTTACATGCAACATGAGCCACTCTGCAGAGCACAGCCAGGTAATTCAATAGCACTTCCTGTCCTCACCTTGTGCATACTGGCAAGGCCGAGGAGGTACCATTTCAGGGAAAGTGGGGGAGGGGGACTTCTTTGTGTTCAGTGTTCTTGTTCAGCAATTATTTGCGGGGACAAACGGCTGGTTTCAAGGGGAAAACAAACAAGGTGGGCTTTAGAGCTTCTTGTTAAACCTCGCCTGATCCACCTTTGTGCACATGTGTGTTTGCGTACCACCCATGTGTCCTTTCCCTGAGAATTGATATTGACTGTCGAGGCTGGACTTGTGACGTAGCTACCTGCTGCCACCTCTTTTATCCCCACACTAATCCATCAGTATGATATGAACGTCGTGTTGCCTTGAACTACATCTAGGAAGCCTAAGAAAAAAAACTCAGCTTTATTCATTTATTTACTACTACTACAACGTCAGCAAACTGAGGGTTGGATTTTAAAAGACCTGGATGTTTGATAGCCGGATAGGTCTAAACAAAAGACAGTATTAAGCTGCATTATGGGAAATGTATGTGTTTTTTATTGTGATCCCTGCTATGCACTACACATTCAGAATATCATTGTCTCTACTGCTTCAGTTTGGACCTTTTTAAACATGACTCCAGGTATTCTCTCTCAGTTATAAAGAATGTTTTATGCTATGCTTTCACTGCATACAATTCTGCTGTTCAAATCACTGATGCTTATTAGTGAAAATAATATTTTTTCTTTTTGGACAGTGTGGTTTAACAGTGACCAGACAGGAAGATGGACGAGCTGCAGGATGTACAGCTGACTGAGATCAAGCCACTGCTGACCAATAAGGTGAGTTAGTGATGGAAGAACTGTGACTCTAACAGTGCACCTGAAAACACCTGTATAACTGCACACACAAAGTGTACAAACATGTGGTGCACAGTTAAACTGACTGAGAAACTCCATATGTTACTCCCAGGCAAATGCATACACTTTATACACTAGGCATGCTCACTCTGCAGTCTTTTTCATCAAAGTGAATTATTCATATCTGCTCGACCGCTGAGCGGGAAAAGAAAATAAGGGAGAGAGCAAGTCAATAGAAAAAAACGAGGTTGTAGATGGAATTAGGCGAGAGAAAGAGAGAAGGGGGGCATAAGAGACCCTGAGAGGTACAGGAAACAGTCTAGTGAGAATTAAGAGGGATCAAAGGAGAAGCTGGCAGAAACTCATCTCTTCATTTCTGAAAGCTTGAAAAATTCTAGCAAGTGAGTGACAGCAAAAACAGAAGTATGGACGGGGGAAAAAAGACACGATGATAGATCAAAGCTCTTCCCATCCTCTTCCGGATTCGCTTTTCTCTTCCCTGCTCAATCTCAGCAGCTGATTAGAAAGAGGATGTGTCTGGGAGAACCGTCACAGATGGTCAGGAGAGACTAGTGCCTCAGAGGTGGTAACGTATCAGGTCTTCTCCTGGGAGGAAAAAGTAGATGTGTTGTGTGAGGTGACGGGGTGGGGAAAAGCATCTGACTGAAGGAGACTGGTACTGACCTCTCACTCCACCTAGTGGCTAGCTCGTTTAAAAAGTAAAAAACAGAAATCGGATGGAGATGATGACATAATGGCAGTGATAAAAGAGGATACTCTGATCGTTTCTTCATTATCCTATAAAGAAGTGATGAAAACACCTCCTGATTACTATATACATTATACAATGATGATGCAGCAGGTTATAAAAGAGTTAAAAAAGTAACCTTAACAACAGTAAAAAAAAACAACTTAACGCGTATAATAAAACTTTTGTATGAACTCCTCGCTGTTTTCAACATATTCATTAACTATCTTCATCATGTCTCTACAATGCAATTCAGAACCATAGAACTGCATTATTGCAATGAAATCTTCACGTTGACTAGAAACATAGCACCGTTATATTTTCTGCACAGCATGAGGGAAAATAAGGGAGAGCTTTATAGCCACCATCTGCTCCAAGACGACCTATATGCACCCGATTGGTCTGGCATACAACTGAACCCTCTGTAGTCTGCTGCCCACTCTTGCTTCTCTGCTCATCTACTCTGTTGCCTCCTGCTGTCCAAATAGAGCCAAAACACCAACACTGTGTGGAAATCCTGCACCATTAATTGTGTTACATGCAGCAAAGTATTTTGTTGCATCTGAAACTGAACACATTTCTCACATTGTTATGTTTAGCTTAAAGATCATCATAGCTAGGAGTTTGGATTTACTTTTAGAAATAAGACTATCTTTAATTCTCCTTTTCTTTTCTTTTTTTGCAGAATGCACGCAACTTTCAAGACTTTGACTGCCAGGTGAGTGTTGCTCTCCTCTCTTCCCTCGAGCATGGTTTTACCATTAGAGGGATGAGGTGGTAGTTTAAGTAGGTTGGGGCATTGGGGCCATTTGCACCACTTTACCGTGGATCCTGTCTGCTTGCCTACATTTGAACATTGTTCCTCATCGGCAATATCCAATATTACTGCACCACACACAATGTGGAATTTTTTGTTTGTTTGCTCTTTCAATGGGGGGTTCATCCACCATGCTGGTCACTGTGTTTTCAACATTTGGATGTTTGCTCAGCTTTTAACGCAACCTGTTCTCCATTTGTACTTTTACTCAAGCACAGGGACACAGGGATCCTCTAAATAGTCTAGGTTATACCTCTGTTGTCTGTACGCAAAATAATACTAATAAGAGAGTTAACGTCGGTCGAGTAGATTTCTTTTGCATACAGGTTTATTTACTTTTGCATGTATGCATACTGTACGTGAGTATTTATCAGTACATATATATATATATATAAGTTTAGCATTGTGTTTGCTTGTTGGCATTCATTTCCAATAACAACATTATAATTTAAAAGCTCCCGCCCTCTCGTTGTCTGTCCATCTTTTTCACCGATCGCCTTTTCTACAAACAGTCTTGGAATTGCATCAATTGGCTATGAGTGAACTCAACTGTAACTGTGACCGAACACCATCAAACACAAATCTTTCTCTGATGGTTTGTTTGCAACACTGCGGTGTTTCATTACTATCAGGGCTGCAAACGGTTAAACATTTCATCCCACTCTCACTTTCTGCAGTCACGCCTGCTTCCAGCATCCCCACCAGAGCTAAATATAGCTGCTACAGACAGGGGAGAAGAGTAAGCATGTTAGCTGGAGCAGGCATGCTACATGTCCCCCAGCATGCACTTCTATCTGCTTTTTTCAGCAATACATTCATATTTTTTATATAATACTGCACCCAGATGCTCATATACTCACTGTGACATTTCTTTCCACCCATCGTCGTGTGATTCAGTCCAGGTTGTACTTAACAAGAGCTGCACCGGACTTTGACTCTGTGGCATTGAGGCAGAAGTGTATTTGACCTTATTTTCATGGCAGCCATTTTGACCTCACACAGCAGCTCTCAAGGAATCATCAAGATGAATCGTTGAACTGATGACTGTTTGAACTCCATGTGGATATCTTCCTTATAAATGTTACCTCAACAAACAGTAGTGGGCGATTTTCACTGACAACATGTCACAATAGGAAAGGCACAGGTGTAGATGATGAAATTAATAATAATTTCTATTAAGTTACTTCAGTTTCCCAGGTGTTGATCATGCTCATGGGCTTATCGTCACGCTGTCACCGCCAAGCAATCTCACTTATTTTTCTATTTTTACAAGCTAGTTAGCTATCCTATCCAGTATGACTCTATTGTGGTAGCAAACTATATTTTACCAAAAATATTAGACACATAAAAATGTGGATCAGTATTTAATACAGATATTTCAACTTTGTTTCTAATTATACAGTGGAAAATATAGGCAGAAGATATTTATTTATTTTAATCATGTCCATTTTTGCAAATAAATGTAGAACAATGCTGTGCTTACTTATGCGAGTTAGATTCATAGAGGCTGCAACTACTGACTATTTTAATCTTTGATTAATCTGTTGATTATTTTCTTAATTAAGTGATATTGGTCCATAGAATGTCAGAAAACAGTGAAAAATATCCATCGCTGTTTGTTCAAGATGGAACCTAAAATGCCTGACCTAAAACTAAAAACCATTAATGGATTATCCAAATAGTTGGCGATTGTCTGTCAATCGACTAATCGTTGCAGTGCAGTGGTAGTACAGAGACAACAAGAGCTCACATGCAGTACATGATATCAGAAGCAGACTTCCCATGAATACAGTCAGTTGTGGGGGAGGGGTCTTCACCACTGCACCATCACTCTGAGCTGCCGATGTGACATTCCAGTAGTTGGAGGACGAATCCAGCTGCTCTCCTCCTGACTTCCTCGCTACTAAAGCTCCTACCACAGGCGATCCACAGACACTGCAACAGCCATGTTAAAGCCCTGTGCACCTGCATGGCTGTGTGTGAGAGGGAGGCGATGATGATGATGATGATGAAGATGATGAAATAAGGGTCAGAGAGGACAACGTAAGGGTGTGGTGCTGCAGTCTTGTCTCCCCTGTGACGTCGTGCTTACGCCACTAAGTGGAGAGTAGGGGAGGAAGGCGTGAGTCAGCCTCCTTCACCCGTGGGGGGTGTCAGGTTTAAACAACCTAAAATATCAAACTCACAGACACAAAGAGGAGAGAAGACAACAGAGTTAAGTTTTACTTGCAAGGAGAGCAACAGGAGACGTGCACAGTCTGCAGAATCTCCTATCTACTCTGAATTCGTCTCCTGCCCTCTTGCTTTTTATTTAGGATGTCCCTAATACATGTTGCTTCTAAAGGGGAGGGGCATAGGTCAGGCACAGGTCAGTAACAACGTAATGGTTTTATTGCTTTGCTTCAGGCAGGCACAATTTCCTTGACCAATAAACAACGTCTGTTTTCTTCTACACTTAACTGTTTTGTTTTACTTTCCAACATGGTATGGTGATTAACTCTACAACTCATTAACTCTACAAAAGGTGCCAGTCCCATCAGTCAGATGATGATAGGAAGTTCTCACCAACAGCTGCAAACTCCAAATGTCCATCTAGAAGAGAACTTAGTGTAGAACGAAACACAAACTTACAGATATGGTATGGGGTACAAAGAATAAAAGAGTGGTTATATATAAAGATAGCAAAAGAGTAAATATGGGATAACTTTATACATTATTCTAACATTTCCCTCCTGTTTATCACATATTTGCTCAAATTCTCATTTCACTGTGTCAGCCACTCCATGACCATTTTCAGCTGCCAGATCATTTTTATGAGCACAAACACACTTACACTTGGATATCATGTTTATCTGTCTAATTCATAATCTTCGTCGTCATCGTCAAAATAACAATCATCAGCAAGCAAAGGATAAACTTGGGCCATCCGATTTTCCATAGGTGTGATAGCTGTGGTAATCAAACGGTTAACAAGAGAACGTAGACAAGGTATACAACAACATCCACACAAGGTCAGAATTGCAGCAAAAACTGCAGTTGAGACTATAACTGAGGCCACTAAGGCTCTATACTTGCCAAAAACATTCATCCACGAATCCCACATGGATGTATCGACCCCCGAGTGTTCCTTCATTTTGCTATTGAGAGTCCTAAGTCCCTCTATAGCTCTAGTGAGGCTTCCATCAACAGCTGTATTATTGGGGATAAAAGTGCAGCACTGTTCCCCAAACATTGAACAAACCCCTCCCTTCTCCGCCAACAGCATGTCGACGGCTATTCTGTTTTGGAACGCCATAAGGGAGGTTGCTGATAGCTGATTGTGGACTGCCTCAAACCCACTTTGTGTCCAATTACCTAATCTCTGTACATTGTAATGGATGTAGTTAATTCTATCTACGTTCTTGTTAATCGTACACCACCAACAAATTAAGGACTCAAAACCTCCTGCTATTTGATCAGCTATTTTGTATTCATTGGGAACCCCACGTGGTACACCAATAGCATCAATATAAGTAGGGTCCCCATCTTTCTGCCAAGTGCCACGCTTTCTTCTGTTCTGAAATAAAGGTACATCATTAGTGGCTGATTCAACAACACTGTCAGCCGTTACTTGATGTATAGAGATCGGTAACAGTAACGTTACTAGAGCGCATAATGCTGAGACATTACGGGGCAGTCTATCAAAAAGTCTGTTGTCTCCACACCACCACCAGATGTCAGCTCTAACTATTGGGCTAAAATTTTCAGGCACAGAGATAGTTTTTACACATGCTATCTGGGAGCGATTTCCTAAAAAACTTCCTGTTCCAGTCATATTAATACATGTAAAGTTCCCGGGTGCAACTTTCTTGGAAAATATTGGTTTATTTTTATCAGCAGTGGTGACAGGAAAAACAAAGTCCCATTTGTTACAACTTCTATTTGGAGTTGTGCTATTCATAACTTCCACTACACATTGTTCCGGGATAATTGCCGGGACAACCTGCAAAATGGGTCTAGGGCCCAAACATACAACACAGTCATTTTTAGTTATATTAGCGGCCTGCTCCACCATCAACAACCAATTATTAGCTATCCCAGATATTCCGGTCAATAAAGTGATTTCTTGCTCTGTGGTCATATTTTGTGTCGTATAAATTTGGGCTCCGTTTGTTTTTGCAAACAGTCCCACAGACATTTCAGGTGCCTGTGGGTGGGTTATCTGAGGCAAGGTGGTGGCATTTCTATATGCTTTACAGAGAGTTAGAATAAATGGTGGGTCTCTTCCTGTAACGTAGGGATACAAATGCATGGTCCAACAGTCATCAGCCCAGCATCCTGTAAACTCTTCATTCATTGTTAAAAGTAACCCTAATCTTTGACCATTAAGACTATACGTCGACAAATTGAATGCTTTTGCGTGGTGTTTCGCCATCTCTGTGGTAGGCTGGGGTGTCCAATCATTGCCTGTGTATGCCACTACAGTTCCCCAGGATGGGGAATCAACATAATCTTCAGCTAAGTACCACTCATGTCCTTTGTAATAATTTCCATCATAACTACTTTCCAAACTCTTCAAAGTAGAAAATGGAATCTTAAAAAGTAAGTCTGAACCACTACCAAAACAAAATCTAACTTTGGGAATTTGATCAGGCCTAGTGCAATAATCGATTTCTGGTAGTTTTGCTCTGTTAACTGCACATTGCTTTTGATGGTCAATTCGTCCAATTTGTCTTTTATGCTTTTGTGTTAGAGATGTATCAGTGGCAAGTCGCACCACCATCGAGTCATTACCGAAAGTATGGTTTTGCTGTTGTTTAGGTAACTCCCATAGGTACCATACTAATAAGAAAATCAGTACTAAGAAGAGAGTCACTGCCCAGCACCTAATGGCATTTTTTAACCACTTGGGGGTCATTTTGGTCAAAATCAAGTATCCTCTACTTGGTTTGGTGTCTTGGAAAAACTTCGCTGACTTTCAGGTCTCACCAGTCTCTAAACGTCTGGATCCACCCTATTATCAGTCTTTGGCTCACCTCCCCTATCGGACTTTTCAGCCGAAATGACCCTTTTACAGTGCGTTAAATGGACCCAGGTTGACCTTTCTGCTGTCTTTACAGCAGTGAAAGTTGTTAGCAGTACCTGATACGGTCCTTCCCACTTAGGTGAATACCAGTGCTTCCTCTTTATACTTCTTATCAACACCCAGTCTCCTGGTTCAACTAATTGAACTTCCTGCTGGGAGACAAAAGGAATTTCATCAGTTCGGTTTTGTTTTTGTTTTTCCAACATACTTCTCATATAGTCAGCTAAACTGGCTTCATCATTAGGTTCCCATTGATTTTTGAATTGCGGTAATCTTTATGGTCTGCCAAATAATATTTCATAGGGTGTGAGCCCTGAAGTGCATTATGTTTAGTGCATGTTAAACTTGCTCTACAAAAATTTTCTTTTTTTTTTTTTTTTAATAAGAGTTTAATTCGTAGGTTATATAATATTGATGTACCTGTCCTACCATCCCTCCTGTTGAGACATGTGTTTCACCATGGCTCAATATAGCGGCCCATTTATATAGGTTTTTTTTTTTTTGGTAGGATAGGTTTATTGCTGGGTCATACATAGGTGTCATTTTTCAGAATTGCTCCATTCTTTTTCCAAATATCTTTTTCAGATTCAGGACTTCATTTCTTTTATTATTGTATCATCTAAATTAGATTTTCTTTTGCAGTTACACATGTATCTGGCCTGCTGCGGCTGCTTTAGCTATTTTGTCTGCAAATGCATTACCTAGGGATACACTGTCTGTCCCTGTTGTGTGTGCTGCACACTTACAAATAGCTAAAGTTTTCGGCAGTTGTACAGCTTTTAAAAGGTCAGATAAGAGCTCTGCATGTGTAACTGGTTTGCCTGTGGACTTGACCATACCTCTATTTTCCCAGTATTGTGCAAATGTGTGTACTGTGACAAACACATATTGACTGTCTGTAATTTGTCACATTTTTGTTTTTCATTAGTTTACAAGCTTCAGTTAGCGCTACTAATTCAGCTGCTTGAGCTGAATAATTTGATGGCAGGCATTCAGCTTTAACTACACTTTTTTGTGTTACTTCTGCATATCCCGTTTGAGTCTTTCCTAGTTCGTTCTTTTTAGATGAACCATCTACAAATAAAACTTCTCCTTTTTCAAGTGGTTGATCTCTTAAGTCACTTCTACTTTTTGCTGTTTTTTCTGCCACTTCCTGACAATCATGTTTAATGCCGTCCTCAGGAAGTGGTAACAACGTAGCCGGGTTTAATGTTGTGCACCTTTCTAAGGTCAAGTGAGGCTGAGATAACAATGTTGCCATGCAAGACAGATGTCTTGCAGGCAATAAAAATGTCATGTTAGTCTGTAACAACAGGGCAGAAACAGCATGGGGTACTCTTAGAATTAATGGATGAAATAAGACTATAGTAGCACTTATTTCTACAGCCATTGATGCTGCAATGACTGCTTTAACACATTGCGGCAGTGCACTTGCTACACTGTCCAATTTAGATGAGAATTATGCTATAGGTTTCATTTTATCCCCATGTTGTTGAACCAAAACTGAAGTCATAAAGTGACCTTTACAATCAACCATTTGAATAAAGGGTTTACTGTAATCAGGTAAGGCTATTGCAGTGCTGGATACCAGAGCTTGCTTTATTTTACAAAAAGCATCTTCAGCCTCTGCTGTCCATTTTAAGGGTGACGTCATTTTAAGATCTTCATCATACATCATTTTACTCACAGGTGCTGTTATTTCTGCATAGTTTGGTACCCAATTTCTACAATATTTAGTCAGACCTAAAAATGACATCATTTGCTTTTTAGTTTGTGGCTTAGGTGCTTGAAGAATTACAGTTTTTCTATCTTCTACTATTGTTCTCCCTCCTGCACTCAGATTGTGTCCCAGATACTTCACTTGCTTTTTACACATCTGTAATTTGTTTTTACTCACTTTATTATCATTTTGCCCATATCTTTCCATTTCATTATATTGTTTTTATACAATGAAATGTGAGGTGCTGTCCACATCTAGAACAGTCTTACCAGCTCTGGTGTTGATAGTGTTACTGCTGCAGCTGTATTCAATTCACCATCTGTTTAGACATAAGTCACTGTCACTCTAGCTGGAGTAGCTTTAGTTAGAGCATTGTCAAAGTCATTATCTGGTCCTGGTGTGTCTTTGTACCAAAGTGTCACATAGAAAAGTTACAGGTTTTCCGTTTATCAATAACGTCACTTCTGGTTTAACTTCGTCCACAGACAACAAATCTTGAAAGTTTATCAATACTTCATCTGTCTTACATTCTATCTTATTTCCTTCCTCACGTTCTACAGCCCTCTGCTTATCTTCCTCTTCTCCTTCATATCCTAGTCATTCACGGTGTCCCCCTTTCATCTCAGGACAATCTCTGACCATATGTCCTTCCTTTCCACAACGCCAACATCCTGACATATCTGACCCAAATCCATTCCTTCTAAAACCTCCTCTCTGTCCTCTACCTCCCTGATAGAATATTTCTCCTTCTTCTTGATAGAAGGTTTCTACAGGCTTCCTATTTTTCTTTTCCTTCACTACCTTCTCTGCATGTAAAGCATGATTAACATATTCCTCCAAAGTTCCTGTGGACATTCCTATGTAATGTTTGTTTACCCATGCTCGAATGGCATCTTTTGAGCCTGCATGGAGAGCATTCTTTAATTGCTGTCGGAAGATGCACCATTATCATTTGCATCTTCCTCCAGCCCACTATGAATTTTAAAGACTGTCGTCATTCTAATTTTGTACTCTTTTTCTACTCCTCTCCTCACTGGCCCTGTTTCGTCATCTTCCTTTCTATGATACATTAACTGTTTCTGTCTATCTGCGCCTTCTCTTATTTTCTCTCTACTCTTTCTCTCTTCCTCTTCTCTTCTTGTTGCTACTCTCATCCAATATTCTGTATCTTCATACCCATGCTTTTTCATCTTTTTTGGAATCATTTTTTGTTTTTTGTATTATTGCTTCCTGAAGCGCTGCTATTTTTTGTGTGTTCAATTGACCTTCGAATTTATGCTCTGTTATCCATCTATCTAAATTTTGTACTTTTTTAGGATCCTGTTTTTCAATCTTTACACTGCAGTGTATCTTTGGGTTTTAGTTTACTTATTCCTTTCCCCATTTTAAAGAATTTGGTCCAGTTTATCAACACCTAGGGTGTTCTAAAAACTGGTTTTCGGTCAGTAGGGCAGTAATTAAATTTTCTGTTGTGGTAATTCTCCTTTCTACTCTCTGTGATTGAGAGCGGAGAATTCTTGCCTCTGCATCCACAACAGTTGACTGCTTACACTCCTACTGTTTTGGTATGAAATAAAATACCTAGTGGTATTTTATTTCCATTCACACTCTCATACACACTCACACAGCATTTAAATGCACATATACTTTTGACGTCTTTTAACATGGGAACTTCTGGCCTTCCCTTACCAACCAAATTTTACTTTTACCAGGAAATTTCCGGCTTTCCAAAACCAGTCCAAATTTTACTTTTATTTCACCTTGTTACCTGCTAGTGACTAGTATTTTCAGGGTTTTACTTTAACTTTTTCCAGGAAATTTCCGGCTTTCCAAAACCAGTCCAAATTTTACTCTTATTCATGGTTTAAACCTATTTACTCTACTGTTCTCTCACAGTCATTCACCTTTTTAAACAAAATTTAACTCACCACTGTTGTCTATGTCTCCTCTCTCGGATTACCGTCAACCATTGGATCCCAGCAGGTGAGTTGAAGTCCGGTCCTTGAAAGGATCTGTTAGGCTGCTTCTAAGTCAGCCTGCCGTGGCCACGGGCTTTCCAGTATTCCTCTCACCTGCTGGAATCCTCAGGTCTGTTGGCCTCCGGCTCGAAGGACCAAATTAATGTCAGGTTTAAACAACCTAAAATATCAAACTCACAGACACAAAGAGGAGAGAAGACAACAGAGTTAAGTTTTACTTGCAAGGAGAGCAACAGGAGACGTGCACAGTCTGCAGAATCTCCTATCTACTCTGAATTCGTCTCCTGCCCTCTTGCTTTTTATTTAGGATGTCCCTAATACATGTTGCTTCTAAAGGGGAGGGGCATAGGTCAGGCACAGGTCAGTAACAACGTAATGGTTTTATTGCTTTGCTTCAGGCAGGCACAATTTCCTTGACCAATAAACAACGTCTGTTTTCTTCTACACTTAACTGTTTTGTTTTACTTTCCAACATGGTATGGTGATTAACTCTACAACTCATTAACTCTACAAAAGGTGCCAGTCCCATCAGTCAGATGATGATAGGAAGTTCTCACCAACAGCTGCAAACTCCAAATGTCCATCTAGAAGAGAACTTAGTGTAGAACGAAACACAAACTTACAGATATGGTATGGGGTACAAAGAATAAAAGAGTGGTTATATATAAAGATAGCAAAAGAGTAAATATGGGATAACTTTATACATTATTCTAACAGGGGGGACGGCTGTGTTTTTAAGTGCATACTTAAGAACACTGAGTTACTTCTAGGTAGTACTACTAGAAAATGGCTCACTGTGCACTTTAAAAATAGAACATCTTAGACTTGACAGTCTATTCCATATAGTCTATTGGGATTCACATTTCATTATGTTGGATGTTATGGCCACTTTTGATGCCTTTCTTTTCTTGACCCTCTCCTTTCGCAACACAAAGACAGGAAGAAGCCGTCTACATATTTATTCAGACAAATGGCTGCCAAGTCATGTCTTTGGATGTTTAGGTCTTCAGTTTCTCATTAAGCTCAGCAGAGGGCGCCATAGGCTTGTTTATGTGTAGCTGGAGGGCTCTGCTCTGCAGGATGTTTTTTCAGTCCACTGTGCTTTTCATGTTGTGTAAAGGACCTAAAGGTAAACGTAGGCATTATAAAAAATATATTGTGCTGCGCAGGTGTTGCTTGGTCACCACCTCAGAAGATGATTTGGGGGTGACTTAATGGCAAATGTTTCCCCAAGCTTGTGCATTTTAATACTCAGGAACATGAAATCACATTGAAATCAAGTGTGAAATTCTGACAGGGTCGTTGCAGATCTCCACGCGGACCTGAGCTATGCAGAGCAGAGCGTCTCTGTCTGGATGCGCAACCCCTCAGGCTGCAGAGCCCCGCTGAGACACTCAATGACTCAGTCAGCGCATGACACAAAAGAGTCACCTGTTCTGTTGAGGAAAATGTGTACATCAGTCCAGCCGCACACATCATCTGATGAGCTGACTGACCGTATGTACATGCCTGACATAAATCATTGAGCATCATGACCTTTGCAAACCTTATACTGTGGTAAAAACACCAATGTCTATGTATTAAAGGTTTAGAGATGCTACTCTCTTGTGGCATCATATTGTATAAAAAATGCCAAGTACATATATTTAATATCCATATTGCCCTTTTTCATTAATCCGTATCCCTGTTAACATATGCCACATACTATCTCTTCTCTCTTCTCTGTGTAATAAGTGTTTATTTCTGAAAATGTGCATATTACAATTTACATGTGTGTCAGTGGCACCCTCTGTGGGTTAGGACAAGAACAATTTAGAGGAGAAACACTGTAGGTTTACAACCACAGATGCTGGTACAGTGACTAGCCAATGAAAGGGCTCGTGTTTTTACGATCCCACCCACTCTGTGCTGTCTGCCGGTGTGCCATTGGCTGCATGGGGCAGCATGTCTCAAACAAAGGTGTGACACCCTGCACTGCAAGCAGTTGTGCAGATGACAGATGAGAGAAGGAAACTAGAGAGATCAATAAACTATGTGGATCGAATGACTCAGAGGGAGGTTCATGAGAAATAGATCCTCTCATGTAGGGTTGTGAAGTAAATGTTGAATAAAAATAGATGCGGGTTCATTTTCTGGGAAGCCTGGAACATAATGAGGTCTCTCTTTTTAAATGTCGATACTGAAATGAAAGATGTACATGATAAAGTATTGTTAACCATAATGACCAACTCTTCTATTGGAAGTTATTAGCTGGGTCTGTTTTAAGGCCTTATTAATTATTTATTTATTTATTTATTTAGGTTCTTCAGGTCATTCAGATTCTTCTCCTTCTGCAAGGTGAAGCAAAAGTGAATCTGGAGACAGTTGTTAAATCTCAGTGATGAGCAGCCATTTTGCTGATGCACAACACAGCCCGGGGTGAGCTGTCAAAGTCAGCCTCCTCTCCTCTCCTCTCCTCCTGCTTCACTTTATCAGTATCACTATGTGACGTCAGCAGCCTCCCCATTTTCCTGGACTGCCTTTGCATCCTTTGCACCCCATCACCACTATTCCACCCACTCTACCCCCCACCCCTCCTCTCCTCTATATTCTCTTCTAGCTCCACCCTCTCCCCCTACCCACCTGACCCTCTGCAGTCCAATTAGACGCACCGGTGGCTGGATGTACGGACGCGTTGTGACTACCAAGCACAATCTGCAGTCTCACTCTCCTCCCCCCTCAGTCGCTTTCCTGCTCTCTTTCCCACCTCTTGTCTCTGTCTCTCTCTCTCTCTCTCTTGTTCTCTCTGCATCTTATCCACCCCCTTCTTCTGCATTCATTCAGATTATTTACCATCTCCTCTTCACTCCTTCTGCTGTGTCTTTTCTCCTCCCTCTCTCTTCCTTGTTGCTGCCGCTCTAGCCGCCTCACCCTTCATCCCTCCCTTTCTACCAACGCTCCCTCCCTTCTCCTCCTCCTCCTCCTTTTGGAGATCTTCAAAGCTGCCCAGCACACACTCGCACATAGCACAACACACTCCTCTCCTGCGTGGGAAAAACATGTCAGCTATTCTGGACCTGGACCAGATTGCATGCTCTGGGAATGGAGTGGTGAGTGACAAAATGCGTCTTGCCTGCTTTGACACACCTGGCTGTCTCGCAGCAGGGGGGTTCTGGTTCAGATTAGTGGGGGGTTGTTGTATGGTTTCCCCCAAAGGCAGGGGGGACAGCAGCTGGTTCTGGGAAGGGAAAAGCTGGTGGGGGTCTTCCTGGCTCCTTGTCACCACCTTCGGCAGACGGCTGAGACTTTGGGGGTTTTCTTTCTGGTCAGCTGCTAGTATGGTTTAAACATTTGTTCTGTGTGTGTGTGTGTGTCTGTACAGGTCACACACAGTGTCCATGTGTGCAGTCAGCTCAGCCTGAACATGCTCAGGGTGCAGTGGTGCATTTTAATGTGATGATATGAAAGATGCATGCGCTCAAGTGTCTCTAAATCTGCAAATACCACAACCAGAGAATGTGTACGTGCCCATCAGTAAGTGGGTGTCCATTAGCACACTCATTGGTGTGTGTTTACGTGTTCCTGTGTGCATGCTCATGTAAATCCCAAATATGTTTCTCTCCATATATCGATAACTGCAGGGATGCAGTTGTGTGGATGTCTGTGGATGGTGCATAGTGTCAATATTGTGCTCTGTTTGTTATCGCTGAAAACGGGGTAGGCAGGTCACTCACCCCCACACACTGTAGCAACAACACACCAAAACCACTATAGTGGCTCCATCTCTTCCCCTGCAGAGACCTTGAGTGTGCAGTTTGATCCACTGCTTCGACGGCGCACGTACGCACACACACACATATATACATACATACTGTATGTTGTGCTGCTGCAGGTGGGGAAGGCTGTGTTTGTGTCAAAAGCGAGCAAAGTGGCGTGTGTACGGCATGATCCCACTAGAGCACAGACAGAGGAGATATGGATTTGTGTGTGTGTGTGTGTGTGTGTGTGTGTGTGTGTGTGTGTGTACACTCAGGTCGTATGCAGGCTGCTGTTTAGCGTTTCTGCCCTGTAATGCTGCTCTCAGAGGTGATTGATGCTGTTCCTGGCAGGGCGGGGAAAACGGGAAGGTGGGGGTGGGGTTGATAAGAAATGGATTGCAGGAAGAGGAACAGCATGACATACTGCTCTCCTTTCTCACATCACCCCACCTCCTTCACCCTACTTCGTCCTGGGACCTAATCCAGAGTCCTTACCTCTCTGTTGGCCCCTGAGTGAGCTTTTAAAAAAAAAAACCCTTCCCTCAAAGCACAAACCCCTACTCAGTATTCCTGTCTCACCTACAAACCCTCCAAACAGCCACACACACTCTTTGTCCAACAACTAAGCACCATTAAAGGAATTAGAGGGAAAGAAAGGGGTGCTGCCATTGCAGTGCTCTGCTTCCCCCCCCCCCCCCCCCCCCCCCCCCCAGCTGTCCAGGCTACCAGCCCCGCCCCATGTTTCTTATGATGCAGCCATGTGTACATATTTACTCATACACTGTTTATGTGTGTGTGTGTGTGTGTGTTAGTGAAAGGAAATGATGAGAGGCAGACCTCTCAGATCAATACAATACAAAGGCCCTCTCATTCTCTCTCTCTCTCTCTCTCTCTCTCTCTGTCTCTCTCTCTCTCTCTCTCTCATATTCTCTCTCTCTCTCTCTCTCTCTCTCTCTCTCTCTCTCTCTCTCTCTCTCTCTCTCTCTCTCTCTACAGCCCTTTCCTCCATGATTCTCCACCCTTGTTTGTGCCAGGACTTGATGAATTAAAGTGTTCTGTTTAACGGCACACCCTTCTGTTAGTCATACAGGACTCCCTCTGTCTTCTCTCTCTTTCCTCCCGTCTCTGTCCCTCTGTCCCCTGCTTGCTTTCACGCTCTATTTCCTCCCATCCACTCCCAAACTCTCGCTATCTCTCGTTCCAGCTATTTCATCTTCATTTTCTATTTCCCCCACCTATGTTCCCATCCGCGTTTTCATTTCCTTTCACTGGCTGGAGACACACGGCTGTTTCTTGGTGGCCCATGTATAGCACACTGACGACAGACGGGCATTTAAACAAGTGTGTTTGTCTTGTTGTATGTATGTAGCAAAGCCTCTCTGTCTACACGGAGCGTCCTTGACTCTGTCCTTGTCTAAAAATTTAAGATTCTGCAGCGACACATCCATGCAGAGTTTCCTCTCTTTGTAACAGCAACCTGTTATAGACAGAGCCTCCACAAGCTGAGGTAGCAGAATCTTTTCATTATCTATGAAGAGGCCTTCGATAAGCACAGGGCTTCCTGTCAACAGGAGAGTTTCTTTAGAGTTTATTCCATCTCAGAAAACAAGGTTATATTCAGCGGCCGTAGATCGTAGCTCACAGTGATTAGCAGGCAGTGAGGTTTGGTTCTGCATAGTTCTCATGTTTTGGTGCGACAGGCTAATATCTGCACCAACACCCACACAAACGGTGCTATCTCTTTCCATTCCTCTCAGATAAATAGTTTCCTTCTTGTGTTGCTGCGTCCATTACAGGTTGCAGACACGAATTACCGCAGCCTTGTCCTTGAGAATTAACCTTCAGCATCTCTGAAGAGATTGTGACACATATCTGTCAGCCAAAACGCCTGCAGTGAGAATCCAGGGATGAAAATGGCAGCTTGTACAGCCAGTTATGCTGCCTCTGTGTCTGCCAGCCATAACCTGTGTCTCTCGTCCGCCCAGGCTCGCTCTCTTTATTATTGATGACCATAGGGTCTTATGACCAGGCAGATGCTGGGCCCCGCCCGCGGTTCTCTCTCCGTGCAACACACACACACACACATAGCTACGTCATACACACCCTTGTATGCAGCAGCAAATCTTGCTGACCTTGGGAAGTGTGTGTGTTTGTGTTTGTGTAAAGCAAAATGAAGTTATAATTCTGAGAGCATGTCTGGAAACTTGCTTAGTCACTTATCTACATTGTATCACTTCCCATTACATCACTTCCTTCCATTTCTGAACCTAATGAACGCTAATGAGAGCCTGTTTGTCTTTCTGCTGTGT
Source organism: Pampus argenteus (assembly GCA_036937835.1). Taxonomy (NCBI): domain Eukaryota; kingdom Metazoa; phylum Chordata; class Actinopteri; order Scombriformes; family Stromateidae; genus Pampus; species Pampus argenteus. The sequence goes on along the minus strand of CM072863.1, from coordinate 20,078,378 downwards.
CATCTTTTTAATCTCACTCAATTAACTTCTCATATTCCAATTAAGAGTCATCTGAAGTTAGCGTTAAGCTGTTTAATGCGTTGTTTCGTAGAAGTCCTCATACTAACGTGGGGCTTCATCATGCTGGATGGAGAACGATATTTAAAAGACGGGAACCGAGAAAATAAATCTGGTGTCTGCTTCTTTCTGAGCGACAATCTGCAAAGCAAATGACTCTGGCATTTTTGCAGAGTCATACTTGTGAAAGCTTTGCAAGTTTCAGACCTGTGGATGAAAAGACTATTTTCCCAGATAAAAAAAAAACCTCCAGACGATCCTTTCAGTGCTTTGTTTGTCCGAAGGCAAAGGGTATGTGTGCTGGAGACGAGAGATGCATGCTCATACCAAGACAGGAAGCCCAAACGTTGCGTTGGTCACTGGATGTTTACTTTACGTTTACTTGAGGGAATATGTGTGTCTGATATCTGATTTTTGTGAATACAATCATCCCTTTCGGTGTTCAAGTATCGTTAAAGGCTTTATTTAGTGAATTATTTTCAATATGTTCCACAGGCTAAAAGAGAAGGCTGGAGTTTTATTATCAACAAACCCCCAGGGAAAAACTAAAGTAAAAAGACATTGATCCTATTAGGTATTGTCTGCGTAGGTAAAGTCTGATATAGCTTAAGCTGTCATGCCATTGTACTTCATGTTTGCATAAAAGCATTATATACATATTCCTTTGTTACACGGCATTACAAGGATAGCCAGTGTAATTTATTCTGAGAGCACTCTGCAACTTTCATTCAACATCTGGAGAGTAGCTCCGTATCCAGCGGACATCACAAAGTCTTCTCTGGAGTGTAGTTTCATGTTTACACTTTTTTGCTGGTTTGATGAACTGTGAGAAATGAACTACACTGGCATCACAGTTCATCATAATACAGAGTATGTCGACCAAATTGCATTTTTTTTTTTTTTCTTGAGCTCTGGGTATATCAGTGAACAGTGTTATTTCTCTTCAGTTTTTTAATGGGACCCACTGAGAATAAAATAAAATAACAGCAGGATTAATACTTTAAATGTAGACTGACACACCTTGTCCCATTAACATGCTGCAGAAGTCCTGTGTGCAAGTCTTGTTTTTTTCCTTTACATTCATTGATCAATCATCTCTGATCCGTTTGCTCCTCTCTTCTCTGCGGCTGCAGGAGCATGACATTGAGACTCCCCATGGCGTTCTCCATGTGACCATGAGAGGTGTTCCCAAGGGCAACAGACCCGTCATCCTCACCTATCACGACATCGGCCTCAACCGTGAGTCAGCCAAAAATAGAGTCATCAATACACAATGTGACGGGTGTGATGAGACTGTTTAGTTTTAGCCTCAGCACCCTCAGGTCCTGACAGTTGAAACGCTTTAACCCTGTTTCCAGACAAGTCGTGCTTCAACACCCTGTTCAACTATGAGGACATGCAGGAGATCACGCAGCACTTTGCAGTGGTTCACGTGGACGCGCCCGGCCAGCAGGAGGGTGCACCTCCCTTCCCCAGCGGGTGGGTGCCAGACCGGCTTTACGTGAGCTGATAAATGGGGTCGCATTAATTTCAGTGGAGGAGCCGCAATCAATTCATTCAATTTAGTTAGAATGTAAAATGAGCTGAGAGTTCATTTGCTAATGGAGGGACATTCATTGTCCAATCTATTAGTCAATATTCTGAAGCTCAACTATTAAAAAAAAAATAAAATAAAATTATGATAATCAGTTTCACCGATTAATTCATGTTTGAAATAATCTCAGCAGGTTGATGTACTCGCATAGACTCACATGTTTCATCTGTCTCCAGCTACCGCTACCCGACCATGGACGAGTTGGCTGAAATGCTCCCCTCTGTAATGACTCAGCTCAAGTAAGTAAAACCCCCCACCCCATTGATAGGTAATCAGTGATACATAAATTGACTATTCATCTTCAGGCTCACAGTAACTGGTGGTCTTCCTGTAGGGTCAACAGCATGATCGGCATCGGCGTGGGAGCAGGAGCATACATCCTTACCCGCTTTGCAGTGAGTCCACACAAAGACCAGAGCCTCTACGCTGTCATACATTCCCCTCCCAGTCTTCTATGTCCACCGCTCTGTCTTGCATGTAATACATCAAGGTTTTCAGGGCACACAGTTTGTTACACTGAACATTAAAGCCTCCCATCTAGTCCATGCAGGGCATCAGGTTTCTTTAAAGTCTGCTGCATATGCTGCCATTCCCCAGCCGATGAATCACCTTGGTGATTCTCTCTTTTCAGTCTTCTTTCCACAATCAAAGCAGTGAAGCTAAAATAAGAACAATCTGTGTACAATGGAGCAGAAAGAGCTAGAAGTGACAGAGGGGAGCGAGGGAGCACATGAAGATGAATAATAAAAGGAGAGGATGGTGACCAGTGCTAAGAAAGGAAGGTGTGGGGATTACGAAACGTAGCGCTGTTGAGAATTAATGAGGAAAAATTGATTCTGAAAAGCATTTGCTATAACTGGCTTGGAACAAAATGCGTTTACCATGATAGATTGATAGCAGCTGTTGCTACATTGCATTTACATTATGTTGAAAACAGCTACAGCAGTATTATATGGATCAAACATTTCCCCTGACATCCACTTTCTGTATGCTGGCAATTCCTAAACCACACCCTTTACTTTACAAACACAGGATCGCATCAACAAGCGGAGACTAAGAGACTAAGACACCACAACACACAAAATGCTAGATAACACCACTTTTGTCCAAAAACCACTGATGTGAGTCCTTCTCTTCTCAGCTGAACAACCCCGCTCTGGTGGAGGGTCTGGTTCTGATTAATGTCGACCCGTGTGCCGAAGGCTGGATCGACTGGGCAGCTTCAAAGGTCAGTAATAATGACGGTACTACTGCTGCACTGTAAGCCTAGAAAGAGCTCAACACACGCTGCAGCATAGAGCCGGTGTTTAATAATTCACAAACCATTTCAGTTCACTTTCCTGTGTTTTGTTAGGTTATGATTAATGAAAGCATTTCACTTCAACCAGCTTCATGCTCTCAATCCTCACAATACTATTTATATGTTATTTTATTTTATATTCTTTTTATATATTTTATTAATATATAATTAATATATTCTATTTTATTTGGTTCAAGAAGTAAATTAAAGTCCGCTAGTTTTAGATGCTTCAAAAAAAGGGAAACAGTATTAATTTCCAGGCAAGAAGTTCTTTAAAGATTTGGGCGTAATAGCATTAAAATCACAGGCCGGGGCTCTAATCCTGTGTTAATTTGATTAAACCTGCTGTTTGTTTGGTTAGAGTGCTTCTCACTAAAGCTTTTAGTGTTGACTCATTTGGACTTGTTTCATTTTGAGGGCAACAATCAGTTTCAAGCACAGGACATGATGTGATTCTTTGTACTGAACACAAGATATACTCACAGCCATAGGGGGGAGGGGTCGCTATGACCTTCCTTCTATTAACATTGAAGCACTTGTTACACTTTTTAAGCTACACTTGTTATTTTCTCTGTAAAAATGCTAACTGTCTTTTCCTCCTGTCCACAGCTGTCTGGATGGACCAGTAACTTGGTGGACATCGTCATGTCTCACCACTTCAGCACTGTGAGTTCCAGCTATAGTAGCGAGTCTGAATTAGGGGTTGTTAACATTTTTCATTGACAGCATGGGGGAGGATTTTCTTGATTTCCCTGGATACCTTTACCTCATCTCCATCACTATAACAGACCTCTACTAATTATTCTATTTCTGTCACAGACTGAGTTTTTAATAACTGACAGTGCTAAGCACTAATACAGATCCCACAGAGTGTTTTGATACGGATGCTTGTGTATATGATTAATGCAGATTTAAACATGGAGTCTACCTCTTATTTCTGTTGAACTTTTAGCGTTTCTTTTAATGGCTAGCTGCTGTGAAGCAAATTGCTTTCCAAGTAGAAGAAAAATATCATATTTGAATCAGATAAATAATTTTTCCCCAGGATGAGCTGACAGAGAACCAGGAGCTGATCCAGACCTACCGTCTCCACATCGCCCAAGACATCAACCAGGACAACCTGGCCCTCTTCTGTGGCTCCTATCAATAGTAAGATGGATTTTATTATTTTTATTTGTAGGGGGGTGTCATCTTGTACATGAGCCATATCACCTTACATAGCGGATATCCTCTCAGCTGTGTTTGTGATCCCGCTCCACTAACAAATCATAATTATTTTCCACCAGCTGTGGGTAAAGTCATCTTATATCTGAGCCATATCACCTTACATATCAGATATCCTCTCAGCTGTGTTTGTGATCCAGCTCCACTAACAAATCATAAATTTTCTTCACCAGCCGTCAGGAACTGGACATCGAGCGTCCAATCGTAGGCCTGAACGAGGACACCGTCAACACACTAACGTAGGCTTTTAGATTACACAAATAAACATTTGTCTTTAAGCGCACAATGTGACTGAAGGATATTTACACCATGTTTTTGTCTTCCAGATGCCCTGCGTTGCTGGTGGTTGGTGACACATCACCTGCTGTGGAGGCTGTGGTGAGTTACACGCCTCTCAGTAACTGTCAGTATCCTTTGAAGCTTTGAGAAGGATTTGCAAAAGAGTTGGATAATCTACTTTAAAACTGTACATTACGGGAAATTATCACAATCAACAACTGAACTGACACTGTGTAGGAGTGCAGGCCATCCTTACCATGGATGTCTTTTAACGAGACAATAGGAATTTCTAAGAAATTTCATAATGTTTGATTGCAGACATCTTGGTGGCATTGTGCCATATTGCAAAAACACACAAAGAGAATACTTTGAATATGTACTGTGTAAATAACTACATGACCCCAAGTAGTTAATCTACCACCAAACTACTGCTAATTGTAGTTAAACCAGTAATTGAACCACATCTGCTCCCCAACACTGTTCAGCTGTAACCTCTCTTTGGTGTTCCAGGTGGAGTGCAATTCCAGGTTAAATCCAACCAAGACCACACTGCTAAAGGTGAAGCTTTTTGTAACACATTTTATATAATGCATATCATGCATGACTTTTTTTATTTATTTTTACTGTAAAAATGTTTAGTAACAGACTAATTCTTGAACTGATCAAATTTTCTGCACACTCAGATGGCTGATTGTGGAGGCTTGCCCCAGGTTGTGCAGGTTGGTTTTTGCTTCACGTGCATCGTCATCAAGCAATATTCTGTTCCAAGCTATCTTCTAACATTTCACGTTGATGCTTTATCTGTTGACAGCCAGGGAAACTTGCTGAGGCCTTCAAGTACTTTGTTCAGGGCATGGGCTACAGTAAGTAAACATGCTAACATGTCTTCTATTATATGCTTAATAAATGAAAAACATCAAAAAAATATCATGAAACTAGTTCACACTCATCAGACTAACATAACACCTCTTGAATTTTGACGTGTTTGTGGTTCTTCGCTGAATTTCCTGTTGACGTGAGCGCAATAACAACTTGTTGCTTAAATGAGAATTGCTTTCCCTGCAGTCTGCTATGAGCTGTAGCCGCTAACACCCCTGCTGATGGGGTTTGGACTGTGGCCAGCAGGGCATGAAAAGACACCATTATTTGTCAGCCTGGTCACTGAGGTACAGCCTGTGCAGTTGGATGCTAACGCTATGTCCTCTGTGCTCTCTGCAGTATGTGGTACCCACAGTCCTCAGTAGGTGAGGTGAAGTGCTGCGAGCATGATTGAAGTGACAGTGACACTGTGCTGAACAGGAAGTGGATTGCTGTTGGGGTTTTCACTCTGAACAAAACACACAAAACCCTCTGTTTTATTTGTTTTGTTTTGGTGTGCTTTTCTTTTCTATCCAGAACTGTTTAATGATGCTGAAGAGTGCATACTTAAATGGTTTCTACAGTCATTCATCAGCAAAAAAAACAAAAACAAAAACAAACAAACACATTGGTGTCAGACCGGACGCTGATCCGTGGATGGATGAATTCATGAATGTAGGTTTGCTTGCTCTGGCCATACACATGATGCCAGTCTGTGTGTGTTTCTATGATGCTGATTTTCTTTTTTTGCTCTCTCCTGTTCCAAACTCCCTTCGCTGCAGGAGGCACCTTCGGGTGTAGCTATTATGTCAGTGCGTCAGTGTTGCTTGAAGGCCATCGAGTCCCCCCTGTCGAGTAAATGCCACTGTAGGATTAGAGCAGATTAAAAAGAGTGTTTTCATGCAGGGAAAGTGTGGAAAATAAATCTTAACTGCTCAGCATGCTTCTGAAAGCTGCTTTTCCCTCATTAACACACTGCCACAGTGTGAAATCCCACGATTATTTCTTTGTACCTGTTGTTGCTAGCAAACAACTATTTGTCCTCCACAATTTAAGCTACGCCAGAGACTTTTTTTTGATTGAGATCTATCCTGAGATGGGCTAAAGCAACATTTTCAACATGTCTCCCTCTTTCTTTCCTCCTTTAATCATCGCTTACAGTTCCCTACGTTCTTCTCAGTCACCTGAGCAACGAATCAGGTACCAGGTTCTCGTGCAGCTGCCATTTAGAAGACTTTGAACCCAAATGGCCTCAAAATGTCCTGCAGTGAATGAATGCCAACGTATGCATAAATTCTGTAGAGGGTACTGTTTGATATTTCAAACAGCAGCTTAGGGTGGTGGATGTATCCACACAGTATTAAACACAGTATAATCTTTTGCATGCTCTGACATTCATCTCCCTGTAGGAGTTTAGTTTGTCCCCTTTAGCATGGATTCTGTCCTCAGTGTTATATTGTGTTGCATGACCTGCCGGTGTTGCCTTCTGTCAGTTGAGTTGGATTGCAAATGCTTTTATTCTGCTGTTGCATTGACTAGATTTTTTTTTTTTCAAGTGCATAATTTCTTTTTAAATATCTTTATTTGATTAGTCTCCATATTTGAGTACTTAGTTTGCATGGTAAGCACTTTGTATTGCTGTCAGATCCTGCTATGTAAGTGCTGTGTGAGTGGAATATTAATATCACAGTCGCACTTCTATTTTTTATTTGTATTCTTTTCTTTTTTTCATTTTTTTTTTCAGTGCCGTCAGCAGGAATGACTCGTCTGGCTCGCTCTCGCACCACTTCCTCTTCCAGCATCACCTCCATGGACAGCAGTCGCAGCCGCAACAACCTAAACAGCCTGCTGGAGGGTAACACCACCGGGGCCATGGACAGCCAGGCCAGACCCCAGACCATGGAGGTCTCCTGCTAAACCCATCCCACCACCACCCTACTCCACCCCTACTCCACCCTGCACCCTCCCATAGTAACTTATGTGCCCTCTCCCTTCTCTCTCTCTCTCTCTCTCTCTCTTCCCGCTCAACGCCAGGCGGATCTGTAATGAACTATGTGATTAGAAAAGAGGATGTAATAAATATATTAACAGATGCATATTGTTAAATATTATATTAAATACACTTTCAAAGTCACATTCCTATCAGAAACCATAAATACATTCAGATGTGTTGTATATTCAGATGCTGATATCGTGATCAACTCAACTGTCCAACCTCATTCCCTCGTATTTATTTTTAATTTTTTTTCACCATGTCTTTAAAATGTTTTGAATGTCTTCACACACCTCACGCGCCCTCGTGTGCACGGTACAACACTTTTCACACTATTTACACTATTTAAACTGATCTCTGTTCTTCTAAACATGGGCTACATTGATTGTGATTCATTGTATTTTTGTGTGTGTTTAAACCTGCTGCAGTGCGTTGTAGAGGGATCATTACTGTAGCTGCAGAAAAAGCATTGCAGCCCGTATTTAACACAAGAACCATCGCATACTGTAATCAAATCTTTGGAGCTTTTATCAAAGAACATTCGGTGTTTAAAGGAAACGTGTAGCAGTTTGTCGTCTCTTTCACTTCACATTTCTTTGGCATTCTTTTTGTAATTGAGCTCATCATCTCCTTTTTCTTTCTGCTTTGTGTTGATTGTTTTTTGTTCAGTTGAATAGATTCAGTGATGTTTTAACTAACTTTTAACATGTGGGTTCTGGTGTGACAAGTATGAGTCCCGGCACTGAGGGTTCCAGTGGTGCCTCTCACTGTCTGCTGATTCAACTCATTTATATTACTACTGAATAAAGCTACAACATGACAAAACATCTGGTTGTTTTTATTATTATTATTCTGGCTACTAGATGCACATAAATAGCAAGTAGAGTAAGTTTATCTGAATGAAAAAAAAAAGAAATGCAAGTATCAGCTCAGCGAGTGTTCTTCCTCTTTTGTTAGTGGAAAATGAGGTCACTGTGGTGAGTTAGTTTCCAGACACAGTTGTTCTTATTTCATCGCTGAGTGAAAACTGTTGTCACAGACGATGCAATCTATATTTAGCGCATATATATATATATATATACACACACAATAGTCAGCTACTCTCCAAGTCAGATGATGATACTGATACACAAATGTTGTGTCAACAAGTGCTAAATGTTAATCTGATGTTCATATCTCCCACTGAGGCTTTTCTTATCATTCTCTTTTCTCCCACTGTGCAGTAAAGTTTCCCTTACAGAAATGAAACAGAAATTAATCTCTTACCAAGTAAATTTATGGTGTAGACACAACATATCTGTACGACATAAGTAAATACCTTAATTTAACTGGTGATTACTGAAGTCAGTTTTTGTTATGTTGTGTCAGGTTGTATCATTTTGTGGTCCAGTAAAATTGAATCTGTATTTCAATTATATTGTATTTCAATCTAAACAAACAAAAAAAAAACACAGTGTGGAGGAAACATTTATAAATAGACCTGCCACAATTGTGTGGAATGATTCAATGACTTCTGTCACACTTAAATGATTTACACATATATTAGTTAGAATGTCATATTGCTCCACTAACCTTTTGTTTCACTTTCTGATTAAACTTGTCACTGATAAATCAGGACAGGAGTGGGTTGGAACAGGAACAATTTGTCCCCTCAGGTTGCATTAATGTTGATACTTTAAAAGACGCCTGACAAAAGCTGAATCACACCACATGATGTTCATACAATCGTATTCGAAGCTGCTTACGTAGACCTACAGTACATTCCATAAACAAGTGATGTACTACTAAGCTCCACTTGTCAACGCTCTGCATCAACAACTCGGGGTCTCGAGCGTCATAGGAAGCTGCTGCCGGGTGACATATAGCCTACATAAAGGTCATGCAGGAAGTGTTGTCTTTTCAGTCAGAAACCCCGTCAATAAACAGCTGCAAAAACAGAGCAGGCTTTATGGGAGCAGAGTCATAGGAGTCATTCTGATTGATCAGCAGGTCTGAGTGGAAACCTGAGCTTTCATATATATATATATTACAAGCATCCGCGCGCGTGTGTGTGTGTGCTGAAAGCGGACAGGCATCTTTCAACAAGAAGACGTGGAATATATCTGCTGCTCTGGGAAGGATCTTGGTTACTTCTAGGGGAAGATTTTAAAGACAAGAAAAGGAGGTGAGTATTTTACTTGCTTTACTTTTTTTCTTGTCCATTAACCTAACTTGTAACTCAAAAATATGAATAATAATGAACAATTACTTCTATTCCTCTTCTATTTTAATACTTTTCACAGAGGAATGGTTGTGCATTAATTGAGAAAATAGTTAGTTTCTTTTTTTTTTTTAAAGATGACTTAAGACAGTTTATGACATGACTGCTGCATATTACCACTAGTCATGTCACAAATTGTATAAAGTATTCAGCGTCATATTGTAGGAATAAAACCCTCATACTTTTATTATTTTAATACATCGCTCATATGAGAAGTAGATCTTATTCCTCATAAACACGCTGCATGGAAATTTAACACAGGATATCAATGCTTCTCGTTGTTGTGGTTTGGCGCCTTCCTGTATCATCTAGGTATTTGTTGCCAGGTTACGAGGCAGCATAGTTAAAATGTGATAACTATTCAGTTATGAATATTTTTTTATTGAGTTATTGAATTCTTATGAAGACTGGTTATTTTCTAATTATGCTTCCCATCTTTCAGACACAAAAGCAATTTTTAAATCAGCAAGAAAACAAAGAACATGGGGAACTGCCCCACCAGATGTCGATCCAACCTGACCATCTTAGAAAATGAACCTGAACCTGTATCAGGTAGGTCTATTTCCAAGACATCCACACAAAAAAATATTAGAAATATTAGAAAAAAAAATAGAAATAAATCAAATGTACCAAACTGAACTTAATTTCTTTTCCTTCCTCTCTGCAGCCTCACGGGACAGCATGACCGTGTCCCTCTGCAACTACCCGTCCTATGGTCGCACCGAACTGACCATGCATATTGGGGAAAGACTCACCATCATATCAGAGTATGTGATGTAGCTCTTTATGTTTCACCTTTACTCTTGTTTCACCTTGACAGGTACAGTTAGTCAATGACTGTTCATTCTCTCCATCAGCGATGGTGATTTTATGATGGTGAGATCCACTACCACAGATCACGAGAGCTACATCCCCTCCAACTACACCGCCAAGGTGACACACAAGTAAGTCACTGTCATGAAAATGTGTTAAGATGTCTTATTACTGTGAGTGTGTGTGTGTGTGTGTGTGTGTGTGTGAAAGAGAGAGAGATAGAGAGAGAGAGAGAGAGAGAGAGAGAGCAGAGGTGTTGTACTGAAAGTGAAATGAAAGGCAGGGACTTCCCTGAAGGGTGGGAGGAGTCTCTGTGTAGGTGAACTTTACCTCAGTGGAGAGAGACGTTTGGAACAAGACTATCGTTCTCTCTTGAGACAAGACGTCTGTCTCTGTCTCCTATAGTTTCAGTCCTCCTCCAGTGTGGAATTTACTCTGATATTGTTCTGGGGGGATTTTCCTAACCTCAACACAACAGCAATCAATAAAAGTTATTTTGTCTGTCTTACTGTTGCACTTGTCTAAATGTCTCCTGTGTCGTCTCCATGTTCAGGTGGCTGTTCACAGGCATCAGCAGGTACAAAGCAGAGCAGCTGCTCATGCAGCCAAATAACCAGACTGGAGCCTTCCTGATCCGAGAGTCAGAGACAAACAGAGGTTAGAGAATTGTTGTTGTTGTTATTTTTATTTATTCCTTGTTGAACTGCATCATAAACATGTTCAAGTCAAACCAGTGAGGGGAAATATAAGTATTGTACTTTGAAGTACTTATACTTTACTCGAGTATGTCCATTTTATGACACTTACTATACTGTACTTCACTCCACTTTATTTGTATGACAGCTGTAGTTAGTTACTTTGCAGATATTGCAAAAACATTACATGTTTAAAATGTATTTTTAATCTTCTTCATGCCTTCAGAGATAAAAGCTGTGTCTAGTCGGGGCCCTTTGGCACATTTTAGATTGTTAGCAGTTTCACCAGAGACCCTTTAAACCTCCCAGATGGTTTCATTGTTCTGCAGAACCAGTGTTTATACTTTTGATACTTTAAGAACATTTTGATGATTTCATATGCAGCAGTGTATTTTTTTAGTACACAAAATGACCTGCAATTGATACCTACTGCCAGCCGTGTAGTTTAAAGGCTACATCTGTGCGCTGTTTCTGCCTCTAGATTGTTACTCACTGTCTGTCCTGAGGAGAACCAACCCTTCATATCTGGATTGTGTGAAGCACTACCGCGTCTCTCACCTCCATAATGGCTGGTTCTACATATCTCCGGGCCTCACCTTCCCCTCCCTGCATCACCTGGTGGAACACTATTCAGGTTTGTACTGAGGATCGAATGCTGTTTACCGTACTTGCCTAAACACATCAATGACAAAGCCGTTAAGATGAATTCAAATCTTTTCTCTACAGACTCTGCACATGGATTGTGCTGTCGGCTGACGCAGCCTTGCTTCATCCAGGGTTCAGACAACGCCACATCCAGGCCTGTACCAACGACTATCAGTAGGCCTTCTATCAACTGGAAGGACATAAGCAGGTGGGAACGCTTTCTTTCTCTGCTTTTACTGATGACTGCCACAAGATGTCACCCTGTTACTTATTGTACTGAACTGCATTGAACCCCTGGTGTGTCTATAGTCATTTCTATATATCTAAATTGGTTTGTGGCTCAAAGATTAGAGATTAGGCTTAAAAATGAATGGATATATATATATATATATATATATGCCCAGAATATGAAATTGTGCTCAACTATCCCTCATTATCCACTGCTGAGATGCCTTTGAGTAGGTAAAACTGTGCGAGTTAGAGAAAATAAATGCCTTAAAATATTTTTCCATGTTTACAAACCAGTAAAAACCAAATCATTATCTGTCCTCCAGGTCTGTGATCTTCAGGAGTAAGAGAACAGAGTTGGACAACTCTCTGGTGAGCGAGGGGCTGAGGGAGGCCATCAGCTCCTACCTCCAAATGACAGAAGGCGACAATCATAACTGGGACACTTGAGGAGGAAAGACAGCTCAGTGTGGAGAGAAAGAAGCCTGACAGAGTACGGCCAGATACGGCCCCGTCTCACCTGCTGTCTGGACACGCCAGTGGAAGAGGTTGGCTGCATGCCCCAGTGTGGTCTTGGAGGAACGCCCTGGAATGACAGGAAGGCTGAGACACTACAAGTTGTGACATACTGTAGTTGGATGTGTCAGTAGACGCACTGATTGTTCTGTGCCCAAAGAAGCACACAGTGGTGCAAATGGGAGCAGAGAATTGAGATCCTGTCAACTATTTTTCATTTGAAAAACTGACTTGCTTGTGAATGTTTCTTAAATTATAACCTAATAATATTCTATATGAATTATATTGCAGTGTGATTTTTATTTTATTTTTGTAATCATAGTTATGTTATTGGTATCCAATAATAAATGTTTGCCGTATAATAAATGAGCAACACACACAAAACCATCTGAACACAAAAGGAGTCTGGCCTGTATGTTATCGTCATAAACATTATATATAAATGTGTATATATCACTGGGGGTACTTGGTTGTTGCGGATTGAATGCACTCTGCCAGCAGATGCCGCTTATTTACCTCCAATAATTCATCAAAGCCTCCACTTCCTGCCAGAGCGCTTCAGTTCAGGAAGAAGAAATGATGGCGACGCTTCTGGGGTCCGAGTCCTCTTGTACTGGAGGAAAACGGAGAAATTGCAGTAACAATATCGTCACAAAGTTCACGGCCAGTAAAATCACTGGCCAGGGTTTCAGTCGAGGGACACAGGTAAGAGAAACGAAGCATGTTTCGGCAGTAAAGACGTCTGAAAGTTGGTCGCCTAAGTCCGGGGACTTGCGCTCGGTATGCTGCCTGAAAACCAAGACCGTTGTCCCGGATACTTGACTGAAGCTGGAACGTTAGTCGCTCCATACAGCTTCGGCTTTACGGCTAACTACGACATTATGGGACATTTTATTGAATGCAAACGTTAGACGTCGACACCGTCGTGTTGTGGATACTAATGTTTGCTCGCTGACAAACCAAATAATGTTAGCACGACAACAAATATCTGTAGCAAGTGGGTCTTTTGTTGTTAGCTCCACGTTAGCTTAGCATTACAGGCCAAGGTAACTACGATACACAAAAGGCAACGAAGTGCAAGTTTGACTGGCTGTTACTGTGTTATCGTTAACCGTGTGCTGTGGTGTGGCTGCTACTAGACAACCCGTAGGTCTGTTTTAGGAAGTGCTTAAACGCGTAATTAATGACAGTAACGTTTGCTAATGTCAACCAGCTAGCTAAGCCAGCTGAACGGCTCAGGTGATTACGTAACGACGCACCAACCACATTAACTGTAGTTTCCATAAATGGAGAGAACGGCTGTTTGGACAAGTTAACAACTTTATATTTTTATTTATTTCTACATTAGCACATGTTTGCACGATATTTGTATCTTTTTGAACACTGTACGGTTAGTTTTGATAACGACGCTTACGTTGGTTTACGTCAACTGTTTTGACTGATCATGGACGTCGCACCTGTCCTGACATTTAGACACACTGACGCCGTGTATGTACCTCACTCGCCGTTGGCTTGAGGCTAAAACAAGGTACTATTCTTGATAACATTGAATATGTCAATTCTGACGATTTTTATCTTTTGAGCTGCCACGATGTGAACACTGGAAACACACTGGTGTCACATTAGTGATGATAATGAAAGCTGCAGCACTGAACATCACCAACAGGCCGCTTCTGCTTTCTCTGTAAGTGAAGCAGCCTGCTAGTTGTACAAATATAAATAACTTGGTAATCGAGTGAAGAACCATTGTTAGTGCTCACAGAGCTGCAGTGTTTGCCAATGTTGCGTCCTGTCATTTTAAATTAAACCTCTCTGTGTTTTTGTGTGGATTGCCTCTGATGTTATGAGGTATTAGCATATGTTTATTATTAATATTTGGATTTAGTGATGAAATTATTGCCAGAGCTTTTAAAGACACTTACAGTAGAAAGCACCTGTTGAATGGCAATATGAGGATAGGGCTTGTTTGCCGATATCATGCTGACCATATGCTTAGATTTAGGTTAGTTTAGAAAAGAAAGATTTAAAAATAAATGCACAGAGGCACATCTCAAGGTTTGATATTTTGTTTCCAGTAAGAGTCATACAACGTCAGAAATGATGTCATTGTCACAGCTTTTTACTTTTGATGATGTAGTCAATAAATATAATACACAAGGTAAATGGAGACAATAGAAAGCTGAATGAGGGGAAATTAAACACAGCAGACCAGTGCTCACATGGTAATATTGGTAATGCAGGGGTAAAAATAAAATAAAGTCTTCTATTTTTTTTATTCCTGTTGTTACAGTATATTGCCTGAGATGTGACTCTACTCCAATCTGATTCACAACCACAGCTATTCTCTGGGGCCTTTTTTTTCTTTCTTTAAAATTAAGACCATTTTTCTGAGAAACAATGTTATCTGTTCATATTCCACTACACGCATTGTGCCTAAATCTCGTATGAATTGCCCTGCACATTTCATCGCATACAGACAAAACCCAGACCTTTAAAACCAGTCTAAACCCCTGATGCAAAACATTAAATTTTTTACGGTGTGTATTGTACTGATTCGACTCGCCTCTAATTGTGTGTTACAGCTCCCGGGAGGCCTGCTCCAGGAGAGAGATAAACGGGCCAAGTGGAATGGCATCCCTACTCTGCTGCAGAAGCTCTATGAGAGCAGCCATCCCAACAGTGACCTCTCCCATGCCCACAGCCTTCTTAAGGTAACCTCACAGCACCAGTCCATCCAACAATGAGGCTGTGGCATTACTAGTTTTCAGCCACTTGTTGCTGTATGGTTCGCTTTTGCGGCCTGGGTGATGTAAAGTACATGTGGACTCTCTTTTTGTCAGGTGTTGTCATCCCAGCTCTCAATGGAGGCCATGACTTTAGTAGCGGAGGACAGGAAGACCGCTCAGGAATCCACCTTCCCCAGCACATACACCTTTGACCTCTTTGGTGGAGTCGATGTAAGTTTGATAATCCTTGTTCCCCCTAGTGTTATTATCCGACTCAGACACTGAAGCTTGTTATCTCTGGAGAATCGGTTCTGATTCGTAGTACGTAAATATAAAAACGGTATCGGCTCACAGCACTGAATACTCATTTTTCTGTTTTCCTGAAGCTGCTTGTGGAGATTTTGATGAGACCCACACTAACTATGCAGAAGAAAAAACCCAAAAGTAAGAAGGATCGACAACACAGCAATGCATATTTCTTTCCTTTTTTTAATGGGGATTTAAAACGCATGATTGGCTTGAATTTCATGATACGTTCTTATCTGTGTTTCTGTTACAACAGTGAATGATGACTTGGTCAAGGACAGCCTTAGTGTTCTCTACAACTGTTGTATATGTGTAAGTATCCTATTATTTTGTCAGATACTACAGAAATGTCAGCAGTGTGTCATACCTTGCTTCAATTTAGTGTATAACTTGAAGTGTTTTCCTTGCTGCTGTTTGTTTCCTTGCAGCTTTAGCTTTGTCTTTAAATGGACGGGATTTCATTTGCTTCTAAATCGCCTGTATTTAATTAACAGATGGAGGGGGTCACAAAGAGCCTGGCAGTGAGGGACGACTTTGTTCTGTTTCTCTTCACCTTGATGACAAACAAGAAGACCTTCCTACAGACTGCTACACTGATTGAAGATATTCTTGGCGTCAAAAAGGTCAGCGTTACACTTGGATTAGATCCTCAGCACGAGCATATAAACATTGTTTATAGCCCTGTTGACTCCTAAAAGGCCAATGAAATGACTTTGAGGTGACATTCACAGACGTCTCTAATGCCATTATATTTTTGCCTGGCAGAGCTGCCAGCACCATAATCTTAAACTCATGCTTTAATTTTAGAATCGCGCTGTGTTAAGATTCAGTTTCGCTCATTAACATGTCACTGACTTTGCTTTGCCCTGTATTGTGAAAAATGTGTAATCTAATAGACTGACGGGCAAACACTGTGTCCTTTTATACGTTGTCTTGAACGCAGACGCATAGTTGAAGAAATGTAATATCAAAAATGTGTCGTGGTGTGAAGATGTCTGTCGCATAATAATGTTTTAAGGACGTGCTTAGTGTGAAACTAGCACCATACTGTTGAGGTATGTTAGAAAGATAAGAGTGTACTGTAATAAGTTCCTGGATCTTTTTGCTGCAGTGGAGAATTCAGTGTATATAAATGCACATTTCCTTTCTATGTGACCATGTTTTAGAACTCTGCTTTCCCAGCATGGATTAATGGTTTATGGTCACACTGTTAAAATGTGTTTACTACTTCATGTAAGCAGAAAGCTTGTGTATCTCACATGTTTGCATTGGCGTAAACACACCTTGTATGAAGTATGTCCTTGGCCCAAGGAAGTAATCCTGAGACATTGCTTTCCCCTCTGACATTTGTCATTATTTCAGAATGGATCCAAATGTCACCCTCTGTTTACTTTCAGTTTGGTAACAGTCCATGTGTGTTTTATTTTTTATAAGGAGATGATCCACTTGGAGGGCATCCCCAACCTGTCGGGTCTGGTCCAGAGCTTTGATCAACAACAGCTGGCCAACTTCTGCCGCATCCTGTCTGTCACCATCTCGGAGCCTGATGTAGGGAACGACGACAAGCACACTCTGTTGGCAAAAAATGCGCAGCAGAAACGCAACGCCAGCCCATCGCGGGCGGAGGTCAACCAGGGTACGCTGCCTTCAGAGTACAAAAGCTCACACGGATTACAGAATGTGTTCTGTGCCATCACAAAAGAATGCGTCAGTAAACCGTGAACTATCAAAACTGTCTTTCCCATCAGTAACCCTGCTGAACATCCCCGGCTTCATTGAGCGGCTGTGCAAGCTGGCCACCAGAAAGGTGTCTGAGGCTACAGGAGTGAACTTCCTGCAGGAGCTGGAAGACTGGTACACATGGTTGGACAACGCTCTGGTGCTCGACGCCCTCATGCAGATGGCGACTGAGGAGGCTGAACAAAGTAGTACAGGTGAGACAACAGACTCTTGTGTTGCTGGTTCCTCACGTTGCTTAAATCCTCAGAACTTTGAATGAGAAGCATTTTTATTCCTCACCTTCAGAGTCGTCAGATGAGAGCTCCCTGGCCACCAGCCCTCTGAGACATCGACTGCCCCAGTCCATGAAGATCGTCCACGAGATCATGTATAAAGTGGAAGTTCTCTATGTGCTATGTGTCCTTCTGATGGGGCGGCAGAGGAACCAGGTACTTCACAGCAGCACAGATGTCTTCATTGCGTGTAGTGCTGTGTATTTGACTGACATCTGTTTTGCTTCTCAGGTCCACAAGATGCTGGCTGAGTTCCGTCTCATCCCGGGACTCAATAACTTGTTTGACAAGCTGATCTGGAGGAAATACACTGCTTCAAATCATGTGGTGCATGGCCAGAATGAGAACTGCGACTGTAGTCCAGTATGAACTTTTTAAACACAACACTCTTGGAAACTGGCTCAGCGCGATTAAATGATTTTTTTTTAATGTAACACTATTAACTCTAATTTTTTTCTCTCTTATCGTGCAGGAAATATCCTTCAAAATCCAGTTCTTGCGGTTACTCCAGAGTTTCAGTGATCACCATGAGTAAGCGAACCTTAATTAAATTATCGCTTTGATATTTTTATGTTAAGTTCATTAATTCATCTAAGACATGTTTTAAGACATATCACCTGTTTTTCAGGAACAAGTACCTTCTGTTGAATAGCCAGGAACTAAATGAACTGAGTGCCATATCCATGAAGGCTAACATCCCTGAGGTAGAAGCCTTGGTCAACACAGACAGAAGCTTGGTGTGTGACGGGAAGAAGGGCCTCCTCACGCGCCTCCTCACTGTCATGAAGAGGGAACCTCCAGACTCATCCTTCAGGTCAGCATCATGTAGGCTAAGATGGATGATCTTTTAAAAGTCAAATGTCCACACATTGAAGCACCGGGGTCTCGGCCATTTTTGAAAAGATTTCACAAGATTTGTCTCTGCTTTTTATAGCTTTGCTGACTCTTTTTCTTTGCGTGTATAGATTCTGGCAGGCGAGGGCAGTGGAAAGTTTTCTTAGAGGAGCCACTTCCTATGCAGACCAAATGTTCCTTTTAAAGAGGGGGCTACTAGAGGTAAAATCAGTAATAATAAAATCCACAATGGATAGTTTTTATCTCATCCTTGAAGACTGTCCACATTGAATGAAGGGCTGCTCACTTTCTCCTTTCTTCCCTCGACAGCACATCCTGTTCTGCATTATAGATAGCGGCTGTACATCCAGAGATGTCCTGCAGAGCTACTTTGATCTGCTTGGAGAGCTCATGAAGTTCAACATCGATGCCTTCAAAAGATTCAACAAATACGTCAACACTGCAGAGAAGGTATATAGTACTTGCACACCTATATCCCTTTTATATTTAAAACGTTATTATACAGTTAAATTTCACATCTTGTGCATACACAGTGTGTAATGTACAGTGTGATTTCTCGACGCAGTTTCAGACCTTCCTGACGCAGATCAACAGCTCTCTGGTGGACTCTAACATGCTGGTGCGCTGTATCGTCCTTTCATTGGACCGCTTTGAGAGCCAAACTGAAGATGTCAAAGGTAAGCAATAGATAGACGAGTTCATTTGAGATTTTAATTAAATATCAGCACATAGTTTGTAATTGATTGATGTTTTTTTACTATTTAGTTTTTTTCTCCTGTGTTTTTTATAAAGTCTTTAGGAACTTGTTTGTAATTTTTCTTTTTAAAGAAAGTTAAGCAATATATTTTATTTCATACATGTACTCGTATAGTAAAAAATATAAAATACCATCATTCATTCCAGAGTGACTGAAAACATCGATAAACTGCATCCGAGTTAACAATCACTCTTCACGATCTGCAGTGTTTTCTATTTTCTGTCCACACAGAGAAACCCTCTGGAAAAAAGTTACATCTGTTCACACTGATTGGTTAATTAAAGTGCTGTTCCTATATGCAGCCTTTAAGCATTGATTTCGTTTTGTTTCAACAGTGGTGGAGGTGCTGTCTGAGTGCTGTCTGCTGTCCTACATGGCCAGAGTTGAGAACAGACTCTCCTTCCTTTTCCGACTGATCAACATCATTAACGTACAGACGCTTACGCAGGTCTGAATAAAAATGTTAATAAATATTTTGATGTGAACTTATTAGCATCAGCTGTGATTTACATTTAAATATGATTTTTCTGCATCTATCCCTCTCCTACATTTAGGAGAATGTGAGCTGTTTAAACACCAGTTTGGTAATCTTGATGCTAGCCAGAAGAAAGGCTAAACTGCCCTTCTACCTCAACGCCTTGCGTGAGAAGGAGTATGCTGAGAAGTACCCGGGCTTCCTGCTCAACAACTTCCACAACCTACTACGCTTCTGGCAGCGTCACTACCTCAACAAGGACAAAGACAGCACCTGTCTGGAGAACGTGAGTAGCTTTCCTTCTTCCCTGTACACGCCTGAAGCAACAGTAAATGTTTTCACTTACCCAAAGACAACACCAGCTGCAGGTCAGCAGCATGACGCGGGAGCTCTTCTCAGTGTCTGCAGCCATTTTTATGTTCAGTCGCGCATTCTGTAGATCTCACGTATGCATGCTGGGACAAACAAAGGTTTTGAGTGCTCAGTCATAGGGACACATTTATTATCGGACAACACAAGCTTGTACATCTAGTTAAGATAGCAGCATTGATTAAAATTATTTTTTTTATAAATCCAAGCAATGCAACAGGAGTTACAAGTATCTTCTTAAAGCAAACAGAAGCAAAAGAAAAAATATTGTCTTGAATTCTCCAAATTTCCCAAATCATCAGGGAAAGCAGACAGGGATACACTTGATCAATGTTTGCAGTAATTCAATTGTAGTAATACAATTCAGCAATATAAATAATGGCTGATATTGTGAATTCATGATTAATTCATGTGATACGGTGTACATTGGACTGAACATCTAGTACTAATAGTATCTTAAGAAGAGTTCTTATACATTTGTCTTACTTCTTTTAATAAAACTTGTGGATGACATTAGTGTAACATAGTGACCAGCTATCTGTAGGAGCAGTAGCAGCTTCACTTAAGGTAAAGTAATACACATCCACCACTGATGACAGTTTCATTAGCCTTTCATGAAAGCTGCATTGATCAGTATTTTTATATTGTTTTTAAAAGGGACATATTGACTGATTGTAACAAGAAAAGGCTCATTAGTAGTGAATACAAGTGTAAATATAAATAATGGCTGCTTCATCATGATAATGGTTCATAATGTTTTGAAGTATATGTTAAGTAGTATATGCACAACCCTGGCAAAATTGTCAACTTAATATACCGTATATGTTAGAGTAAATACTGATCCAACACACAAGCTACATGCAACACATAAAATACACCCAGAATAACAGACGACCCAGTGCTCACCCACTATTGTGACCAGGCCGTTGTGCATAGAGAGCTGTTCTGTCGGTATGATGCTGGAGCTCACAGAGCTAACAGTGCTAACTAACGGCCATTGGCTCAGCAGCTGCAGTGCAGTAAACCATTTCTTCTCTTCTGTTTCTGTGTTCAGACTCAAAGATAACAGTTGCCTTTATTCCTGAAAACCTGTGTTAGGCCACAGAAAAATTGATCAGGAATCAATAAAGAATCGCACCAGTAAGCAGAATCGGTAACATCATCGATCAGTAGAATCTTATCATTACCATCCCTACCAGATACTGTGGTTATTGAGCTAATTAAGAAGCAGTAAATGAGTTTCAGTGGTCTAATTGTGGTTTCCCTCCTCTCAGAGCTCCTGTATCCCCTTCAGCTACTGGAAGGAGACGGTGTCAGTGCTGCTGGGCTCAGACAGGACTTCTCTGTGTGCCATAGCGAGCTACATTGATGAGCCCTTCATGGATCTGGACAGAGACCTGCTGGAAGATTGACCCTCAGCATGTGCACTCAGTGCGCTGGAGATGGGACAGGGCAGAGGGTCACAGGGAGCACGGACACCTGACGCTGGTGATGACTCCACTGAGCTGAGCCATCCAGGCGTTTTAGTGACTACATTCTGGATGTAAAGACTCACCTGTCTGCACCTTCGCATGGAGGCCATCATCACAGATGGGAGGGGACGTAATTTGCCTGGCTGTTGTCTTCTCATTAAGTAACTGTCCTCTCCTTCATAGGAAGAGAGAGAGTGCGCGGGAACCAGTATGCTCAACCCCAGACGGCCCACAATGTTAAAATAACAGACAATTAAGGGACCTCGGTCAAGTGACGCCTCCATTGGTTGTTTGCTTTAGGTGAAATTCAAATAGAGCCTTTTTATATAACCTATACAAAATTCTATAGAAAAAAAATATGTATGATTCAACAAATTATATGTTCGGAGAAAAAAAAAAAGATTCTTTTCACGTGGGCTTGGTTTGGAAATAGCTACAGACTGAACTGTCACCCAGATGTGCAGGTCAGTGGTGAGTCCCTCACTGTCCCACGACCTACACGCTCCACTGCCCGATGTGTGCAGGGGGGGTCGGGGGCCGCTGATGTTGGAGTTTTTCTCAGTGAACAGCATTCTCATTTAGTCTATCTGTGGGTCTACGTTATTAGGTGGCTATTGTTGATTGGTGCTTTCTGGCTCTACTCAGCACATTTAGGTAGCTTGCGGGCCAGTTGACATGTTTCACAAATCTTATGGGGCTCCTCTCACCTTCAGCCACCCGCTCTGTCGTGGCTTCAGAAGCTTCACCCAGGGACTTGTTTCTTCTTCTTTTCTTCCCCCCCTCCGGTTATTTTTTGTTAATTATTTTTTTTGTCTTGTTGAAAACATTGGCTTTTAGCTCTGGATAAAACTGTAGAATAAACATTGCACAGATGAAATTGTTTTTATTGTTTATTATTAAAAAAAAAACCTTCATTTTGTAACAGAATTTGTATCCATATTGTGAGAGATGCTTTGGGAAGAGAATAAACTATGCAGGCGCTAGTGTTAAGACACCACTTTCATTGTTCCAGTCTACACAACGTTTGTTTTAGCCTTCAGCCCAACATCATCATCATCATCATCATCACTGGATTGAAAGTCTTCAACTTTCTCTTGTCTGTGCTATTTCTTAAAATCAGAGTTTCTGACTACAAACTTGAGAATGACAATCTTTCTACGTGATGGCTCTTTTTTTGCATGGTACCACTTGATCTGTAGCTGCGCGGCTGTGTTCACGTGGTGTCCACAGCATGAATATGTGCAGCTGTTTTGTGTAAATGGAGGATGCCGAGCTAAACAGATATCGGGTGTCTCAAATGAAACAGACCCAACCCCCGCGATAAGTACAAATGAATGAGCTACCTCATATTTTATCCTGACAGCGTACAGATCAAACCACTTCAAATGGCAAGTGTAGTGTACAGTTTTACTCCCAGCATGTCATGAATCATAACACGTGTTCATGTGAATGTATAAGGGCATTTCTACAGTTGGCCCCTGATGCCATGAGTTACTAGTGCTATGCCGCCTTTGGGATGCAAACACACACCTTCTTTACACTTTGAAAGCCTTTTATTTGCTTTAAAGCTAATTAACCAGAAATGTTTCATTTATTTTTTTTTCTAGCTTTAGCAATCATTCAGCATGTCTTAAATCTCTTGATGGTTGTGCACACACTTTAAGTTAGTTCATCTTTTGTACTTTGCAGTGAAGTAAATGCAAGTGCACTTTACAAGTGCTTCTTTATTACAAACTCTGTTTCTTCGCTGGATGCCCGAGATAATTGCTATTATTCGTGATCACATGATTTGCCACAGGGTACTTCTGCAGTGGTGTTACGTTCTAAATACTGATCCTGTGTTATTGATATGAATCAATCATCCACCGTGGAGGTCGCTATAAAAACATGAATGTTATAAGCTGTCTTTGGAGCAATTATATAAACAATCATTGAACCCTGACTTTGGTAGCTTTTTGATGAGAATTTCTGCGAGTGATGTTTTATGTATGATGCGCAGGACAGTTTGTTCTCAACGGTTATGCTCTATGTGGTGTGACGCTCCTAGTAAGCCTTAGATTTCATTCAGTCATTACTTTGTTTAGAAAAATTATGAAACCTTACCCTCTTGGCTAAGAACCTGATGCATAATGTTTAATAGAACACTATTTCTTCTTCATTTTCGACCCCTGATGTTTCGACTTATTAACTGTAGAGTTATGTAATGTCTGGCATTGTGATATTAGACACATTTTGCAGGTAGATGAATTCATTCAAAAGCACTCGGACTTGAACATGATTGTATCTCACCTCAGCAAGAATTATCTTTTAGACATGCTGACAGTGGATAATATTTATGGTTAACTTTTTTTTTTTTTTAACAACCCGTTTTGTTTGTTTTTAATTTGTGTTGGCTTTGAATAATGTGAAAATCCATCATGGTTGTGTTAAAAAATAATTCTACGGCGCCTCTGCATACATCTTGATCTCTTTCTAACCCTGTATGACCATTAAACAGAGAGACAAATCATGTCGGCATCTACTATAACCACTTCTGTAACCAAACTTTCCCTTCATGTTCCTCCTCTAATGCCGGTATTGAACTTAATTTTCCTTATTTAACAGATGTTTGTCAAATTAATGATATAATAAATTCTTTAGACCTTATTTGTGGGATTTCTATCTTCACACATTCACACTGACAAAAAAAAAAATAAAAATCATATTTTAAATGTTCAACTTTTTATTTGGGCACGTCCACACAGTCGAGCACAGCTGTTGCAGCTGGCTGGCTGTGATATGTTTGGCCGCAGCGTTTAGCCTCGCATCATTCAGCATGCTGAAATACACAAGACAGAGATGTTTATTAGCAACCACATATACACTGTCATAAAGTTACTCATGACTACACTGGAGATCACATGAGACGGCTATGTGAGGTCATCGTCAACAGAGGATTAAATCCAGTCTCTAAGATTAGTTCTTGTTACGAAGCCTGCTGGCTTATTTTAACAAATACTTCCAAAGGTCAAACAATTCTGCGGCGTACTGCAATACGACTTGCATCATGAGTTCAGTTTACCAACCTTGCCACCTTGGTCGCGTGTGCGGACACGGAGCTTGTTGACCTGTGATTCGGCCGCGTCAGCCCTCTCCTCTGCATCATCAAGCTCATGCTGGAGCTTCTTGTACTTAGACAGGTTTGTGTTTGCCAGCACCTCCTACAGACAGGAAGAAACCAGAAAACTGTTTCAGAACACACATTGTTGTAAAAATTAGGTTTTAGATTGGATGATAATTTATCACTGACGGCACACTGAAACTAAACGAAGTACACCATCTGTAACGGTAGACTCACCGCTTCCTCAGTCTGTCTCTTGTAACTCTTCACTTTGGTCTGCAGCTTGTCGATGAGATCCTGCAGACGGACCAGGTTCTTCTTGTCCTCCTCAGCCTGCACAAACACCACAGTGAGTTCTTACCCTACTTTCAATTTCTACATCCTGTCACGACGCGTGTGAAAAACAACAGTAGTGACTCACCTGGTAGGAGAGCTCTTTGATTCTCCTCTCAGACTTGCGCACTCCCTTCTGATACTCTTGGTTTTTCTTTTGCTCAGATTCCAGTTCATTCTCCAGTTCTTTGACCTGTCGGCGAGATCATTGCACAGTACAAGGATTAGCAGGTGGGTCAGTGACGACATAAGAAATAGTATTTGAATGTGTCTCAGCTCTCACCCTGGCCTCCAGCTTCTGGACCTGCTTCTTGCCGCCCTTGAGGGCGATCTGCTCAGCTTCGTCCAGACGCATCTGCAGGTCCTTTATGGTCTGCTCCATGTTCTTCTTCATCCTCTCCAGATGAGCGCAGGTGTCCTGCTCCTTCTTCAGCTCCTCTGCCATCATGGCTGCCTACAAATACAAAGCATCAATGTAAAAGGTTCATGAAGTAATCTCCCACTGGCCTGAAACCAACAGCAGCGACGATCAACACGCCTCTGGTAGAGCTTACAGTGGACTTTATTTAAGATGTGAGGTAAGCTGATTTATTACAGTAGAGATCTAATTACTGAATAATTACAAACACAATAAAGTCAACCATTCTCTGATCTCACCCCATCCCTGAAGATATATTTTGCACCGTCTTTGTAGTGTGAATATCTTATATCTGAGCTTCCTAACTGCACATCTCTTACATCAGTGATGGCCTTCTTGGCCTTCTCCTCTGCATTGCGGCACTCCTGCACAGCATCTTCGACCTCATTCGACAGATTGGACAGATCATTCTCCAGCTTCTTCTTCTGGTTGATCAGTCCTGTGTTCTGGAGAAAAAGAGTGAATTTTATAAGGTTCCTTTCCAGATTTAAATGTCAATAAATGACCATAAATAAGGTCTTTTATCATAAATATACTGCAGCTTGGTTTTTAATGCATTTTTCTTACCTGAGAATGCAACAGGTTGACTCTCTCGGTGGACTCGAGCAACTCATGCTCGGCTAGCTTGCGTGCACGGTCGTTCTGCTCCAGCAGGGATCTGAGCTCCTCCAACTCGGCAGCCAGCAGGTTGTTGCGGCGCTCCGTCACCGCCACTTGCTCCTTCAGCTCCTCCTTCAGGTGAAGAGTCTCATCCAGCTCCAGTTGAACGTCCTGTCAAGCACAAGCAACAGATTTTAATGGTCCTGAAACATTAACATAATAATAATGGACAAAGAAAAGTTCACCTCACCGATCATTCTGACACACAAGCTCACCTTGATCTGGATCTGAATGTTTCTTAGGAGTCTTTGGGACTCTGAGGCCTGCCTGTTAGCGTGGCTCAGCTGCACCTCCATCTCATTCAGGTCGCTCTCCATCTTCTTCTTCAGGCGCACTGCTTCGCTGCGAGACTTGACCTCTGCATCTAAGGTGGCCTGCATAGACTCCAGTGTTCTCTGGTTGTAACGGCTAGAAAGTGTACATAGAAAGATTAGGAGGATTTGAATGTATGTGGAGTGGTTGATGGCACAGAAACATAGATCTGCTGCAGCAGGATGAAAATATAAAAACTCACCGAAGGTTGTCAATTTCTTCATCCTTCTCTGCCAGCTTCCTGTCAACTTCAGCCTTGATCTGGTTTAGCTCAAGCTGGATTCGGAGAGTTTTGCTTTCTTCGTGCTCCAGAGTTCCCTGAGACAGATGGAGAAACCACTTGAGGCTTGGAAATATACTGTTGGCCACCTCAGAAAACCACAAAAAACAGAGAAGTGAGAGAACTCAGTGAAATGCTTACTTCAGCTTCCTCCAGTGCAGCTTGAATCTCGCTTTTCTCCATGTCCAGACCCTTCTTCATCTTCTCCAGCTCATGGATGGTCTTCACTCCCTGACTGATTTGATCAGACAGGTCAGTGATCTCCTCTGAAAGAGTAAAGATGAACAAGTAGTTTATATACTGCATAAGGACAGTGTATTAGCTGTCTCAATGCAAATCTCTAACAATGTATCAATGAAATGAGCTACAGTGGCACATACTGTACCTTGGAGGTTTTTGTTCTCCCTCTTCATGGTCTCCAGGTGATCCAAGGTCTCCTCGTAGGAGTTCTTCAGTTTAAAGAGCTCTGTGCTCAGGCTACGAGACTCCTTTTGAGAACTTTCCAGCTCTGACTGGCACTCCTCATACTTCTGTTTCCACTCAGCCAGCACCTTGAAGGGAAAATGAGATAGACTTTCAGCTTTTAAACAGCATCCCTTCTTCACTGGATAAAGCAGAGCTGCAATGGAGCAAAGGTCATGAGTTGGCCTTAATTTACATGGTACTAATACCCGACCCTGCCAGCCAGCCAGATGTACAAATTACTTAATTAAACTATTATTCATCTGTCTAATTGCCAATTGTAAAAGCAATCTTCTGGAGTCGTTGTCATCAGGAAACGTGACTTTTCTAGCTTTTCTTTTTTAGTCAGTACCTTGTCAAAATTGCGTTGCTTCTTGTCCAAGGCAGCAGCTGCAGCATTGGCGCGGTCCAAGTCGATGACCAGGTCCTCGATCTCTGTCTGGAGCCGGTGCTTGGTCTTCTCCAGAGAGGAGCACTTAGCATTGGAAGATTCCACTGTTTCCTCAGCCTCCTGCAGGCGTGTCGCCAGCTTCTTCCTAATAATTAAACAGGCAAAACAAATTTAATGCTCATGCCTTCAAAGGATCTTTCTGTTCCATCTGATTCTGTAAAAATACGTCTCA
The DNA here is from genome assembly GCA_036937835.1 of Pampus argenteus. Lineage (NCBI taxonomy): Eukaryota > Metazoa > Chordata > Actinopteri > Scombriformes > Stromateidae > Pampus > Pampus argenteus. The sequence continues at coordinate 20,050,756 of CM072863.1, read as the reverse complement.
CTCACTTGGCTTCTTCCAGCTCTTCAGTCCTCTGGATGGCGTCAGTTTCATACTTAGTCCTCCACTGCGCCACCTCAGTGTTGGCCTTGGACAGAGCTCTCTGCAGCTCAGCCTTGGCTTCCTGCTCCTCATCATACTGCTCTCTCAGAAGATCGCAGTCGTGTCGAGATGACTGCACCGCGTGAGCCAGGGTGTTCTTAGCCTTAAAGAGACCAATCATGGAGTTGGAGAGCAGCTTGTTAAACTGGAGGAACTCAGGAGCTCTGCATTGGCAGCTACCATCTCTATAAATGATAAACATTGACTGATTGATTAGGAACTGACCTTGGTCTCCTCCTCCAGCTGTTTCTTTAGCTCTTCGACATTCTGGCCGAAGGAATTCTTGGAACGCTGGAGCTGGGAGACCATTGATTCCCGCTCTTCCAGCTTCCTGCCCAGCTCGGCTACGTGGGGAGCAGATATATATATGTCACATACAATTCCTTGAAATCTGTCTAAGATTTATGATCAAATTAATATTTCTTACCACTCTCAGCCTGAGCACGGGCCCTCTGGGTGTTGCTATCATTGAGCTGCCTCTGAAGCTCCTCCGCCTTGGCTTTAGCCTCGTTCATTTGATCTTCATACTGACGACACATCTTGTCTGAATTGGCCTGCAGACCAGAGATGGAAATTGTAGCTTTTTTTTCCTCTTCTCTTTAGACGGATCTGATGTGGTCCTATATTATTTTAAATCTCTTTAAAGTGTATTTGTCCTCATATGTCTACCTACCTTGCCTTTGCAGAGCTGCTCCACAGTGGAGGCCAGATCATCAGCCTCCATCTTGACCTCACCCCTCTCTTTCTCCAACTTCTGCTTGACTCGCTGCAGACTGTCGATCTGCTCGCTCAGCTCCGCGATGCTGTCAGCGTGCTTCTTCCTTAAGGCTGCCGTTGTGGTCTCGTGGTGCAGCATCGCTTCCTCCAGGTCTCGCCGAGCCTTGAGAAAATCAGTCTCTCTCTTCTTGTTAATCTCAATCTGGACTGAGGTGGCTCCACCTGCCTCCTCCAGGCGCTCACTCAGCTCCTCCAGCTCACGAGCCACATCACCACGCTGCTTCTCCACTTTGGCTCTACAAGCCCTGTCGGCATCCAGCTCCTCCTCCAGCTCCTCTGTTCGAGCCTGGAGAAAGCAGTGGTCAGTTACTTTATCAAACTGATGTTACATCTCTGCTCTATCAGAGGTTAAGAGACTAGTCTTCACCTGTAACTCCTTTATCCTCTTCTGGAGCTGGTTGGCCAAGACTTGCTCATCTTCAACCTTTGTGCTCATCGCATTAATTTCAAAGTCTTTCCTGGTAGTAAAATTATTTTTTGTTAATAACCTCAAAGACAAGATGATGTTTTTTTTAAATATAATATATTATTAATCATATCCGCATATACATGATCAGTCTTACTTTTTCAGCCTCTCTTCAAGTTGTTGCTTGTCGTTCTCCAGGTCCATCACAGACTCCAAGGAGAGTTTAAGATCTCCCTCCAGCTTACGTTTGACCCGTTCCAGGTCCATACGCAGCTTCTTCTCTTGTTCCAGAGATCCCTCCAGCTAATTCACAGACAGAAAGTCCAAATATGTTACTAGATAGTATATTGCATACATCACAATAATAAAACTGATTTATTTTTTTTATCGACTTGTTACCTATCAGCATGTGGAGCTAAATGTTGCAGGATGTTTAGTTTTGGTAAGTGATAAATAAACTCACATCATCTACTTGTTGCTCCAGCTTGGCCTTGGCTTTGGTCAGAGTGTTGACTTTGTCTTCCTCTGCCTGCAAGTCATCCAGTGTCTGCTGATGAGCCTCCTGGAGAGCCTTCTTCTCCTTGGTCAGCTTCAGTATGGTTTCATCCAGAGCTGCCATTTCTTCTATCAGGTTCTTTACCTGCAGGCAAGAAGAAGAAAAGAAATTTGGCACTTAGGAACTTGGAAATCAAAGACACATTCTTGTTTTTCCCCCTCAGACGTGTACAGTACAATGCACCTGCTGTGCTTCTGTGGCCTCTTAGCACCCTCTGTCGGTAACTCGCTGCTCTCATTTTCAAGTCTCCTCACCTTGTTTTCAGTGGCATGTTTCTCCTTTTCCACTTTAGCCAGGGTGATCTCCAGATCATCAATGTCTTTCTTCAGCTCGGCACACTCGTCCTCCAGCTTGCGCTTTTTGGCGAGCTCATTAGCGTTCATCTCCTCCTCTTCTTCCAACCTCTCCATGATTTCTTTCACTTTGGCCTCCAGCTGGATCTTAGTTTTGATGAGCTGGTCACAGCGCTCCTCGGCATCGGCCAGATTGTCCTGCTCCTATGGAACAAAAAAAGAACAAAGTAAGAACCAAAAAATTGAAATATGTTATAAATTTCCTATACTCCTCCAAAATTTCCCCCAAATGTGTTGAATACATCAGGTGTGTTACTTACTGCCTGCAGCTGTAGAGAGAGGTCATTCTTCTCTTGGATCAGGCTGACCTGCCTCTCCTCCAGCTCTTTACGCTTGACCTCAGATTTCTCCAGAGCCTCCTTCAGCTTGGCTAGCTCCTCCTTCAGAGCAGCCAGCTCTTTTTCAGTGGCAGCGCTCCTCAGAAGGGGCTTGAGTTTGAAGAAGAGCTTCATCCAGGGCCAGTGCTTGACAGCATTGAAGGCTCGGATGTTCCACTGGATAATCATCAGAGCGTCCCTGAATACAGGAAAAAAATGGAGGATATGAACTTTCAGGTTTGAAGAACAAATCTAAAATGTCACACCAGTGATTCTCAAACAGGGTACTTTTATCCCAGGAGGCCCTTCAGCAGTTTTAGAATGATTTTAAAGAATATATCCACATATTGGTGGGATTGAAGTACTTGAACTCATCTGATAGGGCTGTGTGGGGGTCATGCCTGAAAAAACAAAGTTGGGAAACACTGACGTAGGCTGTATGAGACTTTAATACCAATAGAAATAAAGTTCTGAGCACGTATATGAGGGAAGAAGGTCAGAAAGATTTATCCTGGACTTCCCCGTTTATTTATTTAGTTACTTCTCCTTGGCGCTTGATTTTTTTGGCACTAATCCTGCAAGTATCTAATCATAAACCCAGGGATGTGGTATGAAATCATACACCTAATGCTGCTTTTGATGTTTCATGACTGTGACCAAACAGGGTTACTCAGATTGATTTAGTCTCAGGATGGCTTCTCACAGCCCTAAATATGGACCCAGAGCAGACTGGTCAAGGACTTCCTGTCAGTGTTCAGAGGGTGAATTTGAGTGAGCAGGAGGTGACTGAATGAGGGTAGGGGGGGAGCTGATTGCGTTTTTGACATGACTCCATGCCGGGTGCCTCTCAAAGGTGAGCGTTTGTGTTTATTTGGGAACTAAAACCCTCTGTCCAACGGCAGGCTTTAATCCTCTGTCACCCGCCACATATCCCATCAATGCACTCACTTAGAAGTACAGGCGCCGCGGACAAAAGGGGCCAGGGGCCATCGGGCATCCAGGGAGGGGGCTGGGGGTTGTATTTTTAGGGAGGGCCTGAGCAGCTGCCACTTGACACATGTCGCCACCTGGCTCTGAGGACACCGTCAGCATTGTTTAAATTAGAGAGAGCGTATGGAGAGAATGACCAGAGACCTGAGAGTGGGGTGTGTGTGTGAGAAAGAGATACAGGGTTGGGGCCCTTATTAACAGTAGGGCCACACACATGCCTAGTAACCATACAAGGGCAAGCACACGCCTCACACACGCCGATAACACTGCCCTTGCATGCCACACATACTAGAGCAAGGGAGTGAACACTAAGGTATAGTGTATCACAAGCTGAAAGGCTGGCGGCTGATCATGTTGCTATTGAACCTGTTCAAAGAAACAACTGGTGTTGGAGGTCTTTTTTTTTTATTGTACTTCACCTTCTTGTTAGGTATAAAGCTCAAAGGCTTTCATGCGCCTAAGAATACATTTTATATTCATTCAGGTAAATTTTTTTTTTACCTCATGTCTATCATCTTCTGAAGCTCTATCCTCATGATCTTTCCTCGTGCATATGCCTGCAGCAGCTTCAGCACTTTGGTCAAACGTTCATCCCTCAGCTCTTCGAGGTGACCCAGCAAGCCTGCCTTGAAGAACACCTACATGAAGCCGGGAAGAAAGAAACAAGGATTAAGTCAGGGGATGACAACACAACAAAAAAAAACAAAACACAAAAAATAACACATAATCTGTAATAATGTGTCTGTATGTTACACACAAGCTGATGCTTCGTACCTTTGTGTGTCCAAATTTATACTGGTTGTGGTCAATATCCAAAGAACCCAGCAGCTTTTCTGCAGCTTTCCTGCTGTCCACAAACTTATCATCTGGGATGGCTTGTGGGTTCAGGATACGGTAGCTGAACAAATGTATAAAAGACTTTTTTTGTCAGGACTGATCACAGCGTGACTCAAAGTCCTATATTGAAAAAGTGATCAGAGCGTGATGTGTGTGTGTAGCCTGGTTTGTCTTACCGTTGTTTGAACTCAGCGTAGAGTATGCGGTTGGGAAAGCCCTTTCTGCAGATCCTGATGCCTTCCAGCACACCGTTGCAGCGTAGCTGGTGCAGCACCAGAAAAGGATCAATCTTCCCTGCAGAGAACGGGTTCAGACATGAGTCTAGTCCCCATGGTTTAGCACCTGATGATATGTGATGATTGCGTTGAGTGTTACCTGGAGTCTTGGTCTCATTAGGGATGATGCAGCGAACAAAGTGTGGCTGGGTGCTGCGGAGGTTGGTCATCAGCTTGTTCAGATTTTCCTGAAGGAAAGAGAAAACGTTATCCTAGTAATCTCTTTTTTTTTTTTTTTAAACAAAAATAAGTAGAGAACCTCGAACAGTAAAACACATTTAATCTCACAGGACTTTATGTTCCTCACAAGTGTCGCTGATGTAAACGAGAAAGGAGCCAGCACAGACTTAAAGTGATGTTCATGTGATCATTGCCCTAAACATCACTGCAAGTCTTAACTGCCTCCGTCCCAGCTGTCCGGTGATGCCAACAAATTTTCACACCACAAAATATAACACAGACAGTTATTTAGAATAACCTCTGACTGGATTCACCCGGATAAGCTGTTAGAGCATTTTACTGGTGTCGGTCTCACCTTGTGAAGCTGAGACACAGTCTGGAAAGAGGCTGCCTTCTTCCTCTTTTCCTTGATGCCAGGCTTGGGATCAGCTGTGTGGTAATAAGCAGGGTGATTCATTTGACCACATTAAGGCATCCATTATGTACTTTAGTCTTCTGTCACAATCGTGCCGACTGTACCTGTACTGTCTGAGCCAATGTAATTTTCATACAGACAGGCTAACAGCTTGTTGGAGGACTTCTGGAAACATGCCACCACCGTTTCATTCAGCGGGTCTTTGTTTTTGTCTAACCAGCCGTTAATATTGTATGGCACCTGTGAAACACAGTAGGAATATACAAATTACTAAATGCACTTAAAACTGCAGTGAATTTGTTCATGTGGGAATCAATTAAGAGAATGCTCTCACCACTCCAGCATAGTGCATCAGCTCAAAATGGGCCTCGTACTTGCGCTTCTTGTCTGGCCGTGGCTTTTGGAAATTAGGCGACTTGCCAATGTGATTATCATACAGCTTGGCTTTAAAGCTGCTGTTCGTGGCCTTTGGGAACATGCACTCCTCTTCAAGGATGGACATGATGCCCAGCGGCTGCAGGGGACAACAACGTGTGAGTCTAGAAAAATCGATTCAACTTTGCCTAATACGACTGAAATCACTCGCTTACCTTCTCAATGAGATCAATGCAAGCTTGAAGGTCCAGCCCGAAGTCGATGAAGGTCCATTCGATGCCCTCTCTCTTGTACTCCTCTTGCTCCAGGATGAACATGTGGTGGTTGAAAAACTGTTGCAGTTTCTCATTCGTGAAGTTGATGCACAGCTGCTCGAAACTGTTGAGCTGCATCGAAGGAGGAACAGGTGTTTCGAGGGAGCATTAGAAGCATGAAAAACATGAGAATATGTCACACCGATTCATCCTGCAGTAATTCATTTTGACGAGAACGAGGATGAGACACAAACAGAGCACCTGTTGACATTCAAACATAGTATTCACATGCAAGTAGAAAGCCAGTTTGATCTCAATATATATAAAAAGACAACTTTAACAACTGTATTAACATTAATAATAATAATAATAATTGCATAAAATCAACTCACATCAAAGATCTCAAAGCCAGCGATGTCTAGGACGCCTATGAAGTACTGCCGAGGCAGAGCGGTGTACAGGGTCCGGTTGATGCGTCCCACGAGCCATTTGAACATGCGGTCATACGTGGATTTGGCCAGAGCGCCGACGGCATAGTTAACCTACAGCGCCCACGCACAAATACACACATGCACAGGAGGAATACAACTGTCATTCACACGGATAGGCCCTGTTGCTTAGATACCAGATTCTAGTGTGTGTGGAGCGGCAACTGTATTGATCTGTCCTTCATCAACGTACTAGTCGTCACTCTAGAGAACAAACAGAACCTGAACACATGCTACCTTGTAAAGTATACAACATATAATAAACAGATATGCTTCTGTCTATATGATCTATTAATAGATTTGTTCTTTAGTTATACATCATCTCCCACTTTCTCTGATTACCATTAAGAAAACTACTGATATAGTGTCAGATTTAAAAAAAATAATGAAATAAAGAACATAAACAGCAAACACAGATGTATCTTCTCACCTGTTCAACATTCTGGCCCTTCACCACGTACTCGTTGCCCACCTTCACCCTTGGGTGGAGGAGACCCTTGATGAGATCAGCTGAACTGACTCCCATCAGGTACGAGGCCTTGTCCGCACCTGGTCAACAAACAGGACGAAAACAGTCAATCACAAATATGTTTTTTTTTTTTAAATATTGTGGTTGATTTTGTGCCAGATCCTCTGTGACTGGTTCTTACTTTCAGTGCCGTCGGCCTCCGCCTGCTCCTCACGCTGCCTTTGCTTGAATTTCATGTTTCCAAAGTGCATAATGGCTCCAACTATTTTGTAACAGCCATACTTCTCATCAGGCAGGAAGCCGAGGATGTCCATGGCATGCTGTAGAGAGACAGAGAAGGAGAGATCTCACCACTTGATCGATTGGATGTGCTGTACTAAAATGCAGCTCTCCCTTATGGAAAAGACAAAAGCACTTACATCAGTGGCCATCAGCTCCTGTCCATCATCCATGTTCTCCACGGTGGTCACCCCCTGGGAGCAGAAGTGGTAGTCGTACGGGTTAGAGGACACCAGCAGCATGTCTGGAACAAAGAGGTTACACAATTATGTCACAGTCATAGGTTAAAATAAAATAAAATAAAATATATATATATATATATATATAAATCTAAAGCAGCCTCAGGGACAAACCTAACAGTTCAGCTTTCTTCTGAGACATGATCTGGTAGTAGATGTGGTAGCTCCTCTCACCAGGCTGCTGAAATATCACCCTGGATTTTTCCAGAAGATCTAAAAAAAAAAAAAAAAAAAAAAGAGAGAAAATTCATATTACAGAAAAGAAATACATGGTGTTAAAAATACTGCGTTTACAATATTAACTCACATATATCAATATCAGCCGAGGCCAGTTTTCCAGTAGGTCCAAAGTGGATCCTGATAAACTTTCCCTGTGGGAAAAATATCATTGAAATGCTCAACCAACTAATATAGAGAATATCAAGCTCATTTGAATGTATATAAAATATAAAATTTTTTATATTTAGGTATTTTACAGGTACTCACAAAACGGGATGAGTTGTCATTCCTTAGCGTTTTGGCGTTACCGAATGCCTCCATGGCGGGGTTCGCCTCAATGATCTGATCCTCCAGAGTCCCCTGAGAGAGACAGTCATCATCAGTAAAATGGAAATATATATATTTTACAATTACAAAAAGTAATCTCTAACTCACCCCTGTTTTAGTGGCAGGACCTTGCTGCAAAAGAAGAAGACGAGAAGCCTGTGAGTGGAATATCATGGCAAGTATGGCTGAATAATGCTTTCAAAACCAAAAGGGAACATCATGACTGACTGGAAAATTAGAAACTGGTTGTTAAAACTGTGGTAAAAAAAACCAAAACCAATAATGGCTAATTTGTTTTATATGATGAAGTGTGGTGAACGCAGGGGAAGAAAAGGGGAGGAAAAATAAGCATCAACCAACATAGAAAATCAAAAATCAAAATGGGAAGATGGAAAATCTGGAGCCAAAAAAGAAGAAAGAAATTACATGGAAATGAGAAAAGAAAAAAAAATGATTCAAAAATCAATAAGAAAGCATTGTGAAGTGGCTGGAAGTGGCTGCACAACACATGAGGGTAAATGAATGTCATCAGTTTTCACTGTTTGGACAGTGAGGAAAATGTATGGAAATGTATGGTTTAAAAGGATTCCTGGGACCAAAAAAATAAAAATAAAAAATAAAAATATGAAGAAAATAAAATTTTAATGCAGCAAAAAAGCTTGAAGAGGGAGGTGTGGAACAAAAAAATACAGGTTGCCATGTCGGCCTTACTCCTTTCTTAGCAGATGTTTCCCCAAGAGCTGCAACAATGGCAAAATACTGAATAACACGTTTCGTGTTGACAGTTTTGCCAGCACCGGATTCTCCGCTATAGGAGTGTAAAAAATAAATAAATAACAAAGTGTAGATACAACAGGTAAAAAAAAAAAAACTATTTAAAAAGATAGTGTAAATCAAAACCATTACACTGCATGAGAGAAAGAAAAAGAAAAACGTGAGGAACAGATTTCAGTCAAAGCCAAAAATCTTCAGAAGAAAAGAAAAAAAAATCCTGAAAGAGTGTAAAAAGTCTACATATTGTTATTATATCAGTGCTGATATATGTACGCTTCTAATGTGTGACTTGCAATGAGACTTCATATATACATATATATATATATTCATTTGAAGCCACTGATACTTACGTGATGAGCATGGACTGGTTCTCCCGATCTGATGATGAGAAAATAACAAAAAAAGCTTGTGAGATGTTGTGACTCAGATCTGACTGACAGCAGTGTGTGTTTATATCTGCCGTATGTACTGTATGCATCTGCATGTTGCTCTCATATTGTTGTGTGTGTGTGTGCGACCACTCACGCCGCAGCATGTCATTGTAGGCATTGTCTGCGATGGAGTAGATGTGCGGCGGCGCCTCGGTGCGGCGTTTGCCCTTGTAGGCAGCGACCACCGGGGCTGTGTAGACGGGCAGCCACTTGTATGGATTCACCGTCACGCAGAAGAGCCCGGAGTAGGTCTAAAATAACAGCAGGGCAGCAAAGAGGGTTAACATTTCCTAAGATCAATGTTGCAAAAACATGTGTGAGGGGAGAAAAAAAACGCCATCAGTCCAGAAAAAGACACTCACATAAATCATCCAGGCAGAGTAACGTCTGCGCAGGTTGTAAAGGACAGAGGCCTCGTTGAGGTGTGTCAGCATGGCCATGTCTTCAATCAGGTCGAATTTAGGAGGATTCATCTGCTGGATGTCATCGTCCTTCACTGTCAGAGTCTGAGGGACACAGGCAGACACGAGAAAGGCATCATGGGATTTGTGTTGGACATGTAAAAACCGAGAGGTTATTGTTATTCGGTTTTTTTCTGTCTGTATAGGAACCATGATCTCTTACCCTTCCGTCTTTTGTCTCAACAATAAATTTGCCACCGTTGGGTTCCTTGATCTCAATCTCGATGTAAGCTTCTTTGTCATCTGGGATCCAGGCTCGCTTCTTACCTAACAGCACAGCAGAGACATGTACACTGAGAGGGGGGGAAGCAAAACTCTCCAAAACACATGTAATATCATTAAAAAACAAACAAACAACCTGTTTATAATATGATGAAATTCAAACAATAATCACAAACTTAAAATATTAAAGAAGTCACCCTGTGTGACAAAAATACTCCACATATAATAGGCTGATATTGTACAAGCATGTTGTTGTATTTATTGGATTAAAAACCTTATTGATACTTTTTTCAGAAACAATTTAATAACAGTAAAACAGCTGTTTAACATTTAACTAAAGCAGAGAGGAAATCCAACAGTTGGTTGATGTTAATTCATGTGTTTCTAGCACTGCTGTGAAATCTTCAATATATAACTGATACTGACATTCAGCCGTTTCTTGAATATCTGAAACAAACTGTAACTGTGCTGGTTAATGGATTGTGTGTTTCTCACCATCAGCTGAATTTCTACATTGTATTTTAACGACAGAAAACAATTTCCAAAAGTCCAAAAAAACTATATCAAACACCGATATGAGCATTTTTCATATGATTTGCCTTATAAGGTTGCGTTTCTTTGGAGTGTCCTTATTAGGTGATTAGATGATATCAGGCCTACCGTCAAAAGCGACGGTCTGCGCCACCAGCAGCTCCTGGTCAGATTTGCGTAAAAACGCCGCAGCTTCCCCGAACTCTCTCATGTCAAAGCGGGACATGGTGGCAACTCCTCACCGGCCCCAAAACCCGGACGCGGACAGACAAGATGTGGAATTCCTTTGGTAAGAAAACAACACATTTTTTTTGTTAGGATCAGTAGTTTTTAAAAAAGATAAAAGGTTTTTTTTTCTTCCCATTATTGATTGATGGATGAGGTCAGCTGCAGTCACACAAAAAAAAAGCAAACAAACAAAACAATACGTGGCCATGAAAACACTGTGCGTAAAGAGCGCAAATCCTCTATCACCATAACTGAAAGCTGGATGAAAACTATGAAAACACAGCAGCATTATAACAGCCTACTCACACGTGTTACACAGGCACACGGTTCAACTACACTGTGATGAAAGCAGGACTCTACAAGACGTTTTCAAAGAGGAGCAAACCCGCGCGTAAAACCTACCAAACAAAACAAAAAAAAGTTCTCCACTGACCTCCGAACGACCACAACGAAATAACAGCTTGGTGAGATGTGCCCTCCTTTATACTGTGTTCCTCAAGGTCACGGTCAGTGGACATTTGTCCCTCATTAGCATATGCCACCTCCTCCGACGCCTATTGGTGCTGAGCGCCTGTCTCAATTGACACAAAAGGAAAGCTACGTTTTTGTCATTGCGCTAAACCCAAGCCGGCTATTTTTGTATCCCAGTTATTTTATGCACTGTACACACTAAGGAGGGAGTGGGAGAGAGTTGCATTAGGAGCATCCCTGTAGGGGGGAATTTTTTATTTTATTTTATTTTATTTTTATTTTTATTTTTTCTCAGGGTGATGCATCATTGCCTCTGCCTAACACAGTGTCTTGTGTCCACACCCAGCAACAAAAAACTGGAGATGTAACAGAATATTTTATTATATGGTTCGCACGTACATACTTGAAATGTATTTATTCCTCTTATCCTCGCCTCTCTCTCGAAACCAGTGACAAATGCACTGATCCCACTTTGGGTGACTCTGATGCTCATGAACTCACGTTGGCCTCTGAGTAATTGCCCTGCTGCTTTTGTGTTGTTAAGAGCCAACCAGGGATGTTTGCTTATTGTGTATGGCCACAGAGGATGCAACCTTAGAAGAGATTATTTCAGGAGCTGTGTGGCATTAAACATGCTACTATAAATACACTTCATTATATTAATAGAGGGAAACATGGCGCGTGTGGCTCCTACCACAAAAAAAAATAAAAAAAAATGCTTTTACGTGAATTCAAAACAGAGAAATATGGGCCCAAGTATGAGACGTAAGATTGTATTTAACTTAATTTAACTTTTTGTTTTTAATCAGTGTTTCTCTAGAAAGACATAGACAGCAGTGTCTTGGACATCAGGTGAAAATGTGAAGTATATGTCTTGGTAACCATCCGCTGATCGGAGCAGTGTGTTACATTTTTACACGTAGCTGCTGTAATTTTGTGTATCCCGTAATTCTGGCATAAGCACTGCGCCTCTCACACTCCAGATCTGACCTTCAGAGCAAGGGGAGAGGTTGGAGCCTGGTATGAGAGCAGGGTGACAGTGCAGCACACGGGGGGAGGCGGAGTGGTGGGTGGGGTGGGGAAAGGGGACCACAGTTTCTCAGAATAGACAAAGCCAGAGTCCAGCATTCCTGATAGGGAGATTGACTGTTAACCGTTGGCTGCGTTGAGTTTTACAAAAGCAACGCAGATAAGCAGATACGTCTACGGTCGACTTTTACAAACCCTAAGAGGGGATACTGTAGGTCTGTTTGCTCCTGTTTCATTCAACCTACACACACACACACACACACGTACAAACACATGACAACAAACTCCAACATGGATGTCTTGACTCGAGGGGCAGCCATCTTTGTTGATGCCGCTATCTGTTGCCGTGGCAGACTGAGAGGTGTTGCCGTGATGGCTCAAACTTTCTTGGGCATCAGTTAGATAGAGCGGGCCTGAGCTATTCTGGGACAAGGGGCTCTTCAGAGAAGCAGCAGAGGCTGTTTTATGTACTATGTCACTTGCTGCACCATTTGAAAAGCTGGCATGCTGATAACATATGAGGAGGAGATGAATCCCAAAGTCCCCAGAGCTGCTGGCTTTAAATAAGTCTACATACTTCGGCACGTAAACACACACACACACACACACACACATACAAAAACACATAATGAAGTGCATGTACTGTTAGCGTCGTCCCCCAGCACATCTCTCTGCACTGCTATACCGCAGCCTACTGCAACAGCTGACTTCTTAGAGCAACAGCTCTCCTTACGTCCCTAGTGTTCTTCAAAATCATTTAGACCCTAATGTGGCCTGGACCATTAATGCTTATGTTTTGATTATTGGACATTTGTGCAGCTTTAAATTACCTTCCTGTATAAAAAATCCTCCACTAGAGTCCAGCTGCAGGCCTCGACTCCAAAATGTCCTCAGTTCATTCTGGGGTTTGGCCCGGACGTCAGGGTTGATGATGTGCAACCGAGGAGCCGACATTTTGGGCATCAGGACTTGATCTGGGGGTCGGTCACAGTTGTTTTAGATCATCATGCACTGGATGCCACCAGGCTTAGGCAGCGAGATGGAGAGAATGGATCGGGAATTATGACTGCAGTCATTCTCATCAGTGTTTAATCGTACTCGACGCAGCCCATCTCCGTCTCCGTGCACAGGTGGGGACTGCTTATCGGCAACAGCAAATGCCAAAAGAGGTATATTGAACTGCTGCTGCTTTTACGTTGCAATCGAGACGGACAAACATAATGATCAGTTTCTGTATCTGCAGTCTTATAACTTGTGTTTAGTTGTTTGGTCTTTATTAAAAGCCCTTTGAAATGCATTTGTCGTATAAAATATACTAGTTAGATAAAGTTTATAATTATTATAACATTTAAAAATCTATAATTGAAAACTGCACTTATGGAAATAACTCAACGTAAACGTATCTTATATGATTTTTTCCCCCCTTTCCATAAAGCACTTGGTAACTACAGTGTTGAAAAGTGCTGTATGAATAAAGTTTGCCTGCTTGAGCGAACAAATATTAGGATCCCTGTTTTGCACTATGCCAGTAACCATAAAAAGGTCGGTGAAGCAGTGTTTCATTTTGGATCAAAGCATTCATCGCTGGTGGATATTTCTGTAATCGCCTCGTGCCTGCCCACAATACCTTGCAGCAACTGTGCGGGCTCAGGTCTTAGCCATCGGTTCATCAGAGTGGAGACGGGCAGGCGCGTGGCACAAACACACTCTAAAGCCCTCAATTACTCTTCCACAGCAGCTCCACCCCCCCCCCCCCCCCCCCCGACATCCACTCATACACAGGCAACAATAACACACGGCAGACTTAATCAGTCTTTTAGCGAGCCGTTCAAAGGTTTGATGCCTCTGCTATTAGCCTCTGGCTCCAGACAATACCCCGTCTCTCATTGTGCTAAGTTGTGGTCTGGGTCAGTGGGCCCGGCCTGCTCGGCCAGCCCTTCCCTCAGTATGCATGGCAGCCCTCAGCTGTCTTTCTATTTCAGGAGCATGGAGGCATACCTCGACCCAGCTGGGGCATCAGAAACAATGGGCATGCTGCCTTATCCAAACACAGGCCCGCAGACAATCTGACGCACTCCAGGATCCCAGTGAGAGCCCCGCAGCAGCCCCCTCCTGCCTAATAAAGCAGAAGTAAAGGGTTAACAAGGCTGCGCGGACACTTAGACACATCACTCAGAAGCTGGGAAGCTTCTTTTAAACACCTCGCGATGAGCGATCCACTGCAAGGAGAGATTCATGCTGCTGTGTGGTTTGCAATGATAGACGGGAAGGTAGCAGAAAGCAAACACAGCTACAGTTCATTCTTCACACTGGTGTTTCTGATGTGAATTGTTTGCTGTACATCTTTGTGTAAACTGTCTGTGTCTTTATTCATTTTTGAAAAATTGATGATGATTATGGTGTATATGTATCCATGTGTCACCACTGAGGTCGCACACTTTCATGCCACTTGTTTACCGTGTCAATTTGTGTCTATACGGCTGTACAGAGCGGTTCAGTTCACACTATGTGTTCCAGCTCTTGTATTCAGGTTCCAATGAAATCACTGGTTCTTAACAGCAAGTCGTGACTTCAGTTGCTCTGCTTGACTTTAAATAGACTTGGAAGGGAAGTCTGTCTAGCTGCTTGGAAAGACCTTCAGTTAGTGACCTACAGCATCTCACTGTCAGGGTGGACATAGCTTCAACTAATTTACAGTCATTCCCGTTTGGGGGTCTGTTAAAGATGCGCAGGGATGCAGGTGGCCCTCCTCGGCCTCTGACCATTATTGCTATTTAGACAGAGCTGCTGTCACAATGAGAGGCATTTCACAGAGACGCGTGGCGGCTCTTTCACAGTTTACACAGGCTCCGAGCCCTCGTATATTTCCTTTATACGCACATGCATTCACGCATACACACAAACACCATCACCACCTCTGCCAACACCTCGGACACAGAAGACCACGTCACCTGTCGCCCGTGGCAACTGCTCAAACACGCAGAGGGAGAAGTGACCGACTGGCAGCGCATGTGTTACACCATCGAATTGTGAGTTCAATTAGTTCACTGGGTTGCCAGGCAGAATCCGAGTAAACTGACACAGACCACTCAGGGGAAATATCAGCCGAAGCAAGAGAGAGTCACTCTGAGTAAACACACAGAGATACAGGCCTGAACGGGGCTGGTGGCTCAGATCTCAAACTGTTCTGTTATTCAAAATGTGAAGATTTATGATGATAAGTCATAGTTTTATTGGCTTTTAGCCCGAATAATGAAACACAGGCCCATCTCAAGGACGTAGACAGATCAGTAATAAGCCATTACAGGTTTTCTCAATGTTGAAGACACATTTTCTGAATAATTATTGCCGTTCACAAAATACAAAGTGCACTCACTGGTTCAAAACATTCAATTCATGTGTCAAAAGTGAATGCATTCATCAGCCAGGCCGTCATTGCCACCGAAATGATTTTTCTTTATTTATCTATTTAGACGCACAAACAGTAACCTAATAGTGAAATCCTCCACGGCCAGATGGAAGATATCCATCAAAACTCAAAAATGCAGCTTCTACCTCCTGTTCATAAAATACATGAGACAAATTAAATACAACCAGTTTGTTAGATGTATTGTGTTGCTCTTGTCTGAGATCTCCTGGCACAGTGTACCAGCTCCCCTACATGTCCTTCTTCTGTGTCCACCTCTCCCTCTACAGAAATGTACTTTCACACACTTGACGGGCCTGTTGTCGCGCTCTGAAATCTGTCTGCTTACATTCAATAACTGTAGTATCATAAAACTGAGTTCATCCCCGTAGTGTAAATTCGTTTTCGTGCCTTCCAGTTGTTACTGATTTGTTCTTTCTGAGGTTTAACACCAACTTGAGTTCATGTTTCTTTACATTTTTGCGGAAGGAATTTGATTCTGTTACCACCACGGCTTTCAAAGCAACGTCAAATGATGGTTCATCCAAGTTACGACTTGTAGATTTGATGTCACCTCGTCATCCTGGACTCCATCTCAGACCTTATTCTGTCATCTCTGACATTGTTTCAGTTGTGTGTGATAATTATATATATGTCCTACTTTTCATAATATAAAAACTATAAGTAAACTAACACAAATTATAGTCCAAGTGCATGTTGATATGGAGGGTCTATAATAAAAAAAAAAAAAAAAGAAAATATTTGGGAATCCTGGTTTATGGCACCAACAGCTGCTAATGAAGGCATTCCTGCCAAGAGCTGCAGTCATGTGTCGCCCTTTCACTTTGTCCCTTCTTTCATGGATTTCTCTTTTTGCTTTCAACTGGCCGAATAAAACAGAAAAGATAAAAATAAAAATCTCTAAACATAATCACACAATCTCAGAAATCTAATCTAAAGGCACTGTTTCTTTCATCCACCGATGCTACTGTTACTGTATCCTAACAACACAAAACAACAACATAAAGTTCCTTTTGGTCTGTGTATGTATTTTGGATGGATATTTGCACATTTTAACAATGGGTATATCAGTGATTTGGTGATTTGGCTCCAGTTGTCCTCAGCCAGCAGAGGGCATCAGCCTCAGCCTCATGGAGCTTCCTCCTCAGGCCTCAGAGATCCTGCCGGCATTTAACATCTAGTCAGAGCTATGTGGGATCCTGGGATGTTGAGCAGTGAGAAGTTGGAGCAGGAGCAGGTGAAGAGGGTCCTGAGGGAAAGCCTTCGAGACGTAACAGAAGGATCAGCTCGGCATTCAGAGAAGTGCTACTTCCTGGCAGCAGGCCAGGCACACAGACAGCTGGCACCGTGTGCGCCTCAGTCCTCCTCTTCACTTCTCACACTGCATTTAGCGCACAATACGACAGTGTTAGCAATCTGTTGTCATCTCTTAATTGGCAGTGCCCGAATAGTGTGAACATCAGAGGTTGGAGTCCTCGGAGGAGTCTTCTTAACTGTTTACATACAGCCAAAAGAGAAAGAAACTGGAAAAAGCAAACATTTCCCACTGAGAGAGAGTGTAACAGGACCTGCTCTATGTATCAGTTCAAACAGGAGTAAAAAAAGTCAAGCTGAATTTGCCCTTTTGGTTGAAAGTATTGTGATCCTGACCAATGCTACCCTCTGCTGCCACAGAGCATCAATCACACGTCCCCACTTTCTCTGAAATGTGCATATTACATTTTCTCCTTTTCGACTTTGACTTTTCCCTTTCTCTGATGATATTGATTTATTGATGTGCTGTGATAGCTGCACAATTATTTCTTAAATTAAGTGGTTTTAAGATGAAGCTCTTTAAGAAGAGGAGAAGTCACTATTAGTTTCATATATACTGTATGTGATCTTTTAATGTCCCCACTGACTGAGGTAACTCATTTGTTCCTTGTCACACAACTACTGTATGTGGATGTGACGTTACTATTATCTATCCTGATGCGATTTATTGCTGAGATGCAGACAGCGACTCCTGCGGCGAGTCTAAATATCAAGTCATTACAAAGTGAGATTAGGTCTTTATAAGGGCATGTGAATAAAGCTCCTGACTTGGTATTTTCCTTCAATGCTCTACAAGTGTTGTAAATAATGTGGACTCGTTTCTATAAAATTTTACATCAGAGCAGCTCAGATACAAATGAACCGTGATAGATGAATGTAAAAAAAATAAAAAAATTTTAAAAAAGAGTTTGAACTTTGAAAAGAAGAGTCTACTTAATTACATTAAGATCAACTGAGATTACAAATGACAGATTACATACTACAACAATCAAGCAATGTGAATCTTACTAATTTTGTCAGAGTTTAAAAGGGAGTGTAAAAAGTATTTATTGTGTTATTCATGCATATATTTTATGGATGCAGTATGTGGCAGTGATAAGAAAAGAAGGAGACGGTCAGTGTGATTTCTGCCTGACACTATTTTACATATAATTTTGTATTTTAACCTGATTACCAGTAATATTATTTAAATCATAACACACATACACATATATTTGATCATTGATATGGCTCAGATGGTGTTCAGTTGAACATAACATAAAAAAACACGTGCTAAACTGAACATGTGAATATTTGAAAATCTGTGAAGGTATAATTGTGTTTATAGACATGTGAATATAAGTTCACTCATTGCTGGTTATTTTGTACCAGTATTTAAAATCCTGCACCTTCACCACCAGAGGGAGCCATGCTCCATATTGTCACCAGTAACTCACAGCTTTGAGTTTGTTCACGTGGTTATTCACTGTGACAAAAGGGACCTTATGAGTGAGTGAACTGCACCTTGCGCACACACACACACACACACACACACACACACACACACACAGAGAAGCTGGTTTTATGGGTTTCCAAAGTAAAGTTAAACTTTTTACTAAATTAAACTTTCTAAACAGACAGATGTACAGAATAAAGTCAGAGCCAGGCTCATGTAAACCCTGTTACACTTGTCTGGTTATATTCTCTGAGTCATTTTTAACAAACACTCTGCTTCTCTATGTTTCTCAATGACAGGAAGGGGCTATCGCTTAGGAAGTGGAAGTAGGAGCGTCCCTCTCTCACACACTCACACTCCCCCCGTGGTTGTCCACTCGCCTGCCCATCCTGTAGCTGTGAGCGGTGTGAGCCAGGAACACCCCCTCTCTCTAGGACTATGGCTGCCTGCTAGTATTTTGGTAATCGTCATCCTCCCTGACCTGCTGGCCCGATCTTGGCGCCAGGAGTCTCCACGCCTCCCCTCCACCTCCCCGAGCCAACTACCCCCGACCCTACGGATAATTCAGACCAGCTGTTGCAAGGTGCCTTGCCTACTCCCACCCACTATACTCACACTTGCCTCCTCTATAGTTTTAAGTTTGTCTCAGGGAGAAAAGAAAAAGGCTGGCTGTGGGGCTTTTTTCAGGCCTCTTAGTCTTTGCATGGGGTCTCACTGGTGCATAAAATAAATCCAAGTCAATCACAGGCCTGGTTCCTGCTCTGCAACAAATCAGCACTGTGTCTGGATTTGATGTTGCAATATGGAAACACACATTCGGTGGGGTCCTGCTGTGGCAGGGAGTCAAACGCTGATATTTGCTTTCCCCTGCTTCTTCTTCTTGAGTGTCACTGACCTGAATTTCTCTCGTACTTCCAACCCTCCGAGTCTTAATGAAGTGGAATGTGTGTCGCTGTGAAATGAGAATCCCGGACAGAATTGAGTTTTGTTGCGTTATGCCTTCGCAGAGCCATCTCTTTATTTGAGTCACATGAAGAGCATGTGTGTCCTCGATGATCAAGTGATGCTGTGAGGGGGATTTGAGAGTCACTGCCAAGGAATGTTTCACGAGAAGAACGGGACAGAGAAAGAAAAAGGCCTTGATTTGCCACAAATCATTTTCCTCCTGCAGCGAATTTGTATAGCAGGGAAAAAAGAAAGCGTGTAGGTTTTCTGAGCACATGTGTGCTTCTCCTTTTGTAAACTTAAGTGTTTTTGGCATTTGGGGGCTCTGTGTAAAATAAGGTGCCTCTCTGTCTATGGCCTAACCACAGTGGGACTTTGGACTGAGATGGAGGGGAACCCCAAGCTTTTGATCCCCACTCCACAACCCCCAGCACTGCTGAGTAATAGCCCACTAGTGAACTGTGTACATATGTGTGTGACAGAGGTTTGGATTGTTTTTCTCATGGTGGTGATGGTGGCAGTGTTGCGGTTGCCTCGTCGAACAGCAGTGGATGGTTGTTAGAGACAGAGGCCCGATAGAGGGGGGCGGGGAACTGGTACAAAGAGCTGTTCTGGTGGAACTATGGAGGAAAATAGTTCATGCTGCACTGGGATTTCCTGCCTTTGCCCTGGCTAGCCCCCACCGCCCCCCACCGCCCCCCTCCCTCTCCTGTCTACCCGCTCTGTTCTTGACGCCCTTCAGCAGTATGGAAACTACTCGAAACAGTATTTCAGCTGGAGATAGGTGAAGCAATTGATTTAATGAAAAGGACTTGAGGAATTGTGGGCTGAGAGATTCCGTGTTGATCCAGACTTTTGCAATCAGGTTTCCATAAGTCCATTTCCTCCCTTAATCTGTCCACCCACAGGCTTAGTGCAGATGAATAGTTTTCACTGCGCACAGTGTCTTATTCATGTCTCTCACATTGACATGCAGTATATCTGGATGGTGTTATCTGATCTCTTATCATCCACAGCTGGAATACACATTGCTTTCGCTTCAGTTCCACTCCTGTGAATGGAAGGAAAAGGCAGCCACTTTGCCGTTTGTGTTAAATGTAGAGAGGACAGGTGCTTCACCATTTGGCTGCCTTCAGACGTATCGCGTGGGTGTCAAAGAGGAGGTGGATAGGGTGGAGGGGGTTGGGGAGGTCTAAAACCAGTTCCCTTCTCTTCCAGAGCTTTGATCTTAGGTGTCAATGCGGAGCTGTGGGGCATGTGTCACTCATTAGCAGTGTGGTGAGAGTGTGGTGGCTCACAGGTTCTCTCAGTGTGAGGCAGATTGGAGAGGATGCTGTGAAAATGGCTGCTGGTGGGATGTTCCTCCTAATAAACCCCAATAGTGGCGTCAGGGTTTAAGGGTGGAGGAGGGGGAGTACAAAAAACAAAAAAAACTGGAGCAGAGCAGTGCAGCTCACTTTAATAACTGCCTATGTGTTGAGCATTGCTTTCATTGCGCTTTGTGGTGCACACACTTATGCTAAACTGATAGCACAGGAAGTCGAATAGACGATTTCATTGAAAAGCTCTGCTGCCAGCACTCACTGTCTTGGGGGAGGAGGGAAATGGAAACCAGATGTCTGAGATCCTCCGTGAATATGTCAAAGCTCTCGGACTATGTCAGTTCCTCCATGTCCTATTGGTGGACTGGAAATTTTCTGCACTGTCATCAGTAATGTCTATAATACACCCTCCCAGCGGATATCTCATGCAGCCTTGGCTGCATCTCCAACCCAGAAACTCTGGGAAAGAAGCTTCAATGTTTCTGAAGATGACCTTTTTTTTTCTTTTCTATTCCTTAGGTTTTAGGCTTCACCACATTCCTCAAATTTCAGGGTAACTTCCCATATCCCAGGGCTCAGTCGGGTGGCAAATCTCTCAGCACTCCTTTGTGGATAGATTGCTTTCTCTTGCTTGAGAAAAATAACAAGCTATGGAGTAATGACTTAACAAGCAACAGGATAATGGCTTCAACATGTGCAGGGCTGTGTGCATGTGTCTGTGTACGTGTGTAGATTTAGGATTGTGCGAGTGCTTGCTTACTTGCCTGTGTGTGTATGTGTGTGTGTGTGCGTGCGTGTGTCTATTGTTTGAGAACCAACTGTGCAGAATCAACTGGCTCTCTGTTAGGTTGGACTTGTTTGAAAGCTGGACCGCTGATGAATAGATCGCTCTCCTCCAGGTCTGGAGCCATGGAGCCTTTGGGGAATCAGCAGCTCCTGGTGCGTCACACTGACAGGGACGGCCTGTGGGGTGTCGGTGGGAGTGTTGGGTGTTTTCCATCAGACCCAGCTGTTGCGTAGGCCTCCCACTCAGAAGAACCCTTCTCAATTTGTATATCTATGTGTGTTCACCTAAATCTGTTGCTGTTTGCATCTGGAGACAGTTGGAGACAGTTTGACAGCTTGAGTAGTAATTAATGACAATATGACGGCTGATGTATATAATCTGTTTGAGTGTGTATGTGTACACATGCAGCAGATTATTGCTGTTTACTATCTGTAGCCGTGTTTTGATGCCGTGCATCTGTTCCTAGGACACGACGCCTTGAGCCTTAACTTTCTTTGATCTCCAAAGGAACAAATGGGAAGCCCTCGACACCTCAGCCTCGACAGTGACAAACCAAACTCCTATCCCTACTGCAAACGTGCCTGTCTCACATGGTGGTGTGGCTTTAAGTCTCTGTGAACTTGTGAGTCTGTTTATGGGAAATGACATGCTACGGACACTATGACTCAACTGGTAATCGTCTTTCTGGCAGCAATATTCATGTGTGTGACAATTTTAGTCATGACATGAATTGGCTTGCCCCGAAAGAGGTACTTCTCACTTTCACACACGGCTTTCTAACTTTCAACCAATTAAAAACTATTGAAACAAAGCGGAGAGACAATCTGATTTCCAACGCACCGCCCGATGGTGTTTACACACTGTGACATGTATCGACGTGTAGACAGAAATCTACATCTTTCATCATACTTTGTTCAAGCCTCCGGCGACAGCTCAACGTCCTCCTGCACCTTGTCTGGGAAAATATGCCTAGATGCGTCAAACAAGTGACGTTTCATCCAATGACAGGTGGAGAGAACTCTTCAGTGCGGGCTTGACATGTGGGAGATGACTCTACCACCACAGTGGATGGATTGGCAAGAAATGTTTTACAGACATTCATGGTTCCCCTGAGGATGAATGAATCTTAATCTCTCTTTTCCCCTAGTGCCACCATGAGGTTGACATTTGTGGCTGTCTCAACAAGTATGGGATGGATTGCAGTGCCACTGTCAAGTCTTTCTTAGTTGTGTCCTTTGTGTTCAGTGCTTATCAGCAAACAGAACAGTCAACAGGATCAACATTATAGCTGTTAAACATACCATGCTTAACAAGTAGCTCAAAACACTGTACACTGTACAGCCTTCCCGAACTGCTGGTATGGCTGCGTATTCTCGTCACGTCAGAATTATGATCACATATCATTTTTTCATTCTGCCAATGCCTAGAGAAAATGTGTTTTGGTTGTTTTGCGTGCAGCAGACGTGCTGCTCCTCAGCTTGTTGAGATGCCAAATAAAAATTTGGGAGTAATGACAGTTTTGAAAGCTGGGTCAAGATACTCTGAGAATCTCTTGTTTCCTGTCCCAGGTTAGAAGTCGGGGGTTTATTTTCTCCCTCCTTCTCTTTCTTGGCTCTCTCCAACACCATCGGCCGCAGTGTGAGGCAATGCCCAGAAGGACACACAGAGGGGAAAGCACAGAGCCCAGGCGCCATCCATCCTTCTACCTCTCCCCCCTTCTCCTCGCTCTCACTATGCTTCTCACTGGCATCGAGTCCGCAGCAACACATGTCTCTGATCAAGTCCAGCCTGCGTCATCAGTTAGTAAACTCCAGGCTCCAGGAAAACCAACAGAGAGCACATTCATAGCCGGCGACCCTGTGACTGAGTGTGTGATTCATTACTCTTTAATATGCACCCCCTACCCCCATCCCCTAACCCACCCAACCACTTCTCCAATCCAGCCTCGGGGCAACACCACAGCCTGATCAAATCCATCATTAAGCATACTTGTGGTGTTACCGCTGTTGGCCTTCTTATTTACCAGATGCAGCAGTTGTGTCTCTGGCCTGTTTGCAGCTCAGCGGAGAGGAATTAGCTCTGCATTCTGACATTTACATCAGTACTCTGAACTTTTAGTGTTTAATTATCAAGAGGAAAACAACACTGACACTGATTGAAACGGAGACATTCCAGGGACAAGAACACCAAAACATTACCGAGTAATGAAATGCTCCAGAGCGAGGTGACAGACATTGAAAAGGTACTAATCTTAGTGGAGGAGTATTACATGAGGTGAGAGGTGCTCGGGGAGTACATCTGAGGAAAGGATGATAGCTTCTAGCTATCAACAACGCCACAGTCTCTCTATTCTTAAACATAAAGCCTGATGATGGCTCGTGTTTTCCATTCGAGGATAATAACTTTTCACATCGATCCCACTGTTGAAGATACATTTCGCTCTTCCCAAATGCCGATTGATGCGGTCACGCTTTATTTGGATTGCCCTGACACGGATTAACATCTTACTGTCAAGTGACTGTAACGTGTCAGTAAAACAACTACTGACTTTCAGGTGATAGTCACAAGTGTGAAAGGCAGTCTACGCATATTCAAGTGTCTATGTCACAGTTCATTTTTTTAAGGAGGTCATTGAAAAAGCACCAGGATGACGTTAAAGTGGCTGTCTGGAGGCTTTTCCTGGGAGAGTTCTCTCCAGGTCTTGTGTGTCATGAGTGCAAGAGGAGTCCTGTTTATGAGATGCTGACAGCTCCTTCCTGTCTTCAAGGCCATGAGCCCTAACTGCTGCTGCACCCAAGGCCACTCTTTAAGTTCCTAGCCACCCAACTCCACCCCGAAAAGTTGGCTAAAAGAGCAGCCATGGGTTGGGACAGCTGATGAGGTGGGGTGGGGGGTGGGGTGGGACATGGCGCTGGCACAATGCAGCAGCAGAAACAGCACTTGAGCTCTGCAGCTCCTCAGTCCAGGCTGCTTTTTTTTGGGTGAAGTAGGCCAATGTAAACTCCCACTTCCTGTCGGCCTTGTCTTAGAGGGGGAGAGATGATCCTTCTGTGAAGAGGGAAAGGGCTGCTGCTCTGTAGGGACACACACACATATACACACACACACACAAATAGAAATACAGCCGCAGAGGCAGGCAGAGTGAGTGGGAGAGAGCGAGCGAGAGAGAGAGCGAGCGATACACAAACACAGTGGGGTTCAGGAATGTTAAACACATGCTTTATGGCATAAATAGCAGCCACTTTTGGTAAATTACAGTGAGTGCTCTGGCACTGTAAAGCACACAGCAGGAAAACGCTCTCAGATTTCAGCTCCAGGCCCTCCCCTCTCCCTAAGGAACAAGAAGTGAACATGTTGTGTTTTCATTTCTCTTATAAAAATCCAGAAATAAGTACAGTAACTTATGATGCAGCAAAGATTTGATGCTGGCAGAACGGGACTGTACAGCCTCTGCTGCGGCGACGGTGGCCTGGTAAGGCGAGGCAGCACTAGAGACGGGTGATACTAAGACGACAGAGACCAACATCGCCATGAGAAAAAGTCAAACAACAAGCAAACTGAGTGTAATATGTCAACATTTAAATAGAAGACTTTAACTTTTTTCAGTTTTAATTGTCTTTGCCAGAAAAGCTCACACCCTCACCTCAGGACATGTTACCAACTGACATAATCAAAATAGTCCTAAGACAACTTCCACCAGCCGATATTTTAATAGCCCCTTTTTATCCCAAAACCAACCTGGACTAAAAACACGAGACTATAAAGGCCGAAGGAACCATTAGTTCCATATTAGACCTGGTTGGTGGTTGTATGAGAATCTGTGTAAAGCAATCTCATTTGAAGTGTGTGTGTGTGAAGAGTGTGTGATGTGAGTCATGCTTGTAGCAATCGTCTTTGCTGGTAGCTGAGTGTACGTTTTCCTTACTCAGAAGGGAATAAGGACCTGCGCTCCGTGGAACAGCTTACCTCATCCTGCGCTGGGCACCAGCCCACGCACGGCGGCTAACTAACTGACTAGAGGCCTGACTTACTGACTGAGAGCAGAGCAGAGGAGCCATGGGAACCTAAAACTCCAGTCTGTGCAAACTCTGACTCACTGTCTGGAAGGAGGAAGAGGAGATTGTTACACTCTCCCAGAGTTCCACCTTAAAAAAAAACGTTTCAAGGCCTCTAGTGAGCACGTATGAATTCATCCTAAATCTTAGGAGTGATTGAAAACAGAAGTTGACTTTCCCCTTAAAGTTCTCTTTGAAACCGTAGACACGCCTTCACATATGCAGCAGTGTTTGCACAGTGACAGTGAGAAGTAGATGGCAGGTGGAAACTGGAAGCAGGTGCATTCACAGTTGTTCCCATCCATCATACAGTGTGTTCACCTGCGCATCTGCAGTTCAGTTTAACCACAATGGTCAGTTTACTTGCCACATCTAATATCAGGACGCCAAACAGAACAAACCTTTTTTTTACAACCAACGTTATCAACGGCCCCTCATTTCCCGCATCACATCAAAGAAGAGATAAACCGCTCGTGCGTAATTCGACGTATATGCTAAGGCAAAAAAACAAGTTTTAATAAACATAAATTACTTTATTGAATGAATTTTTTTTTTTTTTATCAGTTATGGCATACAAGAAATAGAAGTGAACACACAAGCATGGTACAAAATTGAAATAACACATCATCTGCAGATTGCACTATAAAAACACTGCCATGAAAAGAGTAGGAAAGTTAAAAATCTTTGTACTATCCATTTACATGGTTCTGATCACATATTAGGCAACCATGTCTCAATGGTGTAAACTTTTATAAAATCTTTGGTCCCAGCCTTCTTGCATTTCTAACTATTTGGTTCTAATTTCTACTAATACTGCAATCATAGTTTAAGCCACAAATATATACTGAGGTAAAAAATAAAAAAAGGCACATTTTTTTTGGTACAATTTCAAGTCACAAATTAATTTCACTTACAAAATATGGCTTCGGCTGGTATTAACACTGTGGTAACCTTGAGTGCATGGCTTTGCATTGTCATCCGTGTTGCAGCAGCGCTGCGAAGTTTCTTTGGAAGATAACAGAACAGAACAGCTTTTCCTATCTCTAAAACTCATCAGATTAAAGAGAAGGTTGGGTGTAGTCAAAATAGAAGATTACTGGTGAAAAAAAAGACTGATGCCATTCTTTTGCAATGACATGCTCCCTCTTTTTTTCTTAAGCAAACCAAGGGCAGTGGAAGTCACCTGCTATCAACCAGCGAAGGTCATGGCTGTAGCACCTGTTAGCACCTCGTCTATCTACACCACAGTACCAGGGACAGCTGTGTGTGCACTTGCTTTTGTGTGTGTGTTTGAGTGTGTGAGTGTGTTTTGAGGCACGCTGAGAGATTTATTCCACCCACGCACCCCTACCTCTCAGCAGCTGTGTCTAGGCCATGATCCTGAGCTGGTCGGCACCAGGACAGAGACAGGAAAGAACACCTTTTTTACCGCAATGAGTTCATTACATATTTGGTCTTTGGAATGGGCACAAAGGCAACAAAAGGGGCTGATATCAAGTGAGTGTCGGCATTGCTTAGTTCAGATTTGGTCCAGCAGCCTCAAGAATGGGAAAAAAAATCGGCTCCTCTGGTTTTTTTTTGTTTTTTGTTTTGTTTTTTTCACAGAGCAAAGAGGCTAAAAATGTAAAATTCAGATCCATAATGAGGCTTGATTCTCTCCAGGTCTCTTTAAAGCGGGCCATTTCATGCACTGTGTGACCTTACAGGTCATCAACAGGCCAGCCAGGCTTGTGTAGACCCTCTCTCCATGGCCATTAGCCCTCCACTGCCCTGAGCTCTGAGTGGTTCCCTCTGTCTCTCTCTATCCGTGGCGTCTCACACCGTGGCCGAGCAGCACCCTGAGGAGCTGTGTTTCTGCAGCAACGACATGCGGCTAAAGGTGCGAGAGCAGACGCCACACTGGTACTTCTTCACCTCGGCGTGGGTTTGCAGATGAGCTCGCAGGTTGGAGCGGTCGGCGAAGGCCCGGTTGCAGTGAGGGCAGGAGAACGGGCGCTCACCTAGACAAAAAGCAAACAAACAAACAAAAGGATGGAAACACATGTCACATGAACTCACTGGCACTCCCTTTTGATGTGGTGGCTATAG
The DNA here is from genome assembly GCA_036937835.1 of Pampus argenteus. Classification (NCBI taxonomy): domain Eukaryota; kingdom Metazoa; phylum Chordata; class Actinopteri; order Scombriformes; family Stromateidae; genus Pampus; species Pampus argenteus. Next base: position 20,023,381 of record CM072863.1, on the reverse strand, counting down.
CCTTTGGCAGGTGGTGCTAACAACCCTCCTCACAAGAGCTTTCCATTAACACTTCACACACACACACACAAACACACATTCTGTAGATAATGAAGAAGCACATGGTAGGCTGGTGGGGTCAGAGCCTGACTGAATTAGCATGATTCAATCAGCCAAATGAGATTAGCACACTAACAAGTTGCTGCAGGTACTAAGTGCTTAGTGATAGCCAGGAGCCTTCAGGCATTCTTTAAACCTTTTGTCACTCATGTGGCCCTATTCTGCTGTCTTCCCCAGTACCCATGATAAGATAACCAGCCACTGAATCATTGTTTCTAGGACATTAAAAACAATGAGTGATCAATGAGTGCGAGGTCTACAAAGGGTTTCCCTATGTGATAATGTCTGATGATCAAGCGGTGAGCTCATCACACTGATTGTCATGGATATACTACTCCCTAACTTCACAGCCTAAATGATGACTCACAGTGACGGGTCTACCGTTTCACAGCAACACCTACACTGGCGTCTTAACGTGTGAATCAAGATCTAATTGATGTATGAATGTTGTGGCGTATCTTACCTGTGTGTGTGCGGATGTGGCCGCGCAGCAGCCACGGCCTGGAGAAAGCTTTCCCACAGGTGGTACACACACAGGGCAGGGTGTGTGAGCGGATGTGCATCTTCAGAGCCCCCAGGCTGGTGTACTCTTTAGGGCAGTGTTTGCAGAGGAAGGCTGGCCTGGCTGCTGTGACGGGGGCTTCCCTCTCCTCCTCTTCCTCTGGGGGACTGACGTGGGCCATGACGCCTGTGCATTTCATCCGCTGACGAGGGGCATACGTGTGTACGGGTTCAGGGCTGGGGGGGTCCGATGTGCGCCCTTCATCCTCCTCTCCGCTACTGCTGGCACTGCTGCTGAGGCTGGAAGGGGAGCTGAGGTCCAGAGGGCCTGGAGTGGCAGAGGGCTCTGTTTGGGAGGTGGGCAGGTAGAGGGCGGGCAGGACACTTAAATCCCACACCAGGCCTGTTGTGAAACAGGTGGCAGCGGAGGTGTTGACCCCTGATGAGAGCTCAGCAAGAGGATACCTCTCCAGTGAAGTGTCTGAGAAAGAAAAGATAAAAATAATATCAAACGGCGGCGTACATAAAAGTGTAATAATGGACAAAATGATGAAAAGAACAAGAACCAGTTGATGGTTTGTTGATTTCTACCCCTATTCCATATGTATTTGTTTTGATTATAGATTCTTGTTTTTCCAGCAGCATTTACTGAGCATAAAGCTGGAAGCCATGGGAAGGTTTCATGAGCCGTTTCCTCCCACGTATTCACAAGGGTTTGTAACATGAATGGAGCTCTGTCTGGTTGCAGAAAGGGGGGAAAGTGCATCTAACGGGCCCCGACTTGATCGAGCACTTACTGGATTTGTACATGAAGCAAACAGTAAAAGCACAAAAAAAACAAAAACACACACACACACTTTCACATTTGTTACAAACTCCACTTGTGGAAAGAGGTGGCTGTCTGTCTAGTTTTGCGCACATTGTGTTGTAGGAAATACTGTTCAAAACTTCAAAACTGAATGTAAAAAGCTTCATAACTCACCATTCTGACATTCCAGTTCACTGTAGTTCGGCTTTTGTTTAGCGAAGTACTTTTTGACCAAGAACGATCGAGGCATTGTCCTTATTGAGCGTTTAAAAAACACAAATCTGTGCGTAAAAAGTATCCTGTGGACACGACGCACAGTTTCTAGACAAATGAAAAAAAAAAGAAAAAAGGGGGGAATCAAATCTTGGTCCTCGGATCCGTTGAAAACAAGAGAAATATCCTTCTGTGGTCCCCAAGTTAAGAGTGGACTTTCAGCAGACAAGTGAGTGTACAGCTTTCATGCAGAATGACTAAATGCTGGCCTGTGTTCTGAAATACTCTGACACAGGCGGCGGTAAGGGGTGTGCTCGCCCCGAGGGCACTCCCCACATCCCAGATCACTGCACCAGTACGCAGGACGAAGCCTTCACAACCCGTTCACAACAACACAAACACCAGCCTGACAGTGTTTACAGACAGGAATCCAGCGGGGTTCACCCACCGAAGAGGAAAAAGGTGTAGCAATTATTCTAATTATTGTACGTTAAATGACCGCCTGAGAGTGTCGTAAATTATAACCACGCACCGTGGCACTGTGTGGTCCGATTATGTTTTCATACGTGGCTACATTGAGAATACATTGAAAATAATTTTAATTTTTTTTAAATAGCTAGTTTAATATCACTGTTGGGTTTATATACTGTAGCTCATTGTATGAACGTTGTAATGACTTGATATGTTTTATCATGCATCCATCCATTCACTGTACTGGACAGCAAGTGCACAGACATACACAGATTTAAAGTCTCCACCTAAATCTGCATGTTTTTAAGCCCAAACATGAAAACACTGAGAATGTGCATAATATTTCTGCTTGAGTGTCATTCTCATTAGATTGAAGTTTTGAGACTGTTGGCTTTAGATAATAATATAATCTGTTTTTTTTTTTATAACACATTGTAAATTGTAATTTGATGTCATCAGAGCTACACTTCATTCCTGTCACCGAACCTATTGTTAGCCTTCATTAAATCTCAGGCTGTCTCAACTGTGGCGCTTATAGCTGTGACAAAGTAGAGCAACTGCACCATCCTATGGTAGAAAGTAGTAGTTAAATATCACAACTTGATGCCGATTAACATCAGGTGGCGCTATGTTACAGGAGTTAATAAATCAGTGCATAGATCTGATACTCATATGTATCCACAACTGTGAAATCTAAGTGAAATACTCTTTGATACTTCAAATGCTTCAGGCAACCCGGTCAGTGGCCATTTGTGCAGTTTACAACAACAAACTGTCAGGGCTAGATAATGCTAATATCAGTGATTGTAATGTTAAACGTCTTTGGCTGATATCCCACAATGCACCAAACTTAATGTAACACAATAACTAACTGAGCTGAGATACAACGAGTATGTAGAAACTAGAGTATTTTGCTGTAGGCAGCTACTGAATAATATTACACATGTTACAGAAGTAACCACAACATGATATCGAAGTCATCTTGACGGCCAAGTTTAATGATGAGAATCAAATGACAGAGCAGGGAGCGCCTGCGCCCTCTGATTGGTTGTTAACGTCAGGTGGGCGGGGTCATTGGGGGCGTGTCTTCCGTTTGTCTGCGATCAGTTGGAAATTTGAAATACAAAAACAACAGAATAGTCTTCCAGCTGGTTGGAATAGAGACTCAGTGACAAATTGTAAAATATTTGATACTTTTTTGAAAAAGTGACACGAAGGTCTGCGAGTCAAAGTGAGGGAACAGTTACAACATCCGGAAGGTAAGGAAAGAGCTCGTTTACAGAAATATACGTTTCTAAAGGCAACACATAGGCGACAAACATCACTGCAGTCTATGTTAGTAACGTTATTATACCCTCGAGATGAGTACTGTTGTGTGTTAACACCAGAAACAATAAGGACACATGCATCAGAAGCACTATGAGCAGTCAATGAGAGAAGTTGCTGCAGTGGTGTTTTAATCCCGTTGTTTCTTCCGTTATTTCCGTGACATGCACCCTCATGCAACAACACAAAACTATACTCATACACCGCAGTTACAATCATAATAATAAAGTGCAATGGCTGCACAGAGACATCCTGGCTTTGCATTTACAATATGTTTTTTTAATAGGAGCCCCTCCCCCATGTATCCAGGAACAGATGGACCATAACAATGAACTTCTGGGGGAGTGGGCATCATTATTTAAAACCACTGAAGACGTTTCATTGGACATCCTAGTCATCTGACCAAATATTGTTTGAATTTTGAAAAAAATAATAATGAAGGAAAGGTGTAGAGTTAGTAAGCGAGGATGCTGTGTGAACATATAACAGCTGTGTGTCCTCTATATTTTTTATTCTTGTCTCCTGCAGCTAAACACCCGAAGCTCCTGCTTGAACAAAGAAGGGAAGAGAAGCTGGAACAATAGCAAAGACAAACACCTCAAGAGGAGACAAAGAGAAAGCAGTAATGTTGAGAACGATCACTCGTCTGCTTTTTGGGGGAGAGGAGGATAAGACCCCTGAAGATGACAAGTCTGGAGAAGTGGTGGAAGAAGGGTGGCTTGTTGTCAATCATCAAGGTTGGTCTTGTAGCCACAGTAGATGGACTCCATTCATTTCTTCTATTTATAATATTTGTGATATAATATATATAATAAAAAATAATGTATATGTAGAGAGAGAAATATACAGTGTTATAAATTTAAGCGGACATATTTTAGAGAATTGCTGTCTATGTTTGTGAGCAGAGCTTGTTGACAAAGAAGCTGTATGGTTTGAAATTAATATCACAGTAATCATACATTTAGCTTTTAAAAAAAAAAATGGTTTGAAAGTATGATTCCACAGAAAGACAGTATATTGTGTATTGAATTGTTCCCTAATCATGTCAACCTAATCATGACAAAGCATACATGTCTCTCTAACAGCAGGGAACCAGGAAGCAGAAGTTCTTGATGTCCAACAGTCAAACACCGCTCTTTATGTAAAACCTGTTACACAACTGGAAACTGATACCAGGTGAGGAGAACAAGAGGAAAAAGGGAATTTCTTGCCTTTATGAAGAGTAAATAAATCAAAGTATTTCAATTGAGTCCATTATTCCAACTTTTTAACTTCACCTGTACTTGAATGTTTCACGTACTTCCTCGTCTTTCTCTCTTGAAGTACGACCACCAGCAGCAGCACCTCCAGTGACATTCAAGCCGTCATGGACATTGTTTCTCAGCCTAAAACTCTGGCAGAAGTGACACAGTTAACCTCAGTCCAGAAGGCTAAGTCCTGCGTAGACCGGCACTACATGTCCCGTAACGCCATTCAGCGGCAGAACCGCGTTCATCAAGGATACCAACACCACGCGTTCCACCTCCAACAGCCGGGGCATCGCAACCTCAGCCACTGAAGCTCTGGTTGCACAACTACTCGACACATAAACACTCAACCGGTTCTCAGAGTGGACAAAGAAAAGCACGATTCTGTCTGCTTTTACACATTTGTGCATTTATAAGCTATACATGGAGTCTTGATGTAATCTGTTACAACATCAGTTAATAGGCAGCTACATTATAACCTCATGAAATGAGATACACTATGTTTTTATTGTTGTCGTGTGCATATGAATGTATACACATAATTCACACTCATTAATGGATACAGAAAGTACAGCCTATGCAAAATGTATCCTCAAAAGCTTTTGTAGTAAAATGATGTAATTTGTGTATCAATATGCTTTTACCTGTATGTACTTGGTTCAAAACCCATTTTTTTATACAGCAATAAAATGACACATTTGCAGCTTGTGCTTTTATTTATCAGAAGGATTACAATCCAAATGTCCAAATGACATTGAACTACTCACCAGTTGACTGGTGCAAATGTTGAGCTCTCATTGGTTGGGAGGTAATTGCGCCTGCTGTGTTCTGCTACAAATTAAACTGAAGGAAGAGGGCAGCTTGTTGGGGGGAAAAAATAGAATGAGGAGGCGTGTTATCACCTTAGTGTTTGATTGTAGGTAGTCAGCATGGATGTTTCTTCTGAAACTAAACTTAGCAAGCAGTCAATATTACAACGTTACAAAAGTTTTGGTGATTCGCCTCACTGGGCTAAAGGCTCATCACCGAGTGACGTAAACAAAAAGCACAGGGAGGATACAGGTATAGTGTGAAGCTATGGCTCAGCCCACAAGATGCTGCTGTATTTCTTCTCTACTACTGATTCACACCTGCTAGTTTCCTAATTTGCTATACAAAAGATGTAGGTCACCTGATCAAATATCTGTAGGAGATCTGTAGCTCTTGTGGATCTGGGTTAAAAACATATATATATATATATATATATATATATATATATATATATTAGCAAACCCATGTTTCATTGAAATCATAGATTAAGATGTTCCTTCCTTCCATGCTACAACAGCAGATCTCAGCCACCTCCCAAAGGAGATCCCTCTGAAACAGCTGGCCTCTGGTAGCCCACATTTGAATGACACAGACCTATTCGACCTCAAAGAGACAAACAAGGACAGCTCCAGTCAGGACTCGCTCATATTTGTCTATGCTACAGCTATCATCTTTGCAGCTGGAGTGACCATTGCTTTGATCCTGAGAATTTACCTGGGAGAAAGCGCGGTATGTCATGTCATATATACTGTAACTAGACTGATAAGTTAAACCACTGCTGCATTATTGGTCTTCATCACTGTGATTTTCCAGGTCTTCATAAAAGGTGTGCTGGTGTCGGATCATGAACGCTGCACAGCACTCGGCCAGAGAGTCCTTGATGATCGTGGCTCCAGTGTGGACGCAGCCATCGCTGCCACTCTGTGTTTGGGTGTAGTGCATCCACACGTGTCAGGTATTGGTGGGTATGTGACTGACTTGTTGTTGTTATGCTTGCTGTAATATATATATATATGTGTGTGTGTGTGTAATCACAAATTCATCTTTTGCTCATTTCCTGTCTGTAGAGGAGGGGTGATGCTAGTTCATGACATCCGTGAGAATGAAACCAGGCTAATAGATTTTCAAGGAACTGCACCAAAAACACTCAGAGAGGAAATGCTGCAAACTGACTTAGAAATGAAGGTGTGTGGGTCTCTATTAAACAGTTTTTTATTTTATTTCATTATATAACATGACGAGGCCTATAATATGTCTTCATCAATTCAGGCAGGTCTGAAAGTAGGAGTGCCAGGTATGCTCAGAGGGTTACATCAAGCTCACAGGCTGTATGGAAGGTAAAAACGATAAAGTCAAATTGATTCTGTTTAATTTTTTTTTATACCTTTTCTTAAATTTAACATTTATCACAAAATCACCATAGTTTATCCTGGAACGATGTGGTCACCAGAGCAGCTAATGTAGCCAAAGACGGTTTCAATGTATCTCACAGTCTCGGTGAGTCAAACCATCTTTTCTCACTTTCTCGCAATATAACCTGTTGAGGTCACCTCGAGGGCGACATACCCAGGCGTCATTCATTTGTCTTCTTCTACAGCTAAGGCAATATCAAAAGTAAAAGATGAGAAGCTACTGCAGCGTTTCAGGACCGTCTTCTTCCCAGAGGGCCGAGCTCTGCGTCCCGGTTCATTTCTGAGGATGCCCAGCCTGGCCGGAGTCTTGGAAGCTGGTCTGTCCAACTTCTACAACGGAAACTTATCACAAGAGATGGAGGATGTGGTGAATGACATTCATACATGAGACATGCTTATGCTCTGGGATCATCTTTAATCAATTTCATAGATTTTAAAACAACACTTTCTGTTTTTCTATATAAAGGTGCGAGCCAATGGGGGCGTCTTGAGCAGAGAGGATATCAGTAACTACAGTGTACAAGTAGAGCAACCAGTGGAAGGCCTGTTTAACGGTGAAAGCTAAACTTTATGTAATTGATCTGATTTGAAATATGTGTGAATTGCCTTTATCTACTTTTTTTTTTGTGTTTTATTTTAGAGTTTATAATTCAAGTACCTCCTCCCCCATCTGTTGGTGCAGCGTTGATAACTGCTCTCAACCTTTTAGAGGGACTCCGTCTCAATGAGAATAATAACACGGAAAATCAAACATACCACCAGACTGCTGAGGTACTGGACTGCAAAGCTTAAGTGACACCAGATTTCATGTATATTATGGCATAGCTGAATAGTTATCTCACGTAAAATTGTTATTTTTCCTCCTCCCTACAAAGGCCCTGGAAGCATCTCTAGCTATGGCAAGTGGTCTGGGTGATCCTAAATATAACTTGTCAGTGAGTGAGCTTCTCTTTGACATGCTGAGGTAAATTATATTATTAAATTGATTAGGGTTGTTACGGGGACATCTTTAATTGCCTTGTCTAAAACTAACTTTCTGTTCATTTTATCTCTGCTCTTTCTAAAAGTAAAAGTCATGCTGACGTGCTTCGACAGAGACTCAATCACTCCACTGTCCCCTCCAGCCAGACTGAGCTGGTGGCTGGACAGGTCATGGTAATGGGACCAGATGACCTCATGGTGTCAGTGGCCAGGTGAAGTGCTTGGTCATACTGCTGTCTGACATTAGAGATCACACCAGCAGGATATGTATGTGTGGTATGTGCTGCTGGGCGCACTGACATTCTTTCATCTTATCTCTTGTGTTCGTGATCTTGCAGTTCTCTGAGCAGACCGTTCGGGAGCAGAATCATAACGCAGTCAGGCGTTATTCTCAACGGCCTCATCCTTGACTTCTCCTGGCCGAACAAAACCCAAGGGCAACTCCAAATCAACCAGGTGCTTTATATAATATTATCCAATAAAACCAAAAATAAAAAAATACTGTTTTTAACTATAGCTCTCTGACTGCCACTTGTGTAGAGAAACAGAGTCGAGCCTGGGAAGAGGCCCCTGTCCACTCTCATGCCCACATTAGTGATGCCAGCCTGGCATAAATGTGGGATCTACATGGCACTAAGCGGCTCAGACAAATACAGTTTGACTGCAATTACCCAGGTCTGATTCACCTTCCTTATAAAAAAAGGACTTTGTATTCAGTGGATGGTGTTATGAGTAAAAAAAAAAAAAAAAAGAGGAAGAGGAAGAAAAATCATTGTGTCATTCAGACTTTTTGTCTGCTTTAGGTGTTGTTAGTTTCACTGTCTGACTATAAAGAGAAAAATGACAGCCACTCCCTGAGAAGCTTCCATCCCCAACGTCAACCTAACAGACTCCTCGCTGAGTGTGAGTATGTATATAACACGGAGATCAGGAGCTGACTTTTGCCTTTTTATTATTACCACATAGTCATGTTATTTCATGAGTAATTTCCAGTTTCTCAAACATTCCCTCATCAGCTGAGTTTCCAGAAGAGAGCGTGCAAGTGTTGCATGCAAAAGACCACGCAGTTCAAAAGGTGAAGACAAACACTGTCGACCAGGCGATCCTGAGGAACAAAGACGCCATCAAGGCCATAGCTCTACCTCACCTATTTAAATAGGAGTGAAGGAGTGATTCAGTTGCTCATATGAATACATAAAACATTTAATAAAGTCATTAAAAAACACGAGCTCCCATCTGGTATATTTTCACTTTGTTTATAAAAATGAAGCAGAAACCGACGCAGGTTCGGTGCAGGTTGAGGGAACATGATTACTGTGTATATGCACGCTGGGGACAATGAGGGCTGTTACGTAAAGTTGATGTGCAGTAAAGATACTGTCAGTCATGCGCACCAACTGCATTGCAGGAGAGGACATGTCACATGTGTTAAATCTGCCTGCAGACAAACAATCTCAAATATCTCAAAACTGTGTACTCTAGGCATTAGTTAGGTAAATATTTTCCTCAATGTCTCATGGTGTTTCTTTACAGCTAACGTTGAGTAATGCAGTAGTCAGCCTGAAGTTATCACCAGGATGTGATCTCCCTTTTGTGTTGTTTAAGATGGACGTGAAGCCTCTATAAGCAGAAACTGGAAACGTATTATTGTCATATAGGTATATGCGATATATATAAGCTGCACTGAGCTTGTAGGCTTTTTTTTTAAACTCTACATATGGCAGATTATGTTCCCCTTTTCTTATCATAGTCACTGTATTGTTGTACTTGGGTTTTTTCGTTTTATGCTGCACTTCCACTCCAATTCAGATGAAATGTTGTACTTTCTAGACAGCTTTAGTTACTTTACACATGCAGATGTTCATTTTAAACCAAACTTGTTTTAGCTTGTGATCTAATTTCAGATGTCTGACTTGTCAACAACTCCAGTGAATAAACTTCTCATAGTTTCATTCGCATAACTGGGACTTGTGATGGAGTATTATTATTATTATTTTTTTTACATTGCTGTATTAATAGTTTTACTTAAGTAAAGGATCTAAATATTTCCTCCACCACCGATTGTTGCAGAAATCTCGCTCAGGTGACATTGTTGGGCGGAGAAGCTGATGTTAAGTGGGCGTTGTCCGACGGTATTTGAACGCCTACAGATTATCTCATGTGTTCAGAAAGAGCCGAGAGGAAGAGGTGGACCTGTCACTGCTGAGTAACCTGCTTGCACTTATTTCATGTGAAGTAACCGTGAAGTGATTGAGTTATTAGTCTTGAGGGGGGAGAAAAAACAAACAGTAAGTGAGCCAGCGGTTTTTTTTTGTGTTTCAAAGGCTAACGGTCTTTCTCATGAATGTGAGTTATTAGAAATGGGTTGAATTAAACAGCAGCTGGGTTTGTTCATTATTTTAAGCTAGTTCTTTTGTATGAACTAATGGTTACATGTTTCTACTACTGCTAGTTTTCTATAAGTTTTTTTTTTACACTGTCCACGACCCAGGTTTTTTTTATATGAAAATCGCGTGTAATTGATTCCTACACAACTTTGTACCTAAAGTAGCTTTAGCAAGAAGCTGTTCAGGCTACACTGTGATGAACTCCTGTCTTTACAGGCTTTAAAACTCTATAGCGAGACCAAGAGACTTTCAATGGAGGCCAGAACTGTAGTAAATGAGAAGTTTTTCATCGTGATACGCGGGAAGTCGAGGAAAGGCTTCAGCCGAGGATGTATTGGCCGTGTGCAGGCAGAGACGCAGCGCGGAGAGCTGGTGGGTCTGCTGTACTGCGGAGGCAGCAGCGCCGGAAGCCCCAAGAGCGGAGGCGTCGTGAAGAGGGAGGACACGTACCCGCTGACCCGCCACCAGGCCCAGCTACTGCTCTTTGTGTCCTCCGTCAGCAGGCGCCTGGAGCTGCTGTGCAACCCCCAGCTCTTCACTGCCATCTGTGAGCTGTCTCAGGATGACCTGGTGGTGCTGAAGCACAAGAAGGGACACTTGCCGGCGCTGGTGAAGAACCTGATGCAGATTGGGAGGAAGGAGAATAAAGATGATCTGCACATGCTCGGCTTTGAGGTGGAATTTGTGGTGAGTGGAGTTGCTTATGTTTTTCTGGATGTCTTTTTTTATATAGAAAGGGAAAGTGCATCTGGTTAATTGTCAGGTGAAACTTGAATAAAAGTATCCAGACAAGATTGACTATATAAACGCCGGTGATCTATATGTCTTGAGGTAAAAAACAAACAAAAAAACCCAAAAAACATTCAAGGTATCAGTCAAAAGATTGCTAAAGAGATATGTAAACTTGTGTTGGCATTAGTGTTGCAGAAAAGCCTTATCTATGTACTGTACATCTGAGGGTACATGTTATGTGTGCGTGCGTGTTTGCATTTTAGTAACTGTTTTTTTTTTTTTCTTTTGTCTTCCTTGTAGGACAGCGATCATAGTTTGTCATCCAAGAAACCTGCTCCTCTGCCTCTGTTCAGCGCGGCAGACATCATCCAAGTGGTCCCATCTAACTCCGTCCCCCTCGGACAGCACTGGAGAGACGGCCAATGTGGGGGTCAGTAATGTGATCAAAGTCACAGTTTGCTCTTTCATAGTCAACAGGCAGCATTCGTGAACCACTTGATACTTGGTGGAGTTTATCAAACGAAATCATACATTTTAAAATATTTACCAAAAAACCCCCCCCCAAAATCATCTTCTTCCTCATCACCTCCAAAAAGTGAATAAAATTCTGTCATTGAAAGTTTAAACACCTGGGACTTCAGAGGGGGGCACAAATATCGTGCGGTCCCAGTACAAAACTGGAACAACTTGTCCTGATGTTCTGGAATGCAGAGCGGAGGATTCATCACATGGTCTGACATTTTTGCACATTGTGAACTCTGAGCTGTTTACATACTTCACATGTAGACCTGTGCTGTGTTAGTCAGATCTGATGAGGGTGCATGTGACAACACTTTAAAAAAAAAAAATGTCATGTGATATTTTATTTATGAACCTACCCCCCCCCAAACTCTCTCCAGATCTAAACAGAAAAGTGGTGACGCGCATCAACTCCATGCCAAATATTAGATCTCGTGGACAGCAAGCGATAGAGAACCACACAGAGCAGAGCATCACTCGGAGCCAAGGTCCCAGTACATCTCATGTGCCTCTGGAGACGGGATCCATGGTGGAGGTGGTGTCCAACTCAGGCATCACAGTGTATGGGGTCATCCGGTGGCTGGGGATCCTTGGAGGAAAGACTAATGAATGGGCTGGGATTGAATTGGTGAGGGGGGAACATTTGTTTTTACTAGTTTTCTATAGGCTTTATGTATATGAAATGCATCATGCTACTTTATGTCTCATTGTCTCAGGACTATGAGGTGAATGGCTGCTCTGATGGGAAGTATGGAAGCCAGAGGTATTTCACCTGCAAAGGGAACCGGGCTTTGTTTGTTCCAGTCACAAAGTGCAGCCCTGATAGTAGGTTCGTCACAGCCTCTACAAGAATGGAGACCCCCAAATCCACCGAAACACCTCCAGGTTAGAAACTTGGTGGGATATTCATACTCAGGCAATTCAAAAATGTACTCATTACATATATATTCTTTTATTTTTGGCATAACTATATAAAATGTTATATTAAAGCTTTGTTGTAGTTCTTCTCACCCAGGTGCCATGCAATGTCACACTGGGTTTCTACACAATTGAAATTAGTGTCACAAATCATGCTTCCTTTTTGGTTTAAGTGACTTTAACCTTTCAACCAATTTGGCTAAGAGAAATGACGTCCATAAAACCTTTAACAATGTGCTTTTAATTTATCGGTTCAACACGCCTGACAGCCCTGTGAGCTTCCTGCTATTGAAAAGAGGGTTGATCATTATTTCTGAAGGCCTCTGAGTTGGACTGTGTTTAAACACAGTTAGAAGTACTGTAGAATACAAAAAAATTAAGTTAACAGTGAAATATGCAGTTTGTGTTTTCAAAAATGAACTGATCATTTTAATATATGAGCATCTGGTTTTTTTTTTTTCATTGTGTTTGCTTCAGTTCCTCCATTTGAGGACTCGGAGGAGGATGTACCGCCTATCCCTGAATCAGAGGCCTTGTCTTTGTTAGTGGGAAGAATGAAAGGGATTCAGGGCCACGTCAACTCCTGTTACCTTGATGCCACACTCTTCAGGTAAAACCAGTCCACCACCCTTCAGGGCGGCTTCAAATCATGTATAACAAAGTGAGCTTGGTAAATTGTATCATCCAGACGTGTGTGCTGAGTTGATGAAACGTGTGTGTGTGTGTTTTTTTTTTTGTCTTTCCAGTTTGTTTAGCTCATCAGTGACCTTGGATAATATCTTCAAGAAGCCTGCAGACACAGAGCAACCCATAACTTGCACACTTAGAAAAATAGTCAACTGTTTACGCAGGTATAAACATTGTCTTCAAGACGTTTTTCTTACGCCTTGCATTATCATCAAGTTTGCAAAACAAGTACATTATGACATTTTACATAATCTCAACTGGTAAACAAGTACTCTTGTTTTCTGTTTTAATGATACGGGTACTCGGTATTCACTAGCTACGAAAAAGAAAGGGAATAGACTTGCATTGTCTTTGTGTTTACTCTTGATTTGTTTTGGTGTATGCAGCTGTTGCATTTCTTGTGTTTGCTTACTGATAGCTAATGTATTTATTGCAGACAAGGGTTTGTGCCTGCTGAGAGTGTGATGAATTTCCGCAAACAGCTTGGTTGCGACACCTTCCGAACAGAGGAAAAAGGTACACACCCATATCTTGTCACATGCATTATGTCTATTTTTATAGAAGGTAAAAGCCTGCTGTTTGTTCTGTTTTCCTATATTAAATTGTTCTTGCCTCTGTAGACCCAGAAGAGTTCATAACTGTCCTCTGTCAGAAGGTGCTTTGCATAGAGCCACTACTTAAACTCAGGTATGATGCCGAGTTGCCTGGTATTAAATATCATGCCCTGTCCTGTTTGAATGAGTCGAGTTGACTTACTGAAAATCAGTTTATCTACTTTTTTAGATCAAGAGGAGAAACATCTCAGGGTGCCTACACCTTCCAGATCTTTTTGGAAAAAGAACAGATGGCACAGATGCCCACGGTCCAGCAGCTGCTCGATACATCCTGCCTGTCATGTGACCTCAAGTTTGAAGAGGTGAGTGCTCTTCTTACAAGGTATATGGAGTGTAGTTTTTTTTTTTAAGGTCTTTTCTGTACAGTGATGTACTGTAACCCCAATATTCCCGATTTGCCCCTCAGATGCCGTCCTGTCTGATGGTTCAGATGCCGAGATTTGGAAACAAGTATAAGATGTTTCCTCACATCATTCCTTCCACGGAGCTGGACATCACAGATCTCCTGTATAACTGTGAGAAGCAGACATAATCGCCACTGAATAAGATCACATACTTCGTTCATGGAAAACTTTTTACTTCGTGTATTTTTTATTTTTTTTTTTGAATAGCTTCAAGATGCTTATGGATTCACTACTTTTCCTCCTAGCTCCTAGGGAATGTTTTGTCTGTGGGCATTTGGCAGAGCACGAGTGTCTCCAGTGTCTACCAGATCGCAAACTGCAGCCAGGGAGAATAAAACAGTACTGCACTACCTGCAACACACAGGTAAGCCAAATTGTTATTTTTATTGTCAAATGTCCCATTGATCCCACTTACAGTATAAACCTGACTGCTTCCTATTTATTTATTTTAAGGTTCACACTCATCCCTCGCGGCAGGGTCACTCCCCCAAAGCTCTAGCCGTACCAGCAGGGGTACCCACTGATGCACCTGTGCACAGGCACGTGATGCAGCTGTTTGCTGTGCTCTGCATTCAAACCAGCCACTATGTGTCCTTTGTCAAATACGGCGCTGACCCCAACTCTTGGCTCTTCTTTGACTGCATGGCAGACAGATGCGGTAAGATAGATTTCAGCTTGTTTCATTTACTTTAGTTACCTAAAGTTACCTTTTCTTGAGCAAGAAATATCATCTTTTCTTAGTGGCATTATAGAATTCCTAAACGAGTAATTTCAATCTGATGTTCGTGCAAACACTGAACCCGCTTGGGTTTATCAGTAAAGTGGTTACCCGTGACTGCCTTATTTTCTGATAATGTAGCCTCGGCAGCATTAGATAAATATGCACTGACGTCTGTGACTGGTTTTTATCTCTTCTTGAGCTGATGTCTAATCTTTTTTTTTTTTTTAAACAGGTGATGATCAAAGTGGCTACAACATTCCAGAGATCCGAGCTTGTCCAGAGCTGGGTGACTTCCTGTCGCAGTCAGAGGAGGAGCTGGCTCGTGCCAACCCCTCTCAGGCTCCTGAACTAGTGCGCAGGCTGCTGTGTGACTCCTACATGTTTTTATACCAGAACCCGGCAACGCTGCTTTCAGAGTCGAGCCCTCAGCAGCCTTAAACGCATGCGAGGACGAGGACACGGCGTTCCAATAACAGTGCCTTAATAACCTTGCACTTTCCCTTAATCAGCAAGATTTTGTGTTGGAATTACAGCCAAACAGCTGCAAGTGAAACGGATGCTTTTTAACATCATGGCAGAGACGGTATTGTTTGGGAGAAAAACACTAATGTGCTTTAGAAATTGACTTTACTTATCAACAAAATGTTGATTCATTCAAAGAGAGGATGAGCAGTGAAAATATAACACTGAACTCTTTGCAGCTCACTGCAGCTTTTATCCCTCGACTGTCATCTGTTGTTGATTTTGTCTTATACTGTGATTATTTATGCTGAGATTTAGAGCAAAATGTAGCATGTCAGTGATTTTATGACTTGACACTTACTTGTTTTCTTCGCCTATTATTAAATTAAAGTAATGGTACACTCAAGCACTCGATGTTGATTATTTATTTGAAGTCCTGAATGTCAGTGATGACCTGGTTCATATGAACTATGTGCCTTTTTTTGTTATTGTTGGGCTGTGTCTTGACAGACAATACGAGAAGTACATGTATGGTTATTTTATTTACTATAAACAACTGTGTTATATAGTGTTGTCATTGATTAAAATGTAAAAAAAACTACAGGTGCTATTTTTAAAATAGATTTGTGCAGTGGTTTCAGAGGGGTCAAGAAGGAGAATTATTAATATATTTAAAATCAGATGTTAATTTGCTATGTTATTGGACCTAAAATAAGGCAACATGGTAATTTTATAGAATTAGTATTTTGTAAAAATCTGGCCCTGATATTTTGAAATGGTCTCAACAATTAGTTTTTGTTTTTTTTTCTTTAGAGAATCCAGTCCAGACTAATTTCACAATAGAGTTTTAATCGCACAGCAGACACACCACAGCCTCTCGGGGATCTTTGTATTTTAACAGCCTTTCACCAAGCAGTAATGCCACTATAACTGTTAAATCAACAATATCTAAACACTATTTAAGCCAAAAGTCTCAACTAAATCTTGGTAGGCTAGACAGAAAGTACAGATGTGCCAAGAGGTTAGGAGGCAATATTATGAACTACAGTGCCCTCTTGTGGGCAAAAGGACACAAGATCCACCATCAAGTCTTCAAAAGGTATTCATCCCAAACTAAATTAACCTCTTTTCTTTTTTCTTTTTTTTTGCTACTACCGTGTATGCAGGCCGATACACACTCACACCTCTCAGATGTTGATTTAGATTGACTGTTGTTTAGTGATCAACCAGCTGGGCAATACAGTTAAAAACAATATACATTTTCATTTGCAAGTAACTGTACTTAAAAATTCTACTTCTTTTAGTTTTCTTTTTTTTTCAGTTCATCATGACACATCAACTATAGTCTGAAACACTTGTTGTTATGCAGAGCAGGACGGGCTCCTGTCTGTTACATACATCCTGGGCACCATTTTTTGAAATCACTAAAGGCACAACACTATTCCAAGGCCTTGAAGGCAGCATAAACGATATTTCATCCCAAATGTATACTTGTATGTTGATGGGTTGACATTTCAAAGAGTCTGAGTCTGTGTCTGAATGGTGAGTGGAGTCATATGAGTTGAAAAGACAGACCTCTTTTGATATGACTATTATTATTATTATTATTATTATTAAGATGTACAAAGTGCTCCTTCCTCTTGCTGTCATTCACCTGTGAGGCTGACTGAGGTACTACAAACAAGCCACTACTTGGTCTGGAGCAGCATGTGCTCCTGGTACATGTTTACGTCACAGAGTGTGACCATCGTGGACATAAAGAGCAACACGTTTTGTCGAAAAGGAGGAGCTACACTCCTCTGAAACCATTTAAACTGGGGGCGCATGCGCATTGCTATACAATTGGGACTTATATCTTACACAACCGAGCCTTTTCTTCATTCTCCCTGTTTCTCGCCGGTGTGTGGTAACCATACACGTTACACATTTTTTTTTTTAAAGTCTTTTACAATCAACACACTCTTTAGGAAATGAGTGGGGACCATTCCCACAACGAGGATCAGGTAATGCTGAGTGTATTTTTTGTCCTGTCATCACTAGTGTTCATTTGGTAGAGTTTGCTGCTGTGGTTTTGTGTTTGGTCTGACAGGGTAACTTAGCTAGCTAACTGAGAAGAGTGTCTGCTAGCGCGCGTTGGCCGACTGTGTTTGAAGCCGACTCATTTTTGTTGTTAACAGCAGTCCTGACAACTCTCGTCATGTTTGTATTTGTAATGTGACGGGGACGTGCTGACTTCTTAGCCTGTACGGTTTATGTGGCCAGACGTAAAGTCATAGACAAAGTGGAATAACGATACATTTAATTTGGCATTAGCTGTTAACCGACGTTAGCTTCGGCATTAGCCGCTAACTCATATTACCCATAGACATAGCATAGTCGAGCTAGCCAAGCTAAGTTAGCCAGGCAGCTAGCAAACTGTCGATTTGCCATAATGCAAGTTCAAAGTTAGTTAGCCGGCTAGTTAGCTAACGTTACTACGAAATTTAACACTCGTATGTTTTTGATTTTTCAGATTGACTGTGGCTCTCGGGTCAATGGTAAGTTCTATAACAAGATGCTTATAAGTTATACGTTGGATTTTCCTCAGGTTTTGACATTTCTTCACTGACAACTAACGTAACGTTGCATTTGATCAGCAGAGGACAGAAATGGCGTCCAGAGACTAAGTCCTCTGTCTCACTCACAAGCGCCTATTGTTCAAAAGGGAGGGCCCGTAAAAGCTTTTATACAAATTATTTTCTTAATTCGAGTCATTATTCGCACACACCTTGACGTGTTTTACCAGTTTGCCGCGTTAGATATTGTTGTTGGGGAGCTTTTAATAGCACATTTCCCACCTGAAAGTGAGGGTTTGGGGGTTGAGGACTTAGTCTCTGCGCCATTTTCTTTTTCGTGTAGCGGCCTGACTGTACTGCAAGCTGAACCCAGGCTGTGAAGTGCAGATGGCTGTGTGCAGGAGAAATGCGAAGGCACAGTGCTTCATTAAGATTACCATGAACACTATGATTTTTAGACGCAGTCTTAAAATGCGTTTTCAAAGCCAATAATATTTATTTTTAGCCACACAGGGAGTTCACATTCTACCTTGCTGGGAGAAAGTGGATCATTTTAAGTTGGATCAGTCTACACGTCAAGTCATTAACTTTAATTCAGCATCACATTTGTGAGAGATACTAGGAGGGTTTTGCCCATACTCTAAAGTAAAGAGTGAGCATGTTTTTAGAGGTTTTAAAGCTGAGCTGGAGAAACTCACACTAGAGAAATGCATGCAAAGAAAACTTATATTTTCATAAGTCAAACTTTGTTCCTAGCTTTTATGCTTTTAATGCCATTTCTGTCCTCTGCTGTTTACAAAATCTTAACATATGCTTTCAGACACTTGCTTCAGGCCTCTTTTATTTATCTATTTATTTATTTTTATGTCATCCAGACAATTGTAATAATACACTTATTTGACCAGCAATGGGTCAGCATTTTGCTTTTTTTTTGTACATTCACATATATCATTACTTACTAGTTGTAAGAGGGGTTACTAATTCACTCAAATACTGGATCAAATTGTCCAACATCATTTAAGTTAACTGGGAAGTTTTTCTTTAAAAAGCACTTACATCCTTATTTTAGAGTTAAATGCTGTTAAACATTTACTAATGCATATTGTACTTTATTTGTGTATGATGTTTTTGATAAGTGCAATACATCCCCAAGTTAGTAATTTAAGGCATATATTCTCAATTTCTGCGTTTAGTCAGTGAGCTGTAGAGTTGAGTTTTAATTCAAAGTCTGTCACATATATTCTCTAGTGTTTTGATGGAGCGCGTATAAGTATATAAATATAGGGCACCGTTATTTGGTTTTGGATCTGAAAAGACGACACAGATCAGTCAAATCCCTGAATAATGTGATAAACAAAACTATTTATCTAGTGTTAAATTGAGCCGTCCTGGGACCCGATCACTTGCTGATCAAACCTTTTCTGCTCTGAACCTATAGGTTGTTTGTTTGTCCCCTTCTTGCATGTCAGGAGTATGAAACTGTTTGTGAAAAAGGCAGATTTTTTAAATATATTTTTTATATAATATCTTCACCCTCCTAAGGCATGTAGACATAATCTGGAGTTTTAGATGACAGTTTATCTGGCAGCTCTAATTTTGATAATCGCTTTTTCCCCCTAAACTAAGATGCAGATATTTTCCTTCTGCCCTGGCTTTCAAATTAAAGCGAGGATTAAAGCCTAGTTTGTTAATTTGCATGTTTCAACCTGTCAGTTTTTTTTATATTGTTTCATGAACAATGGCACTCATATGGACAGTAGGAGGTGCTGTGCTACTGTGTAATGGATATTCAAGCTACAGACTGCTTTACTTATCAGATTGTGGTGCATGTTCAGACCTTATGTGTTGTGAAGTGAATTCATATTTTGAGTCCTTCCTGGGTTGCTATTGTTGTTCTGACCTCTTCCACATTAGCACCTGATCAGAGATTGTACCTCGTTCATCTTCACCACTTGTGTATAGACTCATACAGGTCATACTCGGACCAAGACGAAGCTAATTCAGTCCTTTTTTTTTGCTTTGTTTATTGACATCATGTTTACTTCTAAAGGAGGTGTCACTGTTTTTCTTCTTGTAGACTCTCACAAGCATAAAGACAAGTATAAAGAGAAGGAACACAAACATAAGGACCACAAAAAAGATAAGGAGCGGGATAAATTGAAGCATGGCAACAGGTATGGTGTGTGCTTCCAGACTTTTTTTTAATATACACGTTCCCATCTTAGCCCAGACATCTGATGAGGTGTACAGTATAAGACGTAGCACTTGAATATTGTGGTATTTCCTGCAGTGAGTAGTGGAAGCGCAGACGATTTGAATTAATAGTTTTTGTGTTTCTTTAAACTCCAGTGACCACAAGGACTCAAAACACAGAGACAAAGAAAAGATGAAGCACAAAGATGGCAGCACAGACAAATACAAGGACAAGCACAAGGAGAAGAGGAAGGAGGAGAAGGTGAATTACCATGCGGATAATTCATGGCACAGTGTGCATGTCTTTTTTCTTTTCTTTTTTTTTTTTAAGGGTTTGAATTGTTCTGCAATAGTGAGCTATTGTAAATCATGGCCCTTCACTATTGAGACACTGAGTGATGTGGAGCAATATAGCTTACTCATTTTCACTTGTTTCAATTGTGATACATTTGACAATAGTGAGACGAATCTGGACGTGGTAGTTGTTTTTTAATGATTTACTGTCTCAGTTACAATATTTGACAACTTGTGGGCTGTCATTTTAGTTTTTATGTGTGCATAGAAAAGGAAGAACCAATCAACTGCAACAGGAAATGATCTACTAACATCTTTTGTGTAAACCTTTTCAGATGAAGTCCTTCGATGGTAAAGTTAAAAAGGAAAAAGAGAATGGCTTTGCCAGGTATGTCTGGACTGCATATTTTTCTTGAGTGCTATACTTAGGATACCAGGAGATGCATATTTATATAAAGCCATGTCTGATTTTTGTATGTTTTCTTCTTCAGCCCACCCCACTTGAAGTCTGAGCCTGAGGACGACTTTTACCACTCTCCTAAACATGAGAGGTCTCTAAAGAGAGAACGTGATGATGACAATGAGTAAGTGGCCACTAGACATCTTACATGACTTTCATGTGCCTTAATCTTAATAATTAGGTTGTCAAATACAAACTCTAATATGTCAGCCTTGTAACACGTAATATTGTTTTTTACAGCTCTGAATTTAAGCCCAAAAAAATAAAGACTGAAAATGAAAAGAAGGCTAAAAAAAGGAAACAAGATGAGGTAAACGTGTTTTGATTCTCCTCCCAGTGAGAATCGGGAAACCTTCTTTTGTGTTTTTCTAAATTATTATTTTTTCTTTCTTCTGGTAAACCAGGAGTAAAAGAGCTCAAATAGTTTCTCTTCCCTTTTTTAGGACATTAAGCCCAAAAAGACAAAAAACAAAAAAGCAGAAGTCACTGATGGAAAAAAGAAAGTAAAAAAAGAACCAGAGGAGAAGTGGAAATGGTGAGTTACTCATGTCATCCAGCATGATGCGTACATGCTAGTTATCAAAGTAGTGATGGGTCAAGTGTGGTTGTATTGCACATGATTATTGGATTGAGTTAGTATTGTTTCTGTTGTACATTCAAACCTATTGAATTGCACTGTTATCTGACTGATTCCAGGTGGGAAGAGGAGAGATACACAGACGGAGTCAAATGGAAGTTTCTGGAGCACAAAGGGCCTGTGTTTGCTCCGCCTTATGAGCCTCTTCCTGCTCACGTCAAATTTTACTATGATGGTGAGATTCTGTTTGTCTAAGGCACAGTAGATGTTTTATATCAAAGGATATGCTGTATATCTACATGATGGTGGCTATAAACGTCCATGGATGATTAACACGTCTATTTTTGTATATTTTAAGGTAAACACATGAAGCTCAACCCAGAGTCAGAAGAGGTGGCTACGTTCTTTGCCAAAATGCTGGACCACGAGTACACCACAAAGGACATCTTCCGCAAAAACTTTTTCAAAGATTGGAGGAAGGTATGAAAATCGTCATTTTCTTTAAAAGAAGAAGAAAGCGGCGAAAGAAGTCTGAAATCTTAAAGGTCGATGTTCAGAGATTCCTGTTTCTTGAGTGTGGCATGTCTTCTGATACAGGAAATGAATGCAGAGGAAAAGGCAAAGATCACAGACCTGAAGAAGTGCAACTTCACTGAGATGAGTGAATATTTTAAGGCGCAGTCAGAAGCCAGGAAGGCCATGTCAAAGGAGGAGAAGCTGGTAAGCTGCTGTATGCATTTACACGCACTTTAGGACCTGATTTTTGTTAATGAACATGATACAGCAAATATGCTACAAGTATTTCAGCCTCTTGTCACTTTTTTGTAGTGATGTAGTTCTGATGTTGTTTCTCTTCTCCATGTAGAAAATAAAAGGGGAGAATGAGCGTCTCTTGCAGGAGTACGGCTTCTGCATCATGGACAACCACAAGGAACGCATCGCTAACTTCCGCATCGAGCCTCCTGGCCTGTTCCGCGGGCGCGGAGACCATCCCAAGATGGGAATGTTGAAACGACGCATCAGACCTAAAGACATCATTATCAACTGCAGCAAGTAAGTGGAGAGGGAAAAAACCCCAATAATAAATGATGCTGATGAACTGCTCTATTTGGGGTGTGTAATTTAAATGTTTCAACGTGCACCTCGTAGGGACTCCAAGCATCCCGAGCCTCCTCCAGGCACTAAGTGGAAAGAGGTTCGTCATGACAACAAGGTGACTTGGCTGGTGTCGTGGACGGAGAACATTCAAGGCTCCATTAAGTACATCATGCTGAACCCCAGCTCTAGGATCAAGGTAGGCTGCACTTTAAATGGAGGTTTGTCCTTATTTAAAATTGATGTGGAGTAGTTCCCCTGCTGTGACGACATATGACGGCTTAATCTACGAGTAGCATTATCTGTACTGACTTTTATTTCCGTAGATGTTCATTAAGACCTCTTTTTATTATCGCAGTTTAAAGCGATGACCTGCTGCTCCACTGAAATGTATAAATTGAGGCACGCTAATGATGGACTGTTTCTCATTTCCCATTGCTTCAATAAAAATGGTGTATAATGTTGTGCAGGGAACAGGCTGTACTGTGCAACAAGCTAGTAATTTAAGTTGAGTGTCTGCATGTTTGAGACGGTCATTATTCATTATTCCTCTTGTCTCTTTTATCCATGTTGTTGTCTGTAGGGAGAGAAGGACTGGCAGAAGTACGAAACAGCCCGCAGATTGAAGAAGTGTGTGGATCGCATCAGGACCCAATACCATGAAGACTGGAAGTCCAAGGAGATGCGGATCAGGCAGAGGGCAGTGGCGCTCTACTTCATCGACAAGGTGAGCTGGATGGATGACTCGACGCTGAGTGTGTGTGTGTGTGTGTGTGTGTGTGTGGCTTGTAAGAGTTAACTCTAGTGTAATTACCTTTTAAGAATGACTAACTTGCAAAGAGGGTTTAGTGGGTGCTTAACTGTGGCTGGAGTGAAGGTAATTTCTTTTGTAAGCCGGCTTTAATCCAGCTATCCCGATGTACACTAGCTGGCTCTGAGAGCGGGTAACGAGAAGGAGGAAGGAGAGACTGCGGACACGGTGGGCTGCTGCTCGCTGAGGGTTGAACACATCAAACTCTATCCAGAAAATGACGGTCAGGAGTACGTGGTGGAGTTTGACTTCCTGGGTAAAGACTCCATTCGTTACTACAACAAAGTCCCAGTGGAGAAAAGGGTGAGGACACTTGAGGGCAGTTTTTTTTTTAAGTGTACAAGAACTGTCTCTGTATTTATGCGTGTTCTGGCTTTTCTAGGTATTTAAGAATCTTCAGCTGTTTATGGAGAACAAGGAGCCTGACGATGACCTGTTTGACCGCCTGAATGTAAGCGAAACACCACGTGACCTTTTTATCGTTATTTGGTTTATATACTTGTTTTGTAGCCTTGACACAAAGTTCATAATTACATTAGTGTTTTTATTCAGGGCACAGTTATTGTTTTTTTTTTTTTTTTTTTTTTTGGAACTCATCACACTCATTTCTTTGCTCCTCCAGACTTCTATTCTCAACAAGCACCTTCAGGAGCTGATGGACGGTCTGACGGCCAAAGTTTTCCGTACCTACAACGCCTCAATCACCCTGCAACAGCAGTTGAAGCAGCTCACAAGTGGTACGGCTCCACCCGATCAACAGTCATACAATCTAAAACCAGATTAATACTCACCTAGAGGAAATGAAACGACATGAGGTTTAGTCTTAACTGCTGTTCAGTGTCGTTGTGCGTACATGAAACTGACTCTTCTCACTGTCCTCTAGCGGAGGAGAACATTCCAGCCAAGATTTTGTCCTACAACAGGGCCAACAGGGCTGTGGCCATCCTGTGTAACCATCAGAGGGCTCCACCGAAGACGTTTGAGAAGTCGATGCAGAACCTGCAGACTAAGGTGGGGTTCAAGTGTTTGTTTTTATTTTTATTTTTATTTTTTTGTGTGTATTGTTGTTCCCAAAGCTTCATTGTAGTAGCAAATCCTTTCTCAGTGTGCTTAAAGATAAAATGCTCCAAATTATGGTGGGTATGTGATGGGAGGGCAATATTCAGATGTTTTTACAAATGTGATTTTTAGTAAGTACACTGATGATTTTCAGTGACATGCCATGTAGGTGTTGGACAGGCTTGAAATTAGAAGGTTCCTGCATATGTTGACACAGTCACCTTCATTTATCTTAGATTGACGCTAAAAGGGACCAGCTATCTGATGCCAAGAGAGAACTGAAGAGCGCCAAGGCTGATGCCAAAGTACGGAGAGACGAAAAATCCAAAAAGTAAGTGATCTCTATGAAGATAAGGTACAAATGTTGACCTTGTCATTCACATGCATAATCTTCATGTTGCTTGCGTTTCCTCTTTTCTCCTCGTAGGACTGTGGAGACCAAGAAGAAGGCGGTTCAGAGGATAGAGGAGCAGCTGATGAAGCTGGAAGTGCAGGCGACCGATCGAGAAGAGAACAAGCAGATTGCCCTCGGCACTTCCAAGCTCAACTATCTGGACCCCCGCATCTCTGTGGCCTGGTAAGATGATATAATATTCTCAGCAAATTGAGGGGGGGGGGGAGACCATTAGAAGAATTAAATTGGATTCTGTTTCCTTCAGTTGTTGGGAACAAAAATGCACAAATGACACAATGAGGATTATTGTGCTCTAACGAACAAACTGTCTGGTTTTGTCTTTATTTTAGGTGCAAGAAGTGGGGCATTCCCGTCGAGAAGATCTACAACAAAACCCAGCGTGAGAAGTTTGCCTGGGCCATTGACATGGCCGACGACGACTTTGAATTTTAAAATCCCAGTTTGTGGTTTTAACTATGATACACATTGTTTTTTTTATTTTTATTGTTTTTATCGGATACTTGTTTTTTAGCTTAACTGAATTTTGCTCGATGGCCAGACCCGATAGGGAGCAAAAAAAAAAAAGTGGTAAGACGAGATGAGGCCATAACGAAGTGGAAGCAGGGTGTTGTGGGTAGTCTACACATCTGATCTGAGATCAGGCATCAAGACTGAACTATACCCACAACTGAGCATCAAGGCATAGTCCCAGTAATTGGAAAGACCCTTTTACCGTTTTCTCTCTCCCTAATCTGGGACAAAACTGACGACAATGCCTGAACTTTGAACTCTGTGGTCTAAATAGCTACTGTATCAAGCAAAAACAAAAAATGCTTTGTATCATTTTATCTGTTCACTTGCTCATGTATTTTAGCCCTACCATGTATTATTATTATTATTATTAATGAATTCTATATTTTGATAGACAAAGTTAAATCAAATTCCTTAACTACACCCACACGCCTTTTTTTTTCTCTTTTCTTTTAATTAAGGAAATGGAAATGTGAGCTCAGCTTGAGTTGTGTGCGTGCATGTGTGTGTATGAGGGGTGCGACCATGGAAGCTGTCTGTTTGGGTGAATATTTTAAACTGGACTATGTTGAATTGTTTAGCATGAGAGAGGATGTCTGAGCAGGCAAAGGGGGAAAATACTGCAACCATGTCAATATTTACTTAAGCAAGCAGAATGTGAATATTTTGTTTTACAGCCTCTTATCAGGGACTTCAGTGTAAATGTGAACCAATCATTTTTATCCTCTTGAGTTGCAAGCATCCTCTGACTCTCTGCATAGCCCTGTCTACATCTGAGTTTTAACTTAATTTAACAATTGTTCCAAGGAAAAAAAAAATACTCCCGTATGTTACTTGAAATAATGCTATAATAATGTATTTAAAGTCAGTTAATGGAAAGTGTTTTACATCCAAGAAGGGTATGTGAGGGAAATCAATTTTGCCAAAAAAAAAAAATCATCAATCTGTTACAATTCTAGGCAGTTTTTTTTAATTGTGTAAAGATTGAGGATAAAGTAATGTAACATTTAATGTGAATTCAGTTCATTTTATTCCACTTGTTCCACTCTTATGATAGGAAAGTTGATGTAAGTAGCTGTAAAGTCAACATCCTATTCCTGTTTTTTCTTTTTTTTCTTTTTTTTGTCATTAGCCTTTGACCATGTTTTCTTTGGGTTTTATGCTCATTGTAGGTTGAAAAATGAATAAAATCCTACATGTAAATATCCATTTTGTTGTTGGGGTTTTTTTTTTTTGGTTTTTTTCTCTCCATCACACACCCTGAATCACATTTTAGAAATGTGATTCAGGAGCACTGCTCTATTCATCAGATTTGAGTTTATATGAAAAACAAGGCCCTTCACCCTGAGCAGAAGTATCAGCGCCGGCTGTTGGTTTTGGTCTAGCAGCCACGGTGGAGGACATGCCAGAGTTACAATGTCCTTATATTTTAGTTGGTCCAACTTTTCTTATCACAAGATTAGCAAAAATCCTCAATTTGTGGCACATTACATGCAAAGACTAAACTATTTGAAGAATTGGGTATATGTAACCCTGTAACATTGTATCTCATTAGGAAAATGGCACTGATGCTGTGACTCTGAGCTCATTACAACCACATAGATTCCTGTGAGGTGCTGCTCTTCAAGTCTTGCCTTGTTCCTTGCTTATTTCCTCAGGCAACATCTGGTATACCTGTGCCCTTCTCTTATAAATAAAGTCATTTTTGCCGACAGCACACATCCTTCTGTGAATAGAGAATCTCTGGTCACCACCTGCATACATACTCGAGACTAAATAACTCGCATTACAGCTTGCAGACAAAATAAATAAGTTATTCTGCAATGGATCGCCTGCCATGGAAACTGACTTAAAATTTTTTCCTCCTCCATAATTTAGCACTGACTGTATTGCCAGCTGCTCACCAGCAGGTGAGGCTGTATACATTTCTCCAATCCCAGCACATTCATAGCTTCTTTCACATACATCACACTGAATATTATAAGTGGCATTAAATAATTCATTCTTCCCTCTCGGTGCAAGGTGTATAATTTGTAGCTGCTGAACAAATACGACACCTGTGCTTGGTGAGTATTCGGTTTATTCTGTAAAGATTCAGAAGTGTAGAAAGGATGATACAACAGTGCTTTATGATCAGACTATTTCATAAAAGTTTTGTTTTTTTTGTTTTTTTTTTCTAAAGTGATCATAACACCGTAAGTCCAGATTCCATTTATCTCGAACCAAAATAAATTTGTAACATTCGACACAAGTGCATACACTGCTGGTAGGAGATCAACCTCCAATTTCACTTTGGATGGTATAGCACCGTTCTTAGCTATTAGCAGCTTGACAAAGATGCAGCTTAATAGGATTCATGTAGTGACTGTATGTTTATATAAACAAGAAAATTCAGAGGAGAGCAAAGATCTCCTCATTTGGCTCTCTAGCTAGCACAATATCTCACTCTGTCAGTGTCTAGGGATCAAATTGAAAATTTAGCTTGAAACAACATTTTGCCAGTAACAATATTTGATACAATTACAGCATAAAGTTAAACATTTCCAAGTGTACAGAAAGCAGCACAAGTTTTTTTGTTTTTGTGTTTTGTTTTTTTTCACAGATATAGACCAACAGTGACCATCGATGCACTGGCATGTTTTTTTTTGTGTGTTTTTTTTTTTTTTTAAATCTTTAGGACAGCACAGTAGCTGGAAAGCAAGGTGATGGACAGACAGGTCATATAAACACATGGACAGAGCTGAGTAAGGCAACGTTAGCGTGACAGGCTTCTCTCTGTTCAGTTTGCAGAGCAGTGTAGTGTATCGATCTTGACAGAGCTGTCAATACCTTTACTGTGGGGCAGTGTGATTTTTAGCATTGCTGTCTTCATTAGTGCATTGTATATAGTCTCTTGCGTGTAGCTGAACTGCAAAGTGATCACCAACATTTATACTGATCTAAATAAAACATGTTTGATTGCATCTGGACTTACAGTGACTATAGAAGAGTAAATAGAATTGAAAAAAAACAAACAAACAAAAGAAAAACAAATAACGGAAAAAGTAAAATTCAAGGCAGTGCTGAAGTACTGGTTGCTAAAAAAGTAAAAAATATCACAAAGCCAACAATAACATTTTCTTGACACATCTATCTTTTGTTTGTCCAGTCAGTACAAACCCTTTTTATAGTGCAGTTTCAATCATATATATATATATATATGACCCCAAAACAATATCTCTCAGCTTTATCTTATCCTATCCTGTCCTATCTTCGCTCATTCAAGTCAGTTTTCCAGTCAGTGTGCGTCTTTTCTCATTCTTTTCTTTGATCCCTCGTACTGACCTCATTGTGCACCCTCCCCACACAACCACAAAGAAGCATGAAAGGCTTAAACATCACAGGACTCAAAGGTGAGAAGTTCTTTCTTTTGACGATGGCAGGAAGTGATGGCAGATGGAAGAGGAGGAAGGCAGAGGAAGAAGAAGAGGAGGAGGAGGGGGGGTGGGGGGGTATTCACAGTTACAGTCAGAGTCCAACGGTCCAGCTACAATCACATCTGCTGTCATTACGAACACTCTTTTTAGACCACAGCCAGGGAGCAAGCCAGCCTTTAAACATCATGTTCCTCTGGCAGGATTGGGCCTGTTTCGTCACACCTCCAGCAGCTCCATCCTCAGGCGATCCCTAACATCAACACACGCACACACACACACACACACACACACACACACACACACACACAAACACACACACAAACACGCGTGTGATTGTAAAGTTCTTAGGTACTGTAGGTGAGGCAGTGTTTGGTAGGAGCATTGTAAGAAAAGACGCCCCACCAAAGACAATCGTCATGATTTATTCACATATATTAGCATGCGCTCTCTATCTATAATTCAACGGGCCAGAATCCTACTTATCTAAAAATAGCTTCTTAAACACAGACCTTTGATTGCCCGAATCAGATACTCAGCATGAGTACCTGTTCATACTTCTGCTCTCTCTTTTTTTACTGTACATCACGCAGCATTGACTACAGACAACAAGCTGTCATGCTTTCATCACGCCACCTGGCTTACATTGGTTTTGTTTTCTTGAAGAAAAAGCGAGCTAAATATCACAAGGGACTGTCAATGACAGGTGTATCTTACTTTAAGAGCTTTTATTGCACTGTAAATCATTGAGAGCGTTATGTCTGAAGTACCTGGCCTGACTGGCATCAGTCTGTTGTTGACTGGCCACTGGCTGCTGGTGGTCCTCGGCTCTCTCTGACCAGGGATCCTGCAGGACTCCCAGCTGCGCTGACTCCTCAGCTCTGCCTCGCTCGTCACTCCCCTCGGACCCCATCAGACCCAGCAGCGGTGAGTATGAATCCTGCCATACAACCCGCTGCCCTGAGTTCAGTCCTGCTTCTCCTTCAAGGTGCTTGTTCATGTTTTGCTCAACAAGTTTCTTTTTGGCTACTGGAGGTTCCTTCAGTGACTCTGCTTCTGCGTTTCCGTGACCCCTCACTTCTTCTGATTCTGCGGCCGGTCGCTGATAGGTTTCCAGCCACTTCAGCTGCCCGTTCTTGTGGCTGTACCGGCTGTCGCTGAACCAGCGCACCACCTCTGACTTGGGAAGGCCTGTCTGGACGCTTAACTCCTCGTACTGCTGACTGCTGGGCCAGCGGGTGCTAGAGAAAACCTGTCGGAGGATGTGCAGCTGCTGGGGGTTCTTGTTGCCCCAGGGAGGTGAGAACGACTGCTGACAAGCAGGCGCCTCAGTAATCTCAGACTTGTGTTCCTGCTGTAGAATCTCAGATGTAGTGTCCGCTTCATTCATCTTCAGCCTTTTGATGTTGATCTTGATGGGGTCAATTTTCAGCTCTGGGCAGGTTCTGTCCACTGCGAACGGGTCCTCGTCCTTGATGAGTTGCTGTAAAATTGACATGCCTTTTATAGGAAAGTCCTTGTTGCATTTACCCTCATCTAAAATGGATGAGCTGCTGTTTGTAATGACAGTGGTGCTGGTGCTTTCTGTTGGGGATTTGCTGGCATGGTTCAGGTTGGGGACACTGTCATTACAAGTAGTACTGGGGCATTCACTGGTAATACTGCTGTTGTTGGTCTTGTGAATGTAGTTGTTGCGTTCGTCGTTGGCCTTTGCGGCGTGGGCCTGCTCTTGTGGACTGATGCCGCCGCTGTTATGATTGTTACAGTTGACGTTGGGTTTGCTGGTGTTATTGATGATCACTTGACTCTTGGTAAGGTTTGAACCTTCTAATCCAATTGATAAACTGTTGTTTTTGTTTGACGGTTTGCCGTTGGTGTCAGCAACACAGTGCTCATCATTATTGCTAATGTTGGTAGAGCAAGTGGCAATGCTGTTGATGCGGTTGGTCGGGCTGCTGTTGTTCACCAGCTTCCTGGCGAAAGTCTCACCACCATTACTACTGCTGGAATAGCTGCTGATGCTGCTGCTACTACTGCAACTACTGCTGCTACTGCTGCTTCGACTGCTGCTGGTGCTACTGACACAAACGCTGCTTCCAGCCACGTCCAGGCTGAGACCATTGCTCTTGTCTGGCTCCACAGTGGGCTGAATATTCTTGGTCAGTACCTGTGTTGTTCTGACTACGGGTGGAAACTTCTGGGGGACAAGTGGAGTAGAATACGAGACCCTTGTGACATGAGGGTTGGTTGACATGCTGGCCTGCGTGGCTATGACTCCACCCGGCCTGGTTTTCATACTGCCATAGGGAACTTTGGCCATCTGAAAGTTTGGTCCTTTTGAGCCTGGATGGGCTGCGACAGTGTGGTGGGTAACGATGTGATTGACGTGCTGTTGTGTAGCAGGTTGCTTTTGAGGTGCTCCACCCTGGAACACGGTGTTGAACATCTTCCTCCTGGCCTCTTCAATCTCTTCAGGAGACCAGCTTATGCCCTGCTTGAGCCTTTGAGCAGTAAACCATAGTTTGATCTGCTCTTCGGGGAACTCTGAGACCACTGTTAGGTAGCAGAGTTCTGCTTTGGTCGGGTAGGGAAACTTGCCAAAGGATGTCTTGAGAAAGCTGCTGGTGTCCATGGTGGCATTGTAGGTGGGGATACTGCTAAGAGGGATCATCACCTTTGGAAGGTCTTTATTGGAATCAGAGGAAGGGGGCGAGTAAAGGGAGGGAGTGTGCTGGTGAAAGACTTGGTTGGACACTGTCGTCGCAATCACGTGAGTGACAGTGGTCCTCGGCATAGCTGGGGCGGCAGAAACACCGAGAGCCCCGTTTTGGAGTTCAGGCACATTTGTCAGCATGGTGGGGTCTACATCCTTTCCAGTGTCTTTCTTCCGTACCTCTACGGTGTGAGAAACCACAATCCTTTTGTGTTCTCCCTTGGCTTTCATCATCTTTGCTATTGGTGTTTTGCTGAGGGAGATCCCAGATTCTCTGTAGTCTTCTCCGCTGTCTGTGAAAAGGCTTTGCTCCACAGTTGTCACTCCGTCCCTCTTGTTGACAGTTAGGGAGGCAGTGATCAGGCCCTCCATTATCTTTGGGTGGGCATTAGCGTTATGCAAAGCCAGAGCCTCAAAGCGGACGACAGACACCCCACAGTTCAGGCAGTAGAAGGTGGGCTGGGCCCTGAAGTCTAAGTGGCAGTTGTGCATGTGATCCAAAAAGTAGTTTAGATCTCTGGACTCAAAACGGCATGTTGGACAGCTGTATGTACCTCCTTTTTGCATCTCGCTGCCACATTCGGACTTGGAGGAGCTGTGAGAGAAATGGCCAGACTCTTCTCCAGAGATGCTGAGTATGCTATCTTCTGGGATCGTTGGTAGCAGTTCTGGTAGCGAGCCCAGTATGATTTCCTCACGCACATGTTTGGATTTGGATGGTATCATGCAGGGTACAGTGGATTTCCTCTTGCTGGCCATTGTGCAGCTTTGTGTAGATGGGAGAGTGAGTGATTGGTTGTCCGGTATAATGAGAACAGAGGGCGGGTGGATAGTGGAGAGGGTTGAATAGAGTTTAGTGTCATGGACCAGCCACTATGGTGTCACAGTGTTGCTTCATGCCGTCTGCCACTGTAGGACTTTTGTCACATGGATAACTTCAACAGCTCCCAGTGAACCTAAAAGAGCACAAGAAGAGAGAGATGTGACTCTTTCAGCACATATTCAATTTAATAATTACAGGAAAAAAATAAAATGCAATTAACATAAAACATTTCATATGTGAATAGTAGATTTATAGTTTATGCTTACAAAATCTGAAAAAACATATCAATTATTCATACATAGCATATTATGGTAAGTAGAGGAAGGTAATAGCCCTGCACAGTGTAATAAGTGTAGGTGGAAATACAGTTCGATAAGTGTAGGTGGTATTCATCAGCAATTACAGAGTAAAAGAGAGTGTAAGACTTTTCTTTTCAAAAAAAGTATAATACTTATAATCAAAAACGACGGTTTATATTAAAATTACTGTACAGAAAAAGGAAAAGTGGCATCAGAGTTCATTAACAAAATCACTATTTATGTTTTTTATTATTGAATTCAACCTAGAGCTAAAATATTGAAAGATAATATATAAATAATAAATACATTTCTTTTAAACACATCAAGGATATCTACAAAGAAAAAGCACTTTTAATAATAAGAGAAATTCTGGGTACCGTGCACACACACACACACACACATACTCACGCACGCACACGCACACACACACGCTCAATCAGTGCAGCCCGTCAGTGTTTTGGTTATTTATTTGGATTTTCTGTCGAGCTGTCACTTTTTATGAATTCAAAGAAAGAGACCATGAAAATCAACACATCCAGAAATGACAGCGTAATCTCGGTGATATTTGTTGTTTTCTGTCACTGCTGCCATAGGTTTTGGCTCTACTAATTATTGATGGCATGTGTCCACATACTTATTTTCAGTAACGCTTCATCGTATTATCAAAACATGTAATCAAACTGTCGCTTGGCCACTGAGACTGAAACTAAGGTGGACACCGTGTAAATGTGATTCGCTCGCTTTCGAATCAGAACAGGGGTCTTTGTTGCCAGATGCCACCTGCCTCCCTCAAGGAAAGGGTTAATATCAGTGAATAAACATGGTCCACAGACCACCTTGGGGACTTTCCACCTACAGTGGGGTTGAGTGGGATGCACTTTCCTACTTGGACAGCGGCACATGTACCAGCTGCTTCACATTGTCTGCAACCACCAAAAATATGCAGAATTATGCATACAGGTTTGTGTTTGTCTGCAAAAAAATATTTTTTATTATTTAGTTTTTAATTTTTTGGGTGGGGTATTTCTATCTCTTTTATATATTTATCTCTTTGTTCTGTGCTGTTCGTCTTTGTGTTGATATTGTAAAGCAAACACGTGAAGGTTACATTACTTTACTTATTTTACTGCCATACTTGGACGTGACCCTTTTGTTTTACATTTTGATGTTACACTGTAACTTCCCGGGATAATGTAGGGACAAGAGGGGAAGTCAGGTGCGTGCGTGTGTGTGTGTGTGTGTGTGTGTGTGTGTGTGTGGTTGTCTGAAAAGATTACTACAAACAAATCTGAAGCCATTTACAAGCTTCGGACTCAAACTATCTCATCCTACATTTGTTCAACAATAGCATGGCATCACATGTATACAAAGACAATACACAGATCGATGTACACAAATCCATTAGCGAACCACATCCACAGGCGTCCCCTTTCTCCAACGCTTCACTCATAAGGACGGATAAAGACTGTCTCTGCAATTCTCAACATTTCTCCCCCTTTGTTCTGGGTATTATAAAGTTAAAAAACAAAGAAATAAAAAACGTGTCTGTTCTCTCACAAAGCCACAAATATTTAAGTCTGTAGGACAAGACAGTGGATATGATACAGCTGGATTTTATAATCATATTGTAATATAAAACATGTTATAAAAAAAGGCAATAAAATCAAAGTGGAGATAGTTCTGCACCCCCTGCCCTTTGTGTTGAACTTATGACATGTACACACACAGCCTCTATATATATATACACACTGCAGAAGTGTTGATGTGCAGCATTGCTGTAGACTTAAACTACCATCACTCAGGCTTTTACCTTCTCCTGCAACATTATCATCATATAAAAAGAACAAATTCATCCACCATACAATCCAAATCTTTGTTTCTGTTGCCCAGCCTTGTACAGCATTTTATTGGTTACAAAAATAAAAAATAAAAAATCACATACACAGATTTTTTTTTTTTGGGGTTGCCACACTACGTTAGGACGCACTGAAAAGCTCTTTCACAGACTTTCATTTCACTGCAGCCACGTGCATGTTCACCGCGGCCCGGCTGGATGGTAAATAAATGATGAACCTGTTCCAGAATTTAAAGCATCAAATGAGTGCCCGACAGTACACACTGATCCCAGACAGACTGTCAGACTGTGACTTATAACTAGCTTTTTTTTAATTTAATTTTTTTCTACTGATGGCTGCTGCTTTATGACATAAAAAAAACCCCCAAAACTAAACAGAAACAAAACAAACGACAATAAAACTAGGTCACCAGCATCTTATGCAGTAATCCCGGTTCACTGCATCCAGACGTGGGCATGTGCTGTATGTTTTGCCGCCAGAGAGGTCATGATATCCTCTGAAGGCACACTCGATTAACCCCTAGTGAGGACACGCTGTTCATTCCGTTTGTTCCACTGAACGAGGGATTTACGAGTCAGCTTACACGCAGCAGAGGGAAGCAGTCATGCTCATCCAAAACATCTGTGTGAGAGATGCTACCATGCTATAGAACTTAAAGCGTTGGCTCGGTTTAGCTCCGCTGAAGTGATTCATTTTGTTTGTCAGACGCTGTATATTAAAGAAAAAGTGTCAAGATAGATAATAAAGCGATAAAGAAGGTAATTTGGTTTACGTTGGTGGGCTGCAACCAGTCAGTAACAAGATGGCCTGTGTACAGACGTGTTTTCTTTCCTCCACTTCCTGCATGAGAAACCCCAAGACAAGCCAAAAGTTGAGAAAGGTTACATAAAGAATCAGGTCACCTATCAAAAGAATGGGCTGCTTTATCTGGCGAGCGAGACGTGCGATCAGACACAAGACAAGGGCTTCCCAGACAGGGAGCCATTGAATGGTTCCCTCTGAAAAGCCAAGCCTTGTGTTTCAACGGCGAAGTAGACAATGCTCAGATGATCACTGTCCCCCAGTGTGTCATATGTCCTCGCGCTGGCACTGGCTCCGTGGCACAGGGGGAGGAAACTCTTTTCATCTCCGCGGACCACGGGAGCCGTATTTGAAGTGAGGGCAAAGTGGCAGAGCTCACAGGCGCGCTTTTTCTGAACACCCACGCTCGGCGTAAGCATGGGGCCTTGTTCGCTCGACTAAAACCGTGATTGAACCATTCAAAAAACAAGCGTTTCGAAAACAAATGGGATTAGGCTAGGTTTAAATTCTGATGGGGTTTATACGTTCCGCCTGATTTAATAGCAGCTTTAAGATTTACAGGAGGGCCTCCCGTATGTGCTCTTATGCCGTCATTTCCATGACAATATTATATTTACATCTCATTAATATTTAATTATATGCTCTATACTTTTAAACGGCTGAGGGGGTGCTGCTCCCATCTCAGCAAACCAATTGAAGAAAAAAAAAAAGAAAAAAAACCCCCATCATGTATTGCCTTTCATCACCCAATAAACTGCTGCAGTAATTACAATATTACAACACAAGGAAACATGCACGATCTACAGCGAGCTGCTACCAGCGGGAAAAGTGGCGAGGCTGCGAAGTGGCTGCTAGACATAAAAATTTAATTCAAAACAGTCCACTGATTCAGATACTCCCAGAATGCTGGGTCACCAACAGTTGACATTGACAAACAGAGATTGGTGTTTTGCTGTGCAGCTTGTCACATGAATGAGAATGTGAAGGCTGGAGGAGGAGGAGGAGGAGGAAGGACAAAGGCAGACAAAACTCAGACATTTGGGGAGTGAAGTGAGAGGATGACTGATGATGATGACAGGCTTGTGCTGTTTCAATATTCCTCCCTGCCGACACCTCGTAGGCACACGTCTACACGCGCTCCATCCTCACCTCCGCAACATTTAGCACCTGCACCACTCTGAAAATCTTTCTCTTTGAACTGAATAGCTGGCAAGGAGTCTCTTGATGCGACAGTCGCAGAAGAGCTCAAAAATAAAAATAAAAAAGTCTCTCAGTTATGACAATATTTGTTTTGCGTGTAATTTGCTTTGACAGTGATCTGTGCCTGTCTCGACAGCCTGCTTCAAAGAATCTGCCAAAAAAAAAAAAAAAAAAAAAAAAGACTGGGCGTCCTCCGGGGGTTGGGGCAAAGAGGGGAACTCCTGACAGATACATTTGAATGATCAAAAAATCTTTTTTAGCTGGAACATTTTCTGCCAAATGTCCATTAAATAGATTAACGTCATGTGAGTGGATCAGCTGGACACCTAAATATAAGCCAGAGACAGAGAGCAATTACTGTCTTGCACAGAGAAGAGATTGGGAACAATGGCGCCTCATTTATAAGGGAAACGTGATCCAGCGCTGGGAGCCTTTAGACGGCTGACTGTCGAATTGCGATTGTTTTGTTTCCTGCATGTCTGGGTGTCTCCTGTGTCCATCATGCTTGCCAGTGTGGACTAATGTGTAATGTTTTGTTGCTTTGTTTTGTTTTTTTAGTGGACAGGTTTTTAGTTTGAGGATATTATTGTGTGTGTGTGTGTGTGTATCATTGTACGCATGCCAGCATAAATAAAAGTGTTGGGCTCTGGTGTTACGTGTGCTGAAAAACAATTTAGAGTCATCAGGGTCATTAGCACGGTGCTAATACAGCACACGATTCCGCTGCGTCTTCACTGTCTGTCCAGCTGAAGACACGCCGTGCGTCTCTACTGCGGGATCTTTCTTTTCTTTTTTTTTCTGTTTTGTTTCTACATGGGTGTGTTTGTGTGCGTATTAGTGTCTGAATGTCTGAGACGCAGGTGTTGTCAGCCATCTCATCCTCCTCATTCTCCTCCTCCTCCTCACACACACACTCTCAAACCCCCCTAACCTCCACGACTGCAGCCTCGTCCACTGGGAGACCGGTTGGTGTTGCCACTCATGTGTTAACATTGCCATGGCAACCCCTCTCTTCCCCTTGCCCACCACGCCACACACACACACACACAGTCACTCGCCCACACCCATCGACCTCAAGACGTACACACACACATACACACCGAATTCCTTGGACTGCATCCGGTGCAGGACAAACTTAATCCACATGTCCTGCCAGCCATCTTTGAAAAGTCCATTCATGGTTCAAGTCTCTTCCAGATAACTTTGGGTGAGGTCCATAACAGCAACTTGGCTTTTTCTTCCTCAGGCAACACAAAAATCCCTCCTCCGCTGTTCTTATGTTTATGACAGGCACCGATGGAAGAAATATTGCTGCGGTACACATTGGAAATGACCTCCCGTCAGTGTTATTGTCTTGCTAAATCTGTGCAGAGGCCTGCAGACTGAGGCGATACAGTACACACCTACTGCACTCTGCATTTTTTCTCTTCATGGTCCTGTTTTGTGTTAGGGTGAGTGTACATTGTTCTCCAAACCCTTCTATCTGTGGCCCAGATGAATGACAGACAAATAAACCATGGAGCACAGAGAAATAAAATTCTGAGTCATGCATCCTTTTACATCACTTTTGATGAATAACTTCTTTAGTTCTGTAGCCAAGACTACAGGCTTTCATCTGGCAACTTAAGAAGAAAAGGAAGAAAGATGGCGGTGTACCGCACATTGTACTGTCCATCCTAAAATGGCTGACATCACAGCCTCCTTTAACTGCCAAAGCCTGGCAAATGCCAGCTCCTGCTGACCGAACCTTTCTCACATGGGACAGAGAAAGTGGCAGGGGCTCTTTCCCTACGAGCCCCGAGGATCCCTGCCCCCCCCATACACACACACACCCAACTCTGTCAGTTTCTGCGTTTCTTTTGGTTGGAACTGTGCAAACATGCTGTTTTAGTGGAGCTTTTGAGCGATCTAGGCTTCGATACGGCATTGGTCCGATGACAAAAGCAATACCAAAGAGGCTGAAAGACCCAAAATAAAAGTGAACCTGTATGGGACGCCGTCCTTTCTGGTGGGAAAAATAGGACTTAGGATTGTGTGTTTCGGAGAATGTTCTGAGAGGATTGTGAGGTATGCCCGCTATCAATGAATGCTTGTTCCTATAAAAACGGCTAGAAAAAAATAGATCTGGTTGGCATTAGATAGTTGATTTTCTTCTCTGAACTCAAGGAATGTTATACACTCCATGTCAGCTAAATCTGCAAATCATGACCATATGACCTTCCTTGGTATTCTCTGGCAAGGGATTCATTTTAAGCAGCGGGAGGCACACAAACATAATATCTACAATAAGCGCTGTAGGAATTCAGAGACCACCGGATCCTGAAAAGTACAGTAGTCCAGGTATATGAGGTGTGCAGATGCTTCTCTGCGATGGGGGGGAGATGGGCACATTTGGCCCACTACATTATGTCTGTGTGTACAAACACTCCGTTGTGGCCATAACGAAAAACTGCGAGCTGTGCCTAATTGCAGGGAGTGAGGGATGAAAGGCAATATGCCTGGCCTCATTAGAGCAGTTCCGAGAAGGGAGATGGAAGACTGTTCCCAGGGATCCACAAAGGGAATTGACATTCCCCCGGTGTAAGCGCCCTGCTGCTGGAGTGAAAACCTCCACACACACTGAACTCACCGGGCCAAGCTCAACCCGCTCTGCTGGAGCTCTCGCAGCGAGAGCTCATTTACCTTTGTTTTGCCGGTCATCACACACGCCTGCAAATTAACTATCGGAGTGCAGAAACATCCACTGGAGACCGGACTGCACTCTCTTACGCTCCACACTCCTTAGTCCAAACACCCTACTCTCACATGAAAAACCTCAATGGCAGAAGTGTTGCGCAGTCGTTTCCATGACCTACATTATATGTAACAAGCTTACGTGGTTAAATAATTAAAAGTACATTCCAAAAAATTGCCAGTGAATCATGTAGGCTGGCTGGTCTGGCTGCTACCGTGAATTTCTCTTGCGTTATGGACAGTGGACCCAAACATGATCCACAGAGGCAACAGAGGTCCCTCCCCTAAGGCAGAGGGAGACACATGGCATTCAACGCTGGGTCAATATTTATGTACCTACAGATTGATAATGTGACCGTACACTAATTGATATATTCACATACAGTTTGCATAATATGCACAGGCTCTGGAAATGAGCAGCTGTACTTACTGTACTGTATATGTTTCTGTGTGTGTGTGTGTGTGTGTGTGTGTGAGAGAGTAGGGCAGCAGCACATGTTGGTAGGAGGAAGAGGAGGAAATGAAAGAAAACGAGTCCTGTGCATAGAGATACAGGCCTACCTTTCTGCTCTGGCAGGAGGAAGAAATTGTGTGGAGAGTGAGGATTCAGTAGATGAAAACTGATACTTGGTGTGCAGTTGGAACATCTATGGACTCTATATGCTTCCTATATCAGTCGAGAAGTCTGCTATAGCACTGTGTTCATAAAGTCTTTCACAACTAACAGCACTCACACTCACACAGCTCAGTGGGGGAAATGCAGCGCGTTGTGCAATAAAATAAGCAGATACGCCACATTGTATAGCGCGAGAAGGAGCGCACACTGAGCCAGACGGAAGATCCGCGGTTGTAACTGTGACAAACTGACGAGTTAACCCGTTTCACTCCATTCACACGGCTGCGGGGGCAACACACCGCCTCGGTGCCTACTTGCCAAAGGCGATCTGGCACTCTATATAACCTTATGAATATTCCCAAAAAATAAAATCCTCCACCCCCCTCCTCCTCCACCTACTGTCGCCATTTTATACATTGGCGACTTCATATAAAACTGCTTTGACTACAGCACCAGATGAAAATTCAATATTCAATAGCGAGACATAATTCCAGTAAACAACTTTGGGAGATCGCACCTCACGCCAATAACGAGCTGCTATTCTGCGTTTTTCGGAATGTAGTAGATGTGTCCTTACCTCAACAGTCGGTGTGGAGAAATGGAATCCGACATTAAATATATAAATGAATAATATTGGATTAGCTCCGATCGTTGCGCTTTGAGAAGAAGAGGAGGCGAGCAGGGGGTGGGAGCTCTCCTCAAGTGAACCCGGTGAACTGGCGTGAACCCGTCAGTGACCACGGCAAGGTACATTACATTACATTACCTTTCCACCCCTCAGCCACACTGTATGGAGACGGCAAAACAACTATGGTCGGCGGCGCAGGACGAGGCAGCTCCAAAAAAAAAAAAAAAAAAAAATTATAGCGAGTGTATTTCCTATGAACACGTGATTCGGAGCGTCATCCAAAATCCAAAAGCCCTTTCATCTAAAAATTTGGAGAGGGGCGGGGATGAGATGGGATGTGTGTGTGTGTGTGTGTGTGGGTGCGTGTACAAGGGGTAGAGGAGGGGGGTACGTATACTGAGCCCAGTGCACATTTGGGTATGTCGTTATAGGGGTAGTGCTCTAACAGACTGGGTTATACATAGCTACAATGGCGCCGCGGAGCAGGCAGAACAGATGGATCGTATTGTGTAAATTTAAGGATTTAACAGGAGTTCAGTCATCTGCAGTTTCAGTGAGCTTCATCGCCCAAAAAAAAAAAAAAAGGTCCTCTTAATTAGGTCACATGTTTTTTCAATAGATGGCTGCCGTCTTAATAAAAAAAAAAAAAAAAAAAACTCTTGATGGGCTCCTATGAATATTAATCCTTGTGGGAATTGTCATTTAAAGCACGGGGCTATTAGACTGCCGGCTTATAATAGACTTTAACGCGCGCGCGTAATAGCGGTAGATCAATTTACGCAGATGCACAGCAAATCTACAATTGTTGTTAATGTCGGGTTTTTTTTATGATTTTACAACCGGGGAAATGTTTCCCTTGAACCATATAACCAATGCTATTCATGTCTTGCTATGCGTAATAATAATAACGTGACCCTCGTGACCTCGTCGGCCTTCTGTGCGTAAAGGCGCGCTGGGAGCGTCTAATAGAAAAGAGATTAGTGGAAAATAACTATTCCTATACATTTCAGAAGGATAAAAAAAACTTATCAATTATGGCAAATATGAACATCGTGGTAATAGCAGCCTACAAAAAATAACCTTAGGCACGATAAGATCATTATAAAGTCGTTATTATCTCGCTTTTGATGATTATTACAATGATAAAGCAGATGTGTACAGCTGTGGACATGTGTGACAGGAAGGGGGACTATCACATAATGCCAACAATGTGCAACATAAATATCACCACTTGTAAATGTCTGTTTTGATTCAAACATATAGGGCCAGGTACAGGCCTCCGGTATTTAGGAAACATGGATTGGCTCTTCCCCTTCCAGTTTGTCCTGACTGAGTTCAAATGTAGCCTGTAGCTGTGGCTGTGTACAGTTAAAACAAAGATTATGTATCAGGAAGATGAATCACTCCATAGTAAAAAACGAAAAGCCGGCCCCTTGGTTCTTGCTCTGCAGAAGTGAGACGAGCAGGCGTCCATGAGCTGATTTGATATAGAGCTTAGAGGACATTTACACTCTGTGATAAGACTTGAGATAGACTCAGGGTTATGAAGCCATTCATTTATAATGTTAAATTTGATGTGGCCACCAGTCAACCACAGATGTCACCAAATCCACTTCAAGTTTTTAAAGATTTCAAGCATTACTAGACAGATAGACTTTAAATGCTTTTGTGGTACATTTGTACACTGAAATGCGTTGTGCTGAGTATATATGTTAGATAGATATCCAGGACTGGAATCATTTTACAATAAAAGTCTGAACAGTGGTAATTATGCAACACCGGTTTTTAGCAGTTTAAACAAACAAGACTACACTGTTAAGCTACCAGCTCCATGAATTTAAACACTGTGAGTCAGTGGTTTAGATTTAGAGGAGAGCGCGCTGCTTGACTTCAAACTGCTGAAAAATGGATGAAATAACAGAAAGGGGGGGAAAACATTCCTTTATGTATGTTGATCTTCTTCTGCGGTGAAAATGAAACCCCTGGAAAAAAAAAAGAAAAGAAAGTGCCTGTAAAGCACATGTTGAGGTTGTTTTTAGTAACAGGATCAAGGGCAACGCCGCTGATATCCGGAGAAAAGCAGCAGAGTGAGACCTCCTGCTCTTCCCTGCGCTCCGT
Source organism: Pampus argenteus (assembly GCA_036937835.1). Lineage (NCBI taxonomy): Eukaryota > Metazoa > Chordata > Actinopteri > Scombriformes > Stromateidae > Pampus > Pampus argenteus. The sequence goes on along the minus strand of CM072863.1, from coordinate 19,980,900 downwards.
GATGTAACCGGATCAGGGCAGAGCAGGAGGACGTACAGCAGGCTTGTTTGCCTCCAAATGAGCCAATCAGACCGGCTTGACATTAGACGGACAGCCAGATTCGACGAGTACGAACACGACAATCTGGTTTAACGAGTGTCCGACAGCCAATGACCGACAAGAGCGGAGGGAACATAGTAAATACGAATTTGTCTCCTTGTGTGTCAAACCGTTAAGTTACCTGGCACCTGTAGGACGCTGGGAGCTGTAAAACGTGAATAACGAACGAGAGCTGTAGCGATGGCCATGTCTCAGTGTCTGGACGACTCATCTCTGGGCTCAAAACACTCCGGGAGCAGCGACCTGGACGTGTACAACGAGGTACACCGGCTGGCTTTGGAGGAGCTGCTGTCAGGAGGGGTTGACAACTTTCTGAAGTTTCTCATGAAAGAGCAGATCCACAACTTTTTGTCAGACGATGAGATCCACCTGATCAGGAACACCGCCGTGGCCCCGGAGTGCGTGTCCATCCACGGAGAGGAGGATGCGCTGGAACAGTCGCACGACTGCTCCTCTGTCACCTATTTACCGGAGGCGTGGGACGTGGAGCCGCCGATGCTGGATATGGGCTGGCCGGCCTTCACCGCCGGCTCTTACCGGGGGGTGACACGGGCCGTGGCGCACTTCCAGCCCAGCAACGAGGAGTGCATCTACAGCTGCAAGGAGGCTGCGAGGCGCATGATTAAAGGTGCCAAAGAGGTACGAACGAAAAACATGTGGAAAAATATATTATAAATATTACCAAATATTTAGCTTCTATTATAATTTTTTATTTTACATATGAAATGGACATACTGTAAAATATATATATAATAATAATAAGCATATATATTAATATAGTTCATATGATATTGATGTATTTGAGTATCATCCTAAAACGAGATTATTACAAAATGAGTTAAAGTGTGTGTGTGTGTGTAGTGAGTTATTTAAAGATATTGTCGTGGAAGCTGTAAATGTTCTTTGTATCATCCGTAAATCAGAAGTCGTATTGTCTTCACGGGATTTCTTCGCTCAGTCTTGTTTTTCTAAAGTTCAAGTTTTTGAATTCCGGAAGTTGGAGCGACTTTAACATTTGTACTGTGACGTATATCCGAAATATGGACTTGTAGTTTATGTTTTATGAAGCTACTGTTGACTCAGGTGGCGCACACACACACACACACACACACCTTTTTATAATCGGTTAAAATGGGGTGGTGGTTCAAGTCAGCAGGACAGAATTTAACCCCGAGTTTGATATGTTTTCAATGACTTATCTGTCGTCATGGTTACCAGGTTTGAATATCCTCAACAGTCTCATGAAGTCTGATGGGCCTTTAAAAACTAAGACAGATAGACTTTGTATGTTTTTGTGGTACATTTGTACTGACATGCACTGTGCTTGTTAGATATTAATGACTGGAAGCATTTTACAATAAAAGTCTGAACACAATAATTATACAAAACTTTTTTTTTTTAGCACTTTTGAGTCTTCATTTTAGAAGCTCAGTTTTTTTAAATCAGTAAAGTGTCTTTAGCTTCTGTACTGTGATGTATTTCCCAGTAAAGTACAGTTACAAGAGGGATTTAAATGAAGTCCTTGACCTTTCAGTAGATTGGGCCGTTAAAAGGTGGGCAGGGCTTAGAGTTTAAATTGGTTGGTTCAAGTTTACCTAAGAACTTGTCATATCTTGTTTTACAGGAAGAAAAAAGAAAGAAAGAAAGAAATTAATGGAATTATTATTATTTGGCATATATCGTTAAACAGATGCACAATATGACAGTGGATGTGATCTAGATTAGGGTTAAAAAAAAAAAAAAACATCTTTCATTTCATTCACACCACCAACACCAAAATGATCAAAAGTATAAAACAAACCAAAACAGATCATGAACATCGATGCTGATGTTCCTGATGGGAGCTGTCAGTGCAGCCTCTGTTTTTTTTTTTTAAAGAAACATTCCAGCGTAAAGGGAGTCTGCGGCTTCTGCTGCACCTCAGGCCTGTGTGGGGCCTGTGTACCAGATGTGCCTCGACTTGCTTTGTACCCTTATGTAAAAGTTTGCACAATCTCTTTCATAAGCAACCTTTAAACATTCTCTTGCCGAGAGCTAAACGGTGGTATATTATATAGTTGGCTGAAAACCGGTTTAAATCCTATAAAAATGTTCTCATCCAACATAATCATACTGTTCTTTGTCATGTAAAACCACTCACTTCATGCACCCTTTATTGTACAAGGCGGCTGACTGTGAAGACACACCATTCTCATCAGCCTGGTTTTACTCTATTTTTGCACATTTTTCCTAAAATCAAGTATGCACACAGTATCATCCAAATAAGGTGGGGGAACTCTGGACAAAGCTGCACGTGGATAACACCAGTTTGAAGCAATACATCTGAAATATGTAAACTTCTGTTTCTAATCCTCCACACACACACACACAACCTTTACAACAGCATGTGAGTTTTCTCCTCGCGTAAAAATAGAGATTTCATAGCAAAACAAAGCTCGGGGAAAATAGAGGCAGGCCCTACGGTACACCTACTTGTCTCTGTATAAAAGTCATTTGTTTGCTGACCAAGCGTTACTGCCGATTGCCATGGTAACAGACCACAGTCAATAGAAAGCTCATCAGCACACACATTACAGGCAGTGTGTCTGACAGAGATTTGCAGCTCTGTTTGAATAAGGCCTTGCATTTGACAATAATGAAAACACAATCATGTGCTACATCTGGGCGAGCACGGCTTCAGCCCTAAAACGAATTCTATTATATTACCTCTGTAATTTTCCACTGCAGGTGATTGCCATAGTTACAGACTCCCTGACAGACCTGGATATCTTTAAGGATCTTCAGGAGGCATGCTGCAAACGCAGAGTCCCTGTCTACATCCTGCTGGACCAATTGGGTGCTCCTGCGTTCCTCAAGATGTGCAGAAATGTCGGTGTTTGCGTGGATAACCTTCGGGTATGTGGTTCAGTAAAGCTGGGTGTGGTGCTGTCCGCACAGCGCCCCAACATCTGACAGCATTAAATTAAAAATATATCCTTCAGAATTTGATGTGACTGAGTAGGTCTGCATTTATCTCTTACTACTTTTTTTCTGTCTTCTCTTTTTTTTTAAACCCTTAAAGCAAATGAGAGTTCGAACCATAACTGGTATGAATTATTACATGAGATCAGGAGCACGCGTTACTGGGGAGGTTCATGAGCGATTCATGTTAATTGATGGAACCAAAGTGGCGACAGGTTCCTACAGGTAACAGTTTACTAAATGTTTTACTTTTCTTTATTTATTTTTTTCTTTCTTATTTTTTTTTAATGTGTTAAACCCTGTTTCTGTGCACAGGTTCAACTGGACTGATGGCAAACTGAACACCAGCAACCTGATCGAGCTCACCGGTCAGATAACAGAGAAATTTGATGAGGAGTTCTGCATACTCTACGCCCAGTCTCTACCTTTACACACTCAGGGACCTCCACGTGTTCGAAATGACCATCAGCTCATCAAACACCTAGTCACCTCCTCCCCTCAGCTGGCCAGACAGAGGCCTATGGAGATGGTGCATCTGACCAGCACACCCAGTGGTAAACCCAAAATACCAGTTCAGCCGCCATGCACCACAACTGCAGAGGTCGGTCCTATAACCGTCCCAGCGTTCCACTTGTCCAGCACAGGTAACGACTGTGTGAAGCAGCAGAATATCCTGGCTGGTAGCACTACTCCGAACTTCCCTGCAGACAAGGTAGCAGGAGAGCAAATGACCTCCAGCACTGTGTCTTCCTCCATTCAGACCAGATGGAGGGTGGCTGACAGTCTGATGCACACTAACAACACACAACAACCCAAATTGATGGTACCCAGCACCACCGCCCAGAACCAGGCCACCAAACAGGCAGGTACAAACAACATCTTGAAGGCTGACCTCGAAAAGTTGACCAAAGAGCGCCAGCTCTGCTACTCGACCATGCGCTACAAGCTGGAGCACATGATGCACTCCCTGTCCCAAAGGCGAGAGCTAGCGTCTAGGATACCCAAAGACTGTGGGCAGGGACCCAGCCTGCTTGTTGAAAGAATGGGCATGGGCACATGGCCAAGAGCCAGATGTGTATACTAGTTTGTCTCTTGCTTCAGGGATTTCCGTGACTTGTTGGTCTTCTGTTTTAAATAAATGTTTTTGGCTTACGCAGTAGAATTTCAGATTTACTCTATTTGTATTCTTTTCTGCAGAGTCTGCTTTTGTCCTTTTTTTCGTTTTTTGTATCCTGCCCATAGCAGGGAATGTTTGGTGACACAGAACTGTAACTGTCATATACATCTTGCATATATCGTATCAATGGTGTGCAGTAATACATTTTGGCCTTGTCAGTTTAATGAATATCATTTAAGTGGATAATATCTGCTGTAGTGTGAAGTGTGAGTGAAAATGCATCAAGGTGCTTATGTGTTTATGGGAATGGGTGTTATTTTAAATCAAATCCGACTGCTGTAAACACGTCTGAGCATCATTCCAAAGAGCTCTCACTGTGCCTTGAAAATAAATGTTATATTTTGCAAGATGAATGCTTATTTTGTGTCTTTCTGTCTTTGTGTTCACTTAACTCAATTGCAATTAAATTCCTATGAAGAATATCTGAAGACATATTTGCACGGAAGTTCCAGGATACACAAATAGGCAAAACACACCACCAAAGTGACTTCGATCACCTGTGCCTAATGCACTGCAGTTCCTACATGTCATTAGTTGAGAGACAACATCTGTGATACTGGCGCCTCTGCTGATTACATAGCCAATCACAGTTGCTGTCCACAGTGAAGAGGAGAAAAGGAGCTCTGTCACAGATCACAAGCACAGATTAGGATAAATGCTAAATGAACACTTCTTTATACACACAGATTGGTGGGACGACTCTTTGCTGTTATTTATATATATATATATAAAATACTTATTTTCCAAACAGATTCTTGTCAACATCATTCTTGAAAAATACAGTCCAACAGCCAGAAAACAGCTATTTCTTTCTTGTGAAGTAAGGAGCTGGAATTTGTACAAAGCTCCATATTAGGAGCAATCTACTTGCGCTTTAATTTGAATGATGGTTTTACATGCTGTGGAGCCTGGCACAAACGGTGTTTTAATCTTTATATCTTGCACTTAAGTACAAAGGTCCTGCTGTGAATAATCAAAGCACGCCTTGGCTGTAGTGAGAAGTGTACGCAGAGTGACCTCAGTTATAAATGCATTGCTCACTCAGAGCTTTATGTGACTAATGTTTAACTATATGGAGGAGATGAGATGTAACTCTTCCATATCAAGATGTGCAGCTAGCTTTATGAGAGATTGCGACCTGTTGGATGTGTTTTCAGTACATTGACGGACAGCAGGTATCAGTGGGTGATCAAAAAATGATGATGACGTAGTTAACTAATGAGTAGAAGTGACAATTGTTGCTTGCAGTTCAGTATTTTCAAAAGCAGGAAAAAAAAACATTTACTGAATCATGTTTTAATGAAAACATCCTGCTATTGACTGTCTAACTGAATGTACTGTAGACAGTGTACTGTAGGTACACATAGAAAGATAAAGGCAAGAATTTCATGTGATGATTTATAAAGGCTGCATTTTAAACATTTTTGCTTTTTTAACAGGGTACACAGGAAAGGTGAGCTGATATCTAAACACATATAAAAATACTGTAGATGAACTAACTGATCTATCTATCTATCTATCTATCTATCTATCTATCTATTTTATGGAATAAGATTCTCTACAAAAAATAATAAGAATACATACTATCTAATATCCCAATATCAATAAATTAAATGACAGATTAAGGTCGGTAGGTTCACTCATATCGGTATTGTTTGATTAATATGTAATACTATATCATCTTTAGATTTGCTTGTATATTTCTATATTTTTGTATAGAAATATACAAAAACGTCATAATTAAGCATTCCAGTAACCTCTAACTATGAAATATTTCAGTGAACCACAGCTTTAGCAATGAATTTAAAGTGTTGGCGTTATGAATGTTGTTCATTTACAACATGCCACATTATTGCCAATAAGACTTGAAACAGGCCTACACTTCAAATTATTACATGGCAATAAGGTAAAAACAGCAGGCCCTCCAGCGGCTCCTCCTGTGCTGTGCTCTCCTGCCAGGCAAACACATCAAAAGCCTCTGCATTCATTATGTAAAATGGCTTTAGCTGAAGGAGATTGATCTACAAGTGAAATACAATGGTGGTAATATGTGAGAGAATGGTATTTGGTATTTTAATTGGCTGCTGCAATCAAGGAAGCAGTGGGGGATCCACCACACAACAGTCTGCACCTATTATGCTCGGCTCACTGGTAAACAGAGAAACTCACGTATTCCACTTCACACATGACAGTAAAAAAAAAACTATATACTTTTTCATTGTTCCGTTTTTTGTCTTGACAGAAGGTGCGTATTTTAGCACATTTACTGGGAGCTCAATTGTGAGAGCAGTCAGCGGCAAAACACTAGCAGGCCTCAGCCACCAGAGAGAGCCCCGTCCTTATCTAAAACAAGCTTCACTCCCCTCACAGAGAAGTGTTGGACTTCTCGAAACACAAAAGATGTATTTCTAGTAGGAAGAATTGCACCACATTCATAATTTGTAACCTTTGTTGAATTATTGCATTATTTAATCTAAAACCAGATCCCTATCTCTTAATTAAATATGAGTTAGCCGTAGATGCATCCTGATAGCTCTGTCGTTCTGTCTTGAAATGCTAAATGTTTAAGTCCGTGTGAACATAGCACGAGGAGACAAAATTGCTACTGTCTGATATCCTCTTCAGGTCACCTATGATCTCCAGAGAGCAATAGTGGCAGAACCTCTCCTGCTGCATGCTGGGTAAAAAAAAAACCTTGTGCATGTCAGCATGTCTGACAGAAGGTGTAACATTATATCCCTACCAAATATTGTGTTAAGCTCTAATCCAGTTAGCCACGAATTACAGCCACGCAGACTGTGTGAAATGTAGAAGCAGAACACAACAACAGTGATCATTAGACAAATGATCAGGAGGTTGTAGTACATGCCGGATGCCAGTGAATTCCATGCACATATTTATATGTGTTTATTTCTTTGGAAAAACCTGTAATTCTTACTGTATGAAAGACACAGAGACCTGAGTGCAGGCAGTGTGTAGCATGACAGCAGTATTTTACACTAAGAGTGCCTGCCTCACCTTATCACAACCCCTCTGAGTCCCACCGGACAGAATAGATCAGGATGATGCAGACAGACAGCACTCGTCATACAATTGATTATTGGATTGATATACATCACCGTTGTACATTTATGGGGGCTCCCTTGGCGCCTGGGTGTGAATGCACAGACTACACCTCCAACTGTAGCACAATGTATTTGTTATGGTATACTTATCTTTTTATAACTGAATAATCTATTATAAAAGTTGAATTTGTGTAAAAAAAAAAAAAGTTTCCAAATCTCTGGTTTCTGGAAATACTAAACATTGAGAGAGTCGAAGGGCTCTCCTGATGCCGAACATAAACCTTTTAATTACTGCAAACACGGCTGATGAGTTTGAAGCTTGATTACTTGGCCTTCATTAGTCAGATTGTGAGCTATAGTGACTCCCAGAGGCGCAATTTGGCATCTCTATACACTGCCAGCCTCTGTGTTTTGCAATTACATTTACCCTACAGTGAACCCAAACAGGTGTGTGCACCCAAATACACACATGCAAGCAGGACCATGCATGTAAACTCACTCTTTTTTATTATCAGCCTGAACAATCAGGGCTGGATATGTAGGCATTTCAGTCCGTTCTTTAATTTAGAGAAAGGACCTGACTAAAAGAAAACACTGATAAAATGTGCTGAGTCCTACTCTGTTGAACTCTGCCTGTCATAGTGATTTGTGTTTGCTATGCCATCTTGGCTTTGTTTTCCATCAGGGCGGCTGGTGGTTGTCACTACACCAGGCAGGGAGCGTTCTGCCTCAGGCCATGAGACACTGATAATGAATGTTCAGCTCATTGGAAAATAAAATGTGTCTGAATTATGTGGTCAGGATCAGGTCGTTGTTTGGGTGAGTGAGTCAGACAGTGACATGCGTGGACGCTCGGTTTGCACAAGCAGTCAGTCACTTCCTGCCGTCTAATGCTGATGCCAGGCCGCAGTGTTGGGTAATGCAGGTGGAAAGTATTGTTGATAGGCTCTTTGTGCTAAACTGCATGTTGAGCTTTAACACGCTGTCCGGCAGCAGCCTTGTCGCTATTTTTAGATGGGTACAGCTGCTCCTTAGCAGCCACCCCTTAAACCAGCCATTCACCAGAGATTTATGGCACAAGCACATGAGAAACAGCTGTAGCGTCTTGCTACTATGCTTGTCCAAGAAGCGCAAGCTTAGGTCTATCAAGCATTACATTTATGTTGTTTGGGGCTAGCAGCTGACACAGTTGCTCCGGTATTAGGAGTAGCTACATCAGTGAGTGGGATGCCTGATGCTGGTTGGACATTTAAACCACAAACCCTTAGTGTCCTGTGCTGCAGCGATGAGTCAGCCTCTGGTCACAATGCCACCTGAGTCGACAGCACAAGTTCGTCACTTGTGGTGAGCTATTCCCCCCACAGCACCATGTGTCCCAGCATGTTAGCTCAGCATACTGTCTTACACCAGATAATAACAAAAACTGTTTGCTCCTGATGAAAAGTGACTCTGTGTTCATGCTCATATTCATGTCCCTGATGAGGACGGAGTAAAGATTCCCCAGGACTGCGTGTTTTGTCGAAAAACAACAACACAGATTTGTCTTTTTTGTTCATTTTCTGTGGCCTCCTGTTCCCTTGATACTGTATCTACAGTCCTACTCACCGCAACCTCATTCTGACCAGGATTGCCAAATGATTAGTCGTGTAAATTAGCAGGAAATTGCTGTGAAGCTACAGTAGGCAGAAAAATAGGCCTGCTGGTGGCTGCCTTTGTGTGTGTGTGTGTGTGTGTGTTGGGGGCGGGCACTAAATACGCAGCTCCGATCAGCCACACTATAGCAGCTCAGCTTAAGTTTAGCTTATCACCGTCATTTTGTTGTCTGCATTATTCAAAAGGACACCTTATCAGCAGGGCCGAGTCGTATTAGCCTTCTTCACTGTGTGCACCACACAATGATGTTCTGTGCTGTTCCACATTAACTCTGGTGTCTATTTCAGCAGCTCTCTATCCATTTATTGATGCATGTCTTCCATTGATCCGAGCATTGATTTGCCATGCAATCCATTACCCATCTGTCTGTTTCAGCCGGCTTTTAAATGATCCGTCAAATTGAGCTATTAAGGGGAGTAGTGGTGAAGTCCAAAGGTTGGTGATACATTCAGGGATGCTCGCTGTGTTTTTGCATATACGTGTGTAGGTTGGGTACAGGTGCTGTCAGGTATTTTGAAGTGTACTACAATGTGATGTGATATTTACACACCCACACACACACACACACACACACAAAAACCCTACAAAAGTAATAATGTTGTTTTTTTCTGTAGTACTGAGTATGGATGTTATCAATATGGTGAAATTCTAATTTTAGGGTAAAACCCAAATTATCTAATTATATAGGCCTGGCTATCAAACTAATTTTTTTTTTCAATTTCTAATTTTATTTTATTTTATGTACTTTAATTTACGTTAAATTGTGCTCTTGTTTCCTTTGGTTCTTCTGTTCTGTATTTAAATATAATATACAGATTATGAAAAAAACATGAATGCTTGTATGAATGTCTGGTCAGATTATTAATCTTCTACTTTTTCTGATTTAAATCAAATATTTGTATCCAGGAATATACAACAAAATTAGTGAAAAATGTTTACAGGTCAGTGATAATACAAAAACAGGAGTTTGTCTAACGTAGATGAGTGATTAACATTTAACATTTAATACTAAATATTTGCACAAATACACGCACTCTGTTTTGACTATAAATTATGTAGCTGGAGGTAAAAGGTGATGAGCTAAACTTTATAAATACGGGGAAATGTAACTAAACAGATAGCCTGGCTTTGTCAGTAATTAATTCTACAGGCCTCAACGCTCAGGGAAACCTTCCACAGTGCAACTGGATAAACTTAAAAATGCTTCGTCACCAAGCTAAAAAACCAGGTTTACACTTTACCTTATAGGTCTTTTTTGTGGTGATCATTATTATTGTTTACTTATTTTTTACACTGAGTAAAGTATGCTGAGATTTTTGACGCTTCATTTTGAATTATGGTGTGTTTTTTTTTTCAGGGTAAACACTTTAATCTTCCTGTAAGAACACGCTTTGAGGAAACAAAAGAAAATGCCAGCAACCAAACATGAATGTGGGGGCTAAGGCGGTGGGGGTTTTCAGATTGAGATGCAAGATGGATTCATATATATTCATGAATTCAGTCAGAAAAGTCAAACGGAAGCAGTATGATAATCTTGCAGTAATTGCATTTTTCTCTCCAACTGTTTTTGGCAGAGCTGAGAGCCACATCCTGAGACGTGCGACGGGGAATGCAGTCATCGAGGAGTGTCACGGCGGTGAACAGTGGATACACTCTGACCCTGTACCTAAGGCCAGTCAATCCACAGCAGGGTCAAGTGGTGGTTATGCCAAATCCATTGGCTTCATGGGTAATGGGAAGGCTATCATTAGTCCCTGGATGGTCAATTATATGTTTAATTAAGCAAGACAGATATCAGATAATTGAACTATTGACTGGCCTCTCTGAGTCACATTTGTCTTCTGATTTAGGGAGGGCTCAGCTGAAGTCATATCACTTTATTTGTGGGGTATGAGATCCTGATGAAAGTGGAAATAAAATCGGGTCTTTTCATTTATTTGACAGATTCATGTGATGTCCCGACCTCTGAATAAAGGAATTTTTTTGTAAAATGTTCTGACTGTGCACTCTTTGTCTTCCGGGCCTTGAGAAATGGCATTATGAACTTACACACACACAAAAAAAAAAAAAAAACATCCAAAGGGCCATATTTCAAACTATCAAGCTTTTTTTCATACATGTCAGTCTGCTGGATACATGTCAGCAGCCGTCTGAAAAGTGCTGACATCGCTGCCCTCCTGTCCAGCAGCACGCTCCCTCTGTGTGAACTTGGATTTAGCTCAAGGGTATAGCCACCCTGCTAATGTGATGTAGCTCCAAGAAGGAAACAAATTGGCCTGACGTCTCATACACTGCCTTGTCTTGATTGTGTGATGGCTTCCACTGCTAATGTGTTACGATGGGGAGACCTGCAAGGGGAGGGAGACGGGTGTGTGTGTGTGTGAGAGAGAGAGAGGGGGAAAGAGAGAAAGAGAGAGGGGGGGAGAGAGAGAGAGAGGATGGGGGAAGGGCCTCAGTCTGCAAGATCAGCACAAGTGGAATTGCATTGATTCAGTTAACTGCAGAGTTGGAGCGTGATGTGGAATTCTGTTTATCAAGGGTGGAGTTTACACGATAGACTCCATTTTGACTCTTATTTTCTACACTGTATTCATAATCAGTCCGTGCTCTCTTACGTTCAGCAATAAAATATTGCATCAGCTTTACACATATAGCTTAATCCCACCTTGGGGTTTCACATTCTCATTAAAATGAACATATTTATTTCTTACTAATGTAACATTTTGACTTTTTTTCCTCCATATCTCTTGAAATCATAAACAGAAACAGAAATGCTCCCATTGCTCATACCACGACAAAGCTGGCAGATGCACACTGTAAACATCATAATAATCTGTATTAATCGGATGCAAACAACTGACATCATGTTCTGTAAACCACCAGGAAATGTGTCGTACATTTCAATTAAATACTGACTCGTGTTTCGGCCCGGAAATGACATCTGCTGAATCTTAACAAACTGCAAATAAATCTCGTAATACATAAAAGACATAATTCATAATTAAAAGGGGAAAAAAAGCGAATTGTAAAAGGCTGCTTCCTATTAACAAGGAGTGCGTGTGGTGTAGAAATAGATAAATAATACTGTGTACTATTATCAGAAATAATAGACTGTTGTATTTATTTATTATAATAAAATTGCTGTGCTCCTTATAGTAGATGCGTATGAAATCAGATCATGGCTGCTGTTTCATGTGTTTAAAAGCCTTCTACACGCAGTCCATCCGTATTACAGGGGATACACATATTGTACATTAATGAGGTTCTCTCTTAAACATACATTTAAAATAGGAATGGGCGATGTATATTTTCTTTTTTTTCCCCCTTTTCCCCTCTCCTCATTTCTCCGTCTAGCTGTAGGGAATTTGTCTCTCAGGGTTTATCATGACTGCCTCATATTTTCCGCCCGCCCCCCTTCTCACTAGTTTGTCATTTTGCTGATCCAGACGCTTTTTCATATTTCAGCATTCTTATCATCCACTGGCAGTAAGATGATCCATTTCACTTATTTCTTAGAAGTGTGACTGTAGCCTAAGTCAATATCTACAGAATGAATTCAGTGAACAGAGGGCTAGCTGAGGAGGGGCAGCTAGTTAACGGAGGTGGTGTTGGTGGTGGTGGTGATACTGGTGGCGCAGGACACTTTTTTATCCAGAGTCAGCAAGGGTAAAATGTCAAGCATTTCTTAGGGAAGCGCCTCCATAGGATTCCATTCGAAAGCTTTAATCTTAATTGAGAGCATCTCACATTGATATTCCATAGGCCTCTTTGCCCTTCGCCTCTCAGCTACTTTCATTTAGAGGACAGCCGTGCTGCACTAGAGCATGGGGATTGCTTTGTCAGACAGCCAAGAGGCCAAAGGCAAGGTCAACCTCTCTTTGTAATGGTGTCTCACTATGGAGTGAAGGCATCACCTCTTTGATGCTGTCACCACTTTCATGAAACATTTCCAAGTCTTTCTAAAGTAAAACTGAATGAAATATCCTGATGCTGCCATGAAATATTACTGCCTGTAGGTTTATTAAATCAAAGGAGTAAAGTTAGATAGTTTTCCAATGTCCTGACTTACGGATCTAAACAAGCCACTTCTTTCCCCCCCCATCGCTTGAGGCCAAACAGAATGATGATTTATTGCAGTGTAGAGCAAAAGAAGATATTTGCATATCTAGCAGTCAGACAAAGTTCACCACGGCTGTCACAAGGATGATTATCTGAAATCATCATTTTGACTCTAAATACAGCCTCTTCAAAGAGGAAGAGATAGATCTGTGACTCGTCAGTGTCGGAAAACTCCCAATTTTATATCCCGTGGCTCACAATGGGAGCAGTAGTATCCCCTAATCCTTAAACAATGGGGGGGGGGCTCGGCAGATGCTGCGATAAGGTCCGTGTCATCAAGTAAGGTGAAGAGAGGAGGAAGGTGCGGGCCGGCAACGCTCTCGCCACTCCTGTGGGAAGACTCGTCGTGCAACCTTTCCAGAGGTGATGAAAACAGATGGAAATAAACAGTCACGCACCCCCCCCCCCACCACACACACACACACAGAAACTGTTTACAGCTGAGTGAACAACCCCTATCTGTGGGACTGAGGACCGAGCTCGCCTCCATTTCTCATGCTCCCGCCTTGCTGACACAGATATACTGTTTAAGAGATAGCAGCACAGATAGTTATGCATGTGCATGTCAAAGTAGCCCTGAGGGTGAGCCGCTCTGAACAGACAAACATACGATCCATCTGCCACACTTTTCTCATTTATCTCAAACATTTAGTTTGACATCTTAAACTGATTTGTGAAGCTCCAGATAACAAGTTAAAGTTGTTGCAGTAAACACAAGCGCTTCTTCTGCTGATGAAACACTGAATCAGGATTAAAGGATTAGTCTTTAATGATTTGTTTTACTGGCACATACTATGAATAACAGGTTCTTATTGAGGGACTACTGCTACTGACAGATTTATCAGGTGATCAGGGGTTTGATAAAGCTTCAGAGAAGCTGCTCCTATTTCAAAGTCTTGTCCTCCTGGTTCTGTGGGAAAGCGCAATGCTCCAGCCTTCCACCAAGTCAGCCACGGCGGTTTTTTACCAAACATGTCAGCTGCCACTGACAAATCACCAATGTTAAGGCTGAAGATCTCCCCAGACAACAAAGCAACTGAACCCCTCAGCAGGACATTGGAAAATAATCTTTAGAGAAGGGTTCACACTATCTTAGGATCAATAAGAATCTATTCTAACCAGGCAGTGATACCAGACACTTGCCAATAACATGCAACCTACTTTGTAACTTATCAGGAGACATGAGATCATTGTCCAAAATGCAAATTGTGCTTCTGTTTTTATACATTTTCACATTTAGTCACCCCTTTCCATATGCACTTTATCTGAAAGATTGCTGTTTGACATTATTTTCAAATTCAGCAATAGATTACAATAATAACTGTCACTGAGTCATATGGATACTGGTAGTTTTAATTAAGAGTTACTTAAAAAGAAGAGATGTTTCACTTTTTTGTGTGGAAAAAAGAAGCATATTCACGAGTTGTTCCTCTCTTAAGGATTTAAATATAGCCTCACTCTCCATTACTGCTGTCACTCACAGACTTACAGTGCCCTTTTGACCTCGCTTGTACAAAAGAGACTTGAAGCTGACAGACTCACTCCAAATGTTTTTCACCAGTGCAGGCAAACTGACACACAGCCGCATTTGAACATTGCTTTTTTTTTTTTTTTCTTGCCATTTGATGTTGTTATTTTCACTCGTTTTTCTGACTTGTTGGAGGATTCATTTAAATTCAAGTGGGCAGAGTTTAAATGTCCGGGAGGCAGATAGATAGGGGTTTCCCACAACAATTGGACAGTTGAACGTTCCTCAACACCTGATGTAAAGGCTGAGGTCAGAGTTCGCTGGGTTGGAAGTCAGAGGACACCCACTTGTGTTGTTGTACAGCTTTGACATGTTAGTGGTGCAGGCCACTGCTCTGCCACGTGTGGGCGGTGTCTTCCTTTACACTCTTCACTTTCTCTTCTCTGACACCAGACTTCTGCTATATCTCGACAACTGTTGAATAGATTGCCTTGAAATCTGGTACAGATATCTATGGTGCCCTAAGGGATACTATAAGGATTATAGTATTGCATTTGTTGATATTCATTTTTTTTGCCAGTACCCATGAAAGATGAGAATTTCAGTTTGCACTGTTCAAGACACACAAAGCAGACATATGTGACTGCTGTATGTTTCAAATAATAGCATTTGTTTCAAAATAAAGTAATTCTTATCACACCCTCAATAAACTTTGCTGTTGACTTGTAACCTTTCATTTAATGTTTTTGAGAAGTTAGGGTTTCTTTCTTTTCTGCCGTTAAATCCCAGAACAAAGTACTTCCTGTATCCCGACCACAAAAAGAGCAAACAAGTACATGGGTTTACTGTAGTATAAAGGCCTGCGTCCCCTTAAATAGATTCCTTATAGGCTCTGTGTTGGCCAATCACAAGCTTCTCTCCCTGACAGTCCAACCGCAGCACACTGTTGGTTGTTCTTCAGTTGTTTTAGTGGAGGCTTAACATCGAGCATGATGACAAAGATGGCCAAAGAATCAAAGAATGGGTGTGTGAAGACTGTTCTGCCAAAACCACCAGCTGCATGGAGGGCAGAGATGGATGGGGCTATGCTAAAATCAGCTGAAAGGGGAAAAAAAATGATTTAGCTTTGAGTTCAGCACAGTACTTCTGAGAAGCATGAAGGAAAAGTTATGACACAAGGGATATGTTAATATGACACATAAGTGAGAATGTGACACACCCAATTCCAAAGAGGCCTGTTAGACTTTACCAGAACGTATGATACCGCTACCGTATCGTCATGTCAGTGACAACCTTAGGAACTCATGAAAAAAGGTGTTGAAAGGTGTCTTAGCGCTGACAACTGTAGTTTCAGTTTCATAACCAGTCATCTGTGTATATGATTCATATTTATATCTAATTCATATTTGGTGAATCTATATTTTATCAACAGTATATCAAATTCACTCAAACAGTGCACCTGATTTAAAAAAAAAAGAATGTTCTTATTAAATCTGATCCAATTGTTCTCTAGGATATTTTTGGCTGTTCTCACTTTACGGGCAACCAATTACTCAAACTGAGTGAGACAGTGATAGTATTTTCAAAAATATAAAATCACCCCCACCCCCTGAACACACATACACACTGAAATTCATGACACTAAGAAACCTGCTTTTTCCTGCTTTCTCTTACTTTCAACAGTCACAACTGTATATTTTCTCATCGGCAATCCTTTTCCCAGATCCCCAAAGTCCCCCATAACTTTTCCCGGATGTGAATATGTTAAATACCAGAGACACAATATGGTCCCTGAGGGTTGGACCTGCTTTCCAGGTTGTGTTGAACTCGCCAGGGTACACATGCTGGTGTCTGAGCAGGAGCTGACCCTTAATCAGAGCAAAGCTTTTCCAACAGCAACTGAGAGCCACAATTATCTGCCCTATAGATAGGTAGGCAGTATACTGTGGGGGCCTGGGGCTGTGGAAAGGGAAGAGGCTGTCAAAGGGGGAAGAGCCTGCGTTAACCTCTGTGGCTCGTGTTTCTACTGCGCACTAATGGACGCCTGTCATCGTTATGGACAGAAACAGGAGGGCGCCTGCCAGCTGCATGACCCCCATAAAACAGAACAGGAAATCCTAGCAGGGAATGAAAGGAAAAGAGATCTCTTCTCTTCTCTTAAATAATCCTCCCTCCGTTTATTTGCCCCCAGATTTATGCTGCAAAACTGCAGTGTCACAGTCATTAAGTAGGAGAATATCCCATGTATCCATCATAAGAAGGTGTTGAGCGTGCAGTTCTAGAAATGTATAAAACAAATAAATTAGTCAGGATCACGTCAGTTACACTATTTAATTAACTTTTTTCTCTATGCCAGTAAAAAACTCTTCTGTTTTTCAACTCTATAAAAAGGCTCAGGCTGTGTTTTATAGTGTTTCTGTCACGCTGTGAGGAACCTGTATAATTATTACATACAGTGTTTCACCCTTTGATCTGTAACCAAAGTCCAGGGCCTGTAATGTGACAGGACTTTATGTCACACGTCTCTCAGTTATGTCCACTGAAACGTGACAAGCTCTTTATCAGAGGACCTTCCTATCAGATCCCCAGGAGTTCATGCACAAACACGCTGAACACAACGTACCCAGGAAGCCAGATTCCTTATTGCAGCCAATAAGATAGCAAGACAAGCTTTAGTGCTGGAGCTACACATTAATCCACTCTGTATCTGTAGCCCATCATGTGATAACTGCAGTCATTACCAGTAGTACAATCATAATTACTTCAGGATGTGGCAACTACGGTAATAAAAAAAATATGTGTTCATGTAGGAGGAAGCAGCAAAACAGTATGTTTATACATATATGTATGTATGTGTGTTATATCCATGGAGACGTCCGTGTGCGTGTGTGATCACTGCATGATTCACAGTGTCACAACTGTGTGCAGAAACGACTGGACATCCTGAGCGGAAACCACAGCCGTCGAAGCTGTGTTTTCCTGTGACATAAAACCTAACACTCTCACAAAGAGTCACTTGACTGGACCCTCATATAGGAAGTGAAAGAGGAAGTCCCTCGTCCATCCTGTCCTCCATCCCAATCTCTTCTTTTTTGCTTCACGTGAAGCCACTCTCACAGACGATCACCAGTGCAATTCTTATACTATTGCAAAACAACAGTTAAAGAACTGGCTGGAGCTGGAAATCTCTTGGCATTAGGGGTCAAATGTCTGGTCAGTTGACATTTAGCCACAGAAGGTTAGTGACAATCATCACTGTGAACGCAGAATTAACTGATTGATCAGCAGTGTGTGTCTTTGAAACAAAAGAATATTTACTCAGCTGATCAACTAATGCTTATTTGACAGACCATTTTGTATCTAATCTCTGACAGGTTTTGTGTCAGTCAGTCAGGAGCTCTTTAACGAGATACTCAGTGTTTAGACAGCCGAGCTGGACCAAACCAACACTGTCCAGGGAAGATGGGTATGATATCACAGATGGAAGTGGTGAATGATGTTTGACTGTGGGGTCTATTGACCCGGCCTTCCCACATGGTCCGAGGCCTCTGGCTGTGTTCATTGGTGTCAGTGTACGTAGCCTGGCAGCCTGCATTCCTCTGCCTCTCCCTACACAATGGTGACTATCTGCAGCATTCCTCTGTCTGTGTCCGCTGTCTGAGATGCAGCCAGGCCTTGGCAAACCCCAGCACACACAGCCAAGAGGCTGGTGCCACATTCAACCGATTCGAATGCATTTGAATGTTTTACCGTAAACCAGCCGTATATCGGCGTTACTCGTTGTGTACATCTTGTCTTAAAGGTCACTATGTAATAAAAATGTCTCTGCAGAAGAGATTTTGAAAGAATTTATGACACGATGATGCTTCCTCTTTAACCTGCTTCATCATCGCCTTCGTTTTTTTCCGTGCAATCGCTCCTTCTTTCTATCTGTTTTTTAAAAAGAAAAAACTGCACGCATGTCTATTCTAAAGCGTTTCCACTGCTCTTTATCCTTCTCCAGCTATTTTGCTCTCTCTCTTGTTCCGATGCCACAGCCGTGCAGACACCTTTCCCTCCTGCTGACTCAGTAGCCAGCCTCAGGCGCTGTGGGCTCTGGGTGTTGGTGGTGGGGAGGAGGGGTGTGTGTGTGTGTGTGTGTGAGGGGGGGGTATGAGGCTCCCACATCAGGCCCACCAGCCTATCACATGCGAGGGAAAAGAGCTGGCTAATCGTTTCTACAATGGCACCCTGCACACTGTCACACAGAACCACAAACCGCTCTCCTCGCCAACACTTCCACTGTATTACGCCGCCGTTGCTTATAAATCCACATGTGATGGATGCAAGTGCGCAAACACACAACCTTGCACAAAAAACAAAAAAAAACACTGTATGAAGGACTGCACCACATGAATCAGTGTATGAGTGTATGCTATGTAAAATGTATGCAGAAATACGCATACCTTAATTTTCTCAAGAATTGTATGTTCAAATATGCATTTACACTTAAGATAATTCCCTCTAAAATGCTGTATGGGTTTGGAAATTAAATTTGGAAATAAGTTAATGTTAAGCTCTCTTTTCAACTGATTATGTGATTTACAAGCATGACACATAAAATGATACAGATTTGTGACAAAGAGTAAATGAACAAATAATTTAATTAAAACAAATTTATCTATAAAAACTGACGGTGAATTTTTCTTCGTGCGTAGCAGTCCTGTGAGTAGTTAATATATTTAATCTTAAGATAGAAGAAACCTCATTTACAAATCAAACCGTGCCAGTAAACTTAGTCTTATGCCATCTATAACAGCCTCTGATTAATGATGCCTTCCCAATAACATTAAAATATAGCGGCGCATTATTCATCGCCATAACCATCTGGTTATTTTCTGCTACATCGTCGATGTTCACAAACGCACTAATCTACGTCACATACTCCCAGCGCAGCGGGCCGACCTTCAGGGATAAGACCTGTTTACAGAAGGGAAGTGCTTTTGCACCTGTGCTGTGATTTTAGAGCTGCTTTCTCTCAAACAGAGGGGTGAGGTCAAATCTGTCAGGGGTCACACATGAAAAGAGAATCTGCTTTTCATGCTACAGGGTGCTGCCGTTAACCGAGCCAGCTGAACCCTCGCAAAAGGGGGAACAGAGAGAGAGAAAGTCTCCTCTGACAGTGGACAACTCGAAGACTTTCTGCACACAGGCCATCACAGAGGTTATAAACTCAATTTACAATGTGACCACTCATCACACATTATCACACTGGCCTTGGGACTATTGCAGTCATCCAAATATTATTGTAGTCCTGAACTGAGAATGATCTGTGTTCAGGAAATTTGCTTGCAGATTACAATATGGCACCCGCGCTGAAAAACAAGAAAACATATTAAGTCCTCCGGAGCGCCGGGCAGTGTCGCGGGGTTGTTGTTTCTCTCTTCCTCTTTCAATGAATGCAGAGGTGTTCTGTTTGTCTGAGGAAGAGAGCAGAGGGGAAGCCTGATTTCCACTCCATTTTATCTGTGCCCCACAGCCCCTGCCAGTCAGCCCCCTGTGCCTTCACATGCCGGAGTCCCACAGGAAGCAGAGCTCCATCAAGGGCAAAGGTCAGGAAAGGAGAGAAAGCCACTCAGCCTTTCATTTATCAACCAAACTAATAAAATAAAAAAAGCAGCACTACGATTGTTACTGTGCTCCTTCATTTGACTATCAAATATTTTGATACTACGAGTTACTATAAAACATGATATATGATGTAGATTTCTAGAACGTGACACAGGATTTATGGAGCCTAATTAGATTTTGTAGGATTGTGTTATCATTTTAGATTAGCAATTTACAGCTGAGATAGTTTTATGATCTTTTTTATCTGCACTGTAGACAAATAATTTAATAATGTGTGTGTCCAGCACACAAACTGATAATACTCGTAATTTCACGTACTGCTTACTGGTATCGGATCTATCTGATTTTATGCATTTATGAATTTTGAAACAATGTGTTTATACTGTGAGTATGATTACTAAAAATGTTTGAATAGCTTCCATGTGTATAACAAATAATCAGGATGAAACTTCCGCATTTGTGTTTTTGTAAGATAGTGAATTATGCCATCAGCAGATGAGACACGATTTTTAAAAAGTCACAATGGGTTTATTGATCCATAATAAATGAAAAACATAGTAAAAGAAAAACAATTTGCATAACTGTATATTATCTTAGGAAGAAAAAAACACCTCTGTCCAGCAGAATCAGCTTCATGGAAATAATTAACAGACAATGTCATTTCTAGCATCATTCTTTTCAGTATGTTTTCTGTTTTAAAGAAGCATGAACACAAACTATAATTTGAGCTACAAAAAAAAACGAAGCAAAGCAAAATCACTGATATGAAGATTGAGCAGTAACTGAAGCGGAAAGATTATAAAGTAGTTGTATATTAATAAAAGGGAATATTCTTTGATTTGATTTCAAGTATCTCCTCTCAGACAAAATACATATGCCTGTATAAAATAAAAAAAAAACATCTCATACATGTCCTGCATGCATGCTCCACTGTAAATTTTCCATTCATAACTTGTTGCCTAGTTGCATCTATTACAATTATTTGAATGAGATCCTTCAAATTCAAACGTGATGAATCCGTGGGATTGTTTGTTAAAGAGCAAGGCGTGCTGTCAACATAAATGCCTCCCTATGGAAAAGAATCAGTTCTGCAGGAAATTAACCAAACTCACATTAAATACTCGGGTGAGGAAGGGTTGTCACTGGTGGACCCGGTTTCGTGGTAACAGTTTGCACCAGACAGTTTCTCACATTTCAGTTTGTACGCATCCCTCTCCCGCATCAGCCGGTTGAGTTCATGTTTCAGATGCTCGACCTGTGACACCAGGCTGGTCTTTTCGTGCTCCAGGATGTGTTTCTGCTGGACGCGCTTGTAGCGGCAGGACTGTGCGTAACCTCTGTTTTTCAGGGTCCGGCGCTTCTGCTTGAGACGCATCACTTCGTCCTTGCTGAGGCCTCTGAGGAGTCGATTGAGATCCCTGACGGACATGGACACCAGCTGGTCGTCTGAGAAGTGGGATTCGGCGTTGTTTCTCCTGTCGTGGCGGCCGTGCTGCTGCTGGAGATGGTGGTGCCCATCGAGGAGCTGCTGGTCGTCCGGCGACTGAGGGGACTCGCTCTCTAAGTCGTCTTTGAGATAGGGGTCTTCACAGTGACTGCTTGGGATGCCTTGCATGTCGGAGTGACCCGGGAGTCCCGGATAGTGCTGGATAGCCTCGTTCATGTGGCCGTACCCTTCGTATTCTGCTGGGAAAGGTGGCGGGTGATGGCCGTGGGGCGCAGATGGGTGCCCCTGCTGGGCTGTTGCGCCGATGAGAGCCTCCATTGCGTCCTCGGGTGTCAGACCAAAAGCTTGAGGGTACATCTGTTGAGGGTAACCCCCGTTGTTGGGTATCCAAAACGGGTCGCCCGCGGGGTTATTTCTTTGCTCGTTCGGATGGAGGTTTGGTGATGAGGGTACCGAGTTGCAAGGTGTGCTGCCAGGGGTGGAAGAGACAGAGTCTGGTCTCTGGAGCTGGCCGCACGGAGCGACGAAGGAGCGGTCGATTCCCGGCATCGTCTCCTTCTTTACGCCGAACTTCATCAAGTCAAAGTCGCTGACGAAATCCATGGAGCTTTTCTGCAGTCCCAAATGTGAATGCGTCTCAGCGGTCATATCAAACGGTAAACTCTGGTCTCTTCAAAGAGCTCCAAATGTTGACAGCTATTTCATGCAGTCAGTCAAATCGCACGCACAGTAATTCCAAAGTTTGATTTCAGCCCAGACCGGAGAGGGAAGGCAAACAAAAAATAAAATTAAAAAACAAAACGCTCCCAGATGATCAAAACTCTGAACAGCGAAGTGGTGGTTCTGCACCGCGCAGCCTGTTTGGCTTCTGGAGCCACAAACTAAAAGTCCGCCGATGCCAGAGGACTAGACGCACCTCTGCCTGTCCAGGAGAAGCGCACTTTCTTCATAAAGCTGCATTGACATTATGTCACGCCTTCCAGACGACACCTCCACGCTGCTCTCCAATCAAAACACGCTCAACAGGACGATTAGCATAAAAGCTGCTACGAGTACGTTTCCACGAGCTCCTCGTGATAATCATTTCACCAAAGCCTATAAATGCCTTGACCAACGGCGCATATTCCTATCTGCAATATTCATATTTTTATTGTTGGACTTGTCCTCCATCGTATATTTTGGTCTATTTATCCTACAGGGTGTTTAGCTTTGTCACAGTGCGTGTACGCACCAGTCAAATACCTACACACACAGAGACATGTCTGAGCATTACTTTTATTATTTTCAAGCAGGATTAGCTTTGCCTTTAACGAAAAAGATATAGGTAAATGTATAACTGCACAACATTTTCGATCAGCCTTAATTGGGTAAATATTGGTTTGTATTATTATTTGTGAATTTGTGGTGGTTTATACATGTTGTGATAGCCTGATTTCACAACGCTGTGCATTTTATTTGACACTATTGTGGTTGCTGTGTTCTGTATGAACGTACACAGGGAAATACTGACACCTTGTGGCCATTAGTCCGCACTGCAGGAGTGCAAGAGGGAGCGATGGTCTCTTCGTCGTTGTTGGATCATGTCAGATGAAAACATTTGTAAACCGTCATCATATCATCATAGAGCAAACGTGTGAACACAGACAGCGTTTCCCCGGTGATCGTCTTCCCATGTTTCGTTTTTCATTGTTGCTCTTTAGATTTTGATTAGTTTGTTTTTGAGACACATTCTGCTATGAATTATACGCATAGTGGTGGATGTTTGCTGATTTCACAGTGAGTCAGCCAAGAGCCCTGACAGGCTTGTTAGGAATCAAAATGTGTAAGTGGGCCCTCGGATTTGATTATGGACCCAAAAAATCTGGATGAAAATACCAGCAGGAATCATAATCCCACCTAACGACAGCTCATTAACAGCTCTGACACAGTAAATCTCTCTGGCATGTTCAGGATCCTCTGCCTGCTTCAGGACTGTGACACGACTGCACAAGATATTAAAGGGTTAAGGGATGTTCTGCCCCGAGGTGACCCTCTCACAGGCAGTGCTTACTCCAAAGATAGCGAAAGTTTCACTGACAAGATAGAGGACTGGAGCCAAAACCAATAGAAACTGCTGCCTGAGAACGGCGAGTCATTGTTTCAGTCAGTCTAATTTGCTGGGAAAAGAGGAACAGAGGAGACCGTGTGACTCTTCAAGGATTTCTCAGGGACTCAAATGAAAAATTATGCCAAGTAAGGCAGGGTGATAAAACATATGCTAACAGCATCACCAGTAAACACTTTTTTTCCATGACACATACACGCAGAAACAGGAAACAGGAACTCCACCTAAACACATTTGAATTTCTATACACCGATATCATGAATGTTCCTGGTGTTCATGCACGAGTGTTACGTCAATAGCACAATTAAAAAAACCTGCATCTCATTCGTTCGATGCTGTGCAACACTACCTGTAAACGCCCCCACCAATCAACAGTAGCTAGTTTGTAGGAGGTTAGTTTATAGTTTACATGTATAGTTTAGATCTTCTGGTCTTATTGAAGAAGGCATAATGCTTATGTAGCCCGAGAGGACGAAGCTGCCTTTCAGGTTGAACTCAGGGCAGCAGTCATCAGACATCAGACAACAAGTACTGTCACTGACTTGTCATTCTGCTTTCCTGTTGCATGACAACCATACGACAACCTTTAAAATGTCTTGTAGGAAGCTTAACATACAATGAACCTGCCGGTACTCTTCAATGGACAAACTATGTCACAGTGACACAATTTCTAAATTAACTCAAACACATTCCTGTACAGAAAATACTTATCACTCATCAGATAGCATGCACAATGATACCAGTTAATCTGCAATAAGATAATATTGGTAGATATATCGGCGTATGTCTTCCTTCTCTCTGGCATCCTGTCAGAAATGCACCATGCCTTTGCTTCTCTTTCTCTCTCTGTATACACAACATTTCTCCCATTTGACAACTGGGTTCTGTGTGTTTCAGTGGCTATTTTGTAAACACAAAGGGCCATAACTAACAGTTAGCTTCACTGACTCTCCAGTCGACAGATAACAAACATGGAGCGAACAAGTAGCATAAGGAGAAAAGCCATGGCTAGACAACATAAGGCTGAAGTCATGATTGCTGGAGAACAACTCAGGTACGAAGAGACAGAGGGAGGCGCAGTGTGAAAAGTTTTAAGGTAAGATGCGTGTTTGATGTGAAGAGTAAGGCTTATGGCTGATTTGAACTTCACTTCAAGGTTGAGACTTCATGATGGAAAACTGATCAAGGACCGACGGTACCACCTGCGCACGTATCCTAACTGTTTTGTAGCACAGGAGCTTATAGACTGGCTGGTGAGCCATAAGGAAGCTCCAGATCGGGCGACAGCAGTCTGCCTCATGCAGCACTTAACAGATCATGAGATTGTTCACCACGGTAAGAAGGGAGCACCGAAGCAAGGAGATATTATTAAAGGCCCCATTATACCAATTAAAAGGTGTTCTAGTAGCTTCATTTAGAAGCTCATTTCATCTGAAACTGTATGTTGTCTTTTCTTAGTCTGTGATAAGAGGCCAGTGTTCAAAGATGCCAAACTGCTGTATCGTTTCCGCAAGGATGACGGCACATTTCCCTTCAATACAGAGGTGAAAATCTTCATGAGAGGACAACGTCTGTATGAACAGTAAGAGTTGCTCCGGTGTAGAAATGATCTAATTTGCTACTTTCAGCTCTTTTAAGTAATTGGCATGCTATGAGACATAGGATCTACAATTTCACGTCCGTTTCTTCAGTCTCATCGCGGATAAGAACTCTATTCTGCAGCTGAGAGAGGAGCATGGTGTTACATATCAGCGCTCCTTTCCTGGTTGCCAGCTGATTGACTGGCTCCTTCAGAACGGAGAGGCGGGGAGTCGGCGTCAGGGAGTGGAACTGTGCCGCGCGTTGCAGGAGCATGGCATCATTCAGCACGGTGAGGCGAGCTCTTATTTGCCCTTTCATGTGAGGCTAGAAATGAGCAGGCTGTTATCAATGGGTGACCAGCTGAGACTTTTGCAATCTATAGCAAATACACTCATCAAATCCCAATTATTCAAAACTGTTTCCCTCTTTCTCCTTCTGTCGCCCACCAACAGTGACGAAGAAGCATGATTTCTTTGACAGTGGACTGCTCTATCACTTTTGTATCAATTTCCGCCGCCGCCGCCGCCTATCTCAACTGTTAAATGAAAGTGAGCAAGACAATGACAAAGGTGTGGCGGTGTCGCCGCAAGAGGACAACCACCCCGATAGCCCGTTTGTTCTGCGCAAAAACGCACCCCAAGAAGCCAACAACGGTTTCCAGTCAGGTTGAAAAAAAAATCTGTCTGCACTTTTTCTGTGTGTTCTTATATGTGCATATTACTGCATAATATATTATTATCTAATTATAGTGGGGTCGAATAAAGACATGAAACAAGTTACCAGTGGGCGTCGAGGCAGCTTGAATTCCCTTCAGCTTCACGCGGCAGGATTTCCTCCTCTTGTCCAGCTGTCTTCGACCTCAGTGGTGAGATGCAATCCTAAATCAGGTTTGTACGTTTGTAATCAAAATTCATCAAACCCACGTCTTGCTATATATATATATATATATATTCTATATTGAGGCTATATTGTGTTTCTTTATCTAAACCTTGATAAGATGATAAACAAGTTATTCTAATGATCTTGCAGTACTTAGAAGAAATTTTACATGTGAAGAGTTAATGGCACCTGGTGCACCCTTCATCAAGAGAGTGTTGACGGTGAGTTGCTGTAATGATTCAACTGGGGCTATTTAAGGGTTATTCCAAAGATTTTTATAGCATTAATTCAATATAAACCTGAACAATAGACCTGGAAGGCCTGAAAGTGGGTAATGTAACTACTCCTCCAGACGGAAACTATTTGGGGTGAACTTTTGCCTGCATACTCCACATTAGAAATAAGAACTCAATGTATTTACAGATGCAATGATTAGTACCAGAAATCCCACAAAATTGATGGTTCCAGCTTCTCAAATGTGAAGATTTGATGTTTTCCTTTTTCTATATTACACTTATTTGAATAACCTAGCATTTTGGAGTGATTGTAGCCTGTGATAAATTATGAATGGCATTTCATGGTCTAAATGATTAATTGAAAAAATAATCATTAGTTGCAGCCATAAATGTATTGTTTCTTGTTTTTAAAGAAATCCTTTTTATGTGAATTAAGTTTTATCATCCCAAATCCAAATTATTTTATTTGTAGTGAATGAGCAACTTACTGTATTTCACCATGATCCCAGGTGATAGGAGATGCTCTGGGCTGGGGTTTTGTCGTCAGAGGCATGACTCCCTGTTATGTGCAGGCTGTTGACCCTGGAGGCCCTGCTGCAGCTGCTGGAATTAAGGTTGGACATATGTTACACATGTGGCACTGAAAGAGAATTTAACATTATAATCTCGGTATATGCAGGATTTGTAGCAGAGACAAATATATTTCTTGTTCTCCTTCTTTAGGTGCGGCAGTTTGTGTGCCAGGTGCATGGACAGTGTGTTCTCTACCTGGACTACAGGACAGTCACCAGACTGGTTATGACAGGACCTCGTACTGTTGTACTGGAAATTATGGAGCCACTGGAATGACAACAAAAACAACTGTCTTTAAGTCTTGGTCATTGTTTTCACCTCAAACTATAGACACAAACGGTGGCAGAGTTCATGTACATTTATGTACTAATAAATAAATCAATGCAAATGTTGATCTTGGTTGCAGCTAGAGTAAAGTCAACTACTAAGGGTTCTGTCTGTAGTGTTTTTCGTGAACCTGAAGTCCAGCGCAATGCATTTGAGCTACTTCTACTCTTGTACTAGTTGAAAATAAAACATAGTATACATATAGTGAATACACAAACTTTTTGGCCATCCAGCCATTAACCTAGCCATGGATTTTTTTAAAAAGAGCGTCCAGCTCCCTGCTACGACTTCCGTCTTTTCGTCGTCGCCATTTTGGAGTATACACATAACAGCTAGCAGGCTGGTTTCACCACCGGTGCAAAATTACCGGTACGCACAGAACACTAAGTAGTGCTGGCAGTCATCATTTTTCATTTCTCTACTTTCATAGGATGTGCACGACACTGTAAGTTAATGCCTCTCGTTGACCAGCTACTTGCTGCAGCAGGAGAGCAGATGTAACCGCTAACTAGCTAGGTAACGTTATTAGCAGTGCAGCTGAGCACCAGCGCCGGCTCTGAGGAGACAACATCAGCATCAGTGTGTACGTCCCGACCAACCAGCTCAAGTCTTTTGTTTTCTTTAGACATTCATGCAGTGAGGCACCCTGTGTGGAGCTAGTCTTCACATATACCATAAGGTGAGTACAACGCATGGGTTGACTTCTTCTGTGAATGTGAAGAAATGAATAACCTAAGCTAGCTTTGATGCTAAGTGTATTGACCAAACCGGGCTAATGTTGGCTAAAACGTTAACGCTAGTTAGCGCACAGAAGCTAACAACATGTACCCGTTAACTCTTATTTCCGAGCACTCGTTGGTCATAGCGGAGCAGGGAAGGTCACAGGCTGTCTGTTTCACTAACTTACTTTTGCCCAAACAAGCTCTTAATTAGTTAATGAAGGCTGACTTGAAGAATGCCCGCTAAAACAGCGCCGGGCCTCTGAAGAAACGGTAACCGTTAACATCAGTGTCGCACAGCCAGACCTGTGTCCGCACGTGAACATAGGTATCCAGCCCTAAGTATGTAGTGATTTAATGACCTGAGACAAGAGCTGGAAGGGCGTGTCAGCCTCCAATGATGACGGTGTAAATAATTTATGATTGTTTACACGCTGTGTTGTTGTTGTTGTTGTTTTTTTGACAGTGAATCCCAACAT
This sequence comes from Pampus argenteus, assembly GCA_036937835.1. Lineage (NCBI taxonomy): Eukaryota > Metazoa > Chordata > Actinopteri > Scombriformes > Stromateidae > Pampus > Pampus argenteus. The sequence goes on along the minus strand of CM072863.1, from coordinate 19,952,403 downwards.
TTCTTTTTCTGCTTGTCAGGAGAAGATGTATCAACTCCCAGTGAATAACCTTACAAGAATCAGGAAAGCCAGGAAACAAGTGAAAAAAGCACTTGGAGACATAGGACTGGAGTACTGCAAGGAGGCTGCAGAGGTGAGTATATTTAAATTGAGAAACCATTAGACGTTTATAGTAGATCTTATAGGTTATTATTCTTCTTATTGTTTTAAAACACAGTGTGAAGGTGCTTATTTTTCTTAATCTCTTAGTGTCTATACCAGCTCTGCACACTTTGTTACAAGGCTGTGTGGCTAATAATTACAAAATATCATATGCTGTCAAACATGTCAGATTGTATGTAAGGTCATACTTAGTGGGATTAATTAATATGCCTGATTCTCTGCTATTCTTTCCACAGGAATTCAAAGAGTTTTGCCCTAATGATGAATTTGTAAAGGGAAGTCTATGCCTTGATATCTGTGCATGGGATCCATCATACTCTAAAACACAGGTAAATCTTATGATGTGTCTTTTCAAATGCATATGCATTAATTGTTGTATTTATATTAATGTTTTTATTTTTTTCCCCTGATGTCTTTTAGGAATACCGATCAAAGCCATTTTGCTGCACAGAGTGTCCCTTTTCTTCCAAATACTACTCAGGCTACAAGAATCACTTCCGCACTGTACACAGGAAAATTTTTGAGAGCAAAATTCTGCTCAACTGCCCGTACTGTACATTCACTGCAAGCAAGAGAACCTTAGAGACGCATGTTAAAATATTCCATATACCAAGTTCAACACGGCAGAATTATGGGAGCTCACAGGGAGCTGCGCTGCAAAAGAAGGACAAAATGTATCTTGATAGAGCCAGACAGGGAGATGGTGTTGAGAGAGCAATGTACTACTGCAAAAAATGCTCGTTCCGGGACACACTCTACAATGTTGTGAGAAGGCATATCTACAGGGAACATTTTCAACATATTGTAACTCCATATCTTGGTATTGTTTCTGAATCATCCGTCAAAAATGGTGCTAATTCTGTCAATGGCAACAACATTCTCTGTAAACGCTGCCAGTTTTCCACTCGTAACTATGAGGCACTAGTGCAGCATGTAATCGAGTATCACGAGCGCATTGGCGCTCAAGTCACCACCATGATTGGGCATGCAAATATTGTCGTCTCCAGGTCTCATACTCTACCAGCCGTCTCTCAGAAGGCCCCTATGAGTATCGGCAGGGGCCACTCAGCTGAGCCAATTGCACAACCTGTAATTGGTTATTTAAAGCCAGTGTCCTCTATTGTTAAAAATCGTTCCTCCATCGCAGCCAGTCAGGTGCGTGTCAAAGGTTCTGGCAACATCTCTGTGGCTGAAAATAATGCTGCTGGTGTAAACACAGCCCAGACTCAGAAGTGGAAGATATGTACGGTTTGCAATGAGCTTTTTCCTGAAAACCTCTATAGTGCTCATTTTGAGAGTGCACACAAGGCAAAGAAAGTGTGGGCACTGGCCAAGTATATCATGAAAATCCACAACTTCACCAGCAAGTGTTTGCTTTGCAACAGATACCTACCCAGCGATACGCTACTTAACCACATGCTAATTCATGGGCTCACCTGTCCGCAGTGCCACTCTGCTTTTCACAGTGTTGAGAAAATCATTGAGCATGTGGGCCAGGCTCACCCTGAGGACTTTGTTGGACCTCCTGGTGCGTCACCTCTAACCTTTGATCTCACCATCAAACAAGATAAGTCTAATAATGTACAGCTTGTTGTTCTCACGTTTAACATGAAGGAATCTATCAATGGTAAAGATCAATCTGCACCTGCTCAGAATAGTGTCACACCTCAGGTCAAGTTAACGGCTCCCAAAATGATAGAAAAGAAGATTGAACCAATTGCAAGAAGTTTCCCTTCGCCGCCTTACAAGAGTGAGGTTGGGAAAACTCTGTGTCCGCTGTGTTTCACCATCCTCAAAGGTCCCATCTCCGAGGCTCTGGCCATGCATCTGAGGGAGCGACACCAGGTGCTCCAAACAATGCATCCTGTTGAAAAAAAGATGACATACAAGTGCATTCATTGCCTGGGAGTATACACAAGTAACATGGTGGCTTCCACAATCACGCTGCATCTTGTGCAGTGCAGGGCTGTTGGTAGGAACCAGGCGAGCCAAGCCTTCAAATCTGCCCTGACTCTCAACTCATCCGGGGCTGGCTTCCTCAAAAGGCAGCTGCCAACACAGACCATGTCCAACCCTAAGAGGTTCAAACTGGGCAAGGACTCAAAAATTTCCTCCACCACCGTTGGAAAACAGGCTGAATCTGAAGGCCTTGCTCTGGATCCCAGAAGCTATGAACACAAGACATATGAAGCCAGGAAAAATTTCCTGACAGCCTACTTCAACCGGCGGCCATACCTTTCACCTCAGGAAGAGGAGAAGCTGTCTGCTAGTCTGTGGCTGTGGAAGTCTGACATTTCTAGCCACTTTGCAACCAAGCGAAGGACATGTGAGAGACATTGTGAAACCACAAAGGCGTGTGTGCTGCTCGGCTTTGACATGCACGCTCTCAAGAAAGTTAAACATGACTTGATCTTTAAGGAGAGCAAGTCTCAGGGTACCTCAGTGGGGAGACCTGGTGTCCTCAAGTCTGGTACACCGACCACGGACCAAAACAGGCAATGTCAGACACTAAACTGTACCTTAAAACTCAGCACATGCACTGAGACCATATCTATCGACTCAGACAGTGAACCAGAAACGGAGGATAGATCTACTGAGAACAGAAATGTTGATATTAACCAGCACGAGAATGTCAAATCCCAAGAGCCAGCAGATGTGACAGAAAAGACAGAATCTGTTAACGCAGATGATCCCTCTAGAGAAAAGGAGAGTTCTTTGCCAGACGGGAAAGCAAACGTTTTGGCGACTTTCTGCTAAGTTTCCTGCTTGGCAGTGTGCCTTGGTTGAGTAACAGTGGAGTTTTTAAGGAGTATTTGGAAGATCCATATCATTTGCATATGGAATAGCCTCAGAAAGAAAGTGTGTTGTAAGTGTACAAGTGTATTGCTGTTGCAGAGATCACAAATTTGTTTGACTAATGGCATGGTCACTAAAATATTTCAATTCCAGATGTTGAACTCATTTACTGGTGTTGGAAAGAAGAAACAAGTTACATTTATAGTACATAAGTGTATGACATATATAAGTGACATTGTATATATTTTATCCATTGTTCTTTGTTAGTTTCCACACACAATCTGTTATTCACTGGTTAACTCACTTAATATTTGTGAAACAATTATGCCAACTTACTTATTTCCATGGTTGTTTTCTTTTGTCTCAACTGTGACAATGAACTGCATCATATTATCATTTCACATTTAGAAAGTGTATGATATGGTAATTACTTATGTACATGTTTTAATAAATACAATTGTTTAATAAAACCATTGTATTTTTTTACCTTTCCCTCTACACCAGTAAATGACCTTTTCGCCAAGGTCTGTATGAAAGCTCTAAGCATCTTTTGGGAGGGTAACTTTACATAAGCTGCATGTATAGGGAAAGAAACGTATTGTATGAAAGTTTTGCAGACAAGTTAAATGTATGTAAAGTGGATTTTATTATCGGGTTAATTTACACTGTATTTACAATTGACTGCCTCAGGTCACCATGTTAATGCATATAAAAAATAAGTATACATGGTTTTAAAAAACAAATAACACTTCATGTACAACAAAAATGTATCCAATAAATCAGAATATTTAAAACAGTGAAAACTAAAGGCAACTGTATTTGAACCTGAATAGAGTACTTTTTTAATCCTAGAGGAAATAATAGGTCCCTCACTGCATTCACTGTGTGAGAGCGAGGGACCTCATTAAAGTGTTTCAGTAGCCATTTGATATAAATCAAAATACAAAGAAACATACAATCAAAGGCTAAATAAATACATTAACTAAGTGAAATATAACAATATATTAAACAAAATAAAGTAAACAAAGACAGAATAAAGACTAGATATATAACTATAGTATACTATTTTCTCAGTATACACTTTTCAATGATCTTACTGTTTTAGTTAAAAAAACGGGCATTTTGTTGTCATTCCGCGCCACACTTCCGGTATGTATCAGACGTTGATACATACAAGAGCACGCAAAGGCGGGACTTCCGGCTGGTACAGTAGCACAATTGGCCAACCAACAGCGTGCATCACTGTATAGGCCTCAGAGTATGTATCTGCAAAAATGTCCATATTGTGTGTAAATTCACAACTACATCTTTCAGTAACTCCATAGCTGCTCCCTCCAAAGGGAAAAGAACATTCTAGCAGTTGTAAGTATAACTGTCTACAATGATTAGCACATCCCATGGATGCAGTTTGTAGTTTTAACGCGTTTCCCACGGACTGTTTTATCAGTAGCTAGTTAGCACATGAAGCTAAAACTGGTGGTGTATATATATATATATACGTGACTAGTAGCCAGAGCTGTCAGCGGCGGGAATATGGCATCTAGACCCACACATCTGGCTCGATATAACTCGTAATTATTGAATGTCTCCAGATTTCATAATGCTAAGTCTCCTGGGCTGCTGTTTTATCTAATGGTTGTTAGCTCGCGGCTACGTGTGGGGCTGTGCTGCCGTTCAAGCTGACGGTAATCAACCCACCGTTAAAAGTGAGTTTAACAGTGAAATGCTAAAGTTAACAGTGACTGAGCTGCATACTCATGCTGTTTACACTGTGTGGACGCACTATAAACACCAACTCTTTTATTATCAGACAATGTATGTATGACTGATGCTGAACTGTACACATTGAGTAACTTTCGTTTTAACAAAATGTGGACTCATTTCTCACGCTCCTCCTTTAAAGGACCATACCAGTGTTTCTGTGATTATCATTATTTTTTGCTCCTGGGGATATTCTATATTTTCGCGACTGTCAACAAATAAACTATGAAAAAGGCCAAAACAACAATAAGATGACCTCACTCACAAGTGTTGCGTGTGTAGCCAAATCCTGGATGAAATTCAATGTTGTTGTTGTTGAACAGTTACTGTGATTGATCAGGCACATGCAAAATTACATGACACATGATTGATTAATGTACTACTTTCTTGGTGCTCCCAGGCCATCTAAGTCCTAACTAGGGAACCGTTGGTTTCTGTTTGTGACAATAAAGTATGAAAAATATTAGACACTTGAAAACTGAAAACATGCTTTTTTTTGTGTGGTCCATCACAGTGAACATCAGATCTGCAATTCATTTTTGTCATTATCAGTCCAGACGCTTCAAATCAATCTGCACTCTGACAAACAGCCAACTAAAACCAGTGGGTGCTAAAATACAGCCGCACGGATTGCAACAGTGTCCGCTGACAGGAGTTCATATGACTTTTTTCTCGTCCTTGTATGCATCCAGGTTGCTAGCTTCCAACATAAGGCGAAGAAGCTCTGATGTGACAGCTGCAGGCGGTGAGGATGGCAGCTGAAACAATGGGGTCTGATTAGACTGGCTGCGTGTTGGAGGACCCCAGTTTGGAAATAATGTCGTACAGTAACAGAGAGCTGGTGGAGTTCTTTGTAAGCTATAAGCTGTCTCAGAAGAACTACCCAACCTCTCTGCTGAGGCCAGAGGATGCCAGTGGAAGGACTGAGAGAGAAAAGAGCAACGCAGCTGGCAGGAACGGCTTGCTGGCCACCAGCAGGAATGGCAGCGGGCAGCTGGGGACGTCGTCGTCCTTTTGTGGCGACATAGAAGCTGTGAAGGCAGCACTTCAGGACTCAGCCGACAAGTTTGAACTGCTCTTTGCGGAAGCGTTTAGTGACCTCTCCTCGCAGATTGACATCACTCCCGACACAGCCTACCACAGCTTTAAGAGCGTGATAGACGAGGTGTTCAAGGATGGAGTCAACTGGGGACGTATAGTGGGCATGTTCACCTTCGGCGGTGTCATTTGTGTGAAATGTGTCGAGAGGGATATGAGCGACCTGGTTTCTCGCATCGTTGACTGGATGACCATTTACCTGGATGAGCACATCAGCCCATGGATCCAGAGTCAAGGAGGCTGGGTGAGTGGGCACTCAAAGAAACACTCAGAAAATTATTATTTTATTTTAGCGTCAGATACTCATCACCTTTATGCTTGAATGTTGACTCTGAGTTTGTATCCTGTGTCGTCATGGAGTTTTATAGCAGCTATGATGGACGCAGGATACTGTCGACACTGTTCTGCTGTTGATTTGTTTGCTTATGCTACAACTTCTTCTTCTACAGGTGTTGTAATAGTTTTCTGGACATTGTAGGATATTCTGTGCAGCAAAGGATTGGATTTTCTTTGTTGTTTTGTGTCACTGCAAATCAAGTATTTGTGTACTTTTGCCTTCATCGATTTTCTGGAAGAAAAGATGCCAATATTTTTAGCAGATTAGGTCTGACGCAGTTAATCGATTCATCATCACTCGACAGAAAGTTAACCTACATCAATTTTGATTATAGATTAACAGTTCAGTCATTTAACTGATAGCTGTTACTTTTTTTTCATGATGGAAAACTGCTACAGGATGTAGAGATGCCATAACATTGTCTAGTAACAAAACCCCTTCCTCACTTTGTCTTTTTTTTTTTTTCTTTATTCCAGGACTGCTTCGTCGAGCTTTTTGGGCGAGACGCAGCTGCAACAAGATCTCGGGAGTCTCTGAGGAGATGGCTGTTAGCCGGGGCGGCGCTGCTAACGGGAGTGCTGGTCGGTGTGTTCATCGCTAAGAAACGGTGAAAGTGCTGCATCCTGTTCACCGCAACACACACACACACGCGCACAGACACACACACATCACTGTGTAATGCTACGCCAACAAAACAACAAAACAAAAACAGTTGATGTTTACAAAAAAGTCCAGTCTGCTTGTGCACTGACAGAATGTGGATTTGGCTGCAGCAGTTTGTGTGAATACCTATGATATGTAGCTTGGTGAGCCGTTACACTCACCGCGCTTCGTCCTGTGTTGTTGTTTTTTTGTTTGTTTGTTGTTGTTTTTTTTTTATTCTTTTAACACACAGCAGAGATTTTCAGTGGTTAAGAATGTTACTCAAGACTAGAAGTGCTATAAATGATAAGCTAAGAGACAGTGAAACCTTTCAACTGGTTTGATGAGACTGCTTTTTTTTTTTTTTCTCCTTTGTGTGTTATCCAAGGACCAATTTTTATCACTTAGATTACCAACCGACAGCTGACAGAGAGTATAAGTTATATTTCCTTTTCACTGTGTATAATGCTCAGCTCATTTTGTTGGCTGTACTGGAGTTTTAGGCATGCAAAAAATAAATATATTTATATTATTCTTGTGTCTTTGGTTTTTTTTTTTCTTGTATAGATTGTTTCGGAGGGAAAATCTATATTGTCCAGAGTCCAAAAGTCTGTAATTAAGTGCATTATATACTATATTTCCCAAAGGATTTTCTGAAGAAAAAGTACATTTTAAGATTTGATACAGAGAAGTCTGATTTACAACAGGAAAGCAAATGATCGCATTATAAGTAGGGTTCATACCAGGTCAGGTTAAGAATATACTAGAATACGTGTATATATATATATATATATATATATATACTCCTTGAAAAACACTTGATACATCTGCACAGTTAGTCATGTAAACCAATAAAAAACCCTTACTGCTTACTCTATATAATATAGCTGGTAAATAGTAAACAAAATGACTATAGACGCTGATTGCTGTGGATGTAAAGGAATTCTGTAAACTTTATTTCTCACAATTGCACAAGAAACAATTTAGATATGATAAAGGCTTTGAGGGTCTGGAAATTTTTGGTTTGGGTACCTTGAAAGTGCTTAATTACCAGACTTAAAAAGCTGTATGCATCCTGCATATAGATTATATTTTATAGGCCAGTTCAGTAACATCATAATGTGCATCAACAATGTACATGACTCTGTGAACTACACACACATATATGAGTGTTATCTCTAGACTGCAGGGTTCAGGCTTCAGGCTTTTACATCCTGTGCTCGGTGTCAGTTGGGGAAAATGTTGAACTGCAGTGTTTAGTTTTCTCCGTTAGGGGTCGCTTGTGGACCATAATATATAATACACATCAAGTTATGGTAGTTAAGTTAATAATAATAATAATTTATTACTTGCTGTAGATGTAACTGTACAGTGCTGTAGCATGCAGTTCAGTCAGTCACCCTTTAGAAATTCTGCTGTTTTATTTTATGAGTTTAATTTTATCAAGTCTCCTAGACTGACAAAAAGATAAAAGACGTTATCAAATCATTTGCGTCCCAGTTACAAAAGCTTCCACTACAGCGAAGGATATCCTACAACAGTCTGAATGGGAAAAGAGACAATACAATAAGGAGGAGAGAGAGAGAGAGAGAGAGAGAGAGCGAAGGCCACTAACGGATGGCCTTAAGAGTAAACTGGAGCAGGCCTGTGGTTGCTAATCTATCCCTGTCATTTGTTGCCATTTCCCCAGAGCATAGCTGGCAGCAGCAGCAGATAAACACCAGATAGAGACAGTTAAGGAAAAAGAGTATAAATTATGGACATGCTTGCCAAATGATGTTCTTTTTTTTTTTTTTTTTTGACATTTTATGTCTTTTTTTTTTGTTTTGCACTCAATTACTTGTCTCATGAAGGTTCTGATGACACCTGAGGAAGGAAGCGTTAGGATTTTGAAGGTTTATTCGCTGGTTAAGCTTGATTTAGAGTAAACATTGAGTAGTGATAGAATAAAATAAAACCTCACCGCGTGACTTCGATGGGCATCATTGCATTAAAATTCCCATCATCGAGGTGTGTTTCTGTGTGTGTGTGTGTGTGCGTGTGTCATATGGTGTCATGAGTGGGTGTCTCGTCCAGATGTTTACTTGTTCTGTGCTCAGTAAGCTGAAACCAAATGCATAAATGAAAGTCTTACTTCTCCCTCAGGTCTGCACTCAAGTGTGCATTAAACAAGCATAGTGATGTATATGATCATGTATAGACCACAGATTATGAAATGTTACTGGATTCATTCGACCCATACTGTACTCATACTGAAACAGGACTATATGGAGCGAACACACACAGTGAAATGTAGAGCTGTATCGATCTACTGCTTACAGTAGCCCTTTATATGATACCCATAATCCATCTGTTTGTTTGTCATCTTTTTTTTTTTGTGTTGTGTGTTAAATACCTACAGTGTGCCCCTCACAGACTAACTGACAGGGAGTGTGAGAGTGACGATGCCAACAGCAGGTGGATGGTTTAGAGTCTGTGGCCTCAGTGATAACTTATCAGTCATCCCCCAGTACTGAGTGAGCAACCCCAGCCCTGCTCCCCAACATCAAACACACACACACACACACACCACTGTAGTGTGTTTACTGCGTGGCACTTTAGATAAAACACTACTGTTAATGAAATGGCATTTAGAGTGAAATGAGAACACATTTAATTTTTTTTGCAGATTTCCAGGTGCTGCATAACTCAAAGAGTTTAGAGTTAGAGGAGCTTCTGCACTAAATAAGCTAATCTTGGCTATCAGTTACAAACGTAGCCATCAGTTTTGAAACATTTATCTCTGGTTCACTGACTGGAATAATCACAGTAACCCAAAGAGGCTGAAAATTCATTCTGAGCGCAGCAAAATATATTTACATAAAATGACAAAGCAAGAAATATTCTGGAAAAGGTTCACTGTAAACTGAGCCGTGATGTGAAGAAACGTATCGTCACTTATCATCGCTAATCAAGTTCTCTGTGGCCTCATAAATTTGTGTTCGAGCATGACACAGAGTGAAAATGTACCCTAACAAATCCAAACATGACCTCTTGTGTGTGTGTGTGTGTGTGTGTGTTCTAAACATAAATGCAAGCGTAAGTGTCGCACTTTAGTTGAATGTTTGTCACTTCTGTGGAATGGCGAATTTGCATAACCTGCTATGTACAATTACACTGTCAAAGTGGAGCGCTTGCTTGCACAAAGAGACTATTATACCTGCGCAGGGGAGTACAATAACACCACAGAGGAGGCTTTGCTGTGGTCAGCTCACTGAACTGAACAGATGAACGGAGAATTCAAATGACATGAAAGACAACGGCCTTCGCAATTCCAACGGAACGAGTCAAACATTTTATTATTTTCTCCGTAGAGCTGAGAATTTTTTTTTTTTTATGATAAATATCTGGAAATACAAAACAAACCCGTATAACACAACAAAGCCCTGAATATGATTTCACATTATGAAATAATAGAAGAGGGATTAGGGACACAGATATGGCAGTTCAATTAGGTTTCAGTAGAGTGTTTTTTATCTCACTTATAACAAGCTCTGGATTAAAATAATATCTACAAAAAATTGGAGTCCCCCCCCCCCACCCCTTTAAAATACAGTGAAAATAAACAGAAAACATCATTCATATGACATCAGGTGTAGAAACACATATGTACAAATCCACTCAAATAACTGGCAAGCATGCAAGCGTGCTGATTCCTAAATATATAAAGCATTGATTGGCAAGAACTGTGTCCCCTTGCAAGGAAAAAAAAAGGTTGTCTGTTTTGTTTGTTTTTTCACACCAGTGTGGGCACCATACCGGTGTTTAGGTGGTGCGTGTAAGATAAGGTGGTGGAGGGATGTGGTGTTGGGATGAGGTGTGACGGGTGACTGTAGGTCAGCAGAGTCCCGGCGCCGAGGGAAAAGTGGCCACAGTTGTCGTCCAGGGAGGACGGCTGGTTCACTTCCGAGTACGACTCCAACATGGCAGCCTTCTTGCTCTTCTTGTTCTTATTGGACACCTTTCTGTTGCGCGTTTGAATGCCGTCCTTCTTCATGGTGAGGGGTCGGTTGACCTGTGAGGAGAGAGGAATCTGTTTGTTTCATCTTTTCTCAGCTCAGCTCCACAGTGAGATGGTTTCTGTTGAGTGAAACTACTCCAGATACGGACAGCAGACACGGAGCTGTGCAGCAGTCTTAGGGATGATTTCTATTTAACGGAGCTGATTGACTTACATTGTGCAGTTTAAAGTAGAGTCCGCAGGCGTTACACACAGGCTCTCCGCTGGCATTGCGTCTCCACAGTGTTGTTGTGCTCGTGTGACAGTTGGCACACAGTGTACCTGCCCGCTTGCTGACAATCTAAGACACAGAAAGGAGGTCATCAGGATTCATTTTTTCTACACAATAAAGTAGTAGTTTATTGACTAATTTTTATAATATAATTATAATATTTTTATTTTCTTCCAATCAGCCACCAAGTGCCACCTCAAGTGTGTCATACCAGTCTCTTCTTGGGCCGGATCAGAGGTCTGTTTTGGCCGTTCATCTTGTGGTACAGTCCACAGGCGTTACACAGGTAGTGGCCTGTACCATCCCGGCGCCACAGAGGGGTAGCTGTGGCTCCACAGTTCACACACTCTCTGGCCTCTGTTCAAAATCAAAAGTACACAGTTCTTAGTATATGGAGTTTATGACAAAATACCACATACGCGTTTTAGTGAAAAAAAAACACTTCCTTAAAATCTTCAGGCAATATTTGGAAACATGATAGTTAATATCTCATTATAGAACAACGGTCTATTGTTCTAAAGCCTTCAACTGTATCACATGAGTTTCGCGCTTGTCGTGTCATTTCTGTGACAACCCAGGCAACTCTATCTGATCAAGATATGTGTCATGTGATACAATTACAAGCGCAAACCACTGAATGAGTTGTGTGTGGTGAGATAGTTTTGCTTGTTTCCAAGGATCAGCTTTGAATCTCATATGTTTCTTGTAATGAAATTATACAGAATATAACTCACCTGGAGTTGATATCCTCATCTTGTTGCGCATTTTAGGGGAGTACGAGGGGTTTATCCAGGCCCCGGGGCTGGTGTAGAGGGCTGAGCTGTACTCCTGAGGCCCACTCACACTCATGTACGAGCTGTAAGGGTTCAGCATGTGTGGGTGCGAGTGGGATGACGGTGTGTACACGCTTCCAGCCGCAGGGGTCAGATTCAGAAAACTGCTGCTTGCCCCTGACCCCCCGAGTGGGCTCATACGCTCGGCCTTGAGGGCCTCTTGAAGTCGGGGACTCTCCCTGCCGTCTCTGCTGTGAGAGGAGTATCCATCTCTGGAGGCGTTAAAGGAGGAGGCCATGCCGGGGGTGTACAGGGAGGTTGGAGTGTGCGAGTGCAACGGGGTCTTGGTGAGAGGGCTGCTGCTCCAGGTGGAGGCTGGAGGGTTGTAGGGTGAGCTCAGGGAGAGGCTGCCCGGCGCGTCCAGCAGCTGGAGGTTGCTAAGGAGACTCGGTGAGGAAAACACCTGCCGGACTTCAAGCAGAGGGACACAATAGGTAAAGTCATTCACAGGTTTTGTCATCTTGTTTTATTTTAAAGCGTCACGATTGAGTAGGTGGGTGAGAATGGGTGGGAGCACTGACCCGAGCTGTGTCTGTAGGTGGATGGCGCTCGGCTGTGGCTTGGGTTGGAGAAGAAGGAGGGCAGGCTGGTGTAGTCGGTGTCTTGGCTGGAGAAGAAGGCCTCTCCCTCTTCTCCTGGAGGCAGCAGGCCGGGCTCAGAGGAGAAAGCAGCCAGAGGATCTGAGCTGAGCAGAGATGGAGACACCCAGTGGGACTGTTCGGAAGAATCCTCCATGCTGACAACCTGTGGCAGGGACAACCAGAGGTGCACAGATGTGGAGAAATCAATCAGTTTTGAGATTTGTGTTAAATCCAACATCAGGTTTGTTTTTCAAAAACTGAGCGGTGAATTACATGTTTATTTTTTTTATCTTTGAGTATGCAAGAATCAAATGTGTCCAGCACCTCCGCTGTATGATTTGCTGTAACTTTGATTGAAGCAGATAATATTATCTCTTAACAACAACCAGCGTAACTTGAATTTATCAGAGGAAAGATCTCGCGACAGCCGGCTTCTTCAAACTTCCTTTTCTAGGATCCTCATTTGACTGTGGCTGAAAGTAAAAACTAAAAATAAACGGGTCTATAAATGCCAATGACCAAACGGTTGCTAGCGGCCTTTCGACAATAGGTGTGCCAGTTAAAAAAAAAAAAAATGCAAAAGATATGGTCACAGGGACGTCCCAAAGGGTGGACAAACAGTACAGCGTTCCAAAAAAAAAAACAAAAAAAAAAAAACACAACTGATGGTTGTGTTTTTTTTTTCTTTTTCTGTTACACTGCTGACAAGATTACACAGGATTTTCACACCCTTCTTCTAAATATATGTGACGTGTCTAAATGATATATTTTCAAATCCCTGAGATGAAAGATATAATAATAATAAAATAAGTAATAAAAAGTGATGGACGAGGCATTCGCGTCCTATCTTTAGAGGAAGGAGAAGAGGCTGATAATGTCTGATAAAGTCTGAGAAAATCTGATAGACTGCATCATTATAATGCTAAATATATCCAGCTCTACTGATACAACACCACCATCATCTCACCATCTGATTAATAGAAATCTGTTAGACTAGAAATGTCAAAAAGCACAGCGGAGTCAGACAGCGTGTTACCGGGGAGACCATCAAATGTGAAACATGGGATTAAAACAGACAGAAATAATCACATTTAGGCCGATTTCATAATTTGGAATGAAACTGCTTCAGATATAAACTTTACACAGAGATGATCCTTTAACCTGGGGCTTAATAGGTAGCTAGGTATTTTACCAATATTGTATTCATACAATATTAAGTGAATTGGATAAAAATTATAATTATATATGTTGGAGAAAAATGTAAATCCAAATGAAGGAATTTGAAAAAAATAAATTCAATCATATAAATCTAAATAAAATTCTCACGTTTGAGAGAAACTTTTAATTTACTAAGAGGAAAACAGAATCTCTGTCCTCCCGAAAGCAGAGTCTTCACCTCTCATATCTCCACAAGTCACAGTCAACCAAGCGATAAATGCCTGAAGCAATATTAAAACCTTTTCAAAATGCACCATCATGTCATAACCAGGTTACTCTTTACGAGATCAATGAAACACCGGTGTGGACTGAAGAATGAGAGGAGACAGGAGACAAAGAGCCGAGGGGTCACCTACCTGAGAGGTCTGAGCAGGGCGAGTTTAGGACTCAGGGTTAGATAAATGTAGTCAGGTGGAAGCCTCAGTATGGACTGATGGCTAGAAGATCAACTTCTCAAACCACCAGCAAAGTTTAGGGCTCAGAGACAGTCTGTGGGAGGGGTTGGGGACAACTTTTTTTTTTTTTTTTTTTTTTTTTTTTTGAAAGACACACCTCTTTGATCCAGGCAGAAAGAACTTGTGTGAGAGGGCAGATGGGACATAGTTACAGCTCTGAATAAAAAAAAATAAAAAAAAAGTTAACAAAAAATTAAATGTTGATCTTGTGACGGGCGTTTGATATCTGAAGCAAAAGGTGAAGGTGTCAGTTTTGAATCTTGGTTCCTCTGCTCTTCCCTTTATGGCTGCAGCGTAGTAACGATAACATGTTTGTATCTTGAATGACTTGTAGAGGAAGCAGCTCATATAAAACGTCTATCAGTACCAAACCTATTATCAAACGACTAGTTATGGATGATATATATATATATATATATATATGTGTGTTTTCATACATGTCCAAATATTAAAACACGCACACACGCACACACACACACATATATATATATATATATATGGACACATAAATGAAATATACAGGACGTGGTAGAGCTACTGTCCGTATGCAGGATGGGTGCTTTTCGTCTGTTTGTCTGTCTGATAAGACGAGGCCCACATGGAAAAGAGTTTGACAGACATTTGAACAAAGCAAATATAAAATGCAAAGACTCAATTTCGTTGTGGTCCAGTAAAGCTTAGAGTGGAACACAGTAATGCAAATCGGTAGAGGAGCTGCAATCATGGGGAGAGATATGGTCAGGACACGGCCTAGCTGTGCACAGGCCCCGCACTGTCCCAGTCATTTGATAGTCAAAGCAGGTCCCCAACTTTCCTCCCTCTTTGTTCATTTACAGTTTTCAGGGAAATCAGGGGAGGAAAACAGTTGGGAAGAATTGATGCCTTTTTTTTTTTTTATTTAATTTCCAACACTGGGTCTTTTTCTTCCTTCTAAAAAAAACCCCAGAGCAGTTGAATTGAAACAATATCTTCAGAAGTTACTGAGAGTGGCAGATAAACTGCATCAGTTAGGCCAGATGCAAATCAATATATGGGTCATGGTAACTGGTGGCACATATTAGTAATTGAGCCATTTGTTTTCTTAAACTTTCTCACGCTTTCTACAGTTACTGATGAAATTCACGTTCACTGCCAACAGAAACACAATGCTGAATATAGTATAGTAAAATACAGGGAGGTCGCAGGCCGGTGTCAAGCAAAAACAACTCTGAGGCCGTGCACTCGGTAGTTTTGGAGAATGTGTTGGAATTATGAAATGTGTCAATTTAAAAATTCCAGTGGGAAATCGGGAATTGAAATAGATATATATATATATTGAGATGTAGACCTCCTGCTCCATTATGTCAGATTGTACGGCGTATGATGATTCATGGTATTATATAATATAAGCTTTCTTTACGTCTATGTTTGCATTTTTATGCTTCATTTACATAAAAATATTTCTTTTGCCACATGCAAAATAGTATGATTGAAAAGGGCTCAGCATTTTTCCAACTAAACCAGATAAAAAAATAATTAAAAAGTGATAAAAAAACTTCAACTACTGGCCTACTCAGGACCCAAATTGAAATTGACATGATTTATAAATTTATATTGTAACTATTTTTAATTGTTTACATGTATTTACGCTGCTTCCTTTCTACTTATTTGATGTTTTTATATCCACATGTTGTGTTCATGGGTTGTGTTACACTGCTGCACCTGCCTCATGCAGGAAAATAAAGTAACTGAACTGATCGATTGATAGTTTTGTCTTTTATTTACTGCATGATTGCAATGAGACTACTGGTTATACCATTTATATTTTAAGTAATTATTTTGGCTGTTTTCTCGTTATTATGGTTAACCCAAAATTGTTTACACGTGTTTTGAGTTAACTCTGCGATAGACGTGTGCCAGGATGTTTCTTACTCTCAACCGGTGCATGCTGGGAAAGCTCCAGCTTGCCATGAACCTGAAAGCACATATTGAGAAAAGGCGGAAAGATGGGAGGAAAAATAAGCTTTGATGCTAATCTATCGTGTTTACTTTCTACAGTAAGTATGCTTCTATCTGTGCGGAGGCTTTCCTCCACATGAGGGACAATTACATACACACTGAATTGAAAAGAAGTGAGCTGTGCACGGGCGAGCAGCAGTCTGTGTAAATGAGAGTAATACTAAGTAATACTAAGAGTGAAAGTGTTCAGATGAGGTCTGTGTGGCAGTGTGGACAGCCGGGTAGGGATGTGGCGGCTGCCGCTGTGTGAGTGGGCTGCTCTGCTCTGATAAGAGGTTATCAAGATGAAAGGAGGAGGCCAGGAATTACGCTCTCTGTCATACAGTACACACAGACCAACAGGACATTGCAGCATGTCCGTGGTTGTGCATGTCCGCTGGAAAGAAAGAGGCACCGTGCAACTCCCACATGCAAGGACAGGCAGACAGACAGACAGGCAGACAGACAGACAGGCAGAAAGACAGACAGAAAGACAGACAGACAGACAGACAGACAGGCAGACAGGCAGACAGACATGGCTGTTCTGTTGACAGTATCTCGACAGAAGCAGTTTGAACTGACATTGGTACGTCTTTGTTGGACGGTTGGGAGGTTGTAAATGGGAGATGGATGGTGTTGTGTGTCACCAGTGGACTTTGGGGACAGCTTTCTAATTCCCAAGAAGCAGGCGTCTGTGTAGGCGGTGGTCTTATCTCTGCCACACAGGGCCTGCAGCGACAGTGGTATACCCAGGAGAGGGCTCTCTCTCTCTCTCTCTCTCTCTCTCTCTTTCTCCCTCACACACACACACACACGGCATCCTCTCTGTCGTTATGTAGTTTCAGTCCAGTTTCTCAGTGCCTACTTTAATTTTCAGTCAATAAATAATAGTTTATATATGTGTGTGTGCTTTTCTTGGCGCATGAGCCTGATCAGCACGTGATGTGCTGTGTAGCAGCAGTGTGTCCATGAGTGTGTGTCTATGCGATAACTAATAAATTCAGGTGGTTGAGCGGCACTCTTGTGCTGAGACATCATGGCTTTTTTGTCATATGGCTGACTTTGTGCAATCTCAGTATTCTGCTGGCTGCATCTGTGACAGTCTCTTTACATCTGTGATTGTTAATAATGATCTTATTATTATGTTTTATAGTGTTATACTAACCCCTTAGCATCTCTTTTATTTCTCCTTATGTATCTTTAAGGCTGTTAAAATCGTCATATTCCACACTGTCTGACAGTATCACATATAATCTGCATCAGTTTGTTGCAGCTCTTCATTGAAACTATGTGATATTTACTCTCAGTACAATATTCAATCCCATTTCTGTGTTTTCTTTTTTTTCTTTTTTTTTTTATGTATGGCTGCAGTGTCTTAAAAGGGAAATATATGATCTAATTTGCATATTTTACACAGTGTCTCATAATTCAACCTGACATATTTAGATCTACACTAGAATTTATACTAAAGCTCTCTTGCATAATCTACTGACTTTCATAATGTTTTACATATCCACTGTGATAGTTAGTGATAGCATAGTGTGTTATTAATGATTTATTGAGTGCAATCAATTTAAACGCATTTGCTCTCTTCTTACATGTTAGTGCGGTTGACAGTGAAAGCTTTTAAGTTGTGTAGCTAAACGTTCATATTTTAAACATCGAATAAGTTGATCTCACATCGAGATTGTTCAGGGAATCACATACTGTAGATAAAGTCACCTGGTCACGCACCTGAAGGCTATACTGCCCTCTGGTGGACAACACAGAAATTAATCAATATTATATAGATCACAAGTTGATTCTTTGTTTTCTCCTTTTAAATTAGTCTCAGGATAATAAAATATATGAATATAATAAACCAAAGAGGTATGTTAATGAATAGAATATGTTACAAATACACATAGAGATTGGTAGAAATCAGCTGGCTTGGTTTGTGACTCAGACAGGACAGAAGTCAGAGATGTGTCGACAAGACAAAGCAACCTTGGTTGAATGAGGTTGCTGCAATATTTTTTTTTCTTTCTGATTTTAATTCTATTTTCAGGAATAACTTGCTGTGTAATATAAATCAAATAACTTTTAAAGATATATAAGGGACAGGAGTTTAGAAACTACAAAGATTACCATACAGAACCATATGTAAATGTACAGAGAATAGGTAAGAGCTGGTGCTCAGATATAAAGGCCCTGCAGAATAACGCTTATATGTATTCTGTGATATTAGTGTTTATTTACTCTCTTGTAAGCCTATAAATAAACAACACACACACACACACACACACACACAGTACTACACATCTGGAGTTAGCTTTGGGGACTTCTAAAATGAAGCATTAGCCATCAAAATGCTACAGTGGTTTTATGAAATATTATTATTTTTAATTCAGCAAAAAAATACATATGCTGAACTAGTGGTTCCCACTTTATAGATGTATAAAGTAGCATGAAATGGAGATCTAGGCGACTTACTTTCCATCACTGGCGACCAAGCTAATTAGCCAAATGACGGTTTAACCGCGCAGCACACAGAGAGCATTAATGTGCTCAGGGAGTGATTGTGACCGACTTACACTAGCATATTTCCAGCTTGCTAGCATGTTAGCCGTCACTCTCCAGATACTGCAGATTGTTGTTGTTGTTTCCTACATCACAGAGGCAGTTTAACTGGACATTTATGGCATCCAAATACGGTTGTTGTGACTTAAGTAACCAAATCTGTATGGTATGATGCGTTTGAGTATCTGTTTGAGAGTGGAAGAACAGGAGATGTGACACCTGTTTGCTGTTTTTTGATTGATTGTTTGTTGATGTTTTTTTCTAAAACCTACAACTAACACTATACTACAACAACTATACTACAACTAACACTATACTACTACAACTATACTACAACTATCACTATCACTATACTACAACTAACACTATACTACAACAACTATACTACAACTATCACTATCACTATACTACAACTAACACTATACTACAACAACTATACTACAACTAACACTATACTACTACAACTATACTACAACTATCACTATCACTATACTACAACTAACACTATACTACAACAACTATACTACAACTATCACTATCACTATACTACAACTAACACTATACTACAACAACTATACTACAACTATCACTATACTACAACAACTATACTACAACTATCACTATACTACAACAACTATACTACAACTATCACTATCACTATACTACAACTAACACTATACTACAACAACTATACTACAACTATCACTATACTACAACTAACACTATACTACAACAACTATACTACAACTATCACTATCACTATACTACAACTAACACTATACTACAACAACTATACTACAACTATCACTATACTACAACAACTATACTACAACTATCACTATACTACAACAACTATACTACAACTATCATTATCACTATACTACAACTAACACTATACTACAACAACTATACTACAACTATCACTATCACTATACTACAACTAACACTATACTACAACAACTATACTACAACTATCACTATCACTATACTACAACAACTATACTACAACTATCACTATACTACAACTAACACTATACTACTACAACTATCAGTATACTACAACTATCACTATACTACAACAACTATACTACAACTATCACTATACTACAACAACTATACTACAACTATCACTATCACTATACTACAACAACTATACTACAACTATCACTATCACTATACTACAACAACTATACTACAACTATCACTATACTACAACAACTATACTACAACTATCACTATCACTATACTACAACAACTATACTACAACTAACACTATACTACAACAACTATACTACAACTATCACTATCACTATACTACAACAACTATACTACAACTATCACTATCACTATACTACAACTATCACTATACTACAACTATCACTATCACTATACTACAACTATCAACCATCCAATCACTCACTGAGCAGGGTTGGTAGCTCTGTCTCTCGGAGGGGCCGGCAAGATCCTCTGCTCAGGACAACTGGAGGCCAGATGGTACGCAGGCGGGTCCTTAACCGGGGGCATAGACGGCAAAAAAACCTAAAAAAAAAAAGAAGCCGTAAACAAAATCAAACTGAGGATAAATGACACACACACACACACAAAGTGTTAATGAATGCAACATTCTTTGAGTAACACACTCAAAGACTAATCCCATTATCCTTAAGTGACCTTTTTTTTTTTTTTTTTAATTTATTTTAGAAGACATTTTTTTTCACCAACTGTTCTGCAGTTGTAACTTATTACTTTTCAATTACCTCCAGATGTTTTCAGACTTGAGATTGTGGTTCATTTTTCCCCACTCGTGACGTGCTATCTGCTGTTTGTTCTCTCACACAGGTCCTGCAGTGGTGTGAGGAAGCACCAAAGAGGATGTAGACTTTATATTTATAGTGAAGAGAGGAAAAACACAACATACCTCTATGTTTAACATGTTTATTTTTATTTTTTTTTGATGATAAAAGATACATTACTCCCTACAGTACAAAAAACACACATTGGAAAATACAGGACATTTCCAGATAACCTGCAAACAGCAGAGAGAAACTGGCAACAACTGTCAGTGCTGAGAGCAGCACTCGGCCCAGTGTGGGAGGGAAAGTTCAGAGACACCTCGGCACTGCTGATGATGACCTATCTAACGAGGGTGCAAAAAGAGTGACCCAGCAAAGGTACTGTGGAAGGAAAGGACACAATTGTATACCACATGGAGAGAGGAACAAACTCATTAAATGTTTCTTTTTTTTTTTTTGTTGTTTTTTTTTTTGTTGAGAACCTTCAGCTTATGGTCTAACTTAAGGCATCACTACTAAAATACACTGCTTTTGCATGCATGTCTAGTTTTTGTTCAACAGACACACTGACACGCACAAAATTATGAATGCATATGATGAGAAAGTTCATTTTTCGAGAAAGAAATCGGGAGAGAAAACCACAAACGTAAGCAAAGGTGCCAGCCGGAGAAAAGACGGCAAAGCGAAACCTTTGGCTCGGATCATCCTGGCCGTTACCGTCACAACCGAAACCGCTCTTACAAAGTAGATATACACTCATGTCCAGTCAGACACCTCCTCCCTGTACAAGTTTGTGTTATGATTCTAGCAGTGATTCAGACTCCTACAGTGAATCAGCTTGACAGAAAGCAAATTGGAACAATCAGGGAGACTATATATATTTATATTTATATATATATTTGTTTCTTTTATAAGTAAAGACACAAAAGGCAATCAAGAGATGACCAACATGTAAAAACAGTTAGTTACAGGTAATTATATAAAAGGCCAAGATGTTTTTTTTTTGTTTGTTTGTTTTATTCTTGCTCTATGAACGAACTAATTTACAAGTGAGTACACTCTGGTTATGTAAGCTTTCTTCCCAAGACATCCCCATTCAAAGACATATGGGTTTACACATCACAGTTAGCTTGCACACCATCTGTAGTCTGAAATACAGAGCCATGGAAGGGAAAAAAAAAATTAAAAATTTATTAAATGGATTCACATACATCAATAGGATAGGGAAAATATGTCTACTAATATAATTTGCCGATCTAAAAATTAAAGAAGAGGTGAGACCACATTCATGAGCATAAAAAGCGTAGGACAACTGATTGGGATGTTAAGGGAGGGTATGTTTTCTTCATACACCTTAAAATTCCATGTTTGGCAAACAAAGCAACACAAGCATTGAGAAAGTTGTAGTAAACAAAAGTAAAAACTCTCCTCTCCCTGGGTCCACTTTAAAGTTCCCTTCAGTCCTATAACCACTGCGGTTCTACTTGGAACAAATACAAAAGTCTTTCTCTCTTTCATTACTGTCTGTTAACAACAAGAACATACGACCAACTGAATGAAGATTTTTAAAAATATAGTGGCAACCTCAACACAGCCACCTATCTTCCCACAAACACAAACTATGGGGATGAACAACAGTTAAAAAAAGTGATGTTTTTGTTTTTTTTAAAAATGCACACAACATACACATACACACAGGAGGAGAAAAAAAAAGCTTAAAAAATACAAAAATAAACTACACAAAAGATCTTCTGCGTCATTGCTTGCTAATTTTTTGGGAAGATTTTGCAAGATTTTTTGTGTGTGCTGCAAGTCTCAGTCCTAGCAAAATCCGTCGTTCATTCTCTACAAATCTCTTCCTTTGTCATCGTTTTTTTTTTTCTTTTTTTTTGTCCACTTCAAAGTTTCGGCCACCAGTCCTCATCTTGGGGTTAAAAAGCGCACAGTGATGACATTACCAGGAGACTGGAGTCCAGTACGATGACAGTACAGACTTGGTTTTCGATGAAGCAAATTTGTTTTGAGCAAAAAAAGAAAGGAAAAAAAAATTATGTCCTCTTTCACCGAGGACAAGTGCTTTATTTGTTTCCATACCAATTTTTCCTCTCATCTAAACTAATGCCTCCACAGCCATCTTTCATTAATGTACATCATTTAATGTAGTCTCTCTCTACATCCCCCCAGGATTCACAAAACAAAACACACAGAAAAAAAAAAATAGTTGGTAACATTGCTCTCAGGGTGGCTCCCAGTTTGTGAAGGATGTAAATGAATCTCTATACTGCTCAACTACTGAAACAAGCTGAAAATAGTTGTTAAAAGGATGGAAGGGGATGTGACTGAAAAAGATAATGTGCTTCTAAGTTTGTGTTGCTCTAAAAATAGTACGACCAAAGAACGAGGAGGGAAGAGGGTTTATCTACAGAAACATCTCTCAGATTGACTTTCATCTTGGCTTCATACGGTTGTTCTGCCTCCATTGCTGTCTTGATCTGAGACTTGAGAGTGGAGGATGAGATTAGGATGAGGATGAAGAGGTGGAGGGGTGAAGGTCAGTCTTCCTGATAAAAGGACAGCGAGTGGAAAAAAGGACAAAAGACTGGGAGGGGTCTCTGGGCAACCTCACTGATCCGTCCTTGCTTTCTTTGGACCAGTAGCCTTACTGCAAGAGCACATAAAACCAGAGTAAGTATTGCATGTTTTATTCATCTGGCCTGTGTGCACAGTTTGACACATGAACACAGTACTTACGTATCAGGAGAGGTGCCTGGTCTTTTGGGGGCCGGTTTTGCAGAGGCAGCGTCTTTGCCGGACTCTACAAAGCAGAAACATGGTTAAAAATAGTTCTTTGTCTATTAATGCTCCCTGGCTGATATTTGGGTATCAGTGCGCTCACCCTGCAGCCATCGAACTTGCGTGGCAGGACCGTAGCCCTTCTCGTTGCGGGCAGCGATGCGGAAGATGATGGCTGGCTTGGTGGTGTAGTCGATGTGGGCGTTCGAGAGACTGGTGGACTGCACCAGGCAAGAGGGGTTGGGTCCACAGTACACACGCATAAAGGCTAGCTGGGCAGGGGTGGAGGCCTTTGCCTCAGCTGTCTGGTTGCTCTGGATGGCCAGGTACACCGAGTACTCGATGATCTTGCCTGACGTCACAGAGGGTGGCTCCCAGGTCAGGTGGGCACCATCTGGGCTCTGTGGGGGTGACAGGTAAATATTACTCAAAAGCCTGAAATTAATTACCATTACTCATGAAAACAGCTGGCGTTGTTCTCAGTAGGGGTTAAATATCTGTGTGCGAAATTATTAATGATGCTTTATGAGTGTGTTTACCTTGCTGATTTTGATGGCGCAAGGTGCCCCTGGGAATCCTGGTAGGCAGGTCTTAAACGCGGATATCTCTGAGAAAGCGCCGCGTCCGCACGCGTTGATTCCAGCAACACGGAACTTGTAAGCTGTTCCCGGCTGCAGCTCCATTTTCTTCATCTGGCTGTAGTCTGGCACGATGCCAGAGTCATCCTACCAAACAAAACAAACAGAGATTAGATACAACGAGCACATTAACATACAGTTATCTGAGCATGAAAGGAGCCTCTTGAGACACTTACATCTCCTTGAGAATCATCTGCTGGCACATAGAAGTGGGTGACAACCATATTTGTCACTTTAACGATTCCAACATCAAACCACTGGTTCTCTTTCTTTACAACAGGCTTCACTGGGGCTGGCTGAGGAGCTTGTTTCTGTACGAACACAAAATAATACACAATCAAAAACAAATTAACCTGACTGAACCAGCCAGAGATTCAGTAACACTACGAGGACTCACCTCTCCCTCAATGCCATTGGCGACTTCTGCTAGAGCAGCTGCTGCTTGTAGCTTGGCTGGACTCGCCACCGATACAGAGGGTGCAAATGAACTTGATGGCGCTAGTGCTGTGGAGCAGGTGGGAAAACCAGAAAGGTCAACCTAGAAATTATCTTTTTACAGAACATCGAAAGTAACTCATAAAAAGCACAAAGACTTACTCTCAGCGGTGGTACGTGGCAGCAGAGACGCCACAGCACTAGTGACTGCAGCAGCCATCTCGTTGTGTCCGTTGCTCTCCACAGAGGGGTCGTTGAGGCTGTCAGCAGGGGCAAGACCCTCAGTAGGCAAGCTTGTGTCTACGGCGGCCTGCTGGGCAGCAGCCTGAGCCTCCTGCAGCTGCTGCTGCTGCTGGACCAGCGCTGCAAGCTCCTGCTGGGTCAACATGATGGGGATGTTGGTGGGTTGCTGGCTCTCTCCAACTGAATCACTCTCATCTGTAAACAAAATAAAATCTGTAAATTGTCTTCTTGTGTATGTATGTTATATTAATTGTTTTAAAGTAAAATATTACATTCCTCATCTTGATGTCTTTTCTAATTACCTACAGCCAGACCTGACTCAACATTAAGTCCAAGGGTGAAGTCTAACTATACAAAACTATGGTTGAACTCACTCATTACAGCTTGCTGAGCGGCCTGGAGGACAGCCTGGATAGCGAGAGCCTGAGCTTCTTCAGTCGCTGCTGCCTGAGCAGCTGCCTCTGCTGCTGCAGTCACAGCGAGCTCCTCGTCTGACAGCCCCGTCACCATCAGCGTGGCTCCCTGGCCCTCAGACATGAGCTCTGAGGGCAGGTTCAAGGCTGTTGCTGCTGCTGCTTCTCCCTGATAAAACACATTATAGCATTACCACCAAATGACAGCAGACGCTGCAGTTTACATTAATGGTTGCTAGTGCAATCTGAAATAACTGATCATTTTTTGATCATGTAAAATAACCAAATAGAGCTTTAAAATGCAGAAACAACACTGGCTTTTTGTGGCATTATACTGTATGTACCTCGGCTTGTGTTTCCATGGCGGCAGCTCCCTCCTCTGCTGGTGCAGCTTCTGCTGACGCTGTCTCATCAGTCTGCATGGGTTCCTCTGTGGAGCTGGCAGCAGTACTCACTCCTTCTGTAATCGACGAGATGGACTGGAGAGAAACAAAGATGCGACATTTTAAATAAGACATGTTTCTCTACATTATGCAGTCAGATTCTAATCATGAATAGCTTTTAGACGATAGCTACTTCTGCCAGTGAATAAGTGCGATTCTTACAGGTACAGAGGGTCCAGGCGCTGGTGTGGACTGAGTGACAGTAGTGATGGCTCTGCCCTGTGTGGTGGTAGCCAGGCTAGCTGCTGCAGTGGAAGAGGCCACTTCTGTGCTGCTGGCGCCTTCTGCTCCTTCCTCTGTCTGCTGGGCTGCTGACAGACACAAAAGCATCATTTAGACTTGATTTCAAACCAATAAAATCGTTTCATGTTCTTGATGCAACACAGGCATCCGCCATGTCACAAATCAGCACGTCTGGATGTTAAAATGCTTTTGTTGTGTCTGCTAAAAGGTCAAGAACAAATTATAAGCAAAAAAAAAATCTTACTTTGCAGACTGAATTTTGGCAAAAATCACTTGGCCACTTCATGTTGTGTAATGACTGTTAATAATAATAATAATAATAGTAATTACAGTTCATATGGCTTTACCTGTGCCTTCGCCTGTCTCCATATTGCAGGTGGCAGTTGTGGCTGTGTTGGTTGTCCCAGTCTCGTGCGTTTCACAGGGAGGGTTGGAGCAAACCCTCTGAACCACACCTGCTGCTGTGCTGGTCTGTTCTCCTCCCATACTGGAGGTGGCTGTGGACGGGGTGTTGGTTGTCCCCGTCTCGTGGGTTTCACATGGCGGGTTGGAACACACCCTCTGCACGGTGCCAGTCTGGCCTGCGTTCATGTTAGAAGATGCCTGGGTGGCTGTGTTGGTGGTGCCCGTCACGTGGGTCTCACAGGGTGGGTTGGAGCATGTCTGCTGGACTCCTCCCATGTTAGCCGATGCTGTCGTAGCTGTGTTAGTTGTCCCGGTTTCATGGGTCTCACATGGTGGGTTGGAACACACTCGTGGTGCAGACATGTTCGAGGATGCCGTTGTGGCTGTGTTGGTGGTTCCTGTTTCGTGGGTCTCACAGGGCGGGTTCGAGCACACCTGCCCTGCTCCCATTGTAGCAGAGGAAGTGGTGGCTGTGTTGGTGGTTCCCGTCTCGTGGGTTTCGCAGGGTGGGTTGGAGCAGACCTTTCCTGCTCCGATGGTGGCAGAAGACGTGGTAGCTGTGTTGGTGGTTCCCGTCTCGTGGGTCTCGCAGGGCGGGTTAGAGCACACCAGGGTGACCGTCCCGGAACCCTCTCCAGCAGCTCCGGCCTCTGTGGAGCTGGGCTGCTCAGAGGTCGGTGACGCCAGGATGGATACTGGTAGATCCTGTACTGGTTGGGCTTCTACACCACTGGGAGTTGTGATCAGAGTCACCTGGGTGGGCTGGTTCTGGGTGAGGAATGCAAAACAATTTCAGCAATCTATAAATGCCCTAAGCATCGCAGTCCTTTTCCCAGGTCTCCCAGGAGATATCATGTAGTATATAAAAGCTCATGGTGCATACTAATGAAATGATTCCTCTTCTTAAAACTAAAATGAGCTGCTAAATCTCACCTGTACTGTGATGGTGGAGGAGGGCAGTGTGGAGGCAGAAGTCAGGCTGGTCTGGGCAGTGGACACTGTTATCGCAGACGGGCTGATGACTTGGCTGGACAGGGTAGCAATGGTTCCCAGTGTGGTGATGGGGGTAACCAGAGACGCGTTGGAGCTATCTACAGTGCCCCCAGCCAGGCTAGTAGAGACAGTACCGGTCACTGTCCCAAGAGTGGTGACACCTAGTAGGAAGAAAAGTGGCTTTAAAGTCAGAAAACAAAAGACCCCAAATACATAAGCAACAGAATGAGTGTTCATGTTATTATCTAACAATAAAAACTTGATAAACCTAAGAACATGATTGTTCTTACCAGTAGTCCCCTTGACAACCAAGGTGGTGACAGCGGGCTTAACAGCAGACACAGTCACTGGTGTAACAAGTCGCACACCGCCCACTGTGCTCATAGGCACAGTGCGCAAAATAGTTCCCGGCTGCCCAGGAGCACCCTTCAAAACCACCTACAGACACAATACAGGGATTAGTCTCCTTGGATGCAACATAAATGGGCAGCACAAGTGCTATAATATTATTTGTACTATATCTACAAAAGCTGGTGCACAGAAGGAGTTTACCTGGGTCAGTCCCTGCTGGCCAGCTGCAGAGGCAAGTTTGGGCACCGCAGTGATGATTTTACCAGGCGTTCCAGTGGTCATCACTTTTGTAGTAAGGATTGTAATAGGCGTTTTCATGCCTGCGCTGCTTGTTACACCTGTGTTAACAGAACAAATGCCTGAAATCAGTTTACATCTCTTCTGTCAACTCAGGACACACTACCATAATACCAGACCTTGGTTAAACTCATTGTTGGTTTCATCCCTGACAACTGTCATTGCAAGAAACAATTTTAAAAATAATATAATTAAAGATTACATCATCACTACTGCCTTTGTTGCATGCAGGTACTAATAATCCGAAACACTAAGCAGGTGACAAATGCTCATCTGCAACATCATCACTAATTTTATAGTGCTGATGTCAACAGCAAATATGCATGATGTTGAGGTATGTAGCTGTAACACAGTAAACTTCAGTGAGTTCGAACCTGTAGCTCCAGGCTGGGTCATGATGGCCGACATGGGGATGGTCTTAATGATTGTGGTGCCCTGTTTAGTGGTGGTAGGAGAGACACCACTGATGTTGAGGATATGGGGCTTGTTTCCGGTGCCTCCTGCCTGAGAAGTGGTGATGATGGTTGTGGGCTTTCCATCTGCGGATGTCACCAGCTTCAGAATGGTGCCGGCTGGGAGGGGACCCTTTGTCTGAGGAGAAATGCACACATTATGCAAACCATTTGTGGAAAGACACCTGGTGCCTGTCTCATGAGTTTTAAGCAACATCCTGTTTTGTTTTCCTGCACTCATGCAGATAGCTGACCTGTATGATCTGTGTGAGAGGGTTAGTGGAAGCCTGGCCAGTAACAGCTGATGTCTGCACTGGCTTGGTCTGTACCACAGACATCATCTTGCCAAGATTGGAGATCTGCAGACATAAGAGAGAGACTCAAGTTCATGGGTCACAAGAAAACATTGGACAGTACAGGGAGTTCAGTGGAAATGTGGACCACTGAACCAATGGCTCTGTGAATAAATCCATCCTATCTGAATGACAGTCATGCAGATCACTAATACCATGCTCCCAGTTTCTTAGTACAGTTCTCCAACAGTCACTGCAGGCCAACCTTTACTCCCTCCCCAAGTGGTTTAAGCATGTTGCCATCGTCTTACGACAAGACATAAATTTTTTTTTAAAAAATGTGCACACCTAGACTCCATGATGTAAAGCATGCGTGTGAAAGCACTAAAGGGGGCTCTTAATATGATGTTCCAGTATCATTTTGTGCCACAACATTTTCAGAGTCCTGTTTCTTACCAGAGTGCCGCTGCTGCCCATGGTGAGGGGACTCTTGACCAGAGTGATGGTTTTGGTGACTCCTCCCACCACAGTGGTTACCACCTGGGCCTGCTGGGCCACTGTGACTGCACCGGACTTGTGCACAGTGATGATGGGTCTGGTGGTAGTGGTGGGAGACGAACCAGTTGCTGTACCCACCTGGGCCGCAGCAGTCTTTAGCATCCGGGTTGCTGGGTTACTGACCTACAAGCACAAAATTATTTCAACAATTGATCTCTTACAGCTGAATGCACACAAATGAGACTGTTTATTGAGATCTGTACCATGACTGGAGATGCCACTTTCATTGTGGTTGTGCCAGGGGAAACGGCTACGGTTTTGAGAATGGTGGCACCTGCAGGAACATTAAGGACAGTGCCTGCAGAGGAGGGCGGGATCTTCTGTGTCGCTGCTGCTGCTGCAGCTAAAGCTGCCATGCCACTCATCTGAGGGCTACTTCCAATTGGCTGAGACCAGAAAGTGTAGACAATTGTTTAACACATTAGTTAATCAAATCTTGAACGAGATAAAAAAACAAATGTTGTGCAAAATTACTCATACCGATCCTTGAGTGGACTGGGCGGGCACTACCATTCGGACACCAGGAGGAAGGGATGTCACAGTGACAGGGGACTTCCCAGGCTGGCTAGGGCGGACTGTGACAACAGATGCACCTGAGGCAGCCTGCTGAGCTGCAACCTTTAACACAGCTATAAAATAAGGGAAACTCGATTAGACTTTATATCTAGTGCTTTTGCAGTTTTTGAGCTTCCTGGTTAAGTGATGAGGAGTTGTAAAGAAAGGAACTGTGTGTTACGGTGGTAATACCTGTCTGTGGGAGGTTTTGAGCAGAGGGCGCTGCAGCGGCTGGTGCGGGGCTCTTTGGAGAGTTCACAGGCTGCGATGGGGTTGCACTCATGACTGGTGAAGCTGCAGCTGGAGTTGCAGGGATGTCATATTTCTGCAGCTGCAGCAAGTAGGTGTCAGCAGTGGAGACGGCGCCCCAGCTCACCTCCAGAGAGTTTGTGTTGGCACGGACTAACTGCACCCTGGCAGGAGCGTGTGGCCGCTCTGGTGTTTGAGGACAAGAAATGTAAAATCAGTGACAGCATGTGACAACCCAAGTCACTCTTTATGATGTAAAATAAACATACTACTGCAATAAATAAATAATTAAACACACACACACACACAACATATTACCTGTTTCCAGGTACCAGAGGTCTTTACAGCAGACTTGGTTGTTCCAAGCTTTCCGATAACCATCACGGCCACTCCAAACGTATAGTCTAGAATTGATGGCTACAGCACAATGGCCAGCACGGGCCCTGGGGATGTTGTCTTCAAGAGTATCCATCAACACTGTCTCCCAACACATTGAATCTATAGACAAATATGACAAAAATTAACACAATTTACTAAAACCTTTTCCCTCCCAAGTAAAAATACAGTATAATAAGTAGAGTCAGACATACCAAGATTTAGGCAGGCAAGAGTGTTTGTGCACTTCCACTCCTTCTCATGTGTGGCCACTTTGACATCATCCATTACCAAAGGAACCCATCCACCAAAAACATACATCCTGTGCAGTCAATAAATTAATCACAGTGAGAAGCTGCTACGGAGCACAGCCTTTTCTACTGGGAATTCAAACAAGAAACAGTTAAAAGAAACAGGCAATATTATTGGCAAGGTACAGCAGTTGTCTTACTTGTTTGTAATAGTGGTGGCAGAGTGAAGACTTCTGGGAAGCGGTGCTGTGCCGCTTACTGATGGTTTGTTCCATGTCAGGGTATCTGGATACAATGATGAGCAGTAGTTAAACAAAGGCATGAATGTATTGCAACATGCACCACAGTTTAGGCAATTTACACATCATTGTCAAACATTAACTTGTTATCCTTTTCTGAGTGTGGGACTCCAAAGGTCAATATGTTCAATCCCCTATGCTCTGATTGGGTATAGACCAATTGTGGTCACACGCACGGCCTTGATTAATTTAAATGCTATTAGTTTTCATTTACACTTTAGAAAACATACCAATATCAAGTGTCCACAGATCTCCAAGTCGACAACCGCTCATCCCTCCATAGATTATCAAGCGAGATTTCCTGCTTGTCTTTTCTGTGTATACCACAGCAGTGTGGCTCTCACGAGGGGGAGGCAGGACTCCATATGTGATTGGAATATCCCATCCAACCACACTGGAACCTGCACGAAGCTCGAGTGTGTACAAATCATTCAGGTATCTGAGAATAAAAACCAACACATTAGTCAAAATCGTGCTGCTGGTTGAATCTCAAGCAGTCATGTGTCAGAGAGCTATGCCGACTCCTGCTAGAAAAACACCTGTACCTGGGAATGTTGTTTTTTGGGTCTTCGCTGTCATTGGCTAATCCACCAAACAGGTAGCATTTGTTTCCCACCAGGGAAAAACTGTGGCCAAGACGAGGACAAGGAGGGGGCCCATTCTTCGGGTTTTTTGCTTTTAACTTTTTCCATTCCCATCTGCTGGCCTAAAAGCGACAAAACATATTAAATGATTAGTCACAAGTTGACCTCATTCCCTATTCTGCTGTTCTGATAGTTAGGACTTAGTGTCAAACTGCAGCTCAAACTATACATACCGTTTTATTACCCCTATTTTTAATGTTGCTTTACTTCATAAATGCTGTATTTCATTCATTAAATTTTTTGCCATTCTTTATATCATAAGCAGAAAGAGTTTAATACATGTAGCTTCCTTCACTGGGCAAAGTGAAGCTTTTGCAAGCAGAATAAAGACATGTTTTTGGTGAAATGCACAAGGGCACATGTCCGGATTGTATAATTAAACTTGGTTAAGACAGGCACAATTAAGGCACAGAATAACTCGTTCAGTCAATAACTACATTAACTCTTCAGAGTAAGCCTTCTTCCAGAAAATGTGACCTTAATATAGTTCTTTAAAGTGGCAATTAGTGTTCATAGACTTTTTCTTGCTGTCTATAGCTGAATTGAGCTACGTTAATCACACATACAATGTTCACTACTCTGAATACTCAAAACAGCTACAACACAACATTAAAACTGTGAGTTTGTCATGTCTTTTTCTTATAACAACAAGCTCGGATGCAGAAAGACAACCTCAAATGTGACCATGCAAATGTACAGATAGTATCTACACGACTTAGATCTTGCAATGTGAGCATGACTCCATGCATATACAATATTTGTTTGTGTTCTAAGTATGTTAGCCTTTTGTGCTTGCACGAGGGTTAACTGTAAATGCGGATGTTATTTGCCATAGATTACCTGCAGTTCATAGAGATCGTTGCTGTACTTTCCATACTCCACCATACCACCAAACACCAACAATCTTGTGCCATCACAGACAAAACCATAGGCAGCACAACCAGGGGGAATATCACCACGAACTGCTGGGATAAACCACTGGTTTGTTGCTAGAAAATTAAAAACAATAACAGTGTGAATCAGTATAGGCACATTAATGAAATATTGACATAGGTTTTTTTATAATAAGTACCACCTCTAAGCAACTTTCTTATTCATTATAACATAAACCAAAATCTGCTTTGAAAGATGGTTGCACATATAATAGATGTACTGAATGTCTGTCATGTGTGTAGGAAATTGGGGCAGAGGAAATGCTTAAACCAACCAGCATCATCCATTTTATTTTAGCCCGCCTTTTTTAACGTGAATTAAAGCCACTTCTCCAGCAGAGGGCGCCAAATTCAACCAGACAAAGATCTGCTTGGCCTGCTGAGGCCTGTACGCTAACTTAATTTTGCACATCACGAATCTATCTCAAGAAATAAAACTGTGCACCCTTTTTAGTCAAAGACTTCCTTTAAATGTATTTAAT
Organism: Pampus argenteus; assembly: GCA_036937835.1. NCBI lineage: Eukaryota > Metazoa > Chordata > Actinopteri > Scombriformes > Stromateidae > Pampus > Pampus argenteus. Next base: position 19,919,576 of record CM072863.1, on the reverse strand, counting down.
GAATATTTCACATTTTTAAGATGTATTAAGTAAATCATGCTTGCTGCAGACAACAGTTACACATGCAAAGTTAATCTTACCGGTGTTGTATACATGTAATTCATCCACTATCCCTTCATTTCCACCGCCAAAGACAACCATTAGCTCCTTAATAGCTACAGCTCTGTGTCCATGTCTTGGCCGGGGGACAGGACCGGACCATCCGAGGACCCGCTTCCACCGCGGCTGCAGGACCGACACCGCGGAACCAGGAGCAGACATGACTTCTGTCGGAGAAGATGATAAATAATAATAATACATTTCATTTATGCCACACCTTGCATTCACAGTGAAACTCAAAGTTCTGGAGCATTAATAACATGAAACACACAACACTATACATGATCATGTGTGTGCTCAAGTAATCGTGATATTGTCCCATTTACGACAGTAGCAGCTGAAGAGCTGCAGTAACTTCTCATAGTTAAAACACTTAAGCATAATGAACACATTCAAAGTCTCAGTATCTTCTATCGTATAATCCGTTGTTTCATCTGTGACACAGAAGTTAAGTGCTGAGGAATGCATGAAATCTCTCCAGCCTCCCAAGTTTGTGTGTCAATTGATTGTAACCATTGAATTCAATCTATGGAAGCAGCCATCTTGTAGCCAAACAAACCCCCGCTAACGCTGCCAGTCTGAAAAATGGCGGAAGCGACTGAAAACGACAAAAACATGACGGCTAGCCAGCTACACGAGCACATAAATGCACTATAATAAAAAAACTAATCAAACAAATGAGTAGCGGGCACATACATAGTTGCAGCAGAGACTTTAAACTACAGCTCTAGACGTTATAAAGAGTCGGCTGTTTTCATGCTTCTCTGGGAGTCGCCATATTGTAGCTGGGAAGCTAACCATTCTCCAAAGCGATTTAACGTACTTAATAGCATTAGAAACATATGTTATCTTTCATGTGTTGCGCCCATCGAATAATGCACTGGTGTATACTGTTATTTAAGCGCACTTTGTGTTCAAACGTATCTGTGCATTACCTGCATTCCGTTAGCACTAGTCGGCTAGCCGATGAAGTTTAGCAACGTTAGCATCTGTCAGCGCGTCGCCGAGCTTTATGATTAAATGCAAAGTAAATGCGCGATGTTTTCACGTGCATAAGTTACCTGATACAAATTAGGTTGCAACATAACTCTTAACTCACAGCAAAATAGAGATAAAGTGCACAAACAAGGGCGTTATTATGTTTCATGCAGTCTCTGGCCTGCTTCTACAGCTCCCTCAAGAAAAATGGCCGGGCCACAACAAAACACAACAAACTGGCGGAGGGCGCACACATTCACATGTTTTACCTACTTATTTCGACGCAGTAATCGCAAAAACACCGATGTGTGGTATTTTCTTGCGGCAATAATCCAAATTCATTCGTTTAGTGAAGAAGTATTTCCTCTCATGCCTGCCTGGAAGCTGCCATCTTCTTGACAACCATAGGCGGAGGAAGATGGACGAGCTGGCGTCACCCAAAGCAAACATGGCGACGGACCCGCTCTCTAACCGCCTTACACATTAACACATGACACATTTTTGATGTTTGATACAATAAACCAGCGCTGGGAGCTCTGTGTAGAGGAGTGCTTCAAGGAACAGTTAGAATATATATGAAGTAAACGTATCACGAGTTTTAACAAATTACAGCAAGTTGTGTTACAGCGCTCGGCTTATTGTCCCTTACTAAAGATGGCGACATCCGTGCGGGGGCCCATTTTTTATTTTAATATTATAGAGGCTGTTGTTTTTTTCGCTCTAAACCTACTTATATAAGCACATACATGCACAATAATAGTGTTTAAGCACTCATTTACAGATTTAGCACTTACACATATTAATGTTGCCACGCCCACATTACCATGAGTGCGCCCTCCACTGATAAAGTACTGTATAGGAGAAGAGGAGGGATTGACGCGCTAATTTTCAAGGAGAGGCGAGCGAGCAGATAAAGAGGCGTGGGCACTCTGACAGGCGGAGCGACAAACGGACGCAATCTCGTTAAAATACATTATAATATATATATATATACATTAATGGACTGAATGCTATCCACACATGGTAGCCTGTTACTAAAGGGATCCTACACACAACTGTATGAAATGTTGACATTTGACAGGGTTATGTGTTGCCCATGTGTAGGGTATGCTATTTATTACATTACACTGCAGACCTGTCAGCTTCAGAGCTGAAACTGTTTTTCCACTAAAAAAAGGGGCAAAAAGAGAATTTTACTATTAATATTGAAAAATATATATTATTATTATTTAGGTTTAATGACAAAAAAGCTTTGTTTTTTGCAATACAATATTATTCCTATAGATGGCAGAACTGATCTGTTTATGCTGTGTATGTGGTCTGTAGCAAGTATTCTACAGGGCAAAAAAAGATATTGTTTTTCCATCATTAAGATAATTGATGTGCGTCCAAATAAAAAAAAAAGTACATTTCCATGTGAGAGTCATAGAGTGAATAGCCCAAAAGTACGAATAGCCCAAAAGTACGAAGCCGTAAAAGTACCATAGTGCCAAAAAAAAACACAACACAATGAATAATGGAAGATGAAAAGGTTGCAGTAGAAATTAAAACCAGACATTACTTATATTTAATCAATTATTATTATTATATAAAGAGTTCAGCCAGTCTTTGCATGTCTAGCACTGAATTCACATAGCAAGTAAAGAAAATGTTCACACAATTTTTATTTGCACACCATATTTATTTGCATTATTTTATATTACACCAACACATTTTATGTAGAAGCAGTTTTTTTATGCATATCTACAACATAACACATTTTGCATTTTCATCTTTACCATTGCCTGTAAATTTGCACAGAATTAGCATCAAGACCATATATTTGTATATATTTATTTCGTATGAATGTCTTTTATTCTTCTCATGATGATGGCGTCTTAACACATGTGAATGTGATTAGATCAGTCATCTGTCATTTGATTATATATGTGCCTCATTTCTTTCCTGTGGAAGACCTTGTAGCTCATTGCAAGTGAAGTAAACTGATTCAGTGTGTGGGTCCTTCTTGTAATCTAGCACCTACCTCACTGAGGTTTTATAACTGTTCACACACAACATAGTTTTCAGCTGATGCTTTGGACCACAAACCGGTGGATTGTACTGACAGAATCAGGATTAAGATAGTCACCATTAGATCACCTAATCTAATGTAACGCATTTTATTCTTGATCTAGGTCCAATGCTCCAAAAAAAGCCAGTAAGTGGATCTTGACATAAGACCTTTTTGTTAAAAGTAAAAATGACCAGTTTTGTACCTTTAATTATATCTCTTTATTCATTGATATAGCTTGCCATAATATAGTGTAATATAGTTTGCTCATACCTTAATAATCAGAATAACTAACTGCTGGTGGGAAACATGTCTGCGCTCTTTTCATGCGGCACAGCGAAGGGATTTATTCTGATGTCATGTCAACAAAACAATAAATTGCAGGTATACCAGCACCTCCACAGAAAAATAGTCCATATTTGCCTTTTTTTTCACCATGTGAACAGTCTACAGTTAAAAACTTCAACCCAAATCCTTATTTGCCTTATAAACAAATAAATGCCAGACTCACTGTCATGGTCATTATGACTGATTTGATCAAATGCTTCATTTTTAACATACTGATGATTTAAATCAGATTTAAATCCACCATCATTTGTTGTAACAATGCAGCTCCTTTGTCGTATAAACTACTTGAAATTGAGTGAAGAACATGCTGATACCTTCTCTTACATGGTGTAATGCCTTTTCATGGTCAGTTCATAGTGTAATGCCTCCACACACATATGTGTGTAGTAGTAGTGGTGAGTTAAGACAGCTCAGACAAACACTTTGACCTTAAATGCTGTGCTCAGCTGCCCGTAAGGGTTTATACACAGTAAGAGCCTTAGGAAACAATTGAGAAGTCAAAGTTGAAAGCCTAAAGAGATCATGATGTAAAAGCCACATATACGTGACATGGATCAAGGATTATGGCTGCAGGAGGTGGAGGTTTCTTGTGGGTTGAATCGTGTTGCATCGTCACATATAACCAGTTTTAGTTTTCAAAACAGTACAAATAACACATCATATTCAAAGTCTTGTGCACACACTGCTTGAACAGTAATGATCAGCAGTTTCCAATCTAGCATCTGTCTCACAACGTTTTTTGTTCTCTCTTCAAATGCTATATTTGTGACTATGTGAGTTGAATCACAGGAGTGTGTGTCACATAATGTTTATGATGAAAGACCAAAGTCATGTGCTCACTGTTTTTCTTCTATTCTGCACATTATAAATTCTATAAAGGGCTGCTGTAATAGATGTATCGCTTTTAGCTCGGTGTATCTAATAAACTGGCAACAAAGTGTATATGATCTGCACATAAGATAGGTTTGCGTCCAATAGAGACTGTAAAACTGTGAAAGTTCCTTTGATACATTTGTCAGTCTGTCTGTTTTTCCTCAAACACAACAGTAGCTGACCTCACAGGGTGGAAAAAAGGAAAACGCTGTGCTGAGATCTACACTCAGCAGGGGGGAGAGGGTTAATCTGTTCTTGATCCTGATACGATAACGAAGGTAGAGATCATTAGTCCTAATACTGACACAAAGCAGATTGAAACGTGATTAGCAGACTTAATAACGCTAATGACTAGATTAGCTGGGTCACAAACAACGTGCTTCCTTTCTAGCATGGATCCGATTGAACCAGCTTGGGCACTGAAAGGCTTAATGCAACTTTTACCCGTATGTGCATATTTGTTTCTCACACTTAAATGTTTCAGATCATCAAGCAAATTTAAATATAAGAAAAAAAGATCAACACAAGTAAACACAAAATGCAGTTTTCAACCGAAGGTTTTTTATTATTAAAGGAAAACAAAATCCAAACCTACATGGCCCTGTGTGAAAAAGTGTTTGCCCCCCCCTTGGTAAAACATAACTTAACTGTGGTTTATCACACCTGAGTTAAATTTCTCTAGCCACACCCAGACCTGATTACTGCCACACCTGTTCTCTATAAAGAAAATACTTAAATAGGACCTGCCTGACAAAAGGAAGTAGACCAAAAGATCCCCAAAAGCTGGATAACATGCTAGATCCAAAGAAAATCAGGAACAAATGTGAAAGAAAGTAATTGGTAATCAGTCTGGAAAAGGTTATAAAGCTTTGGGACCCATATTTTGGAGCAAGAATAGATACATATTATATTTTAGGTTCCTGCAAGTCAGTTACATTAGTATTCAGTTGTTTTCTAGTTAGCGACAACCATATTTTAACACAAACTTAAAGCGCAGCTAAATGACAACGTCTTCATTTAATAAGACATAAATGAACTGTAGCATCTCAGACAGGTGACAAAAATGTATAAATGTAATCTATCTGATTAATAATAGGAAAAATGATGACATCTAAAATATAATAATAAACTCATGTTGAAAATCCAACTTCATGAGTTCTGTTTTTCCTTTTCTGTCTTTCAGTTCCATTAATGTATGACGATGTCGGGATGGGTGGAGGTGATCAACACGGTCAAAATTGGGCCTGCTTAAGATCCACACTCTATTATATTTATGTTTCAAACCACTGCTGCACAGGCAACTGACAATTTGTGCATTGTAAATATGTACATGTGATGTTTTGTGCAAACAACTACATGTTATCCCTATAGGGAATGACCTACGGATTTTTGCACAGTAAGTATAAAAAAAAGCAAAATGTTTAGAGCAACAATATCATCATATTACTGCTGTTTTATATGTTAATATTCATGTCTCTACGGGTATTCATTCCAAATGTGTCCTCTGCCAGAGTGCTGTAACATCTATAACCAGCCTCATCGGACATACTGAGGCTCAGGGAAGGAGCCACAATGCCAAAAAGGTAATGCAAAGCTTGAAGTAAACCAGTAGAGTGGATTACAAAGGACTACAAGGTTTTAGATTATCAGATTTAATGTCATTGGGAGCCAGATTAGCCTGCAAATACCTGCTGTGCGCTTCCTCAAGAAAATTGGGATTAACCTGTTTAACTGGCTTTTGATTGTAAGAACAAGAGTCCGTGCTTATCTACACAGTTGCATGTTTATTTTTGCATGTAGCTGTATGCTTGAGTGCGTGTGTGTGTGTTCCTTGATCAAAGTGTCAGCAGGTAATGTTTCTGTGAAGGGCCAGAGGAAAAGTATATTTAAATATATTCTGTAGTTTTCAAAAAACTTTTTCCATTAAACGATGGCAGAGGTTCTGGTCACAGCTCTGTGTATGTATATATATATACATATATATATATATATATATCAACCAGAGCAGAAAGTTTCAAACAATACTGCTGTAACACTGTAATCTCTTTAGCAGTACAGACTAAAGGGAAACGGTTAAATGAATTACACAAAATGATGCAAACCCCCGTAAATCAATTAATTACACAATTAACTAACTTGTTAAAGGGGATAAGCAGCATCTTGGGACTCTTTATAAAAGTGAATCTCTCACAGACTGAGGATGACTTTAGGGACACTGACATCGCAGCATTCATATCCGTTTCTTAAAACCTTTAGTCTCTATTTACATTATACGGTATGTTGGACATGTAGGTTGAGCAACAACATACGCAAGGAAATCACTTGTCAGGTGTAACAGTTTTTTGATCTATAATAATAATAATAGAAACAGAGCAAAAATGAGGGCAAATCGTGGTACAGAGCTGCCAGAAGACTTCTGGATACCCATCGAATTGGACACCAACAACATCACGTCACTCAGCCCCTTCCTGGTTCCTCAGGACCATTTGGGGGGCACGGGTACCTTCTATGCCATGGCAGCATTCATGTTATTTGTATTTGTAGTTGGCACTGCCATCAACATCCTCACTATTGCGTGCACCATGCAATACAAGAAGCTCCGGTCCCACCTCAACTACATCCTGGTCAACTTGGCTGTGGCAAACCTTCTTGTGTCCGTTGTGGGCTCCTTCACTGGTCTCGTCTCCTTTGCGGCACGATATTTCTTCCTCGGACCACTGGCATGCAAGGTCGAAGGTTTCATGGTTACACTTGGTGGTAAGATTCATTTTTAGACACAGATATATGAGATGACAATAACTTGGGGTTTTAATGATTAAAAAAATAAAAAAATATTTTACTTTATATAATTCCAGGTATGGTGAGTCTGTGGTCTCTTGCTGTGGTCGCTTTTGAAAGATGGCTGGTCATCTGCAAGCCACTGGGAAACTTTATTTTCAAGCCTGACCATGCTTTAGCTTGCTGCGTATTCACCTGGGTGATTGCATTGATTGCCTCAACCCCTCCACTGTTTGGATGGAGCAGGTCAGTATCACCACAACCACATATTTGCGCTCGTTGTAAAGCAAAAACCGAAGCGTAAATATGTGACTGTCTGTCTCTCCAGGTATATCCCAGAAGGCCTGCAGTGCTCCTGTGGTCCAGACTGGTACACCACAAACAACAAATACAACAACGAATCCTATGTGATGTTCCTCTTCTGTTTCTGCTTCGCCGTTCCCCTCACTACCATTATCTTCTGCTACGGCCAGCTGCTCATTACATTGAAAATGGTGAGGAGATTAGCATGAAATTAACAGAAAGTTTTCAATGTGCTTACTTTGGTTCACTGATACGACACACACACACACACACACACACAAAGTATACAAACCATCCATCCATATTTACCATCAATAAAGAGCTGACCATCACAAGCATGGATCAGATTCTAAAATCAAAATACAAACTGAGCTAAAGTATAAGAAAAGAAAAAAAGTCAACTCTCTGCTAATTTATTCTTCTTTTTTTTTTAAAACATTCAGTCACTACAATCACTTATAATGTCCTATTGCTTAGTAAAAACTGAGTCTTTAATACAAGTAAAACCCTGCTCATCATGACACACATCTCTTATCTCCCTCCACAGGCAGCAAAAGCCCAGGCTGAGTCAGCCTCCACTCAGAAAGCAGAGAGGGAGGTGACCAGGATGGTGGTCATCATGGTCTTTGGCTTCCTGGTGTGCTGGCTGCCCTACGCTTCCTTTGCAGTTTGGGTTGTAAATAACCGCGGGCAACCCTTTGACCTGAGAATGGCGACCATCCCCTCCTGCTTCTCTAAAGCCTCTGCAGTCTACAACCCTATCATCTATGTCGTTTTTAATAAACAGGTCGGTTCAATGGTCATGGTGAACCTGGCATTCATTCACTTTGAACCCTAACCTTAAACCTAGCTCTTATATGATTAGAAAATCTTTTCCACAGCAGGGGCTGTTGGAAGTTTTCTTTAATGTTACATTACAAAGTGCTTCTTTCTCAGTTCTGTTCATGACTGATGATAAAGATGTTGGTGGTATGATTGACTTCTCTATAGAATCAATGTAAATTTCAACCATTTCAATCATCTCTTTTTATCTTTCTTTCAGTTTCGGACATGCATGTTGTCAATGCTGGGGATGGGTGAAGGTGAGGAGGAATCATCAACAACATCATCAGTGACCGAAGTCTCCAAAGTTGGGCCTGCTTAAGGCTGTGCATCAACATTTGATTTCTCTGCTGCTAATGAGTGGTCAATTGTAAATAACTCTAAATGTATGTGTTTTGTCATATCGGAAAAGTGTATAAGCAATGCATAAATAATCATTCTGCAAGGTGAAAAATGTCAAATAAAAACTAAATAAAAATGTAAACATATCCACTGGTTTGGACATATTGTCAAAGCTTTGGAATAGCTATATAAAGTAAACTTTACCTGACATTTAAAAATACCCTGCTATATACACCAAATAAGCCTTTTCAATTTTTTCATAGAAAAAAAGAACATGAAACATTAACTTTCTTGTAGACACCACTGTTTGCAGCTCTCTCTCTTCTTCTCTCTTCAACTTCACTGTGAAAACCAGAAAGCGAACTGATACAACACCTACCAACACAATACATTTCACTACCAGTACGGTTGTAGAACGGATTTCATCCCAGTAGATTTCATTATGATTATACTTGTTTATACATGTCGTTTGGTAGGGCGGCATAGAAGTCAATGAGACTGCTGGGCTTGAATGCGTCTTTCAGGACATCACAGTTCTCAAACTGATAACAAGGCTGGGCTTCATCGATGTCGTTGTCGTTTTTATGTGGGAATGCATGTCGCAAATTAGTGTCCCTTGACCTTGTAGCTGCAAGTTAAGATAGATAGATAGATAGATAGATAGATAGATAGATAGATAGATACTTTATTAATCCCAAAAACTGGGAAATTAGTTCAGCATTTCTGTCACGTCTGTTAAAAATGCCAGGTGCCATTTCTATTCTGGGTCGATCAGCTCGGGGACCGTTTTGTTTTTTGAATGAAGAAATGCGTTTATTTCAGGTAGCAGCTCGTTAAGTTACGTTCTATGCACGTACAACTCTCGATCATGTGGTCAGACTGAAAAAAATCATAATGCATCTCTGGTATTGTTTAGGGGGCCGGACAAAAGTAGTTTGGGGACCACTGGTTTAAAACGTTGAATCTCCTACTTCATTTAAAAAGTCTATTCTCAGTGTACGTGTGAGCTGGATGAGTTCACGTTTCCACATTGCAAGTTACGCACAAAATCATGCTTACAGGTGCATTCCTTCAAATCTTTAAGGTGAATACAGAGAAACTTTTCTACCTTCAGAAGATTAATTCATGTGAAAACAGTCTCCTGGTGTCACAGTCTGCACAGTGAACTCAAACATCCAACTGAAGCAACAATAAACGAAATACATTTTAGAGTGGAAGGGGGCTTTGAGTCTATAAATCTCTTATAATAGACCAGGATATCTCTGAATCAAACAGGGTAGCTCTATTGAAAAAAGACGCATGACATAAAGCTTGAGGTGAACAATCATAACCCAGCTTGCTGAAGGCCAAATGTAAGTGATCTCCTGAAAATCACTGAAGATTATATTAGCTCAAATGTGGACACGTCTTGTTATAGGAGTGCATGACGTGTGTGCACATACACATGTACGTGTAGACTAAAGCTCTAAATCCCCCACTTGAGCCAATTAAGTTGAGCCTAAGTAATATTCAAAGTTCCTATAAATGCGGCTTTAACTCCCCATCAGACAGACGTACATCCACCAGAAGATGCAAATTATTTGATTTCTATGTACAGTAATACTGTCTTATTCTTTTTGAAAAGTTTTTGAACTTTCTTGGATTTTTTCTTTTTAAATTCTTGAAACATGAGAGGAAAAAGTCCTTTGGAGTTCCCAGACGAATTCTGGATCCCTGTCCCTCTGGACACCAACAACGTCACACACTTCAGCCCATTTCTGGTTCCCCAGGACCACCTAGGACACATAGGGATCTTTTATTTCATGTCAGCATTTATGTTATTTCTTTTTGTAGCCGGCACATCCATCAATGTCCTCACTATTGCGTGTACCGTTCAATATAAGAAGCTCCGATCTCACTTGAACTACATCCTGGTGAACTTGGCCGTGGCAAACCTTCTTGTGTCCGTCGTGGGCTCCTTCACCTGCTTCTACTGCTTTGCCTTTAGATACATGATTCTTGGACCACTGGGATGTAAGATTGAAGGATTTACAGCAACTGTTGGTGGTAAGGAGCATCAGGACTAACATGTATAGGCAGTAAAGTACTGTATGTGTTATCATAGAGGTGAAATGTTTAGTTTTATTCTTATATTTACTATGATGTGTTGTATTAAAATTACACTCCTATTCCATCCTAACAAATCATTTATTAAGGATGTAGCCTGTAATAAAAGTCTCGCTTTTATATGCTTCCTTTTAGATAAATAAATATATCATGTTTTGTTTTTTTTCACAATATTAATCAATATTGATCAGTCACTTTTATTTATTGAAAATGAGCCGGCAAAGTATTACTATGTGATTAAAGACAGACACTACAGGTTAAGTGTATATCTGGGCCAAATACCAGATAGAAAAAAGTTTGGCATGCACTGCAGTTATTTATAATATAATAATGATTTAAGTGTGCAGTTCAGTAGGGGAACTGTAATCTTTTCTCTCTTGTTTTAGGTATGGTAAGCCTCTGGTCTCTTGCCGTGGTCGCTTTTGAAAGGTGGCTGGTTGTCTGCAAGCCAATCGGGAACTTTGCCTTCAAGCCTCACCACGCTATAGCTTGCTGTGCAATGACTTGGGTCTTTGCTTTGATGGCTGCAGTTCCTCCTCTGGTTGGATGGAGTAGGTCAGTGTTACAGTGCATGACACATGACAACACAACCTGCAAACAAGTAAAAATAACTGCACAGGCACCTATAATACACACATGTACTGACTCATCGTCTGTCTCTTCAGGTATATCCCAGAAGGCCTGCAGTGCTCCTGTGGACCGGACTGGTACACAACAGACAACAAGTTTAACAATGAGTCCTATGTGATGTTCCTCTTCTGCTTCTGCTTCGCTGTCCCTTTCTCCACCATAGTCTTCTGTTACTCACAGCTGCTTTTGATGTTGAAATCGGTATGAAATATGTCTCAGGTTATCTAATGTTATGTATGCACGTAAAAACCGAAAGAAAATAAAATAAAATAAAAATAAAACTACACTACACTACCTTTTATCTCCCTCTACAGGCAGCAAAAGCCCAGGCTGAGTCAGCCTCCACTCAGAAAGCAGAGAGGGAGGTGACCAGGATGGTGGTCGTCATGGTAATAGGTTTCCTGGTGTGCTGGATGCCCTACGCCTCCTTTGCACTTTGGGTTGTAAATAACCGCGGGCAACCCTTTGACCTGAGATTGGCGACCATCCCCTCCTGCCTCTCTAAAGCCTCCACAGTCTACAACCCTATCATCTACATCCTTCTCAATAAACAGGTCAGTTCTTTGTATTGCTATTTACTCTGATTTAGAAGCTATTACCTGGCATGATGTTAGCTTTGCATTCACTCAGCTGATCTAAATGGACTTTAAATGACAAACAAAAAGAGGAACAGGGCCAGTAGAGCCCTCTGTTGGTCATTTTCAAAACATACAAAAACCTTGTCCCACCTTTTAATTAAATTATTGATTTGGATTATGTGGACAAAGAAATCACAGTCATAGTGATATTGTTACTATTAAATTGCATACAAAAGGACAGCGAACATATATGCTCATGTTGTTTCTCCCTTTCAGTTCCGCTCATGTTTAAGGCAGATGCTGGGGATGAGTGCAGGCGATGATGAGGATTCATCAACAAGTCAATCAGTAACTGAAGTCTCTAAGGTTGGACCTGCTTAGACCTGATTCGCAGTGAGGATCATCAAATGTACAGATAATATGTCAAATGTATCTATATTATTCATACAAGCGCAGATAAAAAGAGCATGCAAAATGAAAAATGTGGAAAAAAAAAATAAAGTTCTGTTCAGTCTGAAAATGTTGTTTTTCTTAAAAAAAAAAAGAAAAAAAAGAGGAGGATGTGTGCTGTTGAGGTCAGAGGAAAAATGACTTGTTAGCATGATATTTAAGAACTCAGGTCAGTGGAAACCCATCCTAAATGAAAATTTGCAAGCAAATACTTTTAATATTGTAAACATCTTTGTGAATGAAAAAGCTGTACTGCATTTGTTGTACGAGGTTTCATGTATGTATGTAAGAACTGCCGTCTAATAGACAATAAAACAACAGGTGACTGACAGGTTTGAGAAATTATTACTCACAATGTGAAAACTGCAAAAGTCTGCCATCAGTTCACCAGATAGTACAACTTGTAAATGTAAAGGAATTATATTTAGGAAAATTAAAGTATATACAGTACATTGGAATTCAGTATTGACCAGATAAACAGACTCCCACTTTTTAAAATAGTGCTCAATAGAGCCCCCAAACAGCAGCGTTTTCCCTCAGCTTAGGTTGGATGTTTTGAGTTTTGAAAGGAATTATGGAGTAATATTTATTTTCTCAGAAATAACAACATGGAATCCAGCACGTGAGAAGAAAATATATGACACATATAACCATATATAACATATAACATATATATATATAACCATATATAACAAAAAAAGACCCAAACATATGAAAAAAGATTACTTGATAAATAATATCAGTCACAAAATAGGTCCAGATCTACTTCCTAGTTTGTCTTAAATAATAGGTGGTTGTCCAGCATTTATAGTTTTAGTTCTTTCAAATCCAAAAATAAATCTTCTGCATTATAACGCAATTCATTCAAATGTATACAGAATAACAGATGTCACTGTGGGTTAAAGGATGTAGACATGTCCAGCATTCAGCCTCCAGATGGTGCTATAACTTCACTGTAACTGTATAGCTGTATAGCCAACATATAGATTTTTTATTTTGTATATATTATTATCTTTTTTTATTTTTTTTTTTACTCATGCTATCTGTGTGTATCTGTTTTAATTTAGAGGATGACTCGGAAGACAAATCCAAAAACACACACGCACACACACACACATGTTTATATTTGCATACAATGGAAGCATGAATAATTTATAATTTATTTCTATAAGTGCCATATAGAAATAAAATTTGACTCACAGTTATATGCACTTGTTTGCAAATGCTTTAACACAATAAGATAAAAGAGGATTAGCTGAAAAGGATTAGCCATTAACCTCCCGATGTAGGCACTTACACACGTCCCTGTGTTGGCAGAGAGCAGAAGTTAATAGATAGAATAGAAGGTAATTTTTTTTTTACATCTTAGTCTGAATAAATCTATTTAAACTGTTTGGATTTCACCATTTAAGTAAGGAACTAACAAAACTATTTAAAACCTGTCAAAAAAGTTGTTCAGTATTGCATCCAGCTGTTGCCCGGCATACAGACATAAATACAGTTCATACAATACATCTGAACACTATGTTGAAACAATTGTGGAAGATATGTGTAGTTTAACATTTAAACAGTAACGTGTTGGCTGCCTGTCGTGCTGCTGAGAAGGGATGGAAGTTAATCAATACCTGGAAATACTATTGATGCAACTGCTTCTGTGTTTTTGGCCACCAGTAGTGATCTGTGCAGTAGGGGGTAAAGGAAAAGGAAAAACAAAAAGATTCTGATTATCATACACCCCTCAATAACATAATACACAAGTACACGCAAATTTAAGAATAGTATTATTACCTGATGTGGAGTGAACACAAGACCATATGAGATGAAAATGTGGACTCAGATCACGTCACACCAGTGTAATAAGCTGTCACTACACATGGACCACCTGCTATTCAAACAGGGAATATGTGAGCCAGACTGTCAACACCTGGACATGGTGGTCATGGAGATTCCTGTAGGTAGTCGGGAGCAAATCTGAGTTCTGCTAGTAGTGAACTTTTACCAAACATGAATAGTTCAGAACTAGCGGAATTCCAGACCTACTCTCGAAACGTCACAGCATCACATGGAAATAGTGATCAAGAGGGGTTAAAAAAAACAAAAACAATATCTAGTATTAACCCCACCTCTTGCGTGACATGTAAATTCACATTAACATACTCTCCCAATGAAAGCAATATTACATATAACTAGAGAGAAAATTCAGTAAGTACTAATATGCATACCGACATATTTGGAAATAGTAGAAAACATCCTCTTCTTGATGTAAAGTCCGTGTCCCACATGGAGCTCCTATCAAATCTGCAAGCCGGCTACCCGCTCATGAAATGGGACTTGAGAAAATCAACAGATTACAACAAACCACTATAGCAGCTTTGGTTAACCTTTGTGTTCTCCTGAAGTGAACTGTTGTTCCGGAGAGATTACAGTGTTACGGAGTGAGCGTGTCAGAAGTAATTACTCTATTTTAATCTGTTTTGTGGACGAACCTGAAATGTCCGCATAATCTCTTGGTGTGGTGTGAACAAGAGAAATCCTTGCGTGCATTTGACTGGGTCAATTAGGTTTTATTCGCCAGCCCTCCCTATTTTTGTATACCAGGGTTACAGAAGCTAAAGTGAATTTTAACAGGTTAAAGGTCAACCCTAAGACCTTAAGATAAAAAAGGAATAATATCAAAAAAAAGTGTAGATAAATATAATATCACTGTTATATATCCTGAAGCCCTTGATCAGCCAACGTCATACCAGTTTTGAACAACCTTGAAATGAATGAGAAAGCATATGGTAGTAGCTGAACAATCCAGTGCCTTTAAAAAAAAAACAAACACCTAGTTTTACAAAATGATGCAGTACTTACAGCTTGCCAACATTATGTCAGCATTGCTTGAGTTTGCTTCACTCTTATCTGATGCTGGTTTGAATGAAGTTAACTCTATTTGCTACTCCACAAGCTAGCTAGTTTGGTGCTTCATTTACATGTTAACCCATGGTTGTGTTCAGAATTGCACACTAACATTTTTATAGTAAATATGACGTCACATTGAGTACGTGGTCGTTCATAGTATGCAGTACATACTGATTGAGTAGGCAGTATGTTAGAACACTGCCCATATGTATGACATATGTATCACTGTATGACATAGGTATTAGGCAACTAGCACATCTGGCTCGTTTGTACGGGTCAGGTAATCCCTGCTAACCTTCTTCCAGTTTTAAATATGAGAAAAACTGACCAGAAAGCAAGTATGAATTAAATATAGAAAATAAGACAATGAGAAAATACAGTCATGCATATGCAATGTGTACAGTGTAAGTATGCCTCAACCAAAGTACCAAAGTGGTTGAGCAGAGTCTGAACCCCCCAAATAACTTTCCTATGTCAATTTTGCAGGTCCGTGTTTTGCCTCCACCTGTTGTGGTAATTGGCCAAGTATACAGAGGTGAGAAATTGGTCTTCACACAACTATTCTAGTCACTTTAACAATGACCAAACAACATCAAACAGGACCGAAGTGACAAAGGTATGTTAACATGCTGTTTAAATGGAGTTGAGCAGCTAATTAGCAACCTAGCCCGCTAAGTGATGTTAGCAGTGCAGTTTCCCTAGTGAATGTTTGTTTGGTGGCTCCGTCAATGGGCTAAGTTGCAGGACAAGACGTGTTCATGTTTGTATGTTAGAGAAGAAGGAGACTTTAGCAAGAAAGCTAATGTGGGTTGTTGTTGAGCGTATACGGCTCTTGTGTAGCAGGATACTATCAGGCTCAGTGTGACCCTCTGCTCTAATGTGAACACCACATTATTGTTTTATTGAAAAATTATTTTTTTTGTTCTGAAATAAGTACTGAATAATTTTGAAAAAGTTGTAACAGTGCAACTGACCCATTTTTGGCAGAGCAGCAGGTCCTTCATCATGACCCCATTTGGATTTAAATCTAAGCATATTGAAATAGCAAACTGTGTGCTACTAGAGATCATCAACGTCACCATCAATGTGTTTTTTTTTTTCAAACTAAACTTAATTTAACAAAAAAAACTGTGCTGGTTGTCATTTGCATTTACACACAACACGTGCTTGCAACTGACATATCCAAAAGGCAGACTGAGCTAATTAAGAGGGCATCAGCCAGTAAAGACAGTAATTAAGTCTCAGAGACAATTACACATTCCCTAATCACTGGTTCATCTGATCCGCTAACACTATCCTGTTGGGAATACCTAGAACTGAAGAGCTTTTGCCAAACACAGATGTCCCAGCTTCACCTCGCCAATAACCTGTGCTCAGCATTTAGATGTAAAATTCACTATTAAGAAAAGCATGTAGTGGTCAAATATCCCTAATGTAATCTCACACCGACTTAATATTAAACCTTTGACTGTCAAGTTCTTACAATAAGTAAAACATTCCTGTGGGCTATGGGCTCCAGTCCAACATCTTACATGGCCATCCTCACAGGACCACAAGTGTGTGACCTGTGCTGGTGGTGATTTTATTTTTCTAAAATTGTTAGGAAGCTAAGCAGATTCAAGATGATTTACTCACTCACACAAGACAAAGAACCAGTGCATGTCTATTATGTTGTTTATTTGTTACATCCTTCCAGATATGTTCTTTCCATTTCCACAACCATCAGGATATATTTACCACCTCCACTTTGCCATTGCCATGAGGACTATGACGTATCTTGTAAGATCAAAGTGGCGTAGAAAAATCCCATGTTCTGAGGTGAACTATCTTTCCGGAGGGATTACAGGTGTCTTACTTACCTTACATGTCAACAACTGCGAATAGTTCTGTGGATCTCGACTTATCCAATTAAGCTCCTTTAAGACTTGGCTGTCCTCTCATGCCCACCAGGGTCCACCTGTATACATCAAGACAACATTATACACAATATAAAATTAGGTTGATATGCACAGTTCTGTACTGTTTCATGCTTTGCATCTGCATGATATGATAATTTAGGAAATAAACCTAAATTATCATATCATGCAGATGCAAAGCATGATATTCTGTGCCCTAATGAAGAATTGTTCCTCTGCATTAAAAGGTATGAGAAAATAAACATTTGCTTTGGAGCAAAATAAACGCTTACTTATTTCAATATTCCTATAGTTGTACGAAATACACACCATTGGATTGCGACGATAGAGCGAAATGAGAGCAAACAATGGCTCAGAAGTTCCAATTATGTGTTAGTCAAAGGTCTCACAATTAACCCAGAAATCCGCTTTCAAACAAGATTATACTTTTAAGTACTTTTCTTAAGCTAATTGGCTCATAGTTTTAATTACAGTTTGAGTTTATTTCCTTGCTGAGTATTGCTATCAAGCAGCACACTGCGGTTGTAATTTGACTGTGACCTAATCCTATCAAAGGTCCCAGAAGCATATGTATAAAAGCTGAAGTCGGGTGTGTAGCACCAGTCACCTAAGGAGGTTGCAAGTGAAAGGCCGGCTGCTAAGGTCTTCCTTCTAAGATCAGGATGGCAGAAGAGTGGGGAAAACAGGCATTTGCTGCCAGGCGATACAATGAAGACTCAACAAGGGGATCTGCCTTTGTTTACACAAACAGCAATCATACCAAAGGTACAGTATTGCCATTTTTTTAAATTAATAATTTGATGTTAATTATATGAGTGATTGAGTAAAAAAAAAAAGTAAGGACATAAAACAAGAAATGACAGCTAACCCTCAAATCAGAGCAAAACCTATTCATCATGTGCCAATTGTTGATCCAGTTTTTAACTGGATCCTGATTCAAATGTAATGATGTACTACTGCATTTTGCTGACATTATTCTGACATCAGAAAGTTAGTGTGGTTGAAATTTTGCAAACTTAAACTTATTAAATTTCATTAATTGAGTGTGTTTGGAAGAACATAGTATATGACTGAAAGCATAATTTACTGAAATTAAGGCCCCTTGTGCTTAACTACAATAAGATTTAAATGTCATAATGTCATGTGTGAAATTGTGAGACTATTAATGAAATGGTATTTCTATTTTTCCCTAGATCCCTTTGAAGGTCCAAATTACCACATTGCTCCTCGATGGTGTTACAACCTTGCAACACTCTGGATGTTTATTGTGGTCGTTCTATCCGTCTTCACCAACGGTCTCGTCTTGGTGGCTACTGCAAAATTCAAGAAACTCCGTCACCCTCTGAACTGGATCTTGGTCAATCTTGCTGTTGCTGATCTTGGGGAGACAGTTTTTGCAAGCACCATCAGTGTCTGCAACCAGTTTTTTGGTTACTTCATTCTGGGACACCCAATGTGCATTTTTGAGGGCTATGTTGTCTCACTTTGTGGTAAGTGATAACATTTTTTATGAACAGTTTGCAATCAGACTATGAGTTCATTTCCTTTAATGAGTATCATGCTTCTTTACATAGGCATTGCTGCTCTCTGGTCCCTGACTATCATCTCCTGGGAGAGATGGTTTGTTGTGTGCAAACCTTTTGGAAACATCAAGTTTGATGAGAAATGGGCCACAGCTGGAGTTGTGTTTTCCTGGGTCTGGGCAGCTGTATGGTGTGCTCCCCCCATCTTTGGATGGAGCAGGTACGCTGTGATTTTAATCTTACTGCTATAAATAATAAAGATCTTAAGTGTTGACACATAAACTTAACATTATCTTGCATCAGGTACTGGCCTCACGGACTGAAGACTTCCTGTGGACCTGATGTATTCAGTGGAAGTGAAGACCCTGGTGTCCAGTCCTATATGATTGTTCTTATGACTACATGTTGCTTTCTTCCTCTGGCTATCATCATCTTCTGCTACTTTGCAGTCTGGTTTGCTATCCATTCAGTAAGTTGTGTTGTCTGCATTTTTATACTTCATAGAAAGTACATCCTAGCCTGGCAGAATCTCCTCATGCATCCATTTGTGTATCACAGGTTGCCATGCAGCAGAAGGAATCAGAGTCAACCCAGAAAGCTGAGAGAGAAGTATCTAGGATGGTTGTTGTCATGATCCTGGCCTACTGTTTCTGCTGGGGACCTTACACCTTTTTTGCCTGCTTTGCTGCGGCCAACCCTGGATACGCCTTCCATCCTCTGGCTGCTGCCATGCCTGCATACTTTGCCAAGAGCGCCACCATCTACAACCCAATTATCTATGTCTTCATGAACCGACAGGTTGGCACAGCAGTCTCATAGTCACAGTGTCCTCTGTCTAAATCAAATGTGTATAGTTGACATTTGTAACTTACTTTTTGTTCTCTCCCCATCAGTTCCGCTCATGCATTATGCAGCTCTTTGGCAAAGAATCTGAAGACGCCTCTGAAGTATCCACATCAAAGACAGAGGTCTCCTCTGTGGCTCCTGCATAAACCTCCACACTCTACCTTTTGGAAAAACCATTGTGATTTGTACAGTAAATATTCATTGTTTCTTTTTGCTTGTTTTTTAGTAAATTTAGCTTTCTGGCAAAAAAAATAAAAATAAAAATAAAGCAAATGAATCACTATATTAAAGGTCTTCTTCTTGGATGGACATAACATCAAACATACTGAAAGTTTTCCTTTTTGTACAGAGCTCATAAGATAAAAATGACCACATGATCCCGTTAGGGATTAATAATGAATGTCAGGAGCATAAGAACCTCTTCATCCTCCATCTGAAAATCAACTTGGCTTTTAAAGGCTAGATTATTTTTTCCAATTCAGACACAATGACAGTTTGGCCCTTAAAGAACAATCATCTAAGCAGTCTGATTTTATTAATGTTGAATGAGGTTTGAAGTCGGTGTGAACAATAGTATGTTCTATTGTTTTCGTCGATGTGCTAACAGGTGGGGGCAGTGTATGTCAGCTGACCAGCTAGTGAGGACTGTCGGACATCTAGGAGCTAAAGGACCTAGATCATTTTCTCAGGAGCAGGTGGACACCAAACCAGAGCTAAAAAGAGAGACAATATTGGACTTAAATTTGTTAACTGGCCCAAAACTCCAAGACTCCAATGAGAAGTTAATGTTGTTCCATGTCTGCTAGATGTGTGAGAAGGTGTTTATGCTAACTCGTTAGCCAAAACAACTTTATAAGGTGGCAATATGTCAGGGCGTGTCAGCTTGGTTTGGAGTTCCTATGCCCTCTAGTGTCCATGATGGATGAATACAGCTTGTAAATCTCACTCCTTGATTTTGTTGTTGTGACCCAATAGCCCGCCTATAATCAAATACACTTTCAGTTCATTGTGGGTCATTTGAAACTCAACTTTGAAATATAATGTTGAGTTTCTAAACCCTACGAGAGCGCGTATGGGGGCTCTATCCGGTGCCACTACAAAATCAAGAAGTGTAGTTTACAAAATTGCAGTGCAAAACAGAAACATTGATTTGGAGCACAATTAAGAGAGATCTGCATCAGCAGGCTTTTGGGAGACTGATACTAACGTGGATATCAACATGTAGACAAAACTTGCAGCGGGTCTAAATTTAAATGATATATCATACGGTTAAATATAATATCCACCTTGAGATGTTCTTTATTATACATCATACTTACTAATGTAACTGTTTTCCAGCCTTATTCTTATTCTGGATTAAATGTGAAGGTAGAGACGAGGAACCAGTCATCTGATTAACAATCACATATATAGGCACTAGTTGTCCGCTTGGCAGCCAAACAAATCCATGTCCAAGACATGTCTGCAAAACCTTTTTCATATGTATTATTTATTAATGAATTAATACTTCATGGTAATTGATGCCAGAATCATCACAACTTTAGACAGTGAGGCAGTATTTCATATCTGCCCAGTCTTTTGTTGGCGTAAGGTTCACTCTCTTGGCAGATGGATACACACGTATTAGTATACACTATATCCGCTAAGACTCGTTTTCATCTTAGATCAGAATAACTAGCAATATAGCTTGCCTCTGGGTTTTAGTCATCATGTGCTGCAGAGACAGGGAAAGGGAAAACAAGATTGTGGTCATAACACACCCCTTAATATCTTAATATGCATACAAATCTGAGAATATGATTATTACCTGATATGAATTGAACACAAGAATAATATGATTAACATTGCTATACAAGTAGACAAATAGAAGTGTAAAAAACAGATTTTTACGGTGGTCAGTGATTTCTGTCAATAGTCTGGTGCTAATCTGGGTACAAACCAAGAACGGTAAAAAACAATCAACTTCACTTCTTGGATAATATTCAATTTTACATTAAGCTGTTCCTTAAAAAAAAAAATCCTTAAACCTGCATTTAAGACTACTTCATAAACTATATCCAAAAATAATTTAATCTACACTAAAGTACTAATATGCACAGATATTTCTGAAAGGAAGTTTAATAAAATAAAAGTTTACCGATTTCTTCTGATTCAGGAAGCACTGTCTTCCTCGTGAAGTCCTCGTCCCGCATCTCTTATCACATCTGTGAGGGAAATGAAGTTGTGAAAAGTCCCCGATACATGCATTAAGTCATTAAAGTGATTCACCTGAACTAAGCTGTCACTGCAGGAGTGATTAAGGAGCCGGAGTGATTAAGGAGTAACAGAGTGAGCAACCAGAGGTAATTAAGCTGATCCGTTTTGTGGAAAAACTTAAGGTGTCCTCCTAATCTTATTTGACCGTCTGAAACTTAAGAACTTGTCACCTGCATTAGCTAGGGTACACAAACTATTAGAACAGGGAGAAACTGCTATGACCGCCGCTCCCCCTCAAGTATGACTAGACAAAGTATGAAAGTGTTAAATCAAACGAACAGAGCTATGATAACATCAGGAACTCCCCAGTGGAATAAGAAAAAAAAAGTATAAATGGCATCTACACTACAGTCTGCCAACAATGCTACAATGCCATATGCAGCTTTTTATAGATGAGATAATTACCTTTGTGCCACAGCTGTGATGATGATTAATACTTTTTTTTTTATTTTTTTTTTATTAATTTGCTGTTCACTGTTGAATGTCCGTTATATAGGTGAGTAGTAGATGAGCGAGGGATTGGCTTTGGACACAGTCAGTGTTTATCCATCTTAGCATGCTATATAATTAATTATCAGTAATTAACACAAAGTGCACCTGAGGCTGACAGTAGTTTTGCAAGTACGACAGTTTGGTCATAAAACAAAATCACTGGACAATGGCCCCGTTGCATTAAAACAGGGGATCGGAAAGCTGTTATGACTATGTAACTTGCATTTTTTTTTTTTCAACATCTGCTTGCTTTGGTTTCACTCAGACACAAGAAGTCAACTTTATGCAGAATTTGAATGTCATTTTGAATACAACATATGCTTGAAGTCACAAAACCCAACCCACTGGGTAACTAAAATTGGAAGACAATGAAGATGCTAATTAAGTTTGCAAGATGTGAACAAATTCTGCAAATTACTAGCTCGTTTCATCCTATAAAGTGATTTGGATTTACAGAGTCTTTGCAGTGCTGCCCTCTGCCAGAAATTATTGTACATTATACAATATCTATAGATCTATGTAGTTGTCACTGTGACGTTTTTATATTTACCGACACCTTTTTCATAAATGGAATACATAAGTCAATCATCTGGTATATCTCTCAAGTCATTGTTATGACAAAATGAAGCCCAGGTTTCGTAGCGAATGATGGTAATTGATGAACAGCAACAGGACTTTGTATGCTCGACATCCAGCACCCCACATCTGCTTTTCCTTTTAGTAGTCATTTGGGGTCATTTCATCCTATCAGATTTCTGATTGAAAATCAAAACTGTGACAAAAGTCTGGCATTGACTTACACTTTAGGAAGGACATTCGGCACTGTAGCTGTCCCTGCAGTAAACCCTCTTAACTGAGTAATTAAAGTGTTTCCGCACGTCATCACCTGAGACTGAGACAGATCACAGTAAGATCCGCGGACCTTAGATGTGTGCAATTAAGATTAAGAATTGCTTATCCTTTCGAGTTCACTGACGTTCATCTGTATACCTTTTCCGGTCAAGCACAGTTAGCGTTAGGCATTTTTTTTAATATACCAGATTTGTTTAAAGTAAAATTCTGGTTTATAATATATGAATTTCCCATTAATGTGGACACTGTGGCTCTATGTGCCATGCTAACTCTGCTCTCTTCAGCTCTGGAGGCTTTGTTATAGAGAGTTCGGCAATTCACAAAAAAAAGATGAATGAATCACTACAAATCTGAATGTAAGTAAACTACATCTGGATCAGCTAGCTCAGGGTCTGTCTGACGTGGTATTTCTTATTCATTTCTACAGGGCCAGTTATAGAAGAAATGTATAACATTTGCTACTGCAGCACGAAACAACAAATGGTGGTTTACATTTTGTCAAAGCTGTTGCAGCTTGTCCCCACAAGATCTGTTGTAGCTAATCCGCGTTGTAATCGAGTGGATGAAAATCCACTGCATTGTAAGATTATTCTTATTCTATTTCAGATCTCAACCTAATTAATGAGTTCTAATTACAATTTAAACATGATTATGGCCTATTACCAATGGGCATCACTGCCAAGAAGCACACCTTGACTGTAATTTGATTGTGATCTAATCCAATTAGAGCTCTCTGAAGCATATGTATAAAAGCTAAAGTCAGATGTGTGAGCACCAGACATCCAAGGAGGTTGCAAGTGACAGGAACGGCCGGTTGCTCCTTCTAAGATCAGGATGGCAGAAGAGTGGGGAAAACAGGCATTTGCTGCCAGGCGACATCATGAAGAGTCAACAAGAGGATCTGCCTTTGTTTACACAAACAGCAATCATACCAGAGGTACAGTATTGCCATTTTCTCTTTTTTTTTCTTACTCTGAATGCATGACTAATTTAATATGTATGCAAATTGCATGAACCCTTAAGGGAAAAATATTTTGCCTATTGTTGACTTCTTTAAGATATAGGAAACTAAAGTTTAGTTATACCTTTGCATGAACAGTGAAGACTTTAGTTTAGTGAAAGGGTTGCTAATGCTCTCAACCGTACATAAAACTCAGTTCATTATTTCAGTTATCTGGACTGATGAACCAAAAAAAAATGTGTAAGAGCCAACAAAAAAAATAAAATACTAAATTTTTTATTTCTATTTTTCCCTAGATCCATTTGAAGGTCCAAATTACCACATTGCTCCTCGATGGTGTTACAACCTTGCAACACTCTGGATGTTTGTTGTGGTCGTTCTATCCGTCTTTACCAACGGTCTCGTCTTGGTGGCTACAGCAAAATTCAAGAAACTCCGTCACCCTCTGAACTGGATCTTGGTCAATCTTGCTGTCGCTGATCTTGGGGAGACAGTTTTTGCAAGCACCATCAGTGTCTGCAACCAGTATTTTGGTTACTTCATTCTGGGACACCCAATGTGCATTTTTGAGGGCTATGTTGTCTCACTTTGTGGTAAGTGATAACATTTTTTTATGAACAGTTTGCAAAGAAAGGATTCTTGGTTTTACATATGGTATGTCATCAGACTATGAGTTCATTTCCTTTAATGAGTATCATGCTTCTTTACATAGGCATTACTGGTCTCTGGTCCCTGACTATCATCTCCTGGGAGAGATGGTTTGTTGTGTGCAAACCTTTTGGAAACATCAAGTTTGATGAGAAATGGGCCACAGCTGGAATTGTGTTTTCCTGGGTCTGGGCAGCTGTATGGTGTGCTCCCCCCATCTTTGGATGGAGCAGGTACCCTGTGTTTTTAATCTTACTGCTATAAATAATAAAGATCTTAAGTGTTGACACATAAACTTAACCTTTTCTTGTATCAGGTACTGGCCTCACGGACTGAAGACTTCCTGTGGACCTGATGTATTCAGTGGAAGTGATGACCCTGGTGTCCAGTCCTATATGATTGTTCTTATGACTACATGTTGCATAATACCTCTGGCTATCATCATTGTGTGCTACTTTGCAGTGTGGTTTGCTATCCATTCAGTAAGTTGTCTTGTCTGCATTTTTATACTTCATAGAAAGTACATCCTAGCCTTGCAGAATCTACTCATGCGTCCATTTGTGTATCACAGGTTGCCATGCAGCAGAAGGAATCAGAGTCAACCCAGAAAGCTGAGAGAGAAGTATCTAGGATGGTTATTGTCATGATCATGGCCTACTGTTTCTGCTGGGGACCTTACACCTTTTTTGCCTGCTTTGCTGCGGCCAACCCTGGATACGCCTTCCATCCTCTGGCTGCTGCCATGCCTGCATACTTTGCCAAGAGCGCCACCATCTACAACCCAATTATCTATGTCTTCATGAACCGACAGGTTGGCACAGCAGTCTCACTGTCACAGTGTCCTCTGTCTAAATCAAATGTGTTGTGTTTAAACTTTTAACTTTTTGTTCTCTCCCCATCAGTTCCGCACATGCATTATGCAGCTCTTTGGCAAAGAAGCTGAAGACGCCTCTGAAGTATCCACATCAAAGACAGAGGTCTCCTCTGTGGCTCCTGCATAAACCTCCACTATTCTTCTTTTTGCATGAAATGAACCCATTATGACTTGTACAGTAAATATTTATTGTCTCTTTTTTCTTTATCTAGCTTTCTTGCAAATACAAAAAAGCAAAAAAAGCACATAAAGCAAATAAATGCAAAGTATACAAAATAATGTTTCCATGCTGTCTTATTTGTTTGGGCAACACAAAATGGTACACACGGACCAACGTCCCTTCTTATGCAGCATATTTGGTGGTTTAGGAGGTACATTTGGGTTCTGCTATGGCGTTTTTGTCTCATGATAGCTCATGTTGAAACTGAGCTCCATCACCATGGTAACTTGTGCCAAAGACCAGACCTGCTACGAGTAAACTTTTTTCAATTTTTCACGTCTGCAACCTGTTTTTGTGTTTGTACTCCATTGCATGTTAATCACTTACTTGCTGGATTGACTCTTCTGTGTGGTTTTTGCTAGTGATGGGTCGATGAGGCGTCATGAAGCGTTTCAAAACATTACGAAACTGTATTGATACTGTGTCGATACTGTATCACTGAACACTGACACCTGTTGGATCTTAAAAATCCAATAATACAATACAGGCAACCTAGTTGACAGACTGAACTGACACTGACTTGATGTATACAATAATTAATTATATACAATAATATAAGTCATTGTCATTTTTATTGTATTATTTCATATCTTCATCTAAATTTAAAATATCTTTGTAGTACTCATATGTCCACAATTACCATAACCTAGAATTCCACTCAGCCACAGTTTGCACATTATGTATTAATTAGGTATGAAAGATTATATACTTGTATATGTAAAACTGTTTCATGTTACTATATTGCTATTTATTTGGTGAATAAATGACATCATGTAACACCATTGAGTACTATAAAATAAGTATAAATAAGTATAAATACTTATTGTTTACCTTTGAAGTTCAGTGGCATGTGTATATTGTAGAATCAGTGCTTGAGATAATTGAAATCTTATGATGGGATAGGGGCCCCAAACTGTTGCGGGCCCCTACCTACATATATGGTAGTTACGCCCCTGATCACAAAACAGTTTAAAGAAGCAGCTAAAATACAAACTCTTTTATTTTGAAATGTTCCAGGATGTTATGAGTGACGTCGCTGTGTGCGCGTGTTCCCCCTCTTGCCACACACGTGAAGTCGCAGAGCTGACAGATTTGGGTGAAGCTATGTCTAAAGCTAGTACGTAACTTTTCATTGTGTGACTTAATACTTTATATACATAAAATTTACCGTAAACGATGTAAACTCTGTCGTATCTTGTATTTTACAGAACAAAAACGAGCAAAACGCCTCGGTTTTCTAGGAAAATTGAAGGTAAGCTCTATTCGACAAATGTTAGCTAACATTTAGAGCTGGAGCTACGAGTCAGCTCCTCAGTCGTCACTTGTGTGTTGTACTGTGGTTGACAAACATATATTCAATGTTTAACAGTTGCGTAAATGTATCACTAAACTGTAAGCTAGCTCGGTTTTTTTCTACTATGATATCAAAACAACCCAAATTCCTGATGTGACGGTGTGAATAATACACGGAATTTCCCAGATCCAGCCAAATATCAGTGTTGGTGTTGTTGGTGGCCCACTGCTCAGAGCGACAGATACCTACTGGGTTGAAAAATATACTGTCCCAACTTCCCTAATCACCATGTTTAGGATTAAATGTAGCATTCAGTAGCTTCGGTCTATAAACAACACAATCAACTGTGCAG
Source organism: Pampus argenteus (assembly GCA_036937835.1). NCBI lineage: Eukaryota > Metazoa > Chordata > Actinopteri > Scombriformes > Stromateidae > Pampus > Pampus argenteus. The sequence goes on along the minus strand of CM072863.1, from coordinate 19,892,081 downwards.
GGCAATGACGTCACCTGGAAATCTTAAGCGCGCGCGCACACACACACACAACGTAGGCTAGTAGAGAAACTCATGTGAAAGCTCACATTTGGACATTGCTGACTACGGGGTAAAAACACAGATCAGTTGCCCTATATTTGACTGTTTTTACTCATAAATCCAATTTTCAAGAGATTTTTAGACAATTATTGTTGTTGTTTGCTCAAAGCCTTACAGATGTGGTGTGTAGATAAAGTAAAAGTTTTGCTCTCCAGGTTGCATTGTGATGTCTTGTAATGAACTACAAGAAAAGGTATTATTTTACTTTTTTATTCGGCATGTTTTCCTGTCTACAGACCAAAGATGGACAAAAGGGAGATGCTTCAGGGCGGACGAGGAATACAGAGAAATCATCTGTGCAGCATGTCGCGGACCACAGAAAACCAGAAGAAATCAGGAAGCAAAGGGTGACTTTTAGAAAACTCTTGCCTGCACTCAAGATTTGTGTTTGCAAATTATTATTTATTATTATTATTTGTTTTTGGTTAATCTCTCAATTCATATTTTTCCTAATTAGCTTCAGGACCTCCAAGAAAAGCAGAAAATCTCACGAGAACGAGAGCTGATGAAGAGGAGGAATCTGCTAAGCTTTCAAAATGACATCCTACAGCGACAGAAAGAATTTGAGCTGAGGGTAAATGTCGACCAGTTTAGGGGAAAATTAACTCCATTTGAATCACTGTATACTATGCAAATTGTCATTGTAGTGATTTATTATTTCTTCTTCATGTTCACAGGAGACAGAGATGCAGAGTTTGGAGAAGCACGTCAACTTTGAAAATGAGAATTCAAGAAAAGCATATTACAGGGAATTTAAAAAGGTATGCAGCGGCTTCATACATTGATGGTTTCAAAGGTGTTTTTGTATGCACAGAATTATCACTGTAATTTAAAATTGGATTTATTTTTGGAAATGGACATTGTGTTTTTTATTATTTTCTTAAAGGTAGTGGAGGCATCAGATGTGATTTTGGAGGTTTTGGATGCACGTGACCCTCTTGGCTGCAGATGTCCTCAGGTGGAGCAGGCAGTCATTCAAAGTGGAATGAACAAGAAGATAGTTTTAGTGCTTAATAAAATCGGTAGGTTTGGCAATATGCATTTTTGACTTTTCTATATTTGTATATCTTGACTCATATGTTTTTACTTTTATTATAGATTTGGTGTCAAAGGAAATTGTGGAAAAGTGGATCAAGTACCTTCGTAATGAGTTTCCTACTGTGGCTTTCAAAGCGTCTACTCAGCAACAGTCTAAGAACTTGGTATGCAGCTAAACATCTCTATTTTGATCTAAAAATTCTAATTAAGATTTATATAATTAAAGCTATATAACATTATTGATTATATTATTTTGCCAAATATGCATTTCACATAAACACAAAATATTATTTTCCATCACCAACCAACTGACAGAAACGCAGTAATGTACCAGTGACGCAAGCCACCACTGAGCTTCTGAGTAGCAGTGCTTGTATTGGAGCAGATTGCTTGATGAAGCTACTCGGCAACTACTGTCGCAACCTGGACATAAAGACGGCCATCACTGTAGGTGTTGTAGGTAAGCACCACATCCTGTAACACAATGTTAACTAGGGTTGCGTAGTAAAAATCAGCACATCAGTAGCGCAGATGCAGCAGTTTGTCTTCTATCGGTGTTGACACAGGATGAAAAATATATGTAAAATGGAAAAAGAAAATGGATTTGAAGCATAAAAATTACATGTGTAAAGTGCAAGTTAAGCATGAACCATAGTGGAGCCTGTGTAGACGGCTATATTGATTTAAAATAGAAAAGTCTGTTTATTCAGACTGAAAAACGCAGCTGAAATGTCTCCTGTGAAAACAAACCATAATACATTGGGCTTATTTTGTTTATAACCTATGATGTCTGAGTTAAATCATTTCTGTTTTATGGAGGTTTTCCTAATGTGGGAAAGAGCAGTTTGATCAACAGCCTGAAACGCGTACGAGCGTGTAGTGTTGGAGCCACTCCTGGTGTCACCAAGTAAGTATACAGTATGTTGTTAATCGTGTATTCAAGGTTGAGCAAGGTATAAGTGATGGATTTGTTGGATTTCAGATGCCTTCAAGAGGTGCATTTGGACAAGCACATTAAGCTACTAGATTGCCCTGGCATTGTCATGGCAACTTCAACATCTGATGCAGCAATGATTCTTCGCAACTGTGTGAAAATTGAACAGCTTGTAGATCCCCTTCCACCCGTTGAAGCCATCCTCCGACGCTGCAATAAGGCACAGGTATGCTTTCCAACCATTTGCACATCGATAGATTATGTAATTCGCATACTGCCATGTCATCTCTTCTGTTGGATTTGAAGATTATGGAGCACTACGGAGTGCCAGATTTTCACACGGCTTTGGAGTTCTTGGCGTTGCTTGCTCGACGTCAAGGCAAACTAAGGAAGGGAGGACTGCCCGACACTGACAAAGCAGCTAAGAGCGTATTAATGGACTGGACAGGGTAGCTAACATTTTTTATTTTTTTTAAGCTTTAGAAATGACAATCACGCACTATTCTTGTCTGTACTGTGTTGATTTCAGCATGATGTATTATTTAGGGGAAAGATCAGCTACTTCACACACCCTCCAGAGACGCACACTCTTCCCACACACGTCAGCGCTGAGATCGTTACGGAGATGGGTAAAGCTTTTGACTGGGACGAGCTTGAAAAAGGAAATCGGGAGGTTCTCGCAGGTAAAAGAAAACAAGCTTAATTTCACCCAAATCCCCCTAAACGTTTTTCTCATTTAGTTGCAGAAAGAACAATGTTCCAGTTTTTTAGGACAGACTTCACTGTCAACGGGCGCCTACTGTCAATGTGGAGCTACTCCAGGCGATATGTTTGAGAAGAATGGCATTTTTTGCTGAGGCTTTTGCATTGTTTAAAAGAACCCAAAGAGACAGTAGTTGTTTCAAAACTGGATTTGCTTTTGTTGTTTCAGAGTCATCTAGTTCTAATGTCCAAATGGGATTCTGCATGGAAACCACTGGAATGACACAAGGTAGCCAAGATGAGCCACCCGCTTACCTTGAAATGGAAGGAGAGTCAGTGGAGGAGCCAGAATTCAAAGATGAAACTGAATGTATGGAGGATGACCAGGACCCAGAGGTGTGAAACAGTTCAGTCCTTACAGCTTCAGTGTTCACTCAAGTAAAATTTGTTGAGCTGATATTTTTTTGTTAAATGTGGTTTATTTAACTATGTGTCTGCTGTACTATCCTACTTGAAATAGTTTGGACCGATGACGGTGGAGATAAAATCTCAGAAATCGAAGACTGACTTACCTGCAAGTGATGCTGCATCCAGGGCTCCAGATCTGAAGGATATCTTGTATGTAGATCCTCTACAGCAGGGCCATGCACTCCTCGCTGCCAGCAAGAAGAGGAAGAAGCAACAGAAAAGAGCTGGTTTGTAGAAACATCAGTCTCAAATCTAATACTAAACCAAATCCTGTCTGTGGTGTGTTCAGGTTCTGGATATGAGTCTAAAATCTAGTTAAAACGTTTAGTTTTAAAGCATCTGATCACATACACCCACACAGACAGACTTCTGTTTTAGTAGAATAATATGTTTTACCTGTTATATATTTTATTATGCAAATTAAAATGATAGATTTATTTTCTTTTTCTTTCATCTGCAGACAAAATTGCCACCAAACTCTCAGACAGCTTGACATCTGCAATGGACTTCTCGTTTTCAGATAGCTGATTAAATTAAAACATTTCAAGGAATGTGCGTTTGTGTTTTGTTTTTTCTTTTTTTCTTTACTACAGTATTAAGTTTGATGTAAGAATAAAATACTACCCTGAAAAACCTTCCCCCTGCAGGGCTTATACTTATAAAACAGGAGTCATATGTATCAAATATAAAGTCATAGCACCTTTTTTATGCACCTCAACTGCATTAGTTAACGTTGACATCCTAACTAGACCGTTGTGAAAGTAAACCGTACAGCTGTCAACATGTTCCGGGTAACCATTGGATGACCTCAGCCCGTCGGCCCGAGGTAAACACAGTTATTAGTGCTGTGGCTAGCGACCGTTCAAACGCGTGTATTCACCGACTTACAATGGCAAAGAAACCGGAGGATTCCAGGGAGTTTTGGATGTGATTACGTTAAACAAACCCATAGCCACGGTACGTTTTTATGTTTACTCTTTTTATATAACTTGATGTACCCTGGTAGCATTAGCGTGTTGGGTAGTTAAAGGCGCTAACTAGCCAGTTAGCGTTAGCTAGCTATAAGCTACAACTTCCTATTTTTACTTTGCCATGTCTGTGCCCTCCGGTACTTTTGAAACACCGCCGCTTTGTACAATTCAAGCGACCTTCTTGTAGTTGGCTGCCGGTAATGTTAACGTCTGTCAATAATGAAGCGTTTACTAGGTAAATGTTAGCTTTAACTTGCGTAAACTCAGCGGGATGATGTGGGCCCTTTAGCAACAGTGAACTGTCAAATAAGCTTAGCTAACTCATGACGCGACATTACAACGCGTCCAAAATAGAGGTTACGAAAACAGACATGAGTAATACAACCAGTTTGGATACTTGGCAAAACGGCTCCTAAAACTCCCCCCGGGATTAACATGATAAAGTAAATCAGGCTTTTGATGACATAACGGACACATTACTCTGTTTGTGTACAGTACTGACAGCAGGTTAGTTGTAATCACAGGAAAAGTCTGTACTGTGTTCACAAGTTAATCTAAAGTTGTGTGAAAAGGACTTTAATACTGAAAAAAACAACACATGGCACATGGATGCAGAAGTGTTTATATAAAACATTTCAATCAAGACTGATTCTCTACTTTCAGTTTCTATACTGTGAGGATTTGCTGCTTATGAGATGGTAAACAAAAAGTTAAAGTTTCAGATTGTTGTTGAATAAAACGAGACATTTATTATAGTCTTTTTAGGATTTAGAAAATTGTGATTAGTTCCCTTCGCTGTATTCTGACATTTTATAGACCAAAAGATTTTTTTAAAAGAGAAAAAAAAAAGAATAATTGGCAGATTAACTGATGTGTGTAAGATAACAGCGCTTGGTTAGATCCTGAAGAGGTTTATATATGACCCCACATTGAGGAAATGCTTCATAATAACACAGGATAAGATGTACCAGTCTGGAAATCTGATAAAAGAGTAAACAAGTATTTTCCAGACCCAAAGAAGCAAGCGGATCTGAAATCAATGTTAGTGTTATTGACTACCTCTGGAAGTGTGAGGTGACGGACAGTTTGGTACCTGGTTGGTTATGTTAACAGTTTCATGGGGAAAATGTCAAGGGGGCTCTATGATGTCCAGTAATATCAGTTGACTGAGAAAAGGGAGGTTGGCTCTGATGTGATCAATTTTACAGACACACAAGATAAGTCTTATTTTGACAATCAGCAGCTGATGAAGCATCAGAGCGTTTTCCAAGCCGTCAGCTGGCGGTGGACAACATTCTATGATGGTGGTGGTTTGGCAAAGATAGAAAATGAAAGGTCGAGCTCTATGGTTACATAATATTAACAAAGCTTCAATAAAGGAGACGGTAGTTTGGGAAGAGCATCTAAAAATGTTTAATGTAATACTGTATCAGGCTCTGTAACAGCAGAGCGTTATAGGCAGTTTTATGTAAAGCTTTGGGCACCAACACCAGACCATTATATGGTGAAAATAACAGCCTGTGGTTTAACTGAAAGAGTTTCACATCTCATTGACATGACATCCATTACTACCATTAATATCGCAGCTGTTAATGGTGGAGCTGCATAATGTTAGGTTGTCTCCATCCATTCAACACTATTCTTGATAAAAAAAAAAAGTGTGTTGCTTTGTAGATTTACTACAGATCATATTTTCTGAAATATGCTTAACCCAATGCAAAATTTCTATTAGAAATCTGCTGATAGAAGTAATATCTGGATTTTACCTATAAATTACTAGAATACTGTTGTAGTGAATGATTTTAAAAAATAGGGTAAGAATTTCAACAAGCCTGAATTACATGACGTACTTTACAAATAATGTTATAACTCATCTATAACACTCCTCTATTCCGTGTTGATTTCCAGCTCCATCCCAAGATCTGGACCTCTGACCTCAGTCATGTCGTCACGTGTGTTGCTGCGGCAGCAGCTGATGCGAGAACAAGCCCAGGAGCAGGAGAGACGCGAGGCCCAGCAGCAGGCCTCTGCCTCTCAGCTCCGGGCCTCCGACTCCACTCCAGCCATCTCTGTCACACTGCCCCCAAATGCTGCCCGTCCACCTCCAGCACAGGTGCCTGTGGAGGTGCTGAAGGTAAGAGCATCCTTTATCTGTGTTCATGATTCAGTGCAGTGGGTTTACTGTACATCAGAACAGAAGCTCTTAACGACTGTTTCAATAATCAGGTGCAGACTCACTTGGAGAACCCCACCAAGTACCACATCCAGCAGGCGCAGAGGCAGCAGGTGAAGCAGTACCTCTCCACCACTCTGGGCAACAATGCAGTTACTCAAACCCTGGGTGTGTCTCCTGTGCCACAGTGCAGTTCTGCCCCCGAAGTCGCCCCTACTGCTAGCAGCGTCCCTAACAGTCCTATGGCTCTGCTTAACATCGGATCCAACAAGGAGGAAGTATGAGAAATTCCTGATTCCTATAGCAGTGGTTTAAGTTCTTGTGTGTGGGTTTGACTTGCTGCCTCAGCAGATTACACAGCCGTGTCACAGCTCTTTCTGCAAACTGCATTTCTGCAGAAGTTAAAAGTCTAGCCTTCTTGTCACTAGTTAATTACTTTTTGTTTGTTCTGCAATGATGTGCCCGAAGGTCCCACTGTGATGATGCGTGCCTTTTTGTCATCATCCCCATGTTGGCCTGGTGTCACAATATGATGTTAAATACCGCACTCACAGTTCAACGACGGCAGCGCTCCTCTCGCACACGTCTCTGCCTTTTTGAAACGAGGCCTCTGTAGAACGGTTACATTGGTTTAAATGTTGAAATCCTGGCATTCGGTCGTTAGAGAAGATTTAATTTCAAACTACTAACACATCTATATACATATAGTACATTGTTGATTACTTTCACACGTTTAACACTGAGGACTTGACTTGCTTTGTACCACCGTTGTTTTTCTCTCATCTACTTTCATCTAGATTGACGATGTGATCGACGACATCATTAGTCTTGAATCCAGTTTTAATGACGACATCATTACGTTGATTGACTCGGGTCTTCAGTTGCCGAGCACGGTAGGTAGAACAATGTTTGTTTGTTGTTTTTTTCCCATGAATACTTCCTTTTTAAAGTTTCCTCTAGAGTTTACAGGTTCTTCTTTAACTCTACACAAACAGTGTTACAGTGGATTTCATGCAGCTCGGTCACAACTTTTAGCCCTTTTTTTTTTTCTGTGAATGGACTGTCTTTTATGTGTGGAATGAAGCAGGAATCCACTGTTGTTGTAGGAGTAAATATATACTTTTGGCACTCACTCACTATTCGTCACAGAAGTGCGGCCTGGGCGGGGTAAGTTATGAGAGGATACAAGATGAGGAGAAGCGAGGCAAAGCAGGTTGTGCTCATAAAAAAAGTACATTGTAGAGCTTCCAGGTTAATAAGTAACTTAGATAGAAAGCGTTTGCCAAACAACAGTTTGCCAAAGAACAAAAAATGAGGATTATGGTGATGCTATTGGAGGAAAAGAAAAAGAAGCACAGTGAGGTAAACGTATTTCATGATTTTTTAATAGTACCGTGTTAATTTCAGCTTTAATGTACTTCAAATGGTTGGAGTTTGAGAAAACATGGCTATGGTTTATCCTTTAAATAAATGAACTTCTCCACAAAAAAATCATAGGGACTACATAGGGAACATGTAACAAGCCTTTAGATTCTGTTTTGAACTTGAGGAACTGGTTGCTGTTAAGCAGGAAATTGGAAAGAAACCATTTTCACACCTTTACTTCTTGGTTCATATTTCAGTGAGCACTTATCATATATATATTTAACACATTCTGTTTCCCCGTAGCTCCCAGGAAATCTCCTGGATGTATATCACAGCCCTGGAATGGCAGCACCTACTCTCACTGTCAGCAACTCCTGCCCTGCTGATCTTCCAAAAATTAAAAGGGAAATTACTGGTACAGTAATTTTTTTTGTTGTTGTTGTTGTTGTTGTTGTTAATATGTTCAGAAGAACTGATTTGCATAACATTTTTGGAATCGTAATATGAAACACAATGTATGTCCTTCAGATGCAGATGCCAAAGCAATAATGAAAGAAAGGCAGAAGAAAGACAACCATAACCTCAGTAAGTCGAGCTTTATTTTAGATTATGTGTTGAATGGTAACGCAGTAACACCAGCACTACAGTGGAATCATATGTGACAAGCAGCCACTGCGCTCTTGCCTCTGTTTTCGTCTGCTCGTATCCTCAACTGTACCATAACCTTCTTTTGAGAAACTAATGTTGTCAAAATAAGGAACTCCACCCCACCATCTTGGTATCATTCTTAACCATTTCCTTAAACAAGCCCTCGTCATAACCTGTCCATTTCTGGTGGGTTTATTTAGCTCCTCGCTTTCATCTGTTCCTTGTTCCCGGTTTTAAAACAGCAGTAGTACAACTACTACTAAGAAAACTCACACTAGAGCCAGATATGCTTAATCATTTCCAGCCAATCTAAAAACTGCCATTCCTTGTAAAGGGTATTTTGTGGGGGGAAAAAATCATAGCAGGGCAGATAATCTTTTGTATGTCAATACAAATAGTCAATTATAGGTTATAGCACAGATGCTGCTGGGACTTTTGACACTGTTGACAACCTCGGTATTATCTTTGAAATCTACTTCAACTTTGACCAGCATATTAATTCTGTTCTTTCATGTTTTTTTCCAACTGGAGGAGATCACAGAAGCTAACACTTTGTTTTATTTATTGTCTTGTAAAGAACTTTGTAACTTTGATTTGTAAAGTGCTATATCGATAAATGTATTATTATTAAATCCTGTCATTCTTGCTTTTCTACAGTTGAGAGGAGGCGGAGATTCAACATCAATGACCGCATAAAGGAACTTGGTACCCTGATACCCAAATCAAGTGATCCGTAAGTGTGCTCTGATTTTTTTTGTTTGTTATTTTCCATTTCTGAATCACTTGATGAACATGAAACTATAGTATTTTCTTTTCTCACCTCTCTCTGTGAAATTTACTGATATCACAATGATGTCAGCGAGATGCGCTGGAATAAAGGCACCATTCTGAAAGCCTCTGTGGACTACATCAGGAAGTTACAGAAGGAGCAACAGAGAGCCAAGGATGTCGAGATGCGGCAGAAAAAGCTGGAGCATGCCAACCACAGTCTAATGTTACGCATCCAGGTCAGTGTTTGGAGACATATCACATGTATCAAATGTAAAATTCACTTTTTAAAGTGACACAATAACACAAAGAGATATCTGGGTTCAGGAAAACATTGTTCAGTCCTCCCAGGATATGACATTTGAATGCATATGCGCTGCTGTTCTTTCCAGGAGCTGGAGATGCAGGCACGGCT